>CM055873.1:22477500-23077500 GCA_029582165.1 Portulaca oleracea | reverse complement strand
AAAGAACCCTTAGCCAAACACAAGCCAACTACAAGAAAACCCCAAAACTCCACAAAATATCCCAAACACAATCCGTCCCATACCTTTCCCTCGATATGGATGGTCACGATGATTCCGATCGAGAGGAACCTAGCCACCGGAGGAGTTCCCGAGCCCAAGGGATTGAGGACCGACTCGCCACGATGGACGAGAGGTTCACCTCACTTGAGAATCAAAACGCTAACATCGAGCGGACTCTTCTGGAGATTGCGGCACAAATGAACACTTTGACAGTACAACGTCAAGGACAACCACAAGTTGAACGTCGGAGGCGTGCACAAAGCCCTATCCGTCCTCCTCCAAACTTTGAGTCGAGTGACGATGCTAGAGGCTCTCCGCGATACCGAATTCGTCGAAATGTGCAAGATCCACCCCCTCGTGACGACTTCCAGGACGTTAAGATTGACATCCCCGAATTCAACGGCTCCACTGACCCAGATGACTACATCGAATGGATCCAACTGATGGATAGGATCTTCGAGACCAAGGAGTATGATGATGAGAAGGCTTATAAGATCGCAAGCTTGAAACTCACGGTGGCCGCTTTGGTTTGAGAATATGAAGTTGCAGCGGACTCGTGAAGGGAAGGCGAGGATTTCCACTTGGACCCGGCTTAAACAAGTGATGAATCGCCGCTTTTTGCCAAACACTTACCGTCATGACGTTCTGAAGAAGGCATATGCCCTTACCCAAGGCAAACGAACCGTCGGGGAGTACATATCGGAATTCGAGCAACTTCTTATCAAGAGTGGCCTCGGGAACTCAAGATCAAACCATGATGCGCTTTTTGAATGGCTTGGATCCCACCATCGCTAAGAGGGTCGAGATTCAACCTTACTATTCCATGGATGAGCTGTGTAGCTTTGCCCTTCGGGTTGAACGACGTCAGAAAGAAAGGGCTCTCGCCAAACCGATTTCACGCAACTACTTTCCACCGTCAAACCGTCCTCCTCTTCAATTGGCCACACCCAAGCCTAGTGAGACACCCAAGTTCCCAGCGACACCCCGAACTGATAAAGGAAAGGGACTTGTTGTGGCGTCTCCTACGGGAACCACTCGTCTTGTGGAGGGAAAGAAATGCTCCAAGTGCCATGGATATGGCCACTTCCAGGCCGATTGCCCAAACCGACGGACCTTAACTCTCAAAGAGGTTCAAGACATTGACGAGGAATTGCAGGGAGCCCAGGATGAGCCTGAAATTGTTGTTGAGGACGCCTACACTAGCGAAGAAGGGGAAACCGCGGCTGTTTCGCGTGACCAAGGAGGCGCTCTTGTCTTGAGGCGAGCTTTGCATGTTCAAGAAGCCCCTCTTGACAGAGCCCAGCGGGAGACTATATTCCAAACAAGATGCTTAGTTGGGGGCAAGGTGTGTGAGCTCATCATCGACGGGGGGAGCTGTACTAATGTGGCCTCTACCTATATGGTTGACAAACTGGGATTACCCCTATTGCCACATCCCCGTCCCTATTCGCTGAAATGGCTCAATGACCGCGACGACATTAAGGTAACCAATCGTGTCTTAGTGAATTTAACCTTTGGCACTAACTACAAGGACTCTATTGTTTGTGATGTTGTCCCCATGAGCACGTGTCACATATTGTTGGGTCGACCGTGGCAATTTGACAAGAAGACCGTTCATAACGGATTGAAGAATACTTACTCCTTTATCCACGAGGGCAAGAGGGTTAAGCTTCTCCTACTAGCACCACATGAAATATTACCACCTAAACCTGGGGCGGGAAGTGAGGAGCCCAAACACTTGAGTGAGACACGTCGAGCGAGCCCTAAGCAAGGGGAAGGCCATTCTTGCCTTACTCCTCTTAGAGGCAAACACATGTGAGGAAGTGACACCTAAACACCCTCTCGTTGCCCCTCTACTTGCCGAATTCGGAGACGTGTTCCCCGAAGAGCTCCCACCGGGTCTACCTCCTATCCGAGGTATTGAGCATCAAATCGATCTTATTCCCGGCACTCCACTTCCAAAAAAGGCGGCATATCGGTGCAACCCGCAAGAAACCAGGGAGTTGCAAAGGCAGGTTGACGAGCTTATTTCACGAGGCTATGTTCGAGAGAGCATGAGCCCGTGCTCCGTCTCGGCCCTCCTGGTTCCGAAGAAAGATGGTACTTTCAGGATGTGTGTAGATAGCCGAGCCATCAACAACATTACCATCAAGTATCGGTACCCTATACCGAGGCTTGATGACATGCTCGATGAACTACATGGCTCCTGCATCTTCTCCAAGATTGATCTACGTAGTGGCTACCATCAAATCCGTATGAAGGAAGGCGATGAGTGGAAGACAACGTTCAAGACAAAAGGGGGATTATTTGAGTGGCTTGTCATGCCATTTGGACTTTCCAACGTCCCGAGCACATTCATGCGTCTTATGAACGAGGTATTGAGGCCCTTTATTGGTCAATTCGTCGTGATTTATTTTGATGACATTCTAGTATATTCGAGGAGTGAAGCGGAGCATATTGTGCATTTGGAGCGGGTGTTCGAGGTTTTGCGGCAACAACGACTTTACGGTAAACTGGAGAAGTGCGAATTTTGCACTCCCCAAGTCACCTTTCTTGGGTATATTGTTTCCGGCACGGGTATTTCTATGGACCCTTCGAAGGTGGAGGTCATCCGCTCTTGGCCCTCTCTCTCTACTATCACGGAGGTGAGGAGCTTCCACGGTCTTGCGTCGTTCTACCGCCGGTTCATCAAGGGGTTTAGTACCCTTACCGCCCCTATTACCGAGTGCATGAAGAAGGGCGCCTTTGAGTGGACCCGAGCGGCCCAAGGAGCATTTGAGAAGCTGAAATCCCGACTTTGTGAGGCTCCGGTACTTGCTCTCCCGGATTTCACGCAAGCCTTCGAAGTGGATTGCGATGCTAGTGGTGTAGGCATTGGAGCTGTTTTGATGCAAAACCAACGTCCTATCGCTTACTTCAGTGAAAAACTCAGCAGGTCAAGGAAGAATTATTCCACGTATGATAAGGAGTTTTACGCTCTTGTACGGGCTCTAGATCATTGGTCACACTATTTGAGGCCAAGCCAGTTTGTCCTTCATTCAGATCATGAGGCGCTCAAATATTTGAACGGACAACACAAGCTTAGCTCCCGGCATGCCAATTGGGTTGAGTTCCTTCAAGGATTTAACTTTGTAGCAAAACACAAGAAGGGGAGTGTAAATGTGGTCGCCGATGCGCTTTCGAGGAGACACTCTCTTCTTTCCGTAGTTGAGGCAAGGGTACTTGGGTTTCAGCACCTAAAGGAGTTTTATAAGGAGGATGATGACTTTAAATCACACCTCGGTGGTGGTGATGGACCGTATTTGCTACAAGACGGGTTTCTCTTCAAGAGTAACAAGTTGTGCGTTCCAAAATGTCCGTTGAGAAAGCTTCTAGTACGGGAGGTTCATGGAGGTGGTCTCGCCGGTCACTTCGGTATCAATAAGACCATCGACATGTTAAAGGAGCATTTTTATTGGCCGAAGATGGGAGGCGATGTGCAGGATGTGGTATCGAAGTGTATTACTTGTCACCATGCCAAGAGCCAGTTCCACCAAGGGCTTTATACCCCCCCTTCCGGTTCCGAATGGTCCGTGGGAGGATTTGAGTATGGACTTCATTGTAGCTCTTTCCCGAACCGTGCGTGGAAAAGATGCAATTCTAGTCGTCGTTGACCGTTTTTCTAAAATGGCGCACTTCATTGCTTGCGAGAAAACCGATGACGCCACACACATTGCCACACTTTTCTTCCGAGAGGTGGTGCGTTTGCATGGTGTTCCGAGGACTATTGTGTCGGATCGTGATACTAAATTCATGGGGCACTTTTGGAGGTCTTTGTGGAAGCTCTTGGGGACGAAGCTTTTATTTAGCACATCAAATCATCCTCAAACAGACGGCCAAACTGAGTAACTAACAAGACTCTCATTACATTACTTCGGGGTCTTGTGAGTCGGAGTCTACGAGATTGGGATGCCAAGTTGTGTCACGCCGAGTTTGCCTATAATCGATCCCCCTCTTTTGCTACGGGACATTCGCCCTTCGAGACTTGCTATGGGGTCAACCGCATAACTCCTATCGAGCTCCTTCCTCTTCCTTTAGAGTCGAGGGTTAGCTTCGAAGCAAGTGAGAAGGCCGCTGAGATACAGAAGCTTCACCGGCAAATTCGAGAGAAGATCGAGCGCACCAATGAGCTTTATAAGGCCCGAGCCAACAAGCATCGCCGTGGTATCACGTTCAAACCCGGAGACTTGGTTTGGCTACATTTAAGGAAGGAACGGTTCTCTTCCCGGAGGAGTAATAAACTAATGCCACGAAGCGAGGGTCCGTTCAAGGTTCTAGCCAAGATAAATGACAATGCTTACAAGCTCGATCTTCCGGGTGACATCGGTGTTTCCTCAACCTTCAACATCGGGGACCTTTCGCCCTACATAGAGGATGTTGAACCCGATATGGATTTGAGGGCAAATCCTCTTCAAGAAGGGGAGGATGAAAAGGTCCGGGTTCCATTCTCTACTTTGGTGATCTCCGCCAAGCGAGCCGCATCAAACAACTCGAGCCTTGAGATACAATTCCCGGTCACTACCGGAATTGCGAGGCTAGTCTCGGCCATCCAGTGGATGAGCCCCAGGGCTCTCTAGATGGGCCCGCCCAAAGCACCGATCCCGGAGGCCTCGGGATCGGGCCGGGTCGTCCCGAGATTGGAGAATAGGAGGTATCGGGGTGCGGGTGTAAGACCCCGGAAGCAACAAAGTCCAAGCACAAGAGGCGTCATGCAGCAGGTCGTCACGCCCGTGACGCTTTTGGTCGCGCCGTGCGCATCGATCCAGTCGTCGCGCGTGACCCTCGCCAGGTCACGACCGTGACTCGTCACGACATTTTGGGAAAAAGTGGACAGAATTCGTCACGCCCGTGACCCTCACCAGGTCACGCCCGTGACTCGCTGCGGCATTTTGGGAAAATTGGGAAGAAGTTCGTCACGCCTGTGACGAATCAGCGTAGCACCCGCTACGATTGCGCGCCCGAAAATCGCCTGGAGTTTTCGCTCTGGTCACGCTCGTGACCATCTGGCGTAACGGCCGTGACGGCGCTGTTTTACGTGATTTGCTTGGTTTAAAACGCTGAGTTTTACTTATGTTATAAATACTTGTTTAGCACCTTTTCCAAGACGACAATTAATGATATGCTTAAGCATTGCTAGGGTTTCTCCCTATTCTCTCTAAACCTTGTTTACTTTATCCATTGTTAATGGTGGTGTTGCAAGTCACTCCTTTATTGATCATTTGGTGGAATCTTCCTTTATGATGGTCATGGTGGGGTGTTAGGATTTGGTGGTGGAATCTCCTTTATCTAAGGTCATATCCAGTCCTTTTGGTGTCTAAGTTATTACTTGATCGTTGATACAAGTCACTCGAGCCCGTCCATCAATCTCTCCCACCGCGCCACGCTCCACTAATTCTCTAGAATAAAACAATAAACACATCAAAACGTGTCGTATGTTCTAGAGATCAATACACCAGTTTGATCAAGACCCAAGGCGCATCGACCCTCCTTCAAGAAGATGACAAAGATTGAATCAGAGGATTTTATTTGTTGATCATGTAACAAATATCATAAAGATTGTACCCATATTTTTTTAAAATTAATACAAATTAAATTGGTCTATATTTCTTGACTTTATTTATTTAGACTCGAAAATTTGTGGTTACAATAATAATATAATTTTAATAAGGGAAATTGGATTCTAATAATACAAACTTTTGGCCATATAAGACTTAATAATACGAACTTTCGATTTGGTTCTTAATAATACGAACTTTGACCCCCTGTTGCCTCCAGTAACACGCCACCGAGTTAACACCGAGTTAAGTTGAACTTAACTCGGTGGCATGATGACGTGGCGACCGGAGTAATATATTTTGACTTTATTATGTACACAATCAGCATTTGACTTGTCCACATCACCTTTCTTCCTTCCCCTTTCTCTCTCCTCCTTCCCCTTTCTCTCTCCCCCCTCCTCTTCTTCAATCCAGAGAAGACATGGCCATGGCTTATCCTCCTCTTCTCTCCATTTCTCTCTCTACAACATCCTGCCCCCCTCTTTGTGCAAAACCCACTTCAATTTTTCTCTCCAATTCTTTGTTGCAGAGGAGAGAGAAAAATTTCAACAATGGTGTTTTGGGGCGGATGGTGGTGGAAGTGACGGTGGTTGGGTGGTTTTTTGGTGGTTGCGATGGTGAGGTGTGGTGGTAGTAGTGGTGGTTTGAAAGTTTTGTAGTGGTACAGATGGATTAGGGCGATGATAGAAGAAGAAGGAGGAAGAAGGAGAAGTTGGGGGGGGGGGGCTACAACGAAGAGAGAGAGAGAGAAAGAGAGAGGAGGGCTGATGTGGACAAAAATAATGCTGATTGAGCAAGTCAAAATTGACTAAACTCATCCCTCCGCTGCCAGCTAGGACCACACCGAGTTAAGTAAATCTTAACTCGGTGGCGTGCTACTGGGAGCAACAAGGGGTCAAAGTTCATATTATTTATCACTAAATCGAAAGTTCATATTATTAAGTCTTATATGACCAAAAGTTCATATTATTAGAATCCAATTTCCCTTTTAATAATAGGAAAATATATTGAAAAAATCTCTTACTCCAAGATCTATATTATTTTGGAAAAGGAAACAGTCAGCCTACATTTTTTGATATATTCACCTATTAATAAAATCCTGAAAATGGTCAATGAGATAATAAATCATAAATGTAAAATATCTGATAATAAAGATATCTAAAAAATTGCTCGAAGGTACCTCAATACTTGGGAGTTGGGAAAACTATTTTTCGGTACCCCCAATTTTTCGGTACGCCAAACCTGATATTCAAACCAACAAGACCTAAAAAATTAACACACGAAATCTTCAAGGACAACCTGCCCGAGTAAATTACATTTACCCTACCTGACATTTGTGGTACTAATTTTTGCACACCCGACATTTGTGAAATAATTTTCACCTTACCTGACATTAAGTGTTCATAAATTTAAACATTCTAAGATATTTTATAAATGGTTTTTGTTGGATTTTCCTACGTAACATTTAAAAGATAAGTATGAATTGATTTTTTTTACCCTTGATATTAATTCATATGACTTTCAATTAAATATGAATTGACGTTTTTACCCTTAATATCAATTCATATGACATTAACAGGGGAGTGTTGAAGAAGAGGAGTGTGAGAGGAATCGATTGTTGGTGTTTTCTATTAGGAGTTTCAACACACCTTTTTTCCATACAATACAATGAAAGGGTCATTTAAGTCATTTCTTTCTCAATATTACGGGCAACGTGGTACATTCACACAGTCATATAGGGGCATTATTGTATTTTTTCATTTCTGATGAGAAGTAACCGAATTTTGCCACTAAAAATCACTTTCACTTAATGTTAGTTAAGATGAAAATTATTTCACAAATGTCGGGTGTACAAAAATTATTACAAAACATGTCAGGTAAGGTAAATGTAATTTACTCACAGTGACAATTGAATTATCTTTCCCCTTTTTCTCAGCTTGTTTTTTTTTTTTTTTTGTCTGTGTAGCGAGGATGAGATTTTCATTCATAAAAAAGAAAAACACCAACAGTTGACATGATCGATGGCTTGAAATATGGATCTCCATAATTTTGTTTAAAAGGAGTGATTTGATCATAGGAATGCTAATGACATTGTCATTTATATTTAACTCAAGACTAGCAGGCCCGGTCCTGACATTTTTGGTACCTCAGGCGACATAGTAAACCAATTTCTAAATTGGGGCCCTTTCAAAAAAATGTATCAATGTCCATTGTTTGGTTGTAGTATTTTTTTTTTTGCGGGTTTTTGAGGTAAGGGTTGTCGGTCCACATGGATGGGTGTTAGGCTTGACGAGGAGATTGGTTTGCGTTGGGGTTTTCAATCGCGGAAAGCAGTAAAGAAAGCGATTAAACTAATCTAGACCTGGATAATAACAATCAACACTAAAGAAAGTAATTAAGACCAAGAACTAAGAAAGCAATAAAACTACAACTAATAATGAAATGGGAACAAGAAAGTATACCTCCAAAGTACTAAATCTTCACTTGAATCTTCAACTTTCAATTGGATTTTCCCCCGAACAAACAAGAAAATTGTGAATTAGATTACTAAGAATCCCTAAATCCTCACATGAGAGTAGAATTTGTAACCCTTAGCCCTCCTTCTCACTAAAAGTTGGATTTGTGGTGGCTAGCACTAGAAAGCTTGAAATCAAAGCATCAATGGAAACCAGAGAGAGAGAGAGAGAGAGAGAGAGAGAAAGCTTGGTAAATTGCTTCAATGGAAATTGCTTGGAAAGAAAGTTGAATACAAATTGCAAGAGGAATGAAAGAAAACTTAAAGAACAATTAAAGACTTGAAGAGAAATTAAAACAAGACAAAAGAAAGCAATTAAACCTAATTCTACTCTAATCCTACTCCTACTAATGAAAACTAGATTGATTACTGGATGATTATAGTGTTGAATTACACGGGGTGTTTATCGAAGGAAAGAAAAATCCCCAAAACCCTAGATTACAACTCAGCACGCGCGCGCAGCTTTCCGCAGGAATGGGTAGGTCGTGAGCGCGACCCCTCTTTGCTCCTTTCTATTTGTCGCTTGTTCAGCATCCGTCGCGGGCGCGACTTAACAGGTCGCGGGTGCGGCATAGCTTGTAGCGGGTGCGAACCAGCTCTGTCTGTAGGCAATGTCTCCCTTCCGTGACAGGTTGCGGGCGCGACGCACTGTGTAGCAGGCGCAACGACTGTCTGGTTCCATCCCTTGGCGATGTCTTGACGCGGCAGCAGCACATCGCAGGTGCGACTGGACGTGACTCGGGTGCTACGCTGTTCTGTCTCTTTCCCCTATTTTGTGACCATAATGGAAATGGAATTCCCGGGTTGGTCTCGCCTCGGTTCTCGGCTTGGGAAATCACTCGGGATTCCCTAAAAAGTCTCAATTAAGCCCAAATTCCTTCTACCTCTTTATTTTCCTACAAAGCACGAAATCATCATATCTAATATATAATTGAGGGGCTAAAACAAGCAAATGTACCCTATAAATGATAAGAATTCGGCTCGAAACGAGACCGAACAACATTCCCACACAAGGGTTTGCTCGCCCCGAGCAAACTAAAAACAAAGATAAAGAAAGGGAAAACGAAACTAACTACGCTAACTCACTTTCGCAAGAATCGCGGATGCATTTGGCACATGCATCAAACCCTTTAAACCCCTTGGCAGCCCAAGTGGACGAGGAAGGTCTCGTGAGGGTTTATAGATGCTATACCCACAAAAGCCAAAGAAAAGGAGAAAGGGAAAGTGAAAAACAAAACAAGTTTGAAAAGGAAGAAAAGTAAAGATGCTTGCTCAAGGAATCATGCAATCACCACTAAGAAAACAATATTAATCAACCAAAAGGAACCATTATGAGCACCTCAAATCACCTAACTCAAGATATTGCCAATCTTTAAGGTTTTCGATCCCAACATCTCCTACAAAACAAGATCCTATGTGCTCAAGTGCAAGTGTTATTCTACTCGCTTCTTATTGATCTAGAGCAAACCACAATCCAGGCTTGTTTCAAAGCAAAAGATTATTTACGTGTCGTCCTCCCTTGCTTGTGTCTCCCTTGGCTCGGTGAGGGCCGCGGGAGACGCAAGAAAGAACTTCACATTTATTACATTCTTTTTGGTGTTGGAATTTAGAATTTAACGGCCCAACTTTTTCAACTTAGCTCAACAAGATTTAGGTGTTAGTTTTTTTCGGGAATTGCACGACCCATAACGACGTTTACCCTCCCAACACGAGCTACTCCATATGAAAATGAAGTGCTTAAGGGGTAAGAGCACCGTACCACTCATACCGGTCTCGTGTAGGTATACTAACTTAACATTGCACTTTCAAGGTTAATGCCAGGTTTTTCGGGATATGGAACGGCCCACAACGGGGTCTACCCTCCCAACACGAGCTACTCCATTCACAAACAAAGAGGTTAAGGGGCGTAAGTGCCGCCCACTCACACCGGCCCGTGTAGGTTTAGCCGACAAATAACCAATTAATTCAATTTAATTAGATTTCACTTTTTAACAAGCTCGGAAGTGATCTACAAAAGTCTCACAATTTCGAGAAGAACGTGAAAGAATCAAAGATCTTATTAAGCACTTAACAAAGGGAATCTACACAAATGAGTCATGACAATACTTGAACTAAGGACGATAATGCTCATACGGGTTGCTTTCAAGGAGATTAAAAAACTCTTCTAAGCGTTGACTACAATTATCCTAAAAACAAAGCAAAAACAAAAGAAAAATGAAAGCTAAAAAGGTTTTTCACTCCCTTTTTTCTCCTTTTTCACACAAAATTTTTCAAATTTTAGCAAAACTACAAAAATCAAAATCAAAATACTAGGTTGTCTACCCATGAACATGAAAAGTATCACCCCCACTCCAACACAAAATATCACAATGTCCCCATTGTGATAAGGGTGCCACAAGTAAGGTAGAAAACCAAAGAAAAGCTTATATACAAAACACTTATCACATAAAAAGCGATGGCGACTCGAGTCCACACGACTCCAACAACAAGATAATCCCAACATTCACACTCAAGGGGTTCGCCATCCAAAGAAAAATCAAGCATGCAACATGGATCAAGAATATATACACTCAAAGAAAGGGCGGAAGTAGATTACCTCAAGATCTTCAATGAAAGACAACCCGATTCACGATCCAAAAGCACCAAGCATAAGGTTAGGATATACAATTTAAACTACCTAAATACTTAGAATTTGGCATGCAAGATTAAAAGAAAAATAGAAATATATACAAGACACTTCTAACTAAGAACTAAAGATAAACCAAAATATTTACAAAACGAATTTCACTCTTTTTTTTTCTTTTCTTTTCTTAGGCTCAAAGCCCGCAATGCATACTACCCCCCACTCCCACACAAAAAAGCCAACAATGTCCTCATAGAAATAGAGATAAGCAAGCACCCAAAAGAAATAAAGAAATACACCAAAAAGAAAATAAAAGAAGAAATTAAAGAATATCGGGCACCAAGTCAGAACCATTCAACGCCCGGAGTAACAAGTCATGCATTCTCTCATGCATCTCATAATGGTGAACATAGGAGCACACTCTCAGAATTACATCAACAAACATTAGTGCTCTCAACAGTTCATCAAATGCCTTAGAAAAGTCATAGAAAGGACGGACTACAGGAATGTACAAGACTTTCGTAGGCACGGTGAAGTGAGACATGACAAAAGAATCCTCCCATTGACTTGTAAATGGAAATTGGGTATACAAATCAACGGAAGGGGGAAATACAATACATTCCTGAACATGCTCATGCAAAAACTTGGATGCCAACAATGACTCAAACTCAATATCCATGCAATTTTCATCAAACACTGATTCCAAATCACAACTTTCATCCAAATAATCATCATAATCATCAATGGGTGATAAGGAAAAAGTAGGGTTAGACCACATCATAACACTCCCAACATCACAAACAGGCACATCTTCATCTTCATCAATATCAGACTCATCAGAAGAACTATCAGTATCAAAAGACAAAGGTGAATCATGCTAAACAACATCAAAAGTGAAAGTGGAAGGCTCAGGATCATAACCCATCGTGAATGACTCATAAAGCATATCATCATCAAAAGCATCATTTTCACAAATCAAGTTCAAACAATTAGGATCATTCCCCAAAGAATTAAGCTCATCATCACAAGAATTCACATCCATGGACTTGCAAGAAAGGGTAGCTAATGCCTCACTAATGCAATGATTCTCAATGAAAGTGAATAATTCAGTATCTAGCACACATTCAATCACAAAAGATTCAATTTCATTCTCAACAAAATCATCACAAGTATCATGACATTCAATAAACTCAACCTTTTCTTCACATAAAAGCATGGATAATGGTGTGGACAATGGTTCATCATCAAGCATGTTTTCATCAAGTTCTACATCATCACACAAAAAATCATCATGTTCCTCATGCTCACTAGGTGCATCTAGAGCTAAGGAATTGCTAAGTCCGAGGCATAGTCTGTTATAGTAGTCATCATCCTCATCATAATCATACACAGAAGAGTCAACATGCATTTCTGGACTCAAAGACGATGAATGATCTACTTCAACTATCGAATCAACCATTTGTGAAGAAAAAACTTTTTCCCAAGTTTTAAGCATGTGTTCAAATTCATGCGTGTACTCATTCATTTTCACACACATCTCAACTTGGAAATCATCCATTTCAGCACAAATATTATCTAATTCAACTTGGACACAAGATTCGGAAGCATGATATGGAGATTCACAATGCAAGCACAAAGGATGAGATTCAACAACATAACATTGGGGAGGATCATAAGAGTTCTCTACATTCATGGGATATTCACATGAATGTTCAACTATGGTCCCAGAAGGTGGTGCATAAGAAGAATGTTGGCCGCTAGGAATAACATTTTGTTGCTCAAATTCATAAGAATCCCTAGACAACCTCTCAAGTAATTCCCAAGCTTTATCTTCTCCTAAAGTAGAAAACCCGTAATAATCTAAAAGATTTCAGGTCTCAAAATTCACACCCTCATTCACAAATCCCAAAAGATCTAATGTACCATAAAAGATACGATACAATTCACATTGAGCACGATAATCATGTAATCTAGCAAAATATCTCAAAAATATTTCATGCTCAAATTGGGAAAATTGGGGACTAGCCATAACTCTTTTTTTATTTTTTTATTTATTATTTTTTTCGATATTCAATTTTTTTCACTACATTTTTATCTGGAACAATCAAGAAAGCAATAAACTATTTACACACAAACCAATAACCTAATCTACCAAATAATGCCATCCCCGGCAACGACGCCATTGTTCGGTTGTAGTATTTTTTTTTGTGGGTTTGGTGAGGTAAGGGTTGTCGGTCCACAGGGATGGGTATTTGACGAGGGGATTGGTTTGCGTTGGGGTCTTCAATTGCGGAAAGCAGTAAATTATGTAAAGAAAATGATTAAACTAATCTAGACATGGATAATAACAATCAACACTAAAGAAAGCAATTAAGAGCAAGAAATAAGAAAACAATAACACTACAACTAATAATGAAATTGGGAAAAGAAATTATACCTCCAAAGTACTAAATCTTCACTTGAATCTTCAAATTCCAATTGGATTTTCCCCCAAACAAACAAGAAAATTGTGAATTAGATTACTAAGAATCCCCAAATCCTCACTTGAGAGTAGAATTTGTGACCCTTAGCCCTCTTCCTCACTAAAAGTTGGATTTGTGGTAGCTAGCACTAGAAAGCTTGAAATCAAAGCATCAATGGAAACCAAACAGAGAGAGAGAGAGAGAGAGAGAGAGAGAGAGAGAGCTTGGTAAATTGCTTCAATGGAAATTGCTTGGAAAGAAAGTTGAATACAAATTGCAAGAGGAATGAAAGAAAACTTGAAGAACAATTAAAGACTTGAAGAGAAATTAAAGCAAGATAAAAGAAATCAACTAAACCTAATTCTACTCTAATCCTACTCCTACTAATGAAAACTAGATTGATTACTGGATGATTATAGTATTGAATTACAGGGGGTATTTATAGAAGGAAAGAAAAATCCCCAAAACCTTAGATTACAACTCAGCACACGCGCGCAGCTTTCCACAAGAATCGGCAGGTCGCGGGCGCGACGCCCAAGGTCGCGGGCACGACCCCTCCCTACTCCTTTTTATCCGTCGCTCGTTTAGCATCCGTCGCAGGCGCGACACCTCCCTGTTGCGGGTGCGACACAGCTTGTAGTGGGTGCGAACTAGCTCTGTCCGCAGACAAAGTCTCCCTTCCGTGACAGGTTGCGGGCGCGACGCACTGTGTAGCGGGCGCGACGGCTGTCTGGTTCCGTCCCTTAGCGATGTCTTGACGTGGCAGCAGCACGTCGCAGGTGCGACCGGATGTGACTTGGGTGCTATGTTGTTCTGCCTCTTTCCCCTGTTTTGCGCCCATAATGGAAATGGAATTCACGGGTTGGTCTCGCATCGATTCTCGGCTCGGGTTAGCTCGGGTCGGCTCGGGATTCCCTAAAAAGCTTTCATTAAGCCCAAATTCCTTCTCAGTCTTTATTTTCCTACAAAACACGAAATCATCATATCTAATATATAATTAAGGGGCTAAAATAAGCAAATCTACCCTATAAATGATAAGAATTTGGCTCGAAATGAGACCGAACACACATACTAAAAATGATATTAAAAATTTAGTCAAAAAAACGTACCTGCGAAAACATAATTTTCTTCCATGAAATTGATACCACATGTAGCTCTTCTATGCTCAACAATACATCGCAAATTCACAATAAGAAGTTTCTCATAAATAAATAAATAAATAGTCATAGTCTTATCTGAAAAATAATTTTAAGCATTTACATAACGTCAATTAAATAAAAAGAAAATAAGCAACCATTAACAACTACAAGGATTCTAAAAAAAATCATTTTTCATTATGAGAAATAGAGAATATAGATATAGCATCAAAGCATTCACTTAAGCAAAGTATCTAAAAATTATGGGGAAGTATTGAGCTAAGTTTTGGAGTAAACGTAAGTCAAATCCAAATATTTACAGTATACATTTGTTGGTAGTACCACCAAAATAGAATTTTGATTTTTTTGAGACTATTAGAATACAAAGAAAATTAGAGATTATTAGAAAACAAGGGATTATTATAATCCAATTTTCCTATCCTAAACAATATAACAAAAATAATTAAAATCAATATACAATGGTTTTTTTGCTTGTTTTCTTGGGAATTCAACAGTTTTGTTAAGGTTTTAAAGTTCTTTAGCAAGGTTAACGTAACTAACTTAACCTAATTTAACTTAACTTAACTTATTTTTACCTCATTTCCAAAAAAAAAAACTTATTTTTACCTAACTTAACTTGACCCAACTCCCTAAAAACACCCAAACCAAAGACAACTTTTTCAATCAAAAAGAAATTCAAATAATATTATTTCAATATCAAATTAATCCACTTTCTCCAACAGCAGCTATCACTTTTTCATTTATTTTCCCCAAAATATTCAAATTTTATTAATAAAATATTTTCATCCAACAAATAACTTAACTCACACTTATCTTATCATATCATTTCTTATTCTATCCTATCATAACTTAATTAATTTAACCTGAACCTAACCTGACTAAAGAATGTAGTTTCATGTGGGTAGCTAGCTTAAATGTGTTTCTAGTCGGAGGTTGTTGCTATTGTTTTCATGCAGTAGCAAAACTAGTTCCGAAGTGTTTGTTTTTCTGCGGGTTTGCATAAGTGAGCCTTTTCATGAAGAGTACTTACATTCAAATCCCTCATATTGTGTTTGTGCTTGTTTATTCTGAGAGTTTGTTGTTGTTGATATACACTGGTTATTTTGAATTGTAAACCATTGGACCACAAATGTAATTCTTGTATGTATTATTTCTAAAAACTATAAATATTATTAATATATTGTCTTGAAAGAAAAGAAATATTTGGTATGTGACTCTGTTCTTTTGAGTGGTAAGATTATGTTAGATAGGATAAGGTAGGTAAGGAAAGCAAAGGTAAGGAAAATAAAATAAAATAACATTGGTTTGGGTGTTATTTAAGAATTCGAATAAGATAAAATAAGGTAAGGTAGGAAAGGACAAGATATACGTAACTTACCATTTTAATAAACGTCATATATCAATTATGAAATAATTGAAGTGTTTGATATATTTTATCTTTCTTAGAAATCAGGAAAAAAAATCATTGGGGAAAAAAAAAAGTTGCGACCGCAGTCCAAAAATACGACCCAAGCCGAGAATAGGGATGGCAATGGGGCGGATCGGGGATGGGGGAGTACGTATACCCCCGTCCCCATCCCCCCTCCCAAAATTCATCCCCATCCCCGCTTCGGGGAATGATTCTTGCCCCATCCCCATCCCCGCGGATTCCCCATCCCCAACGGGGATCCAACGGGGATTTTTTAAAACTATCCTAAATTTAACTAAATTTTAATTGGATCCGGTTTTTAATCGAACCTGGTTTTTAACATGTTCAAAATACAACATATTTAACTTGCTCAAGTAATAATACATCAAAATCAAACAATAATACATCAACAAGTGAGAATAAATTGGAAAATTACTACTTTGTCCTTCCCATTAATATATATATTAAATTAGAATAAAGGTTATTTGGTAATTTTAACATTTTCGGGGATGGGGACGGGGAATTCACCCTGGCGGGGAAAATGGGGACGGGGATAGGGAAAATTTTGTCCCCACCCCCGGCCTGTCCCCGAGCGAATTTTGGAAAATCGTCCTCGTCCCCGTCCCCGGGCCCCGACGGGTTCGGGGATTCCCCGCCCCATTGCCATCCCTAGCCGAGAAACACGTTAAAATTTATCCAAATCCAAAATAATCTATTTGTTCCATATTAATTGTTGCCTTTGGAAATTGTGAAGTCAAACATTAAAATTTTTGACTGTAAATTTCTTAATATATACAATGACTTGTTACATAAGATTACTACCATTAGATTACAATTGTTGATATAATCTATTCATATATAAAAGTAATATCTTTCAATTTCGAAATATTCAAATCGGAGTGATTGTAGTAAGTCTTAGTCAATAAAATTATTACAAATAAATAAAATATGATAACTACTTTTCCCGCCTAGATAATCGAGCAGTTGCAAAAAGATATCTCACAAGAGCATGACACCTAATTTCTCTCTCCTTATCTATACATGTCCAACCGTAGAAATTGATTGTTATCACTAACAACAACAACCATAAAAATCATATTTGTAGCATCCCATGTATAACTAAACCTCTTTCGTGATAAAAGTCTTCAAATAAATTAAGCAGATACATTTGAAGCAATAGTATATTTTTGCCAACGCTAATATTATCAAGTTATTTTTACAACGTCTGCAAGTTTTGCTTATTTTGCTACAAAGGTTATAATTTAATAATAGAAGCACCAACATTACTCCATGAGAAGAAATTATTCCATTTACAAGATAGAAATAGATAACTGTTTATCCCTTCTTTACATGCGTTTAACACAAATTTATTAATATATTTAGGCATCGTTCTTTTGTGCTTTAACGCAACTAACCACAACGCAACCTATCGCAACATAACGCAAATTACCATTACCTTTTAACTATTTCCACCGCAACTAAACGTAACGCAACGCAATGCAACGCACAAAAGAACGGGGCCTTAGTCATCAACACATGTATTTATGTCAAATGGTCAAAATGCAACTGTATTCTACGACTATTCACTAGGATTATTATAAATTTTCTTGTCTATCAATTTTCTAAAGAAACATAAACCGTTCTTCATATAATATGGTAATTAGTAATTACTGATCCATTGTTGCTACTAATCTAGGTTTCCATCCCCATTTATTTGTCACTTTTTTAGAATCAGAAGATATTAAAATCGCCAATAAAATTAAGGAAAATAATCATAAAATTATTTACATTGGTAAAAATTAATTATAAGAGATGGAGAATACAAAAATAAAATTTGGGTGTGTTTGGTTGGGATAAATATCATTTACTGGAAAATATTTTTCCCATTTTTTGGTGTTTAGTGACCGGAGAAAAAAGCAAACCATTTACCAAGAAAATGATTTTCCCCAACCCCTTCGTAAATTATTTTTTTGACTCCAACCTAAGGAAAACAATTTTCTTCCTGTCCCCCTACTCTCTCTCTCTCTCTCTTCCTTCTTTCATTCTCTCTCTCTCTCCACCATACTCTCTCACGCACCGATTTGAATATTTCTCTCTCTCTCTCTCTCTCTCTCTTTCTCTCTCTCTCTCTCTCTCTCTCTCTCTCTCTCATCTTTCTCTCTCTCATACACCCGTTTTAATATCTTCTTTCTCTCATTTTTCTCTCTTCCACCACTCTCTCTCTCTCTCTCTCTCTCTCTGTCTCTCTCTCTCTCTACATGCATTTTAATCTCTATCTCTTATTGTCAAACATGTAAAAATTGTTTTTCAGAAAAATCATTTTCCTATGTACCAAACACGGGAAAGTATCAAATGACCACCGTTTTAGTCTCTCTCTCTCTCTCTCTCTCTCCTACTCTCTCTACATGCATTTTAATCTCTGTCTCCTTATTGTCAAACACGTTAAAAATGTTTTTCAGGAAAAATCATTTTCCTATGTAACACGGGAAAATATTAAATGAAAATTCATTTTCTAAGAAAATCATTTTCCAAGGAAAACCATTTTTCTAGAAAACAGTTTTCCTTTGCACCAATCACACACCCTTAGTAAAAATTACATATGGAAAATGAATGGAGACAGTAAAATGACAAAAAATAATTAAAATGGACAAATTAGTAGGAATTAGGGAGTATATTAGCATCATCATCAGCAACATCGACATTTTCTAAATTAAATACTCCCTCCGTCCCACATAATAGCCCCTCCTAGGAAATGAAATTGTTTAAGGGAACATCATTTAATGCAGTGTTTTTTAATTAATTTTAGAAGAAAGAGAAAAATTTTAAGGTAAACTATAATAAAATGGAAAATCATTTTGAACTTCTGTAAACATAAATTTCTAATCTAAATTTAATAAAGACGAGAAATTGAGAAACAAATATAATTTGTATTAATTTCTGAATGTTTGTGGGTACAATCTCTGTATTAAATACAATGAAGTATTCCACTTATTGAATCTCCTAGAAGCTTGGATGAGTCGAGGGCACAAACGCTTGGAGTTGAAGAACTCAGTTATAGTCCTTGATCTTGACGTGCTGAAAGCTTGAAGCTTTTTATCTTGAGCTTTTGCAGACATTGATCCTTGATGCTTGGTAGCTAAAGGTCGCTTGCAGTTCGATCTTCTGAATCCTCTAGAGTGTAGAATACCGAATGTCAGATGTAGACTGCCAAGAGTCTTACCGAAGAACTATGTTGTTGTTTTTGATGAAGACGGGCCGAAGACTTGAAGATTTTTGATCTTGAGCTTTTGCAGAACTTGATCCTTAGACCTTGATACTTGGTAGCTAGAGGTCTCTTGCAGTTCGATCTTCTGAATACTCTGGAGTGAAGAATGCTGAATGTCGGATGTAGACTGCCGAGTGTCTTGCCGAAGAACTGTGTTGTTGTTCTCGATGAAGACGAGTTGAAGACTTGGATACTCGATCTTGAGCTTTTACAGACTTCAATCCTTGGCGTTTGATAGCTGGATGTCGCTGGTAGTTTGATCTCTTGAAACCTCTGAATGTTGACCGTTGAATCTCCTGGGGAGTTGAAAAGGAAGGGAGAGGACCCTTATTTATAGGCTTTGGAGGCCTAGCCCCTAGGGTTTGAGTTGAGCTTTGGGCTTGGGACCGAGTTAATTAATTATTCCTTTAATTTTAAATAAAGAGATAATTAATATTTTCTACATCGTGTTTGACACATGTCATGATATTATTGGCCAGAATGTATTCCCATTTAAAATTCAATTAAATAGACCGCCATAATTAAATTTACACGTGGCGGATAATAATTGGCCAAATAAATTTAATTTATTTTTCACGTGTCATTTTTCTAGTTTGCCGGCAAACTTTTGCCTCCTACAGATAGGGATGGCGATGGGTCAGGTTCGGGGTAGGTAGAGTCGTGTACCCTTACTCGTACCCATTTTCAAAATCATTACCCTTACCCTTACCCTTACACATATTTAGCGGGTACTAAATATTTGTACCCATACCCGTACCCATACCCACCGGGTATGTGGGTACAACGGGTACTATTCGGGTATACATAAAGATTAAATTTTACCACCCATTTTATACCCATATGCGCAAATTAATGGATTGTATTCGGGTATTTTAACCACTATTTTCGCTACTGTTTGGCATTATGAAACCTGTTGATTATGGCAATTCTAGGCTGCTATTTCAGGTCAATTCTGGGCAGCAAATTGTTGTTTCTAGGCAGCCTGTTGCGATTTGTTTCACATTTTGCATCAAAAGAGGGTGAAGAGGACATGTCGCGTTCCAAATTTTTTTTAACCAAACACAATCACACAAATTTTAGGTAAAGCATGAAAATGAAACTGGCAGTGTGCTTGAGACTTGAGGGGAAATTAGAATGAAAATGAAACTGCTGGAGTATGCTTGAGATTTGAGACGTGATACTCCTGAGGCCCTAGGGCCCCTAGCCGCATAAATGAAAATGATTCAATGAAATTAGGGTTTTAGTCTCATAATCATTTTCTTGAATTCTGGGCTGAAAATCGGGTAGGCCTTGGGCAGATTCTGGGCTTCTTATTTACGAGTCGGGTCGAGTACCCACCGGGTACTACCCTGTACCCGACCAGTACCCGTACCCCGCATTTTTAAAATTGATACCCTTACCCGCTTTTTCCGGGTCAGGTAGAAGCAGGGACTCGCGAGTACGAGTATTATTGTCATCCCTACCTACATATGCCCCCTTTGAGAGTCAGTTGCGTACACAACTATTAGGTGTTTGAAGAGACTAATTAACCTCTCGAATATTGGCCAATCAACCATGAATTCAACTCTTCTTGGGACTCTCCCTTTTAATATCAATTCTTTTGGAACAATAACTCTATGCGATAGAGTTTAATTCAATTCTCCATTTGATTTTCTTTTAATTATCTTTTTCTTTTTCTTTTTCTTTTATTTTTGGCATTTTCAATATTCTCTTTTTTTTTACTAACACTTTTTTTTCTTTTGTCTCGTTTTGGTGCAGGGACTTGAAAGACATTCGTCCTGACTACTACTGTTTTCTTGAGATTGATTTCTGCTACCGTCAGTGTATTGTCTACTCCTCAGCGTGCTTACGTAGAATAGTTATAGACTATTCTCTTCAAAACTGTCTGGGTCGACAGTGTCACCATCTCAGCTTCCGTGTGCTTGGGAGCGGTTGTCAACCAACATGAGGATTGCACCATCGATGACGCCGACTTGAAGCGGACCACCGACACGATGATCTTAGCATAACAGAGCATGACTTGAAAGCCCACAACTTTGATGACTTAGAAGCCGGTCCATTTCTTGCAGCTTTGACTTGAGAGTTGATGAGTGCTTTTTGTGACTAGATTTCTAGGGTGTTTTGATAGTGAATTAGGGATAATTTTGAGTGTGAATCTTGATTTATATTCCAATTTCCCTACTACACTTGGTGTTGTTGTTTTTGATGCAAATTTGTAGGTTTTGAGGCCAAAACACCAACATTTCCTCAAGATTTGGCAAGAACGAGTTCACCACGGGCCTCCTCCTGCTGAAAATCTGGCCGTGGCATGAATTTGGGACGAAACAGAACAGAACCCGACCGACCAATGGCCACCACGGTCTGACCATGGGGCTCGCCATGGAACGTGGTATGGACACGTTAGAATGTCCTGTTTTCGCGAAGAGAAAAAGAAGAGGACAACGGTTATTTTGAGGAATCCATCATTCTTCCTTCATTGTAGAGCCATCAAGAGAGAAAAGAAACCCTAATCCACCCTTCTACTCATCAATTCTCCATCAAGATTCAAGATTTAGATGGATTCAAGAAAAGCGAAGATCAAGATTCGAGAAGAAATCATCAACGCTCGCAAGGAAGACTCCACCCCGGGATCGAAAGACTCAACGGTTGTATTCTTCGTAATTTATCTTTCTTTTCAATTTATTTCTTATTTTGAGAATCAATCATGATGTTTGGAACTTGTGTCATGTTTTATTTGACAATGAGTGAGTAGTTTTCTTGAATTCTAGGGTTTTGCAACCCGAAACATTGTAGTTTGATTGAATGTTTCTAGTATGTGCATGAATTCTTGTTTTGAATCAATAAAAGGTTGTGTTTTCCATGCCTCTAAATTTGGTATGTAAGTTGTGGTTATGGTAAATGTTGAATTTTGGTAAGTTTTGGTAATTTTTGGTAACTTTCGGTAACTTTCAGTAACTTTCGATAATTAATTTTTTTTTGGTAAATTTTAGTAACTTTTTTTTAAAGTGAAAATGTTAATTTTTTTGGTAAATTTCAGTAATTTTTTTTAAAGTGAAAATGTTAATTTCGGTAAAAAAAATCTAACATGTTTAAAGTGAAAATGTTAATTTTTTTTATTGTAAATTTCGGTAATTTTTGGTAACTTCTGGTAACTTTCGGTAACATTCACTATTGATAATTAATTACCTTACCCCACGATACCCATGAAATTTACAGGGCCTAAGTGTTCTTAAAGCCCAGGATGCTTGTAATTTGATATTAACCTAAGAAGAACTGAAATGTGAATTAGGATAATGTGACTACCAACCTTTCTACCTGGTTTTGTGAAATTTGAGAAAAGAATAGTAGACTAGGGACCTTTTGATAACCAGAATATCTGAGACCTTCAACTTTGATTACTTGAAAAGCATACGAAAGTTGTAATTTAGGTTAATCGAGGTAATTCTATTAGCATTGAAAGAGCAGTAGAGTTTTTTTGGTTGTCGTTGTTGATTCGTTCTTGAGTGTATGATTGTGCAAACTAGGTTTTAGTAATAAAACTCATTGTTAGGTTTGCATCTCCTCAGAAGTCTTTCTCTCTTGATAGAATCTTTGATTATTTTTCCTTACATTAATAGTTTTAATTAGTGTCTAAAAACCTTCGAAAATCAAAACCCGGTTAGCTTAGAAATTGCTTAGAGACCAGTTTACTGAGCTGCTAATTGAGTCCCTGTGTGATCGACCTTGACATGCTACTATATACACCATGCGCTTGCAGCCCTGTCAAGAGTCTTCATCATGATGACGTAGAAGTCCTTAACCTTGTCGACTTTGGAGTCTTACACGAATAAGCTATTGATTTTAATGACTTAAGAGTCTCTTTTATTCATTTGTGAGTCTATACTTATATTGACCTGAGAGTCCTGCATCTTGTTGGCTTGTGAGTCATTAAATTTTTTTGACGCATGAGTTATTCATTTTGACTTGGGAGCCGTGAACTCATGAATCTTCTGTGGGGAGCGACTTGGAAGTCTTTTCATTGGTAACCTAAGAGTAATTGGTTGTCTTCGCCTTTAAAATTTAATTTTGACGACTTAGTAGTCTTGAATTCGGTTGATGTAGAAGTCTTCATTTTTTGTGGACTTGGAAGTCAGTGGGTTTGATGACTTAAGAGTTTAGAAGTTTGTTGACTTGAAAGTCTTTGGATTTGTTGACGTGAGAATTTTATGCATCGTTGACATGGGGATCTCGAATTTTATTGACTTGGGAGTCATGATTTTTTCCTTGACTTGTAAGTTCTTGTATTTAGTTGATTTGAATTTGGTTGACATGTAAGTCTTTCATTTTGTCGACTTGGAAGTCAAGAGATTTGTTGATGCGAAAGTATGACTGACTAGGAAGTCTTTGACTTGTTGGTGACTTGGAAGTCAAGGGACTTGGTGACTTAAGAGTCTTGAAGTTTGTTGATTTGAAGGTCTTGAATTTTTGTTGACTTGGAAGTCTTTAATTTTTGTTGACTTAGAAGTCGGTGAATTTGGTGACTTGAAAGTCTTGAAATTTGTTGACTTGAAAGTCTCAATTTTTTTTGTCTATTCATGACTATTTAGTTTTTGTTATGTTATGACTGTATTTGGGCTTGGACCCCAAATTGCCTACGTACCTTAAGGATGAAACACCCATAAGGATCAAGCCAAACATAGTTCAAATTTAAAAATAGAAAAAAATGAAAATTTTGTTTATTAATTTAGTCGTTCGTAGTTTATACTCTTGCGGGCTAGGAGTATTACAATGATGAAAATGAAAGGAACTGAAAATTAAAAGGAAATGACTTTTTTTTTTTTTGTGAACAGTTTAGGCTCTTCATGAGCCTAGTCTTCGTTTTCTTAGATTTTGACTTGGTGAGAAGAAATTATCTCCTTTCATTTCAAGCTTCGTGTACAGTTGGTCTTGCTTTAATGACCAGTGAAGACCACAGTGCGTCTCTTCACTCGAAGGTATCCTTCAATATTTATCTCCAACTTTGAACACCGTTTCATGCGAGATGGAATGGTTCTTTGCACTTCGTTGATGACTCCAAGGCGGCTGAATGTGGAGATCTTTTCCTGGCAAGGCTGTGATTTCGCTATCTCTTCGACGGACTTGATCCTTAAAGATAAAGACGACTTTGATTTTGTACAATCCCCAGTCTTTCTAAAACTGAAGCTTTGCGATTTCGTTGATGCCCAATCCACTCAGAGACAGATGTTTGTTTTCGCGAAATTGATGGTTCCAACCTATCAAACACGAAATGCTTTGACCTAGGTTGATAATCGCTTCCTTCGCCATCCTTTTCCTCGATCGCTTCCTTCGCCATCCTTTTCCTCTAGCGTGACAGGAACACGAGAGTCTCGCTCAAGCAACCCAGCTGAACTGACTTCTTGTCTCCCGATGACTTCGAGCCTCTTTCTCTCCATTGAAGGTTGCAGGTTATTTATTCTCTTTTGATACCTTCGAGGTTGTGGTGTTTGGACATCCCTTTGCCCCCTAGTCTTCCGTCAAGTGGCTGAGATCCATTTTCCATCTTCACCAGAGGCTTCTGCTTCTTGCTCATGTGCATCTTGAGGGGCATGGGCTAGTATAGCAAGAGGAACTAGTTTTTGGCATCCAAACTGAATCATCAAGAATTCTCTTCCCTTGGCTGGAGTTGGTCATGTTGAGACGTAATTGGCTTCAACGTTATCATCCAAGTCCAATATTATTTTTCCCTCTTCAGCTAGCTTCATGAAGAGCTTCTTAAGTGTGATACACTTCTCAAAAGGGTGACTGACTACCCTATGCTAGCGACAATATTTTGGATCTGTGGTACTCCCTGCTTCTTCTAGCCTCTTTGGTTGTGGGATTTCGATGACTCCCGTCTCTAACAGGTTGTCGAGCATTCCTGAAAAATCCGAGTATGGAAACGGGTACTTCTTTTCTTGAAGCTCCTTCAGTGCAGGACGCTTGCACCATCTTTTGAGAAATTGACTTTTTTCCTTTTTGTTTAGGCTTGGAAGAGATTCGTAGTGGCTCATAAGTTGAAATGGCCATGGATTCCTCTGTTGAAGTTTTAAATGATATTTCATTCCTCTTATACGCACCGTCATTCCTTGATCCGGATGAAGATGAATTCCTCCCCCATCGATTTGCTATGGTGATCTCTATATCATGTGCTTTGGTAGCCAATTCCTGGAAGGCTTTAGGCTTGGCCATCTTGAGGACATAAAGTAAATCCCAATTCATGCCTTGTGCGCACATATCGACGGCTGAAGCTTCGGTGAGGCGATCCTTGCATTCAAGACTAAGAGCCCTCCAACGATTGATGTAGTCAAGGACTGGCTCGCTCTCCCACTGTTTAGTGTTTGTCAGCTCTGTTATACTGACGACTCATTGAGTGCAGTAGAAGCTGTTGAGAAACTCTTGCTCCATTTGTTCCCGACTATTGATAGATTTAGGCTCTAAATCCGTATACTAGTCGAATGCGATCTCCTTCAGAGAGCGGACGAATTGCTTCACTAGTCGATCTCCTTTTATGCCGACATTGCTACACATTTCGATGAAATGAGTGATGTGCTGCTTAGGATTACCCTTCCCATCAAATTGATTGAACTTCGGGGGTTAATATCCTTGCGGCATTCGAAGGGCGTCGACCCTCTTTGTGTATGGCTTTGTATACAAGTAAGTCTCGTTTGATCCCTCTTCGAGTTGCACTGCATTTGCTACCAAGTTTTGAATCTGCTCCACAGTTGTCAGTTAGTGATTATGAAGATGAGTTACTCTTCTTGTCTTCCCCATTGCCATTACCCTTGGAAGACTCTTTTTCAGATTCCTCTTTGTATGAATCTTCATCAGAGTCTTGGGGCACTTCTCTATTTTCTTCATTAGTTTTACAATTTGCTTACTTTGTTTGTTGATCTTCTTGTCTTTCTCTTCACTTTCCTTGGCAAGTCTGTTTAGCATAGCCTCAAATTCAGCTATCTTTTCTTCCATGTTGACACCATCATATCAATTGAATCGAAGGTCAAATTTGACTTCTTGGAAAAAGAGATGAGAGGCAGAGATGTCCCACCGGGCGTGCCAAATTTGTAAGTACAAATTTCTAATCTAAATTTAATAAAGACGAGAAATTGAGAAATAAATATAATTTGTATTAATTTCTAAATGTTTGGGGGTACAATCTCTGTATTAAATACAATGAAGTATTCCTCTTATTCAATCTCCTAGAAGCTTGGATGAGTCGAGGGCGCGGACGCTTGACCTCGATCTCAAATGCAGGTTGAGCTGAAGAACTCAATTGTAGTCCTTGATCCTGACGTGCTGACAGCTTGGAGCTTTTGATCTTGAGCTTTTGCAGACCTTGATCCTTGGTGCTTGGTAGCTAGAGGTCTCTTGCAGTTCGATCTTCTGAATCCTCTGGTGTGCAGAATGCCGAATGTCGGATGTAGATGGCAGAGTGTAGACTGCCGAGTGTCTTGCCGAAGAAATATGATGTTGTTCTTGATGAAGACGGGATAAAGACTTGGAGCTTTTGATCTTGAGCTTTAGCAGACCTTGATCCTTGGACCTTGATGCTTGGTAGCTAGAGGTCGCTTGCAGTTCGATCTTCTGAATCCTCTGGAGTGCAAAATGTCGCGTGAATGTCGAATGTAGAGTGCTGAGTGTCTTGCCGAAGAACTATGCTGTTGTTCTTGATGAAGACAGGCTGAAGACTTGGAGACTCGATCTTGAGCTTTTGTAGACTTCAATCCTTGGCGCTTGGTAGCTGGATGCCGTTGGCAGTTTGTTCTCCTGAAGCCTCTGGATGCTGACCGCTGAATCTCATGGGGAGTTGAAAATGAAGGGAGAGAACCCCTATTTATACGCTTTGGAGGCTTAGCCCCTAGGGTTTGTATTGGGTTTTGAGCTTGAGCCCAAGTTAGTTAATTATTTCTTTAATTTTAAATAAAGAGATAATTAATATTTTATGCATAATCTTTGACACGTGTTATGATATTTTTGGCCAGGATGTATTCCTATTTAAAATTCAATTAAATGGACCGCTATAATTAAATTTATACGTGGTGGATAATAATTGGCCAAATAAATTTAAATTATTTTTCACGTGTCATTTTCTAGTTTGCCGACAAATTTTGGCCTCCTACAACTTCCATAAAAGAAAAATGGCCTATCTCTATGGGATCAATGGGTAACATCTAATCACGGTTATTCTCAACATATAGTACTAATAACTTGATTTCTTATTGCATGTCAGTATGTTACTAATTGTTCCCGAACCATTAACCATGACATTCACAATTTTCACAATTTTCATTGATACTATATCATTATCTTTTTTACTATACCAGAACTAGATAATACTTTCTATAAATATGGTTTAAACATCCACAAACCATTTCTTTTAAAAAACCCTATTAGTAACCAAATTATTGCACCTTCTTACTTACCAGTACTTTATAATACTTACTATAATTATAGATCAACTTTTTTCGGAGAAGGGAAATGAACATTACGGTGAATGCAAATAGTTATGGTGTTGGTGGTCGATATCGATGTACTTTACTATGAAGGATTCAAAAATGTATCGGTAAGGTAAATTGTTATTATTATCATCTAAATTGTTAAAATGTATTCCATAAAATCCCAAATTTAATTGGTGATGAGTTATAAAATTGATTTCTTTGGCGTTACACAATATTTAGAATTTGGCCACGTGAATCTAATGGCCATTTTTTGTGGTTTCAAGAGGTTATCGTTTTTAAGCATTAAAAGTAACATGTTATGGTGTTACATGAGCCTAAATTGCTAATATAAATAGGGGTGCCACAAGCCTTGTTGATTCACCAACAAAAATATAAACACAAAAAGTATTTGTGTCAAGAGTTGAGAATTATTCAACCTTGTTCATCAATTGAGAGAAAAATTGAGAGAGAGAGTAGTCTCACCAATTTTTCCAGTATTCCACCATTGTATCCCTAGAGAGTTGTGAGTTGAGAGTTTGAGAGATTAATTTGTATCTCCATTGTTGGTCATATCACACCTTGTGATAATGATCGTTTTTGTACTCCTCCTTTCTCATAGTGGATTATTTTCTGGGTGCCGTCGTCCGTGGGTTTTTCTTCGAGTTCTTCAGTTTCCCACGTAAATCTTGGTGTTGTTATTTTCGCAGTTTTTATTTCTATTCCTAATTTTGTCGTAATCTCCGTCATCTCTCTATTTGCTTCCGCTATTATCTGCAACTTGTAGGTTAACCTACTCTGAATATCTTTTACAAGTGGTATCAGAGCACTAGTAGAGATGACTTCAGTTATGAAGAGTGAAATTCCAAAATATGATGGAGCGAGGAGTTTTACGATGTGGAGGCTGCAGATGAAGGTAGTCCTCGTACAGCACGGGTTGTGGGACGTGATTGAGTACCCTGACACGAAGTCTGACACATCGATGTCTGATGAAGAGTTTACAACACTACAGAAGGAGATTAAAGGTGGATTAAGTGCAAGAGAGTGGAAGAAGATGGAAGATAAGGCATTGGCGGATATACAACAGTGTTTGGAGGAACACATTCAAAGAGTGGTTATGGAGATTAACCAACCGAGAGTGCTATGAGCCAAACTGGAGGAGTTGTATATGTCAAAGAGCCTAGCCAACAAATACCGCATGATGGAAAAGTTGTATAGGCTAAAAATGCCTACAGGTACTTCTATACGAGCACATATGGCTGAATTTGATTATATTATTACTGAGTTAGAGTCAATGGATGTGAAACATACTGATGAGGAAAAGGTTTTACATTTAGTTTTGCCCCTACCAATGTCACATAAACAATTTAAGGAGATCATGTTATATGGGAATCGTGGTGTCCTTAAACTTAGTGATGTCAAAGCTAGTTTGATGTCTAAGGAGAAGATGGATAATAGCGATAATGAGATCAGTGAGGCCCTGAATGTAATGGGAAGGAGCAATGAACGCAAGGGAAACGGGTTTAGAGGGAAGTCTAAACACCGTTCCAAGTTTAGGAGTCCTCATAGAAACAAGAAGTGCAATTATTGTGGCAAAAAGGGTTATGTGGAGAGTGCTTGTTGGGCTAAGGAGAGAGACCAGAAGCAGGGTAGTAAAGATAACCAGACTAAACCTGGTACCGCAAACGTAGTTGAGTCTGAGTCAGAAGCAGAAGGGTTTATAGCGAATGATGCCTTGGCCACTACCTCGGGTAGAGTGGAGAGAGATGAGTGGGTTCTTGATACAGGTTATACCTACCACATGTGTCCTCATAGGGACTGGTTTGACATTTATGAAACTGTTGATTCGGGTGTCGTGGTTATGGGTAACGACACAGCCTACAAGGTTGCAGGAATTGGTAGTGTCAAGATCAGAACTCATGATGGTACTGTAAGAACCTTTAAAGAGGTTCGGCATATCCCTAGCATGACTCGCAATTTGATATCTTTGGGTACTCTTGAGGCTCACGGTTGCAGGTACATTGGTGAGAATGGTGTCCTGAAGGTTTGCAGGGACGCCATGGTTCTTATGAAGGGAACCAGAAAGGGAAGTCTTTACACATTGCAGGGGTCTACAGTAATAGGAACTGCAGCAACGGTTTCTAGTCTTGATGAGGCCGCCATTACAAAGTTGTGGCATATGAGACTGGGCTACATGGGAGAGAAGGGGATGTCAATACTCAGCAAAAGAGGTTGCTTTGAAGGCGCACGGATTGGCAAGTTTGAGTTTTGTGACCACTGTGCCTACGGGAAACAGAAGAGGGTCAGTTTTTCCAAGGCCAAGCATACCACAGCAGGGGTTCTTGACTACATTCACTCAGATTTGTGGGGACCTGCTAGGGTGCCATATTTGGCAGGAAAGCGCTACATGTTGACAGTCGTTGATGAATTCTCTAGGAAGACCTAGGTTTACTTCCTACGTTAGGAGAATCTACGTTAGAAGAATGAGACATTCTCCTACTTCAAAAAGTTTAAGACTTTGGTGGAGAATAAAATAGGTAGGAAAATCAAGAAGCTCAAGACTGATAATGGGTTGGATTTTGTTGATTCAAAGTTTACTGAGTTATGCGAGGAGCATGGGATTACTAGGCATAGAACCTTGGTTGGAAAACTTCAGCAGAATGGTGTTGCGGAGAGGATCAACATGACATCTTGAGAAAGCTCGTTGCATGTTTTCTAATGCAGGGCTTTGGAAGAGCACATCATTCTGGGCAGAGGCCATTGCTACTGCCTGCTATCTACTGAATAAATCACCTCACTCCTCTATTGACTTCCAGATTCCAGAGAAATTTTGGTCAGGTAATCCAGTTAATTATTCTATTTTGAGAGTATTTGGATGTCCTGTATATGCCCATGTGAATGAGGGGAAGCTGTCTCCCAGGGCTGTTAAATGCATGTTTCTAGGTTATGGGTCTGAGTCTAAGGGATATCGCATGTGGTGTCCAAACTTGAAGAAAGTCATATAGTCTAGAGATGTAACCTTTAATGAAAATGCAATGTTATGTGGGATGGAATCTACTGTTACTTCTGATGGTGCAGACAATCAGAAGAATGATGATGAGAGAGTTGAGTTAAAGGTGGAGCAGGTTGGAGCTCAAGGTGGAGCTCGAGGTGGAGCTACTAAGACTCCCAACCAGGAGCAGGTTGCTGATCCTGTTCCTGAAACAGTCCAGGTTAATCAGACTGAGACTGAGACTATAGTTGATGTTCCTCATGAAGAAGAAGTGAGATGCGTAGCTAGAGATCGTCCTAGGAGGGAGATCAGGAGGCCATCTAGATATAATAATGAAGAAGATGATGCCATGATAGCTTATGCATTGAATGCTGCAGAAGATACTCCTGAAGGTACAGAGCCTTCTACCTATCGGGAGGCCATCTCCAGTCCAAGTGCCTCAAACTGGATAGGAGCAATGCAAGAGGAGATGGAAAGTTTGCAAAAAAATGAAACTTGGGAGCTATGTGAGTTGCCTAAAGGGCGACGGGCTCTTATTGGTACATGGGTGTACAAGAAAAAAGAAGGTATCCCTAGTATTGAGAGTGTAAGGTGGAAAGTCAAATTGGTGGTTAGAGGTTGCAACCAGAGAGAAGGGATTGACTATAATGTGGTGTTCTCGCCAGTTGTGAGGCATACGTCGATCCGTACCTTGCTTGTCTTCGTTGCTCTATTCGACTTGGAGTTGGAGCAACTTGATGTGAAGACAGGTTTCCTTCATGGCGAGTTGGAGGAGGAAATCTATATGAGGCAACCATGGGGTTTCACTATCCCTGGTAAAGAGGGACAAGTGTGCAGATTGAGAAAGTCCTTGTATGGACTGAAACAGGCACCCAGACAGTGGTATAAAAGGTTTGATACCTTTATGGTAGGACAAGGGTACGCAAGGAGTCAATATGACAATTGTGTGTACTTCAGACAGTTTGAGAATGAGTCCTTTATTTACTTATTGTTGTATGTTGATGACATGTTGATTGCATCCAGGGACATGTCTTTGATCAGGAAGTTGAAATCTCAACTCAACTAGGAGTTTGAGATGAAGGACCTCGGGCCAACTAAGAAGATTTTGGGTATGGAGATACAAAGAGATAGAAAGGCAGGGAAGTTGTTCCTATCTCAGCAAAGGTATCTTGAAAAAGTGTTGGACATGTTCAACCTGAGAAACTGTAAGGCAGTTTCAACTCCATTACCTGCTTATTCAAGTTGTCTGGTGAGTTATGTCCTAAGTTTGATTTAGAGATGAAAAAGATGTCTAATGTTTCATATGCTAGTGCAGTTGGTAGTTTGATGTATGCTATGGTTTGCACTAGATCTAACCTATCCCATGCAGTTAGCGTTGTGAGTAGATACATGCAAAATCCAGGAAAGGAGCATTGGGAAGGTGAGAAATGGATCCTTCATTATGTGAAGGGTACTATTGATAAGGGCATCTTATATGATAGAGGCAGTGTTGCAACGTCTGATGTTGTTGGTTTTTTGGATGCTGACTATGGTGGAGATTTGGATAGGAGACGCTCAATTTCAGGGTATGTGTTCACTTTATGTGGAGGTGCAGTATCCTGGAAGGCTTCACTTCAGTCTATTGCAGCCTTGTCTACTACTGAGGCTGAATATATTGCTGCTACTGAGGGAGTGAAGGAGGCTATTTGGTTGAGGGGTTTGGTCATGGAGCTTGGTGTGCCACAAGGTGAAACCGTGGTTTATTCAGATAGCCAGAGTGCTATCCATCTAACCAAGAATGATGCTTACCATTCGAAGACCAAACATATTAGCGTCAAGTATCACTTCATCATAGATACAATTGCTGCAGGTGACATTGTGGTGAAGAAAGTTCATACAGCTAAAAATCCTGCTGATATGTTAACCAAACCTTTATCTATTGCTAAGTTCAATCATTGCTTGGACTTAGTTGGAGTTTGTAGTATATGAGAGCCCTTTGGGGCCACGCCCTGCGGAGGGGCGTTTTTTTGCCGGCGGTGGTCAAGGTACTTATTTGGACATAGGAGTTGGATTTTCTGGTCCAAGGTGGAGATTGTTAAAATGTGTTCCATAAAATCCCAAATTTAATTGGTGGTGAGTTATAAAATTGATTCCTTTGGCGTCGCAAAATGTTTAGAATTTGGCCACGTGAATCTAATGGCCATTTTTTGTGGTTTCAAGAGGTTATCGTTTTTTAAGCATTAAAAGTAACATGTTATGGTGTTACATGAGCCTAAATTGCTACTATAAATAGGTTGCCACAAGGCTTGTTGATTCACCGACAAAAATACAAACACAAAAAGTATTTGTGTCAAGAGTTGAGAATTATTCAACCTTGTTCATCAATTGAGAGAAAAATTGAGAGAGAGAGTAGTCTCACCAATTTTTCCAGTATTCCACCATTGTATCCCTAGAGAGTTGTGAGTTGAGAGTTTGAGAGATTAATTTATATCTCCATTGTTGATCATACTACACCTTGTGATAATGATCGTTTTTGTATTCCTCCTTTCTCATAGTGGATTATTTTCTGGTTGCCGTCGTCCGTGGGTTTTTCTCTGAATTCTTCGGTTTCCCACGTAAATCTTGGTGTTGTTATTTTCGCAGTTTTTATTTTCATTCCTAATTTTGTCGTAATCTCTATCATCTCTCTATTTGCTTCCGTTATTATCTGCAACTTTAAATATCTTTTACATACATAACTAATGTGTTTGAATGGGGGAGGTCATTGATGATGAACGGTTAAAACGAATGACGCTAGGCGGGAAAATGTCCGGTGAAAAATTAATGAATTCCAATAGGGTAAGGTAAATTGTTATTATTATCATCTACATAACTAATGTATTCGAATAGGGTAGATACTTGATGGACGGTTAAAATGAATGAGGTTGAGCGGGAGACTGACTGGTGAAAAATTAAATGATCTACAAAATGTTCGATTGAAACTCTGCAAAGTGCACCCGTACTAAGTATTTTTTAAAATTTTTAAATTTTAAATATTTTACAATTATTATATTATAGATTATAATCATCTTTGTTTTTTGTATTGTTGATGATGTTGTAAAGAAGAAAGTTACATATGACACATTATATACTCATAGTTTTCAAAAAATTACTCGGAGGTACCCCAATATTTGGAGAAACTATTTTTTGGTGCCCTAACTTTTCAAAAATCATTTTGAGGTACTTTTAATTTTTGGGTTAGTAGCTATTAGGTGCTTTTCCGGTCATCAATTTTATGAAGTGCCTGAAATACCCCTGTTCTTAATAAAAATTGATGGCCGGAAAAGCATCAAATAATTACTAACCCAAAAATTAAGGGTACCTCAAAATGCGTTTAGAAAAGTTGGGGTACCGAGTAATAGCTTTCCCAAATATTGGGGTACCTTCGAGTAATTTTTTGCATAGTTTTGGTCAGTCTTATATAATCCTATCTCATTACATTATTATCCAATTGCTTAATTAGACATTATGTTGGTTTAACCAAGTAGTTTTGAAGCTCACCATGTGCTAGGTTACTTCTCATACTACAATATTATTCTATTGTATAGAAATATTCTGACTTTTTCAATTAAACGTGTGTCATTTGTGTAATTTTTATGGCATTGTTGAGTGTTTTGATATTTCATTGAAGTATTAAGAATAGTTGCAACTCATCATTTGTTTCAGATACTCATTAGTATGTTATATATAGTTGAGGAGGATAGTTGTTATCCCATTTAAAAACTTATGCACAGGTTATCTATGCTAGGATCACATCATGCCTTCAATTCTCATCAAGTTTTTGCCTTAGTTCTCTAGAAATAAAAAAAAATCAAATTTATTATATTATTTCTTTATTTGATGGTATTATTTATGATTCACTATATCATAGATTTTTTTTATATATATTTATACTTTAGTTTTATACTTTAGTTGTCTTTTTTTATTATTAAATATATACTTTTATTATTAAATCTATTTCTTTATCATCGTTTTTAAAGTTATTTGTTTGCGTTAACGCTAGACTCATTGTAAATTGTGAAGAAAATATAGAGATGAACAATCAAGAAAGATAGTATGGTTAAGGAAAACTCAAATCGATATTAAAGTGGATACAAGATTTACGTGGAAACCCAATACGGGAGAAAACCACGGACGACAAAAAAAATATTCCACTAGTAAAAGGAGATATTACAAGAGGAGAGTTATATGGACTCTCGTAGACTCTCGCAAACTAGGGATGATTATAGGTGAAGATCTCTCAATACAAGTGAGTATATAGGTTGATAATAACCTATATTTATTGTAGACTAAAGAAAAAGAAACTAGGTTAAATATTACAAAACCTAGAAGAGCTAAACGAAAGCCCCCCGCTGATGATTTTCAGAAAGCTATGAGTCGCTGGCAGCGCCTACCGGACACTGGCAGCACCATGGTCGGTGCTGGCAGCGTTTCACATGTGAGACCTCCTGGTCGTCACGCTGGCAGCGTCTGGAAGAGAGAGGCTACCGTTGCTGCGTTGGTAGCGTCCAATTCCTTCAATCAAGGAGATTTTGGGTCATAAAACCCAACACAAATAAAATACAATTTATATGGCACATTGCATGAGTTTTCATGTACATTTATATTATACTCCCTCCATTTCATATTAATTGTCATAATTTTGATTTGCACGGTCACCAATGTCACTTTTTGATTGATAATTTCTTATATAATATATTATTAACAATTGAAATATTATACTTTTATGGGTTATTGGATTCTAATAATACGAACTTTGGGCCATATAAGACTTAATAATACGAACTTTCGATTTAATTCTTAATAATACGAACTTTGACCCCCTGTTGGATACAGTAACACACCGCCGAGTTAGTGATTATTTGACTCGCCGGAAAGATGAGTTGGCAGGCAGGGCATGTGTTCTTCCTTGTTTGACATTGCCAACTCATCATTTGACCCTAAAAAAATGTCATGTCAGGCCTCTTCTTCATCTTCCTCCCTCTTTCTCTCTCCTCTTCTTCATCTTCTTCATCTGCCATTTCAAGCTACCCCCCCCCCCCTTCAATGGCTGCCACAATAATCCGCAAACACAAAATGCTTCCCCCAATTGGCCTCAATTCTCTCTCTTGACGGCATCTAGTTTCACTTAGTCAAATCTACAATACTACACTAAGCGTGCAATGAAATCGACAGATCCATCCATTCAAACACTAAACGATTTCAACTATCAACAGCACAAAACCTAAAATACACATGAAATAACGACGAAATCATCACAACACTACCACAAACAACAAATTCAACTACTTCCTAGTTTAAAATCTACCTCATAAGAAAGAGCAAATGCACAAAAAAACTAGCTACGAACTATAGAAAACTTTCGTCGGAGATACTTCAAGTTCCAGAACTCAATAACCGTCAACAAATCAAGTAGAAAACAAAAGAGTAAGAGAAAATTCGAAATACCAGCGAGCGAAGGCACTGCCATCTTTAATTGAGGGGTTTAGAAATTCGAAATACCAGTGAGAAAATTCGAATTGGGGTTCAGAAATTGGGGGGAAAGAAACGTGGGAGAAAAGGAGAAAGAGACCCAGAATGAAAGAAACATGACATTTTTATGGCAGTCATTGAGGGGGGGCTAGCTTGAAATGGCAGATGAAGAAGATGAAGAAGAGGAGAGAGAAAGAGGGAGGAAGATGAAGAAGAGGGCTGACATGACATTTTTTTAGGGTCAAATGATGAGTTGGCAAGGTCAAACAAGGAAGAACACATGTCTTGCCTGCCAACTCATCTTTCCGGCGAGTCAAATAATCACTAATTCGGAGGCGTGTTACTGTATCCAACAGGGGGTCAAAGTTCGTATTATTAAGAATCAAATCGAAAGTTCGTATTATTAAGTCTTATATGGCCCAAAGTTTGTATTATTATAATCCAATAACCCTACTTTTATTATAGTGTTTGATAAGGATATTATACTTTTATTATACCCGAATTATACCTGCACTGTCCAATGAAAAAGGGTGAGGGTACTCGTATTTTATACCCGCTAAATATGAGAAGGGTAAGGTACGACTATGCCCGCATCCAACCCGATGGATTGGTCATTGCCATCCCTAATCTCGGCACGTAAGTGACTGGACCTCAGACCCACGTACAGCCCGCTAAAAATCAACAAAAGAAAAGAAAAAGAAAAGAGAAGAGAAGAGAAGAGAAAGACGGTAGAAAAACAACGGTAGTAGGATCCATCTCATTGGTTGTTAAATGTGTGCATCTACCTACCACTGCAGGTCTGCAACTTTGCAAGTCCAGTAACAAGTGTCTATGTGGCAATTCTGGAAGTAATCGGGCATTGGCTTCTGCTCAGCTTCCAATTTCTGGAATTACTTTTACCTTGTTCTGCAAAAGGGTATGCCTACTTCCTTCTTCTTCAAATACAACAGATCAGGGACCAACAATATCGGACTCGCTACTTGGAAGCTTGTAAATTCCTTAATCTGCTAAAGGCTAAAGCTGCAACCTTTCTTTTTCCTTTGTGATATCGCTGTATTACGGACTGAGACTCCATCTTCGTCTTTAGCAAACTGAGCTGCTGTTTTTGCTCTCACTTCTTTCAATGATTCACCTTCCTTTGCTCTTTCCATAACTAAGTCACGCCCCCCCCCCCCCCTTATCATCTTTGAATCATACTGTTACCTGTTGTTTAATTTGAGCTGGATCTTCATTTCTTGATGCTTATCGTCTCTACTTGGACTTTTAGTTTTGAGAATGGTTAAAGGAATTTGCGTCTGATTTTCCGCTTATTTTTGGGTATTAGTATAATCTAAGTTTTACTAAATGTTCAATTTTTGGCTTTTAATTTATTGGTATGTAGATATTGCTGTTTGCTTAGCAGTTGATCTTGGTTCTGGATAGGTGGAAACTCTGGTTTTTAGTTATATCAGCTTGTTGTTAATGTTTCCTTGACGAGGGTACATGAAATGATACTTCCCCTTTCAGAAATGCTTGGACTTGGACCAATATTGTTAGCACTGGTTACCATTCTAGTTGGCTACGTGTACAAGGCCATCAAGCCGCTGCCTCCAAAAATTTGTGGTTCCTCCGGCGGTCCACCTGTGACTTCACCAAGAATTAAGCTCAAAGATGGAAGGCATTTAGCATACAGGGAGGCAGGTTTTAGCAAAGAAGAAGCCAAATACAAGATCATTGTCATTCATGGTTTTGATAGCTCCAAGGATGTTTTCTTACCAATCTCTGAGGTACGTAAGAAACAAATGGTACTTAATCAACCTGACCTCTTGTCTCCTGAGCAAACCATTATTAGATATGAGTATCTATGCCTGGCCTTTTCTGTGCTAATTAAACAGTGTGTTGATTTTCAGCAACTTGTAGAGGAGCTAAAGGTATACTTGCTCTTCTTTGATAGAGCCGGTTATGGAGAGAGCGACCCATATACAAAACGGTCGGTGAAAAGTGAAGCATATGATGTTGAACAACTTGCTGATGCATTGCAGCTTGGCTCTAAATTTTATGTGATTGGATTATCCATGGGAGCTTACCCAGGTTGGAGTTGTTTGAAATACATTCCGCACAGGCATGACACCCACCCACCCTTGACTCCAAATCATACACTCATCTGTCATCAAACACCAATCTGTCTCTTATTCTGATCCATCATCCATGTCAACAGATTGGCAGGGCTCACATTGGTTAGTCCATTTGTCCACTACTGGTGGCCTTGTTTGTCTCATGATTTATCCAACAAGACTCTAAGGAAATTGCCGATGCGAGACCAATGGGCATTTCGAGTAGCACACTATGCTCCTTGGTTGTTCTATTGGTGGATGACTCAGAAGTGGTTCCCTTCATTGAGTGCTGTGTCTGGCAACCCTGCAATCTTCAGCCCAAAAGATTTGGAGATCCTAAACAAGTTATCAGAAGTTCCTCAAGTTGGTCAGGTATTAGACCCTTTTGCTTCTAACCACCTCTTTTGACTGAGGACATTCCAGCTCTAAACTCTCCTTATTGGTTTCAGGAAAAGATACGGCAACAAAGTGTTCATGAATCTCTTCATCGAGACATTATGGTTGGCTATGGGAAATGGGAGTTCCATCCCTTGGATTTGAGTAATCCTTTCCCTGACAATGAGGGTTCTGTCCATATTTGGCAAGGCTATGATGACAGAATAATTCCTTTCGAGGTCAACCGATTTATGGCAGAAAAGCTTCCATGGATCAACTACCACGAACTTCCTGATTATGGACATCTTATGTTCTTTGACCAAACCGCCTGTCACTCCATCTTGAAAGCACTTTTGTGTGAATAATTCCCCATTTATGCAATGCCTTTCTGTAATCATACAAGTTTACCTTTGCTTGTAATACTTGGATGATTAATGCATCACTATGAGTGTGTTCTGTACTTTGTTGAACAAATTAGCTGTAAAAACTGTCTAGACCACAGTATCTTTATGTAAAAACTTGGCTTCCCATTTCATTCTGTTGGCACTTGTCTGTGTTTGTACTTTCTGAACCTTATGAACTGAAACAATTTTATGAACTGAAACAAGTTATTGAAAGGAGAAACCACTTTTATACAAGTGGTTCTTTAGAGTAGCCTAGTGACTGGTCCTGTTATAGCGGGGGAACATATCTGGGAAAGACAAGCTCAAACTTAGGGCCAAAAGTGAGGATACCAATTTTATTTGTGGGTCCCATCAACAACAAAATGGCCAATACATGTATTTAAATTTAGGGAAATTCCAGAGCATTATTATGCATTAAGTATGGTGAACACTTTTTATATATTCCAAATGGTAGAGGCTTTAATTATCAAACAATTCCATCCTGTAGACATTTGTTAACCTTCCGTTTTAGAATAAAAAAATTAATGTTTTGAGCTCCATCTCTTCCAAGCTCATACTTTAAATTTGCTCTAACTCAAATTGGAAAAAGCTCTGCCCTCCCATCTCCTCCATTGAATTATTCTGTCTCCTCCCATCTCCTAGCAGTGTGGCAGTGAGGAGGTCGGTCATCTGGAGCTTGTTGATATTGAGAAGTGCTGCATTTTCACAGGTCTGAAGAGGTACTACTTTATTTGAGATTTCAACTACTAACCTGCCATCGCCATTGTTGGCTCCTCTTCTTAGCTCATGTTCTTCGCCTTCCCTACTCATCATGGCTTCTTGGTAGTCCAAATTGCTCATTTTCCGAGATTGCCACGCCTAATTTCTCTCCTCCAAATGTCCGCTCTGCTTTCCGAATTTTCGGTGTCGCTAAGCTTTTCTCGCCATTGATGTTCATGGGATTGGTCGGCGAAGCTCTAATTGGACTAGTGTTGTCTGTTCTGCTGCCAATAGACCCTCCTCTTCTAGTGATATCAAGTTCCTTTCTTTTCCATCTTTATCTGGTTGAGTTAGGGTTTTTGATGTTGTTAATTGGTATTCAATCTTTTATTGAATTATGCTGTGTGCTTATTTTGTATGATAGTTGATCAGCTTGTTGGAGTTTGAGTTTTCATTTGTTCTCTGATGAATGTGTGAGATTTTGGCATAAGCTGATAAAATCTGAATGTAATGGTAACTTCTATGTGGAGGAGGCTCAACAAGATAAGGATTTTGGAGTTTGAGTTTTTGAGGAATTCGATGGTCATATTTGCAGAGGCCCCCATTGATGCTTGTATTGATGTGGAAGATTGCATCCCTTTGTTGAATTAGATTTCATTAAGAATAGTGTCTTGACAAGTTACTCTTAAACCCACAATTCCAAATCCGAAGGAGATGGCAGAAGAATTCAGGGGAGGAGATGGGAGGGAAGAGCTTTTTCCGGTTTGAGTTTGAGCAAATTTACAGTCTGAACGTGGAAGAGATTGAGGTTAAAACACATTAATTTTAATTTTCTTTTTTTTTTAATGATATTCTAACGGAAAGTTAACAAATGTCTATGGGATGGAATTGTTTGATAATTAAGCCTACCATTTGGAATATATAAAAAGGGTGTTCACCACTTGGAATAGACAATAGTTAGTGCTTACCATTTGGAATTTCCCTTAAATTTATTAATTCATTGTTAGCGTGATGGGGTCATTACACTCATTAGTAGTGTTAAAGTTGTCATTTTCATTAAGGGATTGGATCTCTTTTTGAATGTCTGTTGCTATTTAAAGTTTTAATTATTAAATTTGATAATGTAATGATAGAATAGAATCAAGTAAAACGAGAGTTGTTATTTTGGATAGCTTTAGCACTTCTTCTCATCTAATATATACTGTATTTAGTTACATCAAAACACAAAACATGAAACTAAGGTAAATACAAATATGGAAAGAAGATTAACCTATGCAAGTTTCCCTTAAAGTCTAGCCTTCAACCTGAAAATGCTAAGAAAGTGGCATTTCTCTCGGGAAGAAAGCTATAGTTGCTGAATGGACTTAAATTAAATGGTAGACAACAACCACCATCATTTGAACATACAGACTTTGTGTGTGTATCATTTGAACATGCAGAAATGATTTAACTCCCCAAACTATTAAAACAAAGTCTAATATGAGACTATCGACATGAATTCACTGTATCATTAGCACAAGAAAGCATACATGACAAGTGAGAACATTTCAATCAAAACATGTAGTCTTATTCAATGTGAAAATCACACAAACCCATGATTTCATTCTTCCATATGATATTCCACTCTCCCCAATCAACTATATGAGTTCATAACAAGCCAATAGAGGAAACATGTAATGTGAATAATTCTGAAGCACTAACAGAGAAACAGGGGAGACCTTGGTTTTAAATCAATAATACCGGGCACTCAAAAGAGAGCTTTTACGAAGAACATTGCCCCTGTTTCCACCTCTACATTCAGCGTTAATGGCAGTACTAGCAGCAACTGACAACCCCTTGAGCACTTGAATACTTGCACAGCTCTTCCTTGGGTTCCCAATGGAAATGAACCTACCAGCACTCTTTTTGTCCCCCGAATTCACCGACTTACTTCCCCCATCCTTGAACCCACTCCCACACATTTTCTCTCTTCTTGTTGTCTCCGGCGGCGGCGTTAACGCCTTCGGAATCCGATTCTCCGGTGGCTTTCTGTTCTCTTGAAATCTGACGCATTTCTTGGCCGTCGGCGTAAACTCCGATCTGGCAATCTTGGACTCTCGCTCATCCTCGTCGAACTGAAGCCGTTTTGATCGGATTTTGGATTCTCGGAGTTCCGAATATGCTTTGTATTTGGGCCCCCGTTCCATGAAGTATGAATCCGTGGTCAATTGAAGCCTTCCATCGGGGGTGAAATCGAAAGCATCAGTTTGATGATGAGAGAGAATGTGAAATTTTGGATCTGGCGTTTGTTGCAGAAGCAGAGATGCTTGGATCTCTGCCATTAATCTCTGAGCTTAGAATTTGTTCTCTGTCTAGTGTCGAGTATGAATGTATAATGTCTTAGTTATTACGAGTTTCCAACGGTCGTATTTGAGAGAGAGAGAGACTGAGAGAGAGAGAGAGAGAGAGAGATATAAATTTGTATGGGGATTTCTGGGGTAAAAACATTGAAAAAAAAGTAAAATGATTCCAAGTGGTTCCAACGTTCTGATTGGGAGGAGACCCCTTTCGTTTGGGGTCAAAAGAGGCCAATAGATTTTGCGTGTGGCGGGTGGCATATGGACCGTCAGATGTGATGTGATTTTAAGAGCTGTTCGATGGATGAACGGTCGTGATTGAATCATGATATTGGAGTCTATCACACTAATTTTTTACCCGTTCTTCGAACAAGTATTAATTTACATGAACAATTGCAACTAAAATATAAACATCTTGACACAAGTTGACTCTTAACCATTTTACATTTTTTCTAAATCACTAATAAAATGAGATATAAGTGTATTTAAATAATTCTAAAGGTACGTTTAATTATTTTTAGGGTTACTACAACTTATAAACAATTTAAAAATAATTATTTATTTATATTTATTTCATAAATATAAAACTATGTATAAAATGTGGATTTCTACTATAATTAATAAAATTAGGCTATTATTATATTTTTTCACCTAGCTAATAAGTATTATATTATTATAATTAATAAATATATATAATTATTAAAGAAAATATTAATAAAAGTTACAAAAATGTGAAATATGAATAATTCAAGATGGTTAAGAATCATCTTGAGTCAAGATGGCTATCATGGTCCCAATTGCAAATGTAATAATATGGAGAGAGCTGGTGTTGACGTGTTTTGTTCTTCACCTCTTGATGTTGTAGATGACTCTTTTCATAAGGCTTCCAAAGTCAAGTGTCGTCTTAAAAAAGGGTTTTGACATATGTTGCCCCCCAAAAGACATATTTGCCCCTCTCCTATCTCACTCCTCTCTCACCCCTCTCTCTATCCTCTCCCTCATCCTCTCAAATTCTCTCTAACTTCTCTCTAAAATAGTTAAATATTTTTGAAATTAAACCTAAAATGTCAAGGGAAGATGGTAATACAAGTGAAGAAAGTAAGGTTAGTTTGTAAATTTTAATTTTTGTAAAAATTCGTTAATTTTTTAAATTTTCCGGAAAAAAATTGAGTGGAACGAATGCCGCAGAATTTTTTTGTTGCGATCGGCGTGCGGCACCGCCGCCGTTTTCGGCAACAAATTCACGCGGCAACCGGTCCGGCAAAATTTTTTACACTGGATCAACACGGACCGTGTTGGATCGACACGGTCCGTGTGGATCCAGTGAAATTTTTTTGATCTTCTGGACACCAACACGGATCGTGTGATGCCAGACACGATCCGTGTTGGGTCCTTTTTTCGTAATTAAGTTTGTTTTATTATTAAAAAAATTTCGTAATTAAGTTTATTCTATAGTGTCACGATTATTATTATTATTATTACTATTATTCTTTTAGTAAGTTTTGGTAAGGTTTGGGGGAAATTAATGAATGTGGTATCGTTTTGCAGGTTCATTTGGAGGAGTTTGGCGGAGACGGAGTTGATATTCATCGTTATTTGCGACCGAAGATGTGTTTGACACTATAGAAGCAGTGAATGATTGGGCTAATGAAATAGCTCGGGGAATCGGATTTAGGTTTGTGCGGTCTACGTACAAGAGAAAAGATGATGAGAGTCTGCTAAGGTGTTACTTGAAGTGTGCGAGGTACGGTAAATACCGAGGGAAACTGAATGATCTGGATGCTGCGACTCGTCGGGATACGTCGACGAAGGCGTGCCATTGTAAATTTGTCATTGTAGCGTGAACTCGTAATGAAACGGAATGGCGAGTTCGTGTTTGCGATGGAGGTCGGGGGAAGCACAATCATTGCTTCATCGTGTATGAGGAAGGACATCGTCACGGACACCCATTGACTTCTGACATGAAACATTATGTCCATGAAATGACCAACACGGGGTGCACGCCAGCCACGATACAAACATCACTGAAGATTAAGTTCCCTACTTCTAAGACAAACATGAGGCAAATATACAACGAGCGGGCAAAGATGCGAATCGAGGATACAGATGGTAGGACGCATGCCCAACATTGTCTCTACTTGGCGAAAGTCAACGGATACGTCTCATTTGTTGATTATGATGATGATGACAATCTTCGTCAGATCTTTTTATGTTACTCGTACTCGTTGAAGTTGCTCCATACATACCCGAATGTCATTCTCATTGACAGTACGTACATGAGAAACAAGGCGAAGTGGCCTTTATGTGAGCTGGTAAGCGTGACACCCACTAACCACAACTTCCAGATTGCTTACTCGTTTATGCGGGACGAGAAGATGGAGTCATATGAGTGGTTGTTGTGGAGGCTTCATGAACTGTTGGGTCCTGATGTTATTCCATCCGTGTTTGTGACGGACAAGCAGGATGCTCTGTTGGGTGCTATTGCCAATGTTTACCCTAATGTGCACCAACTGCTGTGCGTGTGGCATATTGGGAATGATGTGGAGAACAAAGTAAACAACCTTACTGGGGGAAAGAAGATTGGACTCGGGCTACATTTCAGACATCATTAATGGAACGACATTTGTATATGCGAAGATTGATGAAGAGTTCTAAAGGAAGTGGGACGATGTCATTAGCGCGTGGGTTGGCAGAAATGACCGAATTGTGCCGTATCTGAATGGGACGTGGCTGAAGCATAAGAAAAAATTCGTTTGTGATTTCACCGACAATGTCCCTCACTTGGGGAACACGACTACTTCTAGAGCGGAGAGCCAGCATTCTACACTTAAATATTATATCGGCAGTTCTAGAGGCACCTTCGAGCGTGCCTTTACGAAGATTCACCAACACTTGGAGAATCAACATACTGAGAGGGCGCTTGAACAGTTTAAGAGTACGCACAGGCTTTATCGTGATTCAAATTTCTTTGGGAATTTGCACGGGCATGTATCTCATCGCGCCCTCGACCTTTTGTCGAAGGAGTTCAATAAAATGTGGTCGATAAGGTTTGGCGGAGGCTGCGACATATGCGATCACAAGTTGTCGAGAACCCACCTCCTCCCGTGTGCGTGTTCATGCCCATTTACGAAAAAGGAGACCAATTGCAGCGTACACAGATACATGTTTTGGAGACAACTCACAGTAATTGGCGATGGTGAAACCCCTGGCTCGAATGGTGTTCCATCAGGTACAGACATGACAGAATTTGAGTACCTCATTCAACTGGTTCGGGAGAGTGATCCAGCCGTGATACGCCACGTAACCCAGGTCATCAACGAAGAGTTAAATCCCGATAGTGTCGATGTTCCTGATCCAGAGACAAGCCTCCATCGCCCCGGGAGACCCAGGGCATCTAGATCCACCCGACGCAACCGCAGTGCGTTTGAGTACGGCTGAACAGCAGGTCGGGGTAGCAAGACTACGGCGAACTCATTGAGGAGAAAGGGAACCAGTTTTTCATCAGTCGGGATGGGATCAACAGGTGTGGATTTCCTTATCTATATAATCGATGTTAATCTCATGCCCAGTGAATTATTGGGGAAACAAAATGACTGTACATTATTGCTTATAACTGATGTTAATCTCATGAACAGGTATCCCCCGGACGTGTAAAGATTCATTCTCGTTCAAAAACTATTTGCCACATTTCATTATACCATACATTGTTGGTTGGACGGATGTTGGCGCTGATGGCAACTGCGGGTTCAGATGCATAGCCGAGGCAGGTTACGGGGACGATGAAAAGTGGCCAACTGCTAGGACGTCAATGCGTAGTGAATTGTTGGGGAGTCAAAATGACTATGTGAAGGCGTTTTGTAATAGCACTAGTGAGTTCAATGCATCCTTCCATCGGATAGGTGGTCACCTAGTTGGACCAGCCCCGTTCGAGTTTTTGATATTGGTTCCAACGGATTTATTTCCAGCAGCGACACTGTTGAACATTATGTGGATCAGCCTTTCAACACATCATAGTCGATTTGAGCAGACAACTGAGTTATGCATATCAGTATTACCCATACGAGGAGGACCTGGATTGAGGGCTCCTGCAAAAATAATGGGAATAGTGCAAGCAAACAAGGACCACTTCATGCTTATTCATTTACACGATGGCTGCCCTCTACCGCCGATTCATATTGGATGGCGAGCAGCTAAAGACGTTAGTGTCGAAGGTTGGGATGAGCCGTTCAAGGGTCATATTGATAGATGGCAAGCTCTTAGAGCCGAACAACGACGATCATTGTCGTAGTTCAAAGGATATATGCTTATGTATTTATTTGGTTTTCTTATCGGTTGTTTATTTAGTATTTTTCTCCGCAACACAAACTCATATAAAATTATCTTTAATTGCATTGCATTTTACTTTTAAATTTAAAAGTACCATTCTTAAATTTAAAACTTAAAATGAACCACAGTTAAATGAAAACTTACATTGTACGACATTTAACTTAAAAAATAAAACAACCCTAACATCCACAACAATAAAATTATAAATCACAATCTACTCCTCACGCTCATCATCATGCTGCTCTTGGACGTGGATATGCATCTGAGTGCACCAACGTCCGTGAAGATCCCTCATGTCATCATACGCGTGACGACTCACAAGTGTCATCGTCTCTTCGTTCGGTTGGGGTGGCTGCAACAGTGCCTGCACTCGTGAGGCCCACGCATAGGACCACTTTCATAAACACAAAACAAAGCAGTTAGACTAATCATGATACCCACCATCCAAAAACAAATCAGTTAAACAAATTATTAAAATATGCTAAGGGGTTTTTGTACCTGGTCGAGTAACGTATGATCAACGACTGTGGATTGGCTGGCGGAGTGTTCGGTTGTAATTTTTGTGGTTTATGAGGTAGGGTTGTCGGTTAGTAAGGATGGGTGTTTAGGCTTGATAAGGAAATCGATTTGCATAAGGGATTTTCAATTGCGGAAAACAATAAATTATGTAAAGGAAATCAATAAAACTAGCCTAGACAAGGATTATCAAGAAAGTAAATAAGCATCAAATCAAATAAGCAATTAAAGCAAGAAATAGGAAAGCAATAAAGCTGCAACTAGTAATGAAATTAGGGACAAGAAATTACACCTTTGATGACCAAAGCACTCAATCTTCGTTTGAATTTCCCCCGAACAAACAAGAAATTGTGGATTGGATTACCAAAGATCCCCAAATTCTCACTAGAAAGTAGAATTGGTAACCCTTGACCCTCCTCTCCACTAAAATTGGATTTGTGGTGATTAACACTAAGAAGCTTGGAAAACAAGTCAATAATGACACTTGAAGAGAGATAGAGAGAGAGAGAGAGAGAGAGAGAGGGGGAGAGAAAGAGAGAGAGAGCTTGTAAACTTCAATGAAAACTTGCTTGAAATGAGAAAGCTTGAATAAAGTTTGATTACAAATGCAAGAAATCAAAGAAAGCTTGAAGAACAATTGAAAACTTGAAGAAAGATTAAAGCAAGATTAAAGGAGAGCAATTAAATCTAATCCACTCTAATCCTACTCCTAAACTACCTAGACTACTTGATAATAATGCTGAATGACATTTGGGTATTTATAGAAGAAGGAAAACAAAAGCCCAAACCCTAAAATCCACTCCCGCAGCAAGCACATCAGTTTCGCAGTACTGGGCAGTGTCGCGGGCGAGTCACCCCTGGTCGCGGACGTGACCAGGCTCTACCCAGCTTCCATCGTTGGCCTTTCATCGAACTTCGCGGGCGTTATCCCAAAGATCGCGGGCGCAATCTGGTGCCGTCTCGGGCGCGACACAATCGGTCACGGGCGCTACCTTTCTCTGCTCGTTGGCCTTGCCTTCTCTCCGCAACACGTCGCGGGCGCGACGAATGGGGTCGCGAGCGCGACCTCCGGTTGTTTCCGCTACTTGGCTTGCTTCAGTAGTGTGTCTCGGGCGAGAACCACTATGACTCGGGCGAGTCAATAATCTGTCTTCCTGCCCTATTTTGCGCCAGAAATGGAGATGAGCTTCCGGGTCAATTTTGCCTCGGTTCTCGGCTCGGGTTGACTTGGAAAATCGCTTGGGATTCCCTAAAAACCCTCAATTAATCCTAATTTCCTTCTAACTCCTTATTTTCCTATAAAACACAAAATCATTATATCTAATATATAAATCGGGGTTAAAATAAGCAAATATACACTATAAAAGAGAATAAATTCGGCTCGGAACGAGACCGAACACAGAGGCGTTGTTTATCAAGAATTTGTGAGAATGTGCCGCATACCAATCGTTGTAAGCAACATCCACTTCCTACGACACACGCTTTGTGCATGGCAGATCACTCACTGACAATTTGTTGCACATCTGAAACCCCAACCAGTCCGCGCTGACGTTAGGCTCCAGAAATTCCACTTTGTACGCCCCCTTCGACGGTCGCTCAGCAGTCCTCGGTACGATCAACCTTCGGGAGCTATGCTATTGGTGCTCTAACTGACGAACCACGTGATCAGGCATGTACAACTCAGTGAAGTCGTACGCACGAATGAGGCCCATGTACAATGTCCTGCTGCTTGACTTATACATGGCAGGTCCATATGGGGCCCAACACACACGATCCGATGTCAACGCGTCCAGGGAGGCCTTCAACGCTCGGAGGTACTCTTCAGTTCTCGCCAGGCGGTTGGGGAACCACCTGCTCGTGCGAGGCCCATTAACCGACCGCTCCCCTTGTGGCCTAAAATCAGGAAAGTAATCATAGATCCAGGCCTGCAACAGGGTCAAACACCCAACCAACTTCGGTGTCCCAGCCCTGCTCGCTGCCCCTAACTATCGGTAAAGGTACGCCAATGTAACCGTACCCCAAGCAACGCGATCAACGACAACGTTAGTGCTAGGCCACGGATGCGGTCGAACGTTATCCCTCGATTTGTCCACGAGGATAGTGTTTCCCAGCAAAATCAACAACCATGCCCTTATCCTATGGAGAATGGAATAATCGAGCGATGTACATATCAACCTCAAATCAATGTCAAGTATGGCGCCATTATCATAAGTATGCAAGGTCTTTAGTTCCTCCATTCTCTTATTGAAAATATCCGGCACGTACTGGTTAACTACTTCCCAATCAAGACAATCAGGCATCAGGCCATCAACTGCAAGACCCAAGATATGTTGCACATCATGCAACATGATTGTCATTTCACCGAAGGGAAGGTGAAATGTGTTCGTGTTGGGTTGCCACCTCTCAACGAACGCTGAAACCTAGGTCATATCGATGTGGTCATACATCAAGTCCACCAAAGTGGTGATTTGGATCCTTTCCAGTGCATCCTCGCATACGGGATCCATCGTGGACCTCATTGACCTCAAATCCCTCAAAGCATTCTTCTTTGTCACGCACTCCAGAACTGCATAGGGCGAACGCTCCCAACCCTCCCATATTACCCGAGCAATGTGACCTCCAAAGCTCGGTATAACGACCCCAATTGCAGGTCCCCCGGGCATGTCACCGACAATCTTTCAATCGACATCATTACTCCGGCTCCTCTTACTATGCCTTTGGTCCTGCATCACCGTGCGTAATCGCTTCCGTCCGCCTCGCCGAATTGGGGCAAACTTCCCGATGCATCTCTCATCGGCATGAAACCCGTTGGCCTGTAAACTAGCGCAGGAGGAGGCGCGACTGAAGTAGGGATCATATGCGGCACATCAGGCCCGGTCCCGTCGTCCCCTGTTGTCTCCGTGTCGGTCGAATCATCCATATATTAGTAGAGATGGTCAACGAAGCCTCGCATGGTCTGACTCCCCGTGTCTTCGGGCTGGTCGTCCGCATCATCATGTGCTCCACTACCTCGACCGACACGTCGTGCTGACGCAGTCACATTACGTCTATAGGGGTTCCCAGATTCACCCCCCTCCACCCAGACGGAAGCTGCTTCGACCGTTCCAGAAACCCTCCGCCCTTACCCTTGCCTGCCATTTTAGATCACCTGCAATATAAAAACATCAAAACATAGCCTACATATATAATTTACTATTTAACGCTAAAAAAAAGTAATAATAACATAATCAACTTCATAACAATGTACCAATAATAACAATGACATCAACGTAATAACAAACCAATTTTAAACAACCTAACCAATAGTATATAAATAATAAATATTTACTACAACCTAAATAATAACATAATCTTTACAATGATTAAATTAATTTAACAAATCAATATGATTTTAACATTACTACATCCTAAATAATAGTATATAAATAATACCAACTATCGACCTATTTTCTTCCAATAGTACACGACCGAGTTGTTATAGTTTTAACTCATCGGAAAGATGTCGTGACTCCATGGTATGTGACGTGGAATGCGAAGGTTGGGTAGAAAATATTGACGTGGACACTAACATGCATTCCATGTCACATATTATGGAGTCACATCATCTTTTCGATGAATTAAAACCAGAACAATTCGACGGTGTACTGTTAGAGGAAAATAGACCAATAGTTCGTACTGCTAGTGTCCAAGAAAATAGTTTATATTATTAATATCCAATACCCCCAAAGTTGGTATTATTGATGTCCAAAAACCCTATAAATAATAAATATTTACTAATAATATCTTTACAATGCTATAATTAATTATTAATATTATTAACAATAACTTATTGATAAAAACTAACAACTACTCCCGACCCTATGACACCTGCCCCTACTGGAAGCATTTGTGTGAAGTGAAAAATATCATCAAGTGGGGGAGTGCGGCTGGAACAAAATGGCATTGGCATACCACCAATACTGGTGAGTACAGGGTTCAAGAAGGCTACTATTGGCTCATTAACTGCGACAAAGAGCCGAAATGGACTGTTATCCCTTGGAACCCCATCTCTATTCCCCGTCACGCTTTCATCACGTGGGTAATGATCCAAAACAAACTCCCGGTCAGATATCGTACAAGTAAATGGTCTGGTAATGACAGTATCAGCTGTGTGTTATGTGACGAGGCTGTGGAAACCACTGACCACCTTTTTGCTGGGTGTTCCTACACGAGTAGGGTGGCAACTCTAATAGCCCATTGGATTCAGCTACCTGAGCTGAGGAGTGAAGCAGCGGTTGGAACCTGGGTTGATAAACTTGTGAACATGGGAGGGACAAAATCTCGAAGGGTGCTCGCCTATGCAGCCTTCAATGCCATAACTTATAATCTCCATGGTGGTCGCTTGGTGGAAGCAGATGAAGTTGCTCGAAATGTGAAAAAAGACCTTCAAATTAGAGTTTTGGTATGTGGTAGAAGGAGGAAAAAAATACAATAGTATTGTGAATCTTATTTGTTCCAAAACAATTTAGGCCTAGAGCTAGCTCTCCTCCCTACTGATTGTATCTAAATTGTTTTTCCAGTATTGAATGCCATGTGTTTGCTTTTGCAAAAAAAAAAAAAAAACTAACAAACTTACAATGATATATATAATTAAAATGATATATAATTACATTAAAAATAATAAAATAAGCTTAATTACGAAAAAATGACCCAACACGGATCGTGTCTGGCGTCACACGACCCGTGTTGGTGTCCAGAAGGTCAATCTTTTTTGCACTAGATCAACACGGACCGTGTTGCTCCAACACGGTCCATGTCAATCCAATACGGTCCGTGTTGATCCAGTGCAAAAAATTGGCCCAAAAACCGCTGGCTGCCAATCGATGGCCACCGCCGTTGCCGCGATCGGCGTGCGGCAACAGGTCGCCTTTTGCCGCACAAAACACGCGATAACCGGTAATTTCCGAAAAAAATTGGTTTTGTCTGTTTTTTTTTTCAAAATTCAAATTCTAAATTAACAATTGTAAACACATTAAACTTACAAGATTTTCGTCGATTACAATTCCAGGGAAGAGGTTGATGTGGTGGCGTCCGTTGTCGTTGTTGGTTGAGAACGTTTTTTAGAGAGATAAAGTAGAGAGAAGGTGTAGAGGAAGGTTATGAGGTGAAGGGCGTTACTGGAAAATTATAATGAAAAGTGGGCGACATTAGTAATTTGGGGGGGTGACGTATAGTAAACGGGTAAAAAAAATGTAAACTTGTTATGGAACCCAAAGTGGAGGTTGGTAAGTAAAGCTTCGTGTAGGGTCTGCTCTAGTGGTCCTAGTCGTGTTAAAGGTGTTAAGAAGCCTTCTCGAAGCTGCAATTCTCTCAGTGAAGATGCGGTTGTTAGTTCTACTGCAAGTTCTCTAAATGATGCGAATTTATCCTTAGAAAGACTGGATGAGGAGGCTAAAAGAACGGTGAAGGTTGTGCGTTTATTGAAATTGTCTCGGGATGATCATGAAACCGTGACTGAATTTGATTATAGATTTCAAAATGGGGTCTCTCAAAATGAAAATATAAAAAAATATGATGAAAACATAAACTGAATTTGATTCCAAAACAATGTAATTAAATTGTAATGGAAGGAAACTTGTATAGTTACACCTCTAAAAATGATATATATAATGAGAGTGACACACGTATACTCAATATTTAAGTGAATTATATTCTAAATGTAAGCGAAAGAAAATATTACATTTTAAAAATATTTTATCTATTACGTCTATGTTGCTTTATTCATATTTAACGACTATTAGGTAAAACAAAATTAAAAACTTATAAATTTGTACACTAAATTTAGCGAAATGATAGAAAGTATCTACAAAACACACACACATAAATGACATTTATGATAGAAATTATTTATATTATTTTCAACTCGAAGGCTTTTATTATAATGTTCATGCTAACTATCTTCTAAGGAAATTCACACCATATACTAACTGCTCATTTTACCATCAAAATATATAGATAATGGATTATCCTTTCATGAGAATTTAAGACAATATAAATTATTATCTCATAAAAAGTGAGACAAAAATTGTCTTTGTCATTGTAAATGACCAATCTTCCTTATAATCGTCATCAAGTACAACGGACAAAAATATGAGGGTGCTTCCATGCTACAATTTACAATCTTTGAGAAGCGAAATCAGATAAGAAATACATAATTGATAATATTAAACAAATCTATATATTAAACAATAATAATATATATTAATACCAATCATTATATTATTATTATTGATATTTATTATATGAGTAGAAAATAATACATCAATAGTGAAATGAACAGGACCATAAATATAATAGTTATATTTGGAAGTAAATCAATAACTGATGAATCGAGCACATTACAATATTGATACCAAGTATCCATTCAATGCCTTAAAAATTCTCATAGCACCGACCTACCCCTCACCGCTCTTCTCCACCCTCACTGCCAACACACCACCACCCACACGCCGCCCACGCTGCCATCAGGATCACCGCAACTACAATGCTCACCCTGGCGTCGCCGCAAACAACCGTCGAGCACTACCCTGTCGTCACCACAACCATATCCGTCACAAACGCCACCGCAAAAGCACAAACAGATGTGCTCTGTTTTTCACGCAAGCATTTCACCAAGCACGGGTGAAGAGGCCCGATTTATACAACCTGAAACAACCCACAGGCCACAACTTGTTTGTCTCGCGCAACACGGCCACTGCTACGCCGTTGGAGGTCCGAGAGTCGTCGCACATATTTGATATGTCATCAACCGCTGATGTTTGCCGGGTTCTAGGCTTTGTTGTCGCACCGTAATCACTGTCACTCAAGGTTGCTGCCGCCACCGACTTCTCTGACATTCTCCTCCTTTGGGGCCCTTCATTATAGAAAGGTTGCATGTCTATATTATTACAATCAAATTGGGTAGTTGGTAGGAGTTGGGTTGTGAGGAAAATTGAAGGGGCATAGATATCGGTAGAAGAGTATTCGAGATGTTACGTATTTGCGTAAGTTTCGGGGGAAGTTATAGGGATATTGCGACAGTTTCGGTGAGAAGAGGGAAATAGCAGTCAACATTTATTTTTTGAATCTATTATCATGAAAGTTATTAATATTTTTTATATTTATATTCTAAATAATAATTCATTTAAATGGCGTAGATGTATTCAGTTTTTAAGATCAGTGGATGACAATCATCAAAGTTTGGGATTGCTGGAACAGGGGCGGGATAGCTTTTGAGAGGCCCCATTTCGAAATTTATAATATAAAGATTTCTATCACATTATGGTTGAGAGTGATTGGATAAAAATGCCCTTAAATTTCTAAAATGATAAAAAAATGTCTTTGGACATTTAAAATTGTCATTGGACTTTTAAAACTGTCAAAATTACCTCTTGACTTTCAATATGGTGAAAGTTGCCCCTCTTACCAGCTACAATAGATTTCCCTTCAATTAATTACAAAAAAAACCCTATGCCACCACCTAAACTATCTTCTCGCACACACCACCGTTTCTCCCTCATATCCGCCCCTTTGTTTTCTCCCTCTTCCCCATCATCTTCATCTTCTTCTTTCATCCTGTAGGAGGCAAAAATTTGTCGACCAATTAAAAAAATGACACGTGGAAAATCAATCAAATTTATTCGGCCAATCATTATTCGCCACGTGTTAAATTAATTACGGCAGTCAATTTAATTGAATTTTAAATGGAAATGTATCATGACTAATAACATCATGACACATGTCAATTATGATGTAGAAAATGATAATTATTTCTTTATTTGAAATTAAAGGAATAATTAATTAATTTGGGCCGAAGCCCGAAGCCCAAAGCCCAGCGGAAACCCTAGGGTTTAGGCCTTCAGAGCCTATGAATAAGACTCCTCCTTCATTTTTAACCCCCCGACGACATTCGACATTCTGGACTCCAAAGGCTTCATAAGATCAAACTGCCAGCAACCTCCAACTATCAAGTGTCAAGGATCGAAGTCCGTAAAAGCTCAAGATCGAGTCTCCAAGCCTCTACCACGTCAAGATCAAGAACTGCTACAGAGTTCTTCGGTGAGACCTGCAAAGCCTTCAGAAGATCAAACTACAGGTGACATCCAGCTATCAAGCGCCAAGGACCAACGTTTGCTAGTTCATCAACTTCTGTTCTTTACATCAAAGATTGCAGTAATCTTCCTCGTCTGGTTTATCGATCGAGACCAAGCACTAAGCCCTCGCATCCAAGAACCAAGAGAATTGCAACCAACAGTCAACCTTCAGACGGTTAAACTCTGAGCAGCCTCCAGCTACCAAGTACTAAGGGGATCAACGCTCAAGACCTTCAACTTAAGAATTACTACAAGAGTTCTTCAGCTAGACCTTCATTCGAGATCGAGATCAAGCGTCGGCGCCCTCGACTCACCCAAATGTTAAGAGATCGAATCAAAGGACTACTTTATTGTATTTAATACAGTGATTGTACTACATGCATTCAAATATTAATACAAATTAATTTGTTTTCAATTTCCTGTCTTTATTTATTTTAGACTAGAAATTTGGTTTACAAATTTGGCACGCTCGGTGGGACATCTCTGCCTCTCATCTCTTTCTCCAAGAAGTCAAATTTAACCTTCGATTCAAGCAACGGGATAGCTGTCAACATGGAAGGAAAGATAGTTGAACTGGAGGCTATGTTAAACTGGCTCGTCAGGGAAAGTGAAGAGAAAGACAAGAAGACCAGCGAACAAAGTGAGCATATCACAAAACTGATGAAGAAAATTGAGGAGCGTCCCTATGAAAACTTCGACGAATATTCAGACACAGAGGAATCTGACAAAGAGTCTTCTAAAGGTGATGGCGATGGGGAAGACAAGAAGAGTAACTCATCTTCAGAATCACTGAGTGTAGAGCAGATTCAAACTTAGTGGCAAATGCAGTGCGGGCTCAACTCGGAGAGAGGTCAAACATGACTCATTTGTACAAGAAGCCATACACGAAGAGGATCAACGCCCTTCGAATACCACAAAGATATCAACCCCCAAAGTATCAATTTGATGGAAAGGGTAATCCCAAACAACACGTTGCTCATTTTATTAAGACTTGTAGCAATGTTGGAACAGAGGAAGACCGACTAGTGAAACAGTTTGTGCGTTCTTTAAGAGATATCGCATTCGACTGGTATACGGAGTTAGAGCCTGAATCTATTAGCAGTTGGGAACAAATGGAGCATGAGTTCCTCAACAGATTCTATAGCACTCAACGGGTCGTTAGCATGACAGAGTTGACAAACACTAAACAGTGGGATGGTGAGCCAGTCCTTGAATACATTCATCGTTGGAGGTCCCTTAGTCTCGAATGCAAGGATCGCCTCAAAGAAGCCTTGGCCGTCGATATGTGCACTCAAGGTATGCACTGGGATTTGCTCTACGTCCTCAAGATGGCTAAGCCAAAAACCTTTCAGGACTTGGCAATGCGGGCACATGACATGGAGCTCACAATTTTCAAACATGATGCAAGAAGACCAAGTGTCAAGGAGAAGCAAACTTCACTCGGGGGCACGTCAAAACGAATTCCTTCATCCATGATTTTTCAAGAGAAAGAATATCCTTTTTCTGACGGTGATACAACTGAAATACTTGATAAACTTCTTGAAGAGGGAATTATTAATCTTCCAGAGTCGAAGCGTCCAAATGAAGTCGGAAGAATCAATGACCCTAAATACTGCAAGTACCATAGGATCATTAGCCATCCGTTGGAGAAGTGTTTAACTTTTAAGGAGCTTGTGATGAGGCTTAAAAATGAAGGCAAGATCGTGTTTGATGAAGACGAGAGCGACGAATCCGATTGAACTTATTGCAAGTCTTCAAGTTAAGTTTTTTTTTTTTTTTTTAAAAAGACTCACAAGTCAACATCCAAGACTTCCAAGTCATCAAAACCAAAGACTCACAAGTCCAAATCCCAAACTTCAAGAAAAATACTCTCAAGTCACCAAAAGTAAAGACTCCCTAGTCAAAATCCAAGACTTCCAAGTCACCATCATGAAAGACTCGTAAAAGTCCAAATCCAAGGCTTTCAAGTCAAACTCTCAAGTCACCAATATTCATCCAAATTCAACTCAACAAAATGAAAGACTCAAAAGTCAAGGAAAAAAAAGACAATGACTTCCAAGTCAGTAATCATCAAGATTCGCAAGTCAGCTAAATTCAAGAATATTAAGTCATCAAAATCAAATTTTAAGATGAAGAAAAGCTATCACTCCTAGGTCACCAAAGAAAAGACTCTCAAGTCACCCGCGATAAAAGATTCATGAGTTCGCGAATAGTAAAATTCAATGACTCATAAGTTAACAGGATGTAGAACTCCCAAGTCAAGAAAGTTAAAGACTCATAGGTCAACAGGATGAAGGACTCCCAAGTCAAGATAGATAAAGACTCATAAATTAATAAGAGAGACTCTTTAGCTCACTCGTGCAAGACTCCAAAGTCGACAAGCTTAAAGACTTTTACGTCATCACAACAAAGAATCTCAAGTCAAAAGTGCAAAAAAAAAAGGACCGACTTCCAAGTCATCAAAATTTTGGGCTTTCAAGTCGCACTCTAGCTTGCCAAGATCTTTAAATTAGTGGTTTACTTCAAGTCAACACCATCAATAGGATACTCATGCTAGTTGACATGCAACTTCATTCAAGCATGCAATGTGGGGGCATCCTAGTCGTGTTGGTTGAATTCTTTTCCAAGATGACATCCTCGTCCTTCAAATTAGCGGGGCACTCCGTTTGGCCCAACTGAAATTTAGGCACAATAATATGCCCGCTAAATACAAATTATATTCGAGACTCAACCGCTTCGAACACTCAAAATTCGTGTTCGCGATCGACTCTCGAAGGGGGCATCTGTAGGAGGCAAAAATTTGTCGACCAATGAAAAAATGACATGTGAAAAATCAATTAAATTTATTTGGCCAATTATGGTTTTTGGATGATAATATACCAACCTTTGGGGCAGTTGGATTGTAATATACCAACCTTTACTATTGGACATCAATATCCCTTACCTTTATACCTGGGTGACATTATTAAACCAACAGTAACTAAGGGGGTGGTGAATCGGTCTCCATGCACTCTAACATGGTTGGCAAAGGGAAAAAAACTGTCCCGAGCCAATAACTTCATTAACCCCTTAGTTTTTCTCACTAACTCACATTATAAGACATTGGTTGGTTGTGTTTCACGTCAGTATGAAAACTGCTAGTTCACCACCCTGTTAATCACCGTGTTAGAGCTGATTTTTATTTAACGTGGGTTAGAGAGAAAAACGGAGGAGTTAACGGGGTTATTGGGCGATGTCCGATTATTTTTCCTCCACCTGGCATGTCAGAATCGAGACCAATTAACCAGTCACCACCTCCTTAGTCACTGTTGGTATAATAATTTCACCTAAGTATAAAGGTCAGGGATATTGTTGTCCAATAGTAAAGGTCGATATATTACAATCCAATACCCTTAAAGGTCAGTATATTGTCATCCAATATGCCAGCCAATTATTATTCGCCACGTGTTAAATTAATTACGACAGTCGATTTAATTGAATTTTAAATGGAAATGTATCATGACAAATAACATCGTGACACATGTCAATTATGATGCAGAAAATGATAATTATTTCTTTATTTGAAATTAAAGGAATAATTAATTAATTTGGGCTCAAGCTCAAAGCCCAACGGAAACTCTAGGGTTTAGACCTTTAGAGCCTATAAATAGGACTCCTCCTCCTTCATTTATAACCCCCCCCACGACATTCGACATTCTGCACTCCAAAGGCTTCAGAAGATCAAATTTCCAGGAGCCTCCAACTATCAAGTTCTAAGGATCGAAGTCTGCAAAAGCTGGAGATCGAGTATCCAAGCCTCTACTGCTTTAAGATCAAGCACTGTTACAGAGTTCTTCAGCGAGACCTGCAAAGCCTTCAGAAGATCGAACTACAGGTGACATCCAGCTATGAAGCGCCAAGGACCAACACCTGCTAGTTCATCAAATTTTGTTTTTTACATTAGGGATGGCAATGGGGCGGGGAATCCCCGAACCCGCTGGGGCCCCGCCCTGCTCTGGGGAAAAATCCCCATCCCCAATGGGGACTATTTTTCAAAATCCGCTCGGGGACGGGGTGGGGATGTGGACAAAATTTTACCCATCCCCGTCCCCATTTTTCCCGCTGGGGAAAATTCCCCGTCCCCGAAAATTTTAAAATTACCAAATAACCTTTATTCTAATTCAATATATATATTAATAGCAAGGATAAAGTAGAAATTTTCGAATTTTAAAATTACCAAATAACTTTTATGCTTGTCATTAAACTTGAGGATGATGTATACTACTCTGATTCACACTTGAGGATGATGTATTATTGTATTTTTTTTCCGAATAACACTTGTTGATGTATTATTGTTTGATTTTGATGTATTATTGTTTGAGCAAGTTAAATACGTTGTATTTTGAAGAAGTTAAAAACCGGGTCTGATTAAAAATCGAGTCCAATTAAAATTTGGTTAGATTTTGGATAGTTTTAAAAAATCCTCGTTGGATTCCCGTTGGGGATGGGGGATCCGCGGGGATAAGGATTGGGCAAGAATCATTCCCCCAAGCGAGGATGAGGACGGGGATAGGGACGAGTTTTGGGAGCAGGGATGGGGACGGAGATATACGCCCCCGTCCCCTATCCGCCCCGTTGCCATCCCTACTTTACATCAAAGACTGCAGTAATCTTCCTCGTCTGGTTCATCGATCGAGACCAAGCACTAAGCCCTCGCATCCGAGAACCAGGAGAACTACAACCAACAATCAACCTTCAAACGGTTAAAATTTGAGCAGCCTCCAGCTACCAAGCACTAAGGGGATTAACGCTCAAGGCCTTCAGCTTAAGAACTACTACAAGAGTTCTTCAGCTAGGCCTGCATTCGAGATCGAGATCAAGCGTCCGCGCCCTCAATTCACCCAAATTTCAGGAGATCGAATCAGAGGACTACTTTATTGTATTTAATACAGAGATTGTACATGCATGCATTCAAATATTAATACAAATTAATTTTTTTTTCTCAATTTCCTATAATTATTTATTTTAGACTAGAAATTTATGTTTACACATCCTCTGTTTGAGTCCCCCCTGTTTCACTAACATACTCTCAGCATCTTTATCTTCTCAGATACACCACCATGTCATTCTCATTTGCTCATTCGCACGACATGAATTGGTGTCTATTGATGACTGATAAAATAACAGTAAATGTCCATGAACTACATAATGGTTGTTAAAAGGTGGCTTATAGAAGTGAAAGATTCACCCTTTTAACAACCTGGTAGGTCATTTAAAACTTGGGAGGTTCACTTAAAAAGATTAATAGCGAAATGGAAATGGATAGATTAAAAACATGGGAGCTCCCAAGGCTCAAAATTGTAGATATCTGTTTCAGAGATGGCATCGAAACGAATGAGTTTGCCGCAAATTTTACGCTTCAAGTAGTAACTGACCAATTCCTGATTAGTGGGGTGAAACCTTAAGCCGAGAACGAGGGATATAGCGGTGGGTGGCAGAAGCATGAGCCGCGGTAGCGACTGAGGCTCTGTCCCCATCGAAGTGGGTGTCGTTTCGAACAGTGAAAGGAGAAAAATTTTGGTTGTCCTTGGAATTCAATCTTGCTTTGCTTTGCTTTGCTTTTAGGGTTCGATGATGATGATGATGGTGACGATGATGATGATGATGATGAGGATGAGGATGATAATGAATGAATGAAAATGAGAGGGGGAGAGAGAGAGAGAGAGAGAGAGAGAGAGAGAGAGAGAGAGAGAGGTGAAGATTGGGAGGAGAAGAAGAGGAAGCCGGCAAGACGGTCATGGATGAAATCAGAGTTGTGGGTTCACGAAATAGATGATGAGAATTAGTAGGTGGTAGGAAACCATAAAAAAAGTAATCCCGGATGAAGTCGTCCATGCCGATTTGGGAATCCTCCTACTTGATCCCCAACTCCATGAATCCCCCTGATGATCTCTTATAGCATAAGGGGGAGAATTATAAAGGCGGCAAAGAGAGAGGGGAACAATGATAATTTTGCCACATCTCTCTCTCTCTCTCTCTCTCTCTCTCTCTCTCTCTCTCTCTATTTCTCTCTCTATTTCTCTATGTCGTTTGCCTTGTTCTAAGTTAGGGTTTTCATTTTTCATTTTTTAAAAACTTTTTGAATAGAAACTTGTTGTAGCAGGTAAGATGAACGATTTTAATCATTATGGAAAGTTAAGGTGTAGTTTTGACAGTTGTAAAATTTCACTAACATTTTTTATCATTTTGAAAACTTTAATGACATTTTTATCCAAACACTCCATTACGGTTTCTTAAGCTAAAAACACACTTAGGCCATCTCGAATAATTTATTGTAAACGTAGGTTTATTTAGGAGTAAAAATTAGCTATTTTTATGTTTGGCAAACAATTTTTTGGTTGGTTGTTGTCTAAATCAATCAATTTTGAATAGATTGGATATAACAACTTATTGAGAATGACTTATCGTGAAAATGACATTTTAGTTTAAATAATTATCTAAAATTTCACAATTGTCTTCCTAAAAATATTATTGATAAAAGGTATAAGTGAATTTCAATAAATACTTTTTCAGAAACAATTAGCTTAAATTTACCAAACACATATTTTCCAAACTGTCAATCCAAACAGTCAATAAAAAACATATATTAGTAAACAACTTGTGCAAACAGCTAACAACCAATAGCCAACATTTTTTTTTATCAAATATGGCCATGATTAAGTATTTTTAAATTCCACAACATCGAATCTTTAGATTGTATCATTTCTCAAGAGAATTTCCCTTGATGTCATCTTTGGAGGCGACAATCAAATAGTAGTTATTTAAATTTTAGATCATTTAACAATACTTTATACAAAAATTGCCTTCTCTCCTTCCCATTATCTATCGTCTAGATTTACACGTCAGTCAAATATCGCAAACTTTGACTAAGTGTTTCTCAATATCAATAATGTTATATTCTACAAAAGTATAATTTTATGTAATTTGTTATCATTAGTTTGCTCAATTCCAATGGATTGCACCATTTTTCAGTGGTGGGCCCCCTTAAATCCAATCTTGTCCAGAGATGTATCATTTTTGTAGATGACTTTATGATACCAACAACTTAAAACCTAACAAGAGTCCAGGACCGGATAGGATTCCTCCGGAATTTTTCAAGCATTGTTGGCCGGTGGTTGGGGATGGGGTGGTTGACGCTATGCTACAGGCCATTAATGAAGGGCATTTGTTGGGGGAGATGAATAATACAAATATTATCCTCTTAAAAAAGAAACCAAAAGCTCAAGCAGTTGGAGATTTCCGGCCGATTAGTCTATGTAATGTGTTGTACCGCATTATTGCGAAATGCTTAATGGAGAGGCTGCATTTTGTCATGCCTGAGTTAGTGTCGGAGTCACAAGCTGCTTTTGTTCCGGGACTGTACACAAGGTTTGTATTAACCGGTTTTGTCGTTCTTCTCAGGGACCAAGGGCCTAGGACAAAGGTATCTAAGTCTAGGTTGGGATTAAGATCCCTGGGGTAAGAAAACGGTTGAAAGGGAAATCACAACGCAACAGATAAACTAAGGTCGGTCAAGGTAAGAAAATCGGTTTCGGGGGCTTTTAAGAGTGCAAACGGGAATAAGAAAATGGGTTTTACAACAAGAGAGTAATAAAGAGGGAGAATCAAGTGGCAATTCAGTTAGAAAATATCCACCGGGCTTCCTCTTTCGAGGACAGTCCGGATTAACTTCCTCAAAGTCCACCACGGACCCGGAGGATTAATGAAACGAAATTCCCTAGTTAGTCTCTAACTCACTCTCGTGAGCGAGTGCTACTTATCCCAACTCGAACCTTCCACAACAAGTGTTGGATGTATTCAGGAGCTTTCGGACCCAAATACATCCCACTTGAGGGAAGGATTGGAGTGGGAAATTGATTTCCTACTTAATTACTCGCTAAAAATTGCTAACCCGTCCCTAATTACCCATTCATACCCTTAATTATCTCCTAACCCATCGGGTTTCTTGCCACTAATCATCATCAAAACTATGTTGACAACATCAAAACCAGCCCTAAGCATGAATTCTAACATCCAACAATTAAAATTCAAGCAAAGCAATTAAAATGGCAAGTAAACCAATTAATCCAACAAGCAAAGTAATTAGCAAAGGAAAGTAGAGTTGAGGGAAGAAAATACTTATCAAATGCTGTAAAAGAGCAAATGAGAACAAGGGAAAGAATGATCCAAAGTAATCTCTCAATTGTTGAATCCTCCAATCTTGATTACAACCTAAAATTCACTACACCCTAGATTAATCCAAGCTAAATCACTCTAATTAAAGCCTAATATCTCTTTAAAACTAATCTAAAAGCTGAATAAAAGACTCCCTTCCTAAATCGTCATTTGGAGTTTTTATACAAAACAAATTAGTTGAGCGAAACGTTGTGTTCAGAGCCGAAAATACGCTCAGAAGCAAATGGGTCGCGGGCGCGACCATGAGAAGACTGGCAGGGCGATTTGGGATTACACAGGGTCGCGGGCGGCACAAGCCCAGTCGCGGCCGCGAGCTTCTGCTGGCCGGACATAGTCGCGAGGGCGAGCCTCCAGGTCGCAGGCGCGAACTTCTACTGGCAAGGCTGGGTGATCTGCGCTAGCGCTAGGGTAGCGGACGACACAGCTGTGGTAGCAGGCGACACATGTTTGGTCGCTGGCGGTACTGTCATAGTGGCGGGTGCGACCACTTTCTGTCGGGACTGCCTTCCGCCACCTCCAGGTTGTATCGCGCGTTACCGATTCTATAGCAGGTGCTACGACCCTGTTTTGCTTCAAATATGGGGAAAAGGTTCTCGGGTCGACTCCGTCTCGGCTAGTCTCAGGGAAATACTTGGAAATCTCCAAAATACCCCTAAAAAGCCCCGAAATAGCTCATTTGCTTCGTTTTACTCCTTAAATGTGAAAACCTGCATAAAAAACTAATAAGCGGATAAAAACAATAAAAAAAGACTCGGAATCGAGCCAAAATAGGAAAGCGAAAGGCGTTATTTAGGCCCAAAAATGGGACTACGCACCCCTCCCTCACTTGAACTTTTGTTCGTCCCGAGCAAAATAAAACAAAACAAACTAAAAACTAAACACCAACTCCTTTGTCGTGGGAGTAAACGAGTGCATTTAGCGTATGCACCAAACCCTTTAAACCCCCTGGCAGCTCAGGTGGACGAGGTGGGTCTCGTGAGGGTTTGTAGCGGCTACACCCACAAAAGCCAAAAAAAAGAAGTAAGGATAATGAAAAACAAAACAAAGCTTGAAAAAGGAATAAAGAAAGAACTGCTTGCTCAAGGAGACATGCAATCAAACGCAAAGAAAACGATACGAATCAACCAAAAGGAACCATTATGGGCACATCGGGATCACCTAATCTGAAGCGTTGCCAATCTTTAAGGTTTTCGATTCCCAAACGTCTCCTAGAAAACAAGGTTCTTTGTGCACAAGTGCATGTGTATCTTAGTTGACTCCAATTGATCCAAAGCAAAAACCACCGCCTGAGCTCATTTCAAAGAAAAAGGGCTAACAAAGAGTTGCCTTCCCCTGCTTGTGTCGCGCTTTCCTTGGTGGGGGCCGTAGGAGACGCAAGGAAAGGCCCCTCACTTTATTTACTTACAAGTTACTTTCTTTTCTTTGAATTAATCACTTTGTTTTTCTAGTTGGCATGTTTCGAGATTAACGCGGCCCGTGAAGGGGTTTACTCTACCAGTGTGGTTTCACTCCGTGCATAACAAGGTACTTAAGGGACGAGGGCACCGCAACCACTCACATCAAACCATGTTGGTGAACCAAATGCTCGCTAGGTTTACAAGGTTAAAGTCGGGTTTTTCGGGAATTGGAACGACCCTCCGAAAAGGGGTTACCCTTCCAACTCAGGCTACTCCATACACAAACGAAGTGCTTAAGGGGTGTGAGTGCCGCCCACTCACACCAGCCTTTGTTGGTTTCGCCTACAAATAACCAAATTATTCAATTTAATTAACTTTCACTTTTTCAACAAGCTCGAGGGTGAACAACTAAGGTCTCACGGTTTCAAAAAGGAAGTGAAAGAGAGAAGGACCTTATTTTGCAATCAACGAAGGGAATCTAATTAGATGAGTCATGGCAGCACCCAGACTATGGACAACAATGCTTATAACGGTTTCTTTTAAGAAGATTAACAAAGTCTTTGATACATTGACTACACAGTCCTAAAAACAAAGCAAACACAAAAGAAAAACAAAAACTTTAGGGGTTTTTCACACAAAATTCTTCAAAATTTTAGCAAAAACTAAGAAAAACAAAAGTAAGAAGCTAGGTGATCTACCCTTAAACATAGATATCTCCCCCCCACACTTAAAACTCCACAATGTCCTCATTGTGGGAAGGGTGTCACATGAAAAGGTAGAAAACTACAAAAAGCAAACAAACAAAAACAATTAGCAAGTAATAGTGGTGGCGACCCGAGCCCACACGACTCCATCAACAAATAATCCCAACATGCACATACGAAGGGGCGCGCCACCAAAAATAAAATCAAGCATGCGAACGGATCATAAGATATTCAACTCAAAAAGAGAAGAGCAGAGAGATATTACCTCGAGTTCTTCAAATATGATCACACAATCCGCGATCCGTCGTAACCAAGCAAAGGGTTAGGATTTTCAAGTAAAAATAACCAAAGCTTGTCAGTTCCGCATGCAAGATTAAAACACGTGAAAAAGAAACTAACTAAGAAAAAACTGGAAATTATCTCGAAAGAAAAAAAAAGAAAGAAAATCAACATAAGAAAAGTATAGGTTGCCTCCCATAAAGTGCTTGTTTAAGGTCCCGAGCTTGACCTATATACTTACATGATTCTTGTAAGGCGCGATGTGCATGAGAGAAGCACGGTCAGGTTTTTCCACCAACTCTTCTTCCTTTTCCTCCCGTGCATCTCAATGAAACTCATGAATAAACTGTGATGATCCTCCGGTGGTCTAGTCAACCACGAAGGAATCAAGGGTAATGGCCTCCTTATCTTACTCCACCAATGTTTCTTCTTCCTTTTCCATCACTTCCTCTTCTTGCGCAAATACGGAGCACACCTCCTTGGAGACTTAATAGGGAGGATAGAATAGGAGGATAACCTCGGCTTGGTATTTGGTGGTTTACCGGGTCTCGGGCCTTTTAAAACCATCCCTTTTTCTTTCATACTCTCAATGTAAGTTTCACTCAAAGAAATCTCCTTCCTCAATGGCACGGTGTTAAGGAAATCATCACATTGGGTGTCTCCATCTTCATAAAGCTCCAAATGGAAAGGCTTAGGGTGATTTTCTCCACCCCAATCATCCGGTTCCACAACAAGTAAGCACGGCTCCTCTTGATGCTTATCCATAATACCAACCACTACATTGACCTTAAAATGTGACTCCTTGTGAGGGTTCCTTCTCGAAGGATCGAGGTCAAAATCAATACGTTCTTTCCCTACATGAAGAGACAAACGACCTCTTTTTACATCTATCATTGCTCCTACAGTGGCTAAGAAGGGTCAACCTAGAATAATAAGGATATTAAAGTCTTCATGCATCCCAAGAATAACAAAGTCACAAGGAATAAGGAAACTTCCCTGTTGAACCGGGCCGTCTTCTAATATCCCCAAAGGCCTCCTAATAGTTTGATCAGCAAGTTGTAAGTTTACAGTTGTAGGCTACGAAGCACGGACACGGCTGTAGGGCTGGAGTATCCGTATCCGACATGTATCCGACACGGATACGCCTCGAAAACGTGTCAGATACGCTCAAAAACGAATCCGGTGTGAAAAACAGTTGTAAAAAAAGGATACGTCTGGGACACGGCTTGGACACGGGTATCCGAATCTGGGACACAGACCGGGACACGGCATCAACATGTCTGGTGTTTAGAGCGATTTTTTTTTAAAAAAAATAATAAAATAAAACCATGAAACTTGCGGGTACGACTGAGTGTTTGAGGGGGAAAAGAAAACATATATGAACTGAAATGAAAGTAAATAAACATCAAAATTCAAAAACAACATACACAAAAAAATCCCAGACGAGTAGACGACAAAAGCTTGTCTCAGCAGCAGCAACGTTGGCGAAGTGTTGTACGACATCGTTCCGGCGACCTCCGACTGGTACGTCTTTCAAACTCCATCACAGATCTGAATGAGTTCGAGTTTTTTCCAGTTATATGCTCCAACCTCCAGTAATGCATTTCAGATCTGCGATGCATATCCCTCCCTCTCTCTCTCTCTTCTCTTGCTACTGTTTCTGCTTTTGGGTTGGGGGGGGGGGGGGGTTGAGCTCCATTTTCTAGGTTGAAAGGGTATTGAGCTCCATTTTCAAATCTACGAAGTGTTGTATTGCTTATTGAATAATTGTTGGTTATTTAGTGGGGAGTGGGGAGGACAGTCAGAGGGTATTAAAAAGGGGTATTGAAAAGGCAGTGAATTGGTTGGGAATACAGAAAATATTGTGCATTGAAAATGAATACATTGTATTGAAAATGAATGGCTCTCGTTTAAAGCAATACAGTGTATTGAAAATAATTGGTTGGAAAGTTGGTAGATTAAAAGGTGGTGGAACCGTGGAAACAATGTATTAAAAGGCATTGGGAATACAGTGAACAAACATAATAAATGACTTTGCTTTCATGGTTGCTTGGAGTAAATTCAACCAATCATGTATCCACGCACTTGTCATTGTAAATTTATAATCAACACATTATATTTGTTTATCAATTAATTTGATCTATATTTTTTTTACTGTCACTTTTAATATTTATAATCAATACAATATATTTGTTTATCAATTAATTTTTCATTATAATGAATTCACTTTTGTCCACCTATATGTCCACTTTTGTTATTAATGCTACATGTTGTAGTTTGTAGGATTGTGATTTATATAATTTTAGGTTATTTATTTATGAAATAAATTATTTATTTATTTAAAATAAAAATTGTTACAATTATCCTTCTTTTTTATAGAACAAAATGGATAATTTAACAAAACCCTCGGATGGTGAAGAGTTCAACAAGCAACCATTGTGGAAATTTACAACTAAATATCCAAAAACAAGTGAAGGTGGTGGAAATGTCCATTGGAAATGTAACTTTTGTGAGGAAACCAAACAAAGCTCTTACACAAGGGTTAGAGCTCATCTTTTGAAAAATAAGGGACTTGGAATTGCGGTATGTCCAAAGGTTACATCAAAGGACTTGGTACAAATGCAAAAACTAGATATTGACGCAACCGAAAGAGCAAAGATGAAGGCTCCCAAGAAGGTTCCATTGCCTCCTTGTTCTGATATGCCTCTTTTGCAAGATCCTCATGCATTGGATGATATGCTCCAAGGAGATCGGAAAAGAAAGAAAGTTGGGAGTGTAAGTTCAAATCCTATTGAGAAGGCACACAATACAAGATCACGGGATATCTTGGATGTTCACATTGCTAGAATGTTCTATTCCAGAGGGCTACCATTTCACCTAGCAAGGAATCCCTACTACGTGAGTTCGTATGCATATACCGCCAATAATCCACTTTCTAGCTATGTCCCTCCCTGCTACAACAAGTTGAGAACCACCTTGCTTGCAAAAGAACGTGAAAATGTGGAAAGGATGTTAGTTCCTATCAAGGGCACGTGGAAACAAAAGGGAGTAAGTATAGTCACGGATGGATGGAGTGACTCCCAAAGAAGGCCTTCAATAAACTTTATGGCGGTAACGGATGGTGGACCCATGTTTCTTAAGGCCATTGATGCTTCCGGAGAGACAAAAGACAAATATTTCATCTTTAACCTTTTGAAAGAGGTGATTGAAGAAGTTTGCTCGGATAATGTTATTCAAGTCGTCACCAACAATGCCAACAATTGTTCCGGAGCGGGGGTATTCGTACAACAAGTGAACCCCCCACATTTTTTGGACTCTATGTGTTGTCCATACCCTTAATCTTGCTTTGCAAAACATTTGTGCCGCAAAGAATGTGGAAGCTAATGCGGACACTTATGAAGAGTGTTCTTAGATAACACAAGTAGCCGATGATTTTCAATTCATCAAAAATCTCATCATGAACCACTCCATGCGATTGGCAATGTTTAATGAATTTGTGCCATTGAAGTTGCTCGCCGTTGCAACGACCCGCTTTGCTTCCACTCTTGTGATGATGAAAAGGTTCAAACTCATAAAGGGAGGTGTTCAAGCTTTAGTCATAAGTGAGCAATGGGCAAACTATAGAGATGACGATGTCGGAAAAGCAAAGTTGGTGAAAGAGAAAGTGTTAGATGATATATGGTGGGATCAAATTGACTACATTCTCTCTTTTACCGCTCCCATATATGACATGATTAGAGCTTGTGACACGGATAAGCCTTGTCTTCACTTGGTATATGACATGTCGGACACCATGATCGAAAAGGCGAAGATTTCCATATACAAGGAAGAAAAGAAAAGGCGTGAAGAGGAGTCTACTTTCTATAGTGTTGTTTACAAGATTCTAATTGATCGATGGACAAAAAACAATACTCCTCTTCATTGCATGACTCATTCTCTAAATCCAAGGTAACTTCATGAAATTATGTAACTTTATTAAATTTGAGTCATAAAGTAGACAAAATCTCATTGTCTTTATTTTTTATCGTTCTAGGTATTATAGTGATCATTGGCTTGATGAACAACCTAACCGAGTCCCTCCGCACAAGGATGCAGAAGTTTCTCAAGAAAGAGCAAAATGTATGATAAAATACTTCCCTAATCCAGAAGATCGTTCCAAAGCCAACACGGAGTATGCCAACTTTTCAACTCGATCTCAAGCCTTCTCGGATAGTGATTCTATCCATGATCGTTATACCATGGATCCTAAAAGTTGGTGGGTAGTTTATGGAACAAATGCTCCGTTACTACAAAATTTGGCTTAAACTTCTTGAGCAACCATCTTCTTCCTCATGCTCTGAAAGAAATTGGAGCACTTACTCTTTTATCTATTCGTTGAAGAGAAACAAGATGGCTCCTAAACGTGCGGAAGATTTGGTTTTTATTCATAGTAATCTCCGTCTTCTTTCAAGAAAAACTCCACTATATGCCAAAGGGGAAAGTCGAATGTGGGATATTTGTGGAGACTCATTTGATTCACTTGGAGATATTGGAGAGCTAGAAATAGCACAACTTTCTCTAGATGAGCCAGAATTGGAAAGAGTTGTTTTTGTGGATGATGTTGAAGAATATGCCAATGAAGTGGAAGATGCATGGCAATGGTGAACAGGCAAATACCATTGAAATTGAGTGAAAATGTTTATCTTATTCTAACTAACTCCTTTGCTTCACTAGTTAGTAATAGCCTAGTGGATAGGACATTTTCAAAAAATTACTCGGAGGTACCCCAACATTTGGGAAAACTATTTTTCGGTACCCCAACTTTTCAAAACTCATTTTGAGGTACCCTAACTTTTTGGGTTAGTAATTATTTGGTGCTTTTCCGGCCATCAATTTTATTAAGTGACCGAAATACCCTTGTTCTTCTTTAAGAGTATTTCTTAAAAAATGATAGAACAAGGGTATTTCGGTTGCTTAATCAAATTGATGACCAAAAAAGCACCTAATAATTTCTAACCCAAAAAGTTAGGGTACCCCAAAATGAGTTTTGAAAAGTTGGGGTACCTGAAAAACATTTCACCAAAAGTTAGGGTACCTCCGAGTAATTTTTTAGGACATTTTCATTCAATTCTAATGAAATTGCCTATTTATAGGTACATGTTTTGTATAGGCTTACCTTTTGTATAACCCAAAATTAGATCTTGTTGTCATACTTTCTAAGCCTATTGGTAAAATGAAATTGGATGGTTGGAGGTTTTTGGGAAAATTTAATGTCATTGAGTTAATATTTGCTCTTGTAATCTCTCTTTTTCAATAGTTTTATTCTTGAATTACTTCCACATTATGCATTTTCGTGTTTATCATATCATTTACATAGAAAATATACATAATTCACACACGTATCCAATTACGTGTCGTATCCTAATTTTTTTGAAAATCACGTATCGGCGTGTCCGTATCGTGTCGTATCCGTATCCCATATCCGAGTCCGTGCTTCATGGGTTGTAGGGGTCAAGTCATCGAGATTCAACTTTTTACATATTGAGTGTGGCATGACACTCACACTTGCCCCCAAGTCACAAAATGCTTTATCAATTCTCATATCACCAATTAAGCATGGTATAGAGAAACTATCAGGATCGGCAAGTTTCTCGGGAGTTTTTCTCCCCATAATAGCGTTGCAACTGACTGTGAGATGAACGATCGACGACTCCTTTATCCTCCTTTTGTTTGTCAAGAGGTCATTAAGATGTTTCTTGAAAGAAGGAACATCTGACATGGCATCCAGAAAAAGAATATTAACTTGAAGTTTCTTCAACATATCAATAAATCGCAAAAACGTTCCCTCGGCCTTATGTTGAATCAATCTCTCAGGAAAAGGTACTGGCGGTCTATATGGAACGGGTTTCTCCAATAGGTTTTCATGATCGTTTTCCCTCAAGATTTCCTTCCCTTTCTCCCGTCTTTTCTCAAGCTCTACCCTCTCTTCCAACTTCTCCCTTTTCTCATCCTCAGCCTCATCAACCATGACATCGTTCTCCTTCTCCTCAACTCTAGTTTGCTCAACTTCTAAGTCCTCCTCTTCAGTACTATCCGCCACAACTCCCTCATTATCTCCCAAAGGTCTCTCCTATTCCACATTCCCCTCAACTACCTTAGGCTCTTCAATCTTTCTTCCACTCCTTAGGATGATAGCATCAACTTGTACCCCTTAGATAGGTTATGGCTGAATGGGTTGAGTAAGGTATATTTGTTGAGCAACTTGGGTCAATTGGGTTTCAAGGTCTCTAAGATGAGCTCTATCACTTTCTTGATTAGCCACAATTTGTTGCAACAACTTTTCCACCGTAGAATCTTGGGATGGTTGAGAAATTTGAGGTTGTGGGATGGGTTGGTGTGAGAACTCTTCTTGAATATATGAATGATAGTCATAGGGTTGAGAAATAGGGTCGAACACATGATTGATAAACGTGGAATAGATATGATCATGATCTTCATAAGAATGGGAGAAAAGTTTGTTGGAATATGATGAGTAGATAGCATTCACATGCTCTACTTGGCGATACTCCGCACATTCATGCTCGGGATGTGGACCAAAACACAACTTACAAGTACGTATATTAGGAACGGGAATGGATGCAAAGGTTTGCATACCTTGGGCTACTTTTGACTAGTTAGAACTTTCATCAATCACCATCTTCTTTTGCAAATCAAGGACGATGGCCATTAGAAGCCTAATAGTAGGGTTGTGTTCCAAGGAATAATCCCCATCCCCTGAATTTTGGCCACTTCCCCAATTGGGTACATTTTGAGATAGCTCATGAAGGAAAATGTTGGCTTCCTCCGTAGTTTTCTTTAGGAACATCCCTCCGGATACACGGTCAATCGATTCTTTAAACGAACCACAGAGTCCATAATAGAAATGTTAAAGTAACATCCAATCCGGTAAATTGTGATGTGGACACTGGCGTTGAAGAATTTTGAATCTCCCCCAAGCCTCGAAAAGATCCTCTCCGGGTTCTTGATTGAAAGACATAATAACTTGCCGGAGTCTATAAGTTTCATCAGTTGGGAAGAATCTGTGCAGGAAATCTCTTTTAAGTACCTCTCATGAAGAATAAGTGTCAGGAGGGCACGTTTGAAGCCATGTCTTCGCTTTCCCCGTAAGAGTGAGAGGAAAGAACTTTAATTTCATGAATTCTTAAGATAAACCAAGAACTTGTGCAAAACTAATCCAATCTTCAAATTTATCGATATGTGCAATAAGACTCTCGGATTTCCTATGACGCTCAATAGGCTATAGGATGGACCTGCATGCATTGAAGAGTACAAAAGAAGCATCAAATTCCTTTTAGACATGAATCAATTTGATTTCTAGCGATGAAAGCAATCTTAAACAACCTAAAACCAAGAAACTAAGCTAGGGGCGCTTGCTCCCCGGCAACGGCGCCATTTTGTGTCCACGTGGTTTGTATTAACCGGTTTTGTCGTTCTTCTCTGGGAGCAAGGGGCCTATGATAAAGGTATCTAAGTCTAGGTTGAGATTAAGATCGATGGGGTAAGAAAACAGTTGAAATGGGAGTCACAATGCAACAGATAAACTAAGGTCGGTCAAGGTAAGAAAATGGGCTTCGGGGGCTTTTAGGAGTGCAAACGGGAATAAGGAAATGATTTGCAACAAGAGAGTAATAAGGAGGGAGAATCAAGAGGCAATTCCGTTAGAAAATACCCACCGGTCTTCCTCTCTTGAGGATAGTTCGGATTAACTTCCTCAAAGTCCACCACGGACCCGGAGGGTTAATGAAACGGAATTCCCTAGTTACTCTCTAATTCACTCTCGTGAGCGAGTGCTAACTATCGTAATTTCAACCTTCCACAACAGGTGTTGGATGTTTTCGGGAGCTTTCGGACCCAAATACATCCCACTTGAGGGCATGATTGTAGTGGGAAATTGATTTCCTACCTAATTACTCGCTAAAAATTGCTAAAACCCATCCCTAATTACCCATTCACACCCTTAATTACCCCCTAACGTACCCATGGGGTTTCTTGCCACTAATCATAATCAAAACTATGCTGACAACATCAAAACCAACCCTAAGCATGAATTCTAACATCCAACAATCAAAACTCAAGCAAAGCAATTAAAATGGCAAGTAAACCAATTAATCCAACAAGCAAAGTAATTAGCAAAGGAAAGTAGAGTTGAGGGAAGAAAATACTTACCAAATGCTGTAAAAGAGCAAAGGAGAATAAGGGAAACGATGATCCAAAGTAATATCTCAATTGTTGAATCCTCTAATCTTGATTACAACCCAAAATTCACTAAACCCAAGATTAGTCCAAGCTAAATCTCTCTCATTAAACCCTAATATCTCTTTAAAACTACTCTAAAAGATGAATAAAGGACTCCCTTCCTAAATCGTCATTTGGAGTTTTTATACAAAGCAAATTAGTTGAGTGAAACGTTACGTTCAGGGCCGGAAATATGCGCAGAAGCATACGGGTCCGGGGCGCGACGATCCAGGTCACGGGCGCGACCATGAGAAGGCTGGCAGGGCGATTTAAGATTACGCAGGGTCGCGGGCGGCACAAGCCCAGTCGCGGATGCAAGCTTTTGCTGGCCGGACACTGTCGCGGGGGCGAGCCTCCAGGTCGTAGGCGAGAACTTCTACTAGCAAGGTTAGGCGATCTGCGCTTGCGCTGGGATCGCTGACGGCACAGCTGTGGTAGCAGGCAGCAAATGTTTGGTCGTGGGCGGTACTGTCATAGTGGCGGGTGTGACCACTTTCTGCCGGGACTGCCTTCCGCCACCTCCAGGTTGTAGCGCACGTTACCAATTCTGTAGCGGGTGCTACGACCCTATTTGCTTCAAATATGGGGAAAAGTTTCTCGAGTCGACTCCATCTCGGCTCGACTACGCTCGAGGAAATACTTGGAAATCTCCAAAATACCCCTAAAAAGCCCCGAAATAGCTCATTTGCTTCGTTTTACTCCTTAAACGTGAAAACCTGCAAAAAACTAAAAAGCGGATAAAAACAATTGAAAAGACTCGGAATCGAGTCAAAATAGCAAGTTTAAAGGAGAACAATATTTTGGTGGTTCAGGAGATCCTTCAATGGATGAAGAACAGAGGAAGTGGCAGGCAGTATTTTTCGTTGAAGGTAGATATGAGTAAAGCTTATGATGGGGTCAAATGAGATTTTGTTGAAGTTGTGCTTAGAAGGATGCAATTCCCTTAAGGATGGGTTCGACTGATTATGAGGTGTGTTACTACGTGAGGTACTCAATCTTGGTTAACGGGTTTGAGTCGAAGCCAATTATTCCAACGGTAGGTTTGAGGCAGGGCGATCCCTTGTCACCATATCTATTTATTCTTTGTATGGAAGTTCTCTCTATTATTCTACAACAGGAGGTTCGGGATTGGCAGATTAAAGGGATTCAGTTCACGATTGAGGTTCTGGAGGTGTCACATTTGTTTTTTGCAGATGACTCTATGTTCTTTACGGAGTTGGATGTTGAATCTTGTTTGGCCTTGAAGGGGGCAATCGATAGGTATAACTATGTTTCTGGGCAAGTGATGAATGTGCAGAAGTCTTCGGTCTGTTCTCTAAGGGTGCTGGCCAGGAGGATAAGGAGGGGCTAAAAGTTATTTTTGGGTACCCTCCGGGGGGTTTTTTCAATCCTATTTGGGTGTGTCGACTATGACACCAAGGAAGAGAGTGGATTACTTCATTTTCATGGTGGATGATGTTAAGAGACGTTAGGACTGCTGGAAAGCTAAACTACTGACGCCGGCTAGTAGGGTTGTGCTAGCTAACGCGATGCTAGTGTCATTGCACCAGCATGTGTTTAACATTTATCTGATTCCGAAGATGGTGGTGTAGAAAGTGAAAGCGCTGATTTTGAATTTTGTGTGAGGGAAGAATGATGAATCGAGATGCATCCATTAGAAGAAGCAATCTGTTGTTTTTGCCCTGAAAGGGCCAGGGGGTCTAGGGGTTCGTCATGTGGGTTGTATGAATAAGGCCTTCCTTCTTAAACAAGCTTGGAGGGTTTATGATAGGTCGAACTTGTTAATCTATAAAATCCGGAAGGCAAGGTATGGGGCTGGCTCTCCAATTGATAAACCACAAGATTATAGGGCGCCCCCAAATGACTCTCCGGCGTGGAGGGGTTTTTCCCATGTCGTGGCATTAAGTAGACATAAATTTCGGTGGAGTATTAGTAACGGAAGAAAGATAAATGTCCTGGACAGGCGTTGTATCCCGAGTAATGATCTTTAGCTTATGACTGACGTTTCGGTTGAAGCGTTAAGTTCTTTGAAGCTTGATTCACTTGGAAAGGTTGTTCATGGAAGAGCGTGGTGGGATATGGATAAACTCCGGGAATGGTTCAATGATTGAACGCGATCAGAAATTCTGAAGTTGTTTCTGCCTCAGGAGGGTGAGGAAGACAAGTTGGTGTGGCCAGGTAAGAGCTCTTCTTCTTATAAGGTTAAGGATGGGTACTATTTTTTCCTGTTAGAAGAGCTGGGGGTTGAGGCTCCCCTACCATCTGACTCAAGGTTCTGGAAAAAAATCTGGCACTCAGATATGTGTCCGAAGTGGAAAATGTTCTTGTGGCAGTGTGCTTGGGATGGTCTCCCTACAGGAGAGAATCGAAAGAAGAGAAATTTAACTTTGGAAGATAACTGTTGGTGTGGGGATTCATGTGAATCCATTTCACATTTGTTCTGTGAGTGTCACTTGGCCTTGAGATTGTGGAAGGGATCTAGTCTAGGAATTAACTCAAATGTAAACTAGCATGTTAAGTGGTTTGAGTGGTTGAAGGGGTGGGTGTTTTTTCGGTGAAAGATATGGAGCTTAGGGATGAGAGGTTACGAAGTTTTGTGGGAACAATGTGCGCGATTTGGAAGGCTCAAAATTAGGTCGTTTTCTCAAAAGGGGAGCTGACAGGATGGTTGTTTGAAACTTGTTTGAAATCATCCCTTGATGAGGAGAGACGATGGCCTGGAGTTAGGAGGGGTCAAGGGGGTGTTTAGTTCGGGCGGGTAAGCAGGGAGGAGAATGGGAGCGAGTTTGTTTGGGGGGAAGGGCAATCTGGTTTGGAGGAGGTGGGTTTTTTAGTTGATGGTGCTAGGGCTAGGAAGACAAGACGGGTTGCAGCTGCTTGGGTCATTGCTCGAGAAGCGAATGATGGGAATTGGGGAGTGGAGAAGACGTGGTCTGAATCTGTTACTCAAAATGAATTATTTGCTATTTTTCGAGTGTTATGCCATGGGGAGTTTAGGAGTGGGTTTCGAGTTACAATTATGACTGATTGTAAGCTTGCCGTGGAGTTCATAGGAAAGCCTCTCACTGCGCCAGTGGATTGTAGAAGCCTTGCGTTACAGTGTGGGAAGCAGTGGCATAAATTTCAAGCTGGAAGGATTAAGAAAGTCGAGCGGCATTTGGTGGAACCGGCTCATCTAATTGCTAAGCAAGCTAACAAACAAGGACTTGATTAATGTTGTTGTTTGTTTCTTGTTGTTTCTTTTTTATGTTATTGTTTGGTTTGTGTGTTTCTGTCAGTGTGGCAAAAAAAAAGTATAATCTAAAAAAAATCTAAAGTTGATATATATGGAAGTTTGCATGGAAGTAATTATTTTAGAATTTTAACATAAGCAAAGCTGACCTTTTTCCATTAAGCTAAGCTAATCACCAAAATCAAAATCAATACTCCAAAGTCCCGACCAGACGAGTATTATAAGCAAAGCTAATTGTTGGTTTAAAAATGAAGGCTGATGTAAGTACCCTAGCATTCGTCATAATATTGTTTTGTTAACTTTTACAATCTTACAATAAATCAATAATTGCATTCCTTGAATTTAAATTTCCAAGACTAGTGTCTACTATTCTGTATCTAAGAAATCAATCACATTCAAAAATTTGGCACATAAAGACAACAAATGTGTTGTTACATCGATTTTGACTCATACTACAAATTAGTCAAGTTAAATGTGATACTACCTCCGTTTTGTTTTATCTGTCGCCTAAAGAATTGTGATAAAAACTTTGACTGTTAATATCTTAATTTATATAATGATTCATCATACAAAATTGATATCATTAGATTCCTAATAAAAAATACTATTAAAAAAGTATAATATTATATTTTTCTATAAAAGTTTTATATTAGAAATTATTGATTAAAAATTGACACAAAAAACCGTAAATGACAGATAAAAAAGAAGGGAGGGAGTAATTATTTATCTTAATTTGAACTTGTAAGTTTCTAGAAATAAAAATGCTGGGTGCACACATGTTTGTGCCATGAGAATTACACTAAACAAGGCTATTTATAATTTGAGTTTGAAATTCGCAAGAAAATAATACAAACGTTGAGGTATTTGGATGTTAATAGTTCAAACTAATGCATGTCTCCCAATTTCTTTGTCATGATAACTACTTTTGAAATTTTAATGTACATTAACAACAAAAAATTACTTAGGGGTACCCTAACTTTTGGTGAAATGTTTTTCTGGTACCCCAACTTTTAAAAACTAATTTTGGGGTACCCTAACTTTTAGAATTAGAAATAATTAGGTGAATTTCTGCCCAATGATTTGAATTTTCCGGTGAGTTTTATGCGGGAAATTGATTGAGAGCTTTTGTGGATGAAAATGTCTTTTGTTTCGTGGACGAAAATGATTTGAATCAATCGGAGTTTCGCCGGAAATTCACCTAGTAATTTCTAATCCTAAAAGTAAGGGTACCCCAAAATTAGTTTTGAAAAGTTAGGGTACCAAAAAATTGTTTCTTCAAAAGTTAGGGTACCTCTAAGTAATTTTTTGCATTAACAATTGAGGTAGAAATTTTGTAATTATGAATGGTAGCTGTTGGAATTATAAAATGTGATAAATAAATTTATTTATTAGAGGTAAAAAGAGAATAACAATTGTTGAAAATGTAAAATTGACAAACAAATTAGGAAAAAGAAATTAATTACAGTGGCAAAAATTTTGGAATAGAGGTAGTAATTCCTTATATTTCAGTTAGGGAAATTGGATGGTAATATAACGACCTTTAGAGGTGTTGAATAAAAATATACCGACCTTTACTTTTGGACAGTAATATCACTGACTTTTATAGTTTGGTGACATTAATATATCTTCAAGGATTTTGTGAGCGGCGAATTGGTATTAATGTCAGACCGTCAACCAATTCGATATTTTTAAGATTAAGGGGTTAGTTTTGTTGTTAATTTTTAGGGTGTAAATTCTTGATGGTACATTAATGTCACCAAACTATAAAGGTCAGTGATATTACTGTCCAAAAGTGAAGGTCGATATATTGTTATTCAACACCCCTAAATATCGGTATATTACCGTCCAATTTCCCTTTCAGTTATATGAATTTTTATAGCATTTTGCGATAATAGTACACCACGGAGTCATCAATACTGAGCATCGATATTTTGCTGATGTGAATGACAAAAATTAGATATATACTATTATTGGCCAAATGTTGCAAAATTTAATAATAATATACTATTATTATCATTATTATCAACATTTGTATTATTTTTATCAAATTTCTCTAATATTAAAATACTTCTATTATTATTATTGTTATTATTATTATTATTATTATTATTATTAATGTTGTTAGTCTTCATATTATTAATAATGGTTGGTATTGTACTTTTACGTTTAGATCGTGCTATCGATAGGAAAATTGGATTTTAACAAGGGATCTTGGCTCCAATTAATCTGTACTACAAGGTGAGTGACTGAAAATAATTCAAATTGACTTTTTTGTTGATACTGTGTTATACTTTTAACCTATTTATTGTCATTAAACTTTATTTTTTCTATTTTAGACACTAAATTTTGGATTTTTGATTGTTAAAAATAGAAAAAAGGTTCAGTGACAGTGAATAGGTTAAAAGTGTGTATAGATTAACTAGAGCCAAAACCCCTTCTAATAATCCTTATTTTCACGAATTGTACAATAGTAATCTTTATTATTTTTTTTTGTACGTGAGTGGTGACCAAAAGACTGATAAAAATTCTTTTGGTCTTCCACATAGTCAAGCGGTGGTAACCCGGTGGATTGCTGACATGACCCGCCGGAGTTTGTGTCGGGTAATTTTTTTTTGGTGTTTGACCCGCCACGTGGTGTCTGTGTCATCCCAAAAACACTTTTTTTTGTCCATGACATCCTCTCTCTCTCTCTCTCTCCTGCCCTCCCCTCATCTCCCTCCCCTCATCTTCATCTTCATCTTCATCTTCAAACCCAAAAAGTTAAAACTCCCTAGAAACCTAGAAAAAATTAAATCAAAACCCAAACAGTTAAAATCCCCAAAGATTAAAAAAATCAAATCCAAACCCAAATCTTCAAACCCCTAAAAGAACTCCAAATTTAATAACTCAAAATTTTAACCCTCTCCATTAGGGATGAGCGGGACCGAAATCCTAATGATTGTTGGAGGTCTTGGTTGTAACTAGGAGCAAAGTTTTGCTCTCGCTCCCTGTCTTGGTTGTGACCAGGAGTAAAGATGATGTATGTGCAACTCTATAGTTAGAGTGCTAGAGCTAGACAACACCAATATAACCTAGAAACACCGAGCTTAGATTCAAGTTAAGTAGGAATGGAAGCAAAGCCAACATCAAGGAAAGGAAAACAAACAAAGGAACAAAGATGATACATGTCAAAAACCGCAATATAAAATAAAACATATGTAATACATTATAAATTCCAGGAGACAATGTTCAAAAGCATGATACATGACAACCACTTTTGCCTGCATATTAAGCCATCCGGTAAGGTTTAGATTAGAACTAGCCTAATGCGATGTCTACAACAGTTTTATTCATCAATGGTCCTATACCTCTAGTGTAACATATCTACTCCTATCCATGCAAGCAACCAAAATATTGTTTGATAAATATAATTCTTTTCATATATGACACATTATGTATCCATATTCATATCTATGTCTGTAGATGGATACAACAACAAAAAGAGACCCAGAACTATCATATCAATTTATCGCTTTTCCTCATATTTACTTCCAACAGCCTCAGCATCCCTTCATATTTAAACTTCCAATAGACAGAGTCTAATTTCCAAATGTCCTAAGGAAAGAAATATTAGAACAGATTATATCATATAGAAATTCTGTTTGGATACTTCTCCCTGATACGGAAGCTTCGGCCTGTCTTCTTACTATTATTAAGTTAAAAATCAAAAAATTCAGTAATACAAAATGAATAATTTTTCAGAACACACTATCAAGTATCAAGTAACCCTCAGATTTTGCCACATTACATATCTTCTCCTAGCCTTCATTGAAATCGCTACTCTACTAATTCAAAATCACGTCTATCTAGCAAACTTCAAAACACAAAAACTAAAGAACGATGAGCATAATTCCCTGCACTTGGATGATTTTTATCTCAAACTAATGAACTATACCACGACACATGATCAATATATGCATCTATTAATAGTGAACTGATTAGGCTCATTTTTGAGCCTTATTTATACCTCCGTGCTTGATCTTTCAGCTCGTTTTTCACGATAATAATGACACTTATATTATGTTTTTCCCCTGTTTTGTAGGCCCCGAGTGTGAGACCCAAAAGACTCGGGAAAAGAGCGAGATCCTTAGAGCGAGAGGCTGGCCCGGGACTCAAAGTTAGATGCCGAGATCATGGAAGAAGTCGGAAGCCTGGAGGAGTCAAAAAGGCCGAGACATCAAAGAAAACAGGGGGCATGATCGTGCATCATACCGACACGATCGTGCAGTCCCCTTGATCTGAAGAAGCTCCAACCCGCATTTCCGCGCGATCGTGCAGTCCCAGGTGCACGATCGTGCACCACCTTCTGGAAGATCCGTACGATCGTGTCGCTTCACTGCACGATCGTGCTACTCCTTGCCTCAGGAACCGCCAGAATTTTCAAAACGGCACGATCGTGCCGAATTTTCGCACGATCGTGCCGATATCGGATTTCAACCCCTGTTTCCGGATTCAAAACGACGCACTTTGGGGTGTTTTTGGGGAACTATTTATAGATTTTTAGGGTTGAAATTCAGCAGTTTTTATCATTCCCTAGGTTACTTAGTCACCCTTATTTGTATTCTCTCTATTTTTAGCCCTAAAACCCTTTTTGTTTAGAGCACTCTTAGCTTAATTAGTGCTAATCTCTCTCTACAAACCTCTTTTTTTATCTTCATTTATTGCTTTGTGCTGGTTTATTTTCATCATTTGAAGACTTTGGAAGGATGTTTAAGTTATTTTGGAAGCATTTATTGAAGGAAAGTCATCTTAAGGTATAATTTACCTCATTGTTACTGTTTTATTGTTTTCTTAAGCGTTTTATGTTAGGTTTAGTGTTTTGCTTGCTGAATATGAGTTGTTTTGCTAGCTTAGTTTTGAATGTTATTAGTTTAATGTTTGTTAATATGATTAGAGGCTAAGTTTTTCTGGCCTTGGGGGTTTAATGGCCCCTAATGAGGTCTAACCTTGAAGGTTTAGTGAAAGGGGGTGATTATTTTGGGTTTAAGGATTCTCTCACCTTTTACTCTATCATTGTGGGAGGTTTGGTTGTCTAGAAAGTTGTCAAAACTCCTCTAATACATTGATTTGGGTCCTTGGTGGAGTGATCTACCATACTCTCATGAGAATGAGAGTTGGGTTGATTAGGGGTGTTGAACTAATTACTCCAAATTGCTTTCCTTCATGGAAATGAGGGGAAGTAATTCGGTTTCAATCTAATGTCTCCTTTGGAAGAGGGAGCTTAGAATGGTTTAAATTTATCAACAACCCATTCCGAGCCTTATTTGATCACTCCTTCTTCCTTTATCTTCTAGGGTTAGGCTAAGTTAGGTGGCTAGAACAGCCCCCGGGTCCTTCTTTCTTATGAGTGTTCTCTTAAGTGTTAATTCCTCATTAGTTTTATCTAGTTAACCTAAATCTCATCTTTGGTGAAAACTCTTGTTTAAATCGAACTCTTTTGCTTAAAACGGACCGAACTTGACCTAGTTCCCTGAGGATACGATATACAACCCCGGCTTTACTATAGCTTAAACATGAACACAAAACCTGTAAGATCCATTGTAAAGCCTAAAAATTAAATTGTAGATTTAACAGCCAAAGTCTCATGTTGACTAACATTACAACGGAAGTCTCATTCTTTAATTGGGCATCACTGTCATATCCCTAAAGGAATACAAAGTAAGAAGGAAAAGCTAACAAATGATCTTCAACTTAAAAATAAAACTAAACAACTTCAAATCCTGAACCAAACAACTTAACTTAACTAACTACAATTCTTTCTGATTGAAACATTAACATAATTAACAAAAACTAAGCACATCAACCTCACTTCTGATTCCCGTCCCTAGTATAGAGATCTTCACCTGAAAACAAAACATTTACAAACATGAGGAGGACTCAATAATGTCTACCCCTAACCAGCGGCGGATCAGACATTTGATTTAGGGGTGTCCAATATACTTCTTATTACATAAGTGCTTTTGAAAAATAAAATAATAAAACTTATATAAATACAATAAAAGTAAAAGTAAATATTAAATGACATATTGATAAGTGAATTTTATATAAATATTTTTAGGTACTTTTAGGTAATTAACTTGTATATTTTAGTCGATTTTGTATTATAATTTAGTCATTTTATATTAAATTCTGTAATATTCTTCACTTGGTCGGAATTTGGTATATTTTGCAGATTTTATTGAAATCCCCCTAAAAACCAAGAAAATTGAGGAAAAAGGAGAAGAAATTAAAGAGGAAGAGGATTGAAGAATAAATTGAAAGAGATTTGAATAATTAAATTAGAAGAAGAAATAGAAGACATGAAGTGCTGGCCCAACAGCAACATCCATGGCCCAAGTCCAATTGAGGCGGAGAAACAAGACGTAGCCAACGTTTTGAAAACGCAGCCAGCGCCTTGTCCAGAAACTTCAGAAGCCGAGAAAGAACAAAACGTAGCCAGCGTTTTGAAAACGCATCCAGCGTTTCTTCAGCCGCAGCCAGCATCCATTCGCGGAAGATTCTCACTTTTTGGACAAAACGCAGCCAGCGTTTCTAAAATGCAGCCAGCGTTTCTAAAACGCAGCCAGCATTTTGTTCCCTAGCCCAACCCTATAAAAGGGATTTATTTTCGCCGTTTGAAGGCATCCAGAAAATTGACAGTTTTATTTCACACGTCGTTTAGTCATAGGTTTTCTCTGTAATTCCTCCCTTCGGGGAGCCGTTCTAGTAGATTAGGAACAAAAGAGGAGAAAAAGGATATCGAATCGAGTGCCACGAAGAGATCGAATTCGACGACTCGAACGTTCAGTTTAATTTCTACGTACTTTATGCTTCGTTATTCAGATTTTATTATTGTCTTCCTTGTTTTTATTATTATGAGTGCTTAGATTCCTTGTTTGGGGGATAAACTCGTTGTTTATTGATTGAATTTGAATAAAGTTTCGGTGTTAGGTTATCCTTTTATTCGTTTAATCTGTGTGTATTGTATGTCATGGTAATTTGGCAATAGAACGACAGTTTGAGTCTCTACCTAGTTTTAGATTCTCGACAACAGGACGACAGTTTAAGTCTTGAATCGGAAGGCGTATTTGGAATAGGTTTAGAAAATAGTTCGACATAATGATTCTTGCCTAGGGTCAAATTATAATCAGTTCTTTATCTTTGATTGGATTAAATAGTTAGAAATAATGTTTAGTTTAATCACTGTAACTCACCTAGGATCAAAAGATCGAAGTGATAAGGCCTAGAAAGATTATGGACCCCGAATTATCTTGTTACCAGCACCAGGATTATTGATAATCTAATTGATTGACTAGAGTAGACTCCCCTGAACACCTTTAATTATTTGGTTGAATCCTTTAATTTCCTGCTTCCTTAGTTAATCATTTGAATCATTACCCACAACCCTTTGATCGACCTAGCATCCTTTATAGTTAACTAGTTTAGTGCGTAGTTGAACACAAGTCCCTGAGAGAGAACGATATTTTTATTACTACACAGACCCGTACACTCGGTACACAGACACCTATACGTTTTAGGTCTGTCAAGTTTTTGGCGCCGTTGCCGGGGACTTGTTTCCCCAACTGCCATTAGACGAACGCACTCTGGTCGACTAGGTTTTTATTGCTTTTCTTTAACCCTAAAAAAATCAAATAAAAATTAAAATATTTTTAAAAATCTAAAAATATGACAATGCTTTGTTTTCCTCAAGATAAACGTTAATTATTTTGGCGATATTATGAGCGACTGGTTGCTGCTCCTATTCCAGATCATATCACGTTAGGAGAATCTGAAATTCTTGCTATTATTTTCGAAGTTGTGAATGCGGAAACACGTGATCTGCTGAATTGTCTAGGTTTTAGTGATAAACCTTTTAATGAAGCTATGAAATCACTTGAATTGCTTGCAGATGACACCTATAAATTTGAAATTTCTAATTGTCTATCTGAGTACCCTGATCCTTGTGCCTTTCATGCTAGTTCCTATATACTTCGTAATTTAATTGCTTGTACTTTATGTAATTCTTCTAAGCATGATGATTCTGCTTGCCCAAGGGCTACTCAATTTACTGACTTGACGGACTTGTTGCAGGCCAATAACTCTAGTTCTAATGATGATAGCAAGTCCCCATCCCCTTTAGAAGTCAGTTTTGATGATCCTTCTAGTCCTAGTTTACCTAAAAACACTACTGATGGTGTTTCTGATTTGCATGACACTTCATTACCTTTTTCTCAGTCGATGGAGTCTGACGTGAGTGAGACTTTTGAGTCAGATACTAGGAATGAGGGTGATTTTCATCATGATTCAGTTGATATTATTAATGAGGAACCAAGCGAGAAGGTTAATAGTGAATTAAATATTTCAAATAAAGACCCTGATAATATTGTACTCTCTGATTCTGGTAATTTATTTCATGCTTCTATTCCTATTTCACTGCCTTCAGTTTTACCAAAAACCTTTGAGGAACCTATGCATAATGAAAAGACCTTTGATGTTCAAATTAATGTTTTTGATGAGGTTAATATTGGTGAAACTAACAATATTATTGATGAATTATCCTCAGGTAATTGTAGAGGTTATGACCCCTCCCTCGATCCATATTGGGTATACCTAGAGGAAGTTCCTAGAAAATTCTTGTGGATCACATATTATGAATCTTTTGATTTTTCTAGCAAATTTGAATTATTACTGAGAACTTTACTACTGTTTTATTTTATAAGTTTTCAGTTGATCTCTAACCTACTAGCTTGCGAACCGCATGAAGAGGAGTTTGACAAGCTACTAAGGGCTTTGACGTCATCCGGAACGAAGAACCGTATCTTGACCTTTAGATTGAGTTTATTTTGATTATTTTTTTAGAATTCTTAATTTTTCTTCAATTTTTCTCAATTCAATTTTCTATTTTAATTTGAGTATTTGGTTATTTGAATTTTAAGAACCCTAATTTTGTTAGTATTGTTGGTTGACTATAGGCGAAATAAAAGACTAATGACGGCGACACACGAAAATAAGGTTGAAGCTCTCTCAAAATTACGACGAATAGGCCCAAGTTCAGAAACGATGGTCGCGCCTCAAACATGCTGCCCGCGTCTCACTCAGAAAATCTGAAAAGTTGCAAAAATCCAAACGCTGATCGCGCCTAAAAGCGCTCCCAGCGTTTCCTATGCTCGATTTTTTATTCCTTCTCATTAAAAATTCTGAATTCCCTAAATTCTTCAAATTTACTCTTCTTTTTCTTTTACTTCCCCAACCCCTTTATTAACTATCTTTCTCCCAGACTCCAACCTAAATAATTTCTCAATCTGAAAATTTCCAAATTTCTTTTACCTGCAATCTCTACTCCTACCTGTGTTCAAGCAACTTCGAGGTACGATTCTTATTTACTTCTTCAACTTTATTGTTACCTGCTAGTATTTGTGGTGTGTTTTTGCATATTTCGTACTTGGATATGTTACCCTCTTCACCATGTTCATGCTTATAGTTTGGTGCACCTTGCTTGAGTAGTTTTTGATACTAGCTAGTATATTTAGGCTGTTTAATTTGAAAAGTTGGTACCTTTGTCGTTTTCACACATGATTTAGAGTTGGACTTATTAAGTATTAGTTTTGGAAACATGTTAAATTGGTTAAACTCTATTCTTGAATGGTAAAATTGAGAAATCTTGAATCTTGAATGATAGCTAACTAATGTGCAAGTATGGGGGAATCTAGTTAGTTTTGATTTAGTCATAAGTTTGTTATGAGTTAGTTATACATTATTAACAACCTTTCCCCTTTTACCTATGTCCTTTGCATTGAGGACAATGCTATATTTAAGAATGGGGGGTGTATATAGTATTTTTCTTTATTTTCGTATTTTTCTTTCAAATTTTTCTTTTCTTAGTTTAGTTTTCGTTTTTTTTTTCTTTTGTGAGTTTTAGTTGATTTCTCTATCTTGAGTCTTTAGGTTTTTAGTATGTTCGTTTGAATTTTTCTTTCTAATTTTAGATTAGGAAACCTGCATTCACCTAGGTTGCATTAGTTAGATCGTGTTAGATTTTCTTTTCTTTTCTTTCTTTTCTTTTTAGTTTATCTTTTTCTTTCTTTTGCATCCACAATTAGAAAAATCCAAAAAAAAAATCAGAAAAATAAGAAAAGACCAAAATATATAGGATTAGGATTAGCCTGTCCGAAACACCTTCGGTGATGATTTGTAAACCAATCAGACTTTTAGTTTATCTTACTTTACCTTGAAAACTTTGGTTGAGAACCTAAAAGTTCTTGAAATCTATTTCTTTAAATCTTCTGATTTTGAGTCAAGTTATGAAAAGTGTGTTTAACTGCTTTGACTATCGTAGTTAGTGTAAATATGCGTGTCGCAAATCTTTGGGCTAGGTTTAGTTGATTGAGCCCTATCCCGTGAGTCCACATAGCCTAAAAGTATGGATTGATCATTTTTATCAATTCCTTTATTTCATGAGTGACTCCACCAATAGTTGCACCTCTAGAACTTGTTTTGCATTTTGTTCGAAACTGCATCTTTGCATCTTTGCATTGCATATTGTGACAATATGATTGAGGCATTCTTTTCTATATTAATTAAACTACATAGCCAAATAGCCTCCCTAATGTTATTATTACCGTTCTTTAGCCCCGCCTAGCCTTTCATTACCTTTCTTTTTGTGATGAAACCTTGACAATACAAGCCTTGGCCTTTATTAATTCCTACCCTTTGCCTTGCTTGGATGTTGTGAGAGTTCATTGTTTCGGGAGCGAAAATTGGTTTAGTGTTGCTATGAATGGAATTGAGATGTTAGGGTGTGTATTTTAATTTTGATTGAAATGGGACACATTACATATCCCAATTAATTATGAGTTAGCCAATTGGATATGATGTTCTTTTGATATATTGAGGTCGAAGCTATATTTTTATATTACTCTCCCTTGATCACCCACCAAAAATAGAAGCAGAAAAATAGAACAAAAAAAAATCAAGAGAAAAGATTAGGGAAATTCAATTGGAATTTGTGAAAGCCTTTGACCCGGTTGTAAAGTTGATGAAGTATTTTGATATTTATGAGGGAGAAAAGTGAGTGTCGTGCATACATTAAGCAAGAAGGTGAGATTAAGAGCAGTTTTTTTATTAAATATGAATCCAAGCATGGCTCTTTAACTCCTCATACCCAAATATTACCACTCCTTTCCCCTAATTTAAGACTCGTTACAACCCTAAAAGTCCTCTTGATTGTTACTTGTGTATTTGCATATTAGTAGTGGAGAGCGAGATTCTTACCAAGCTTATGGTAGGTTGTTTCTTTTGGTCCGAGTATGAGAAAAACCCACATACACATTCAAATTTGAGTGTTTGAGCGTTCAATTTTTATCCTAAAGTGAGGTTTGCTCTTTTGACTAGCCTACGTCCATAACCAACCGTGCATATTTGCATTTATCTCAAGACTGTTGGCGGTTTTTCGCATCTGAAGAACTTGTTCTCTTTTCTTGGTTTCGAAAACTTCATTCTATCTGTTTCACAATGATTTTGTTCTCTCCCTGATTAATCTTGGTGATGCTTGATGGACTGATGTGTTTGATTGGTTAGCCTGAGGGGGTGTTTAATTGTATTTGTACTCTAACATTAACTTTCTTTGTTTCTTTTTCTTTTCCTTTTCATTTCTTGAGTCTTTTTCTTTTTAGTTTGAGTCTTTCTACTCTCTCTACTGTTCTTAAGTCAGACTTGCTTGGGGACAAGCAAGAGCTAAGCATGGGGGGATTTGATAAGTGAATTTTATATAAATATTTTTAGGTATTTTTAGGTAATTAACTTGTACATTTGACTCGATTTTGTATTATAATTTAGTCTTTTTATATTAAATTCTGTAATATTCTTCACTTGGTCGGAATGTGGTATATTTTGCAGATTTTAATGAATTTTCCCTAAAAACCAAGAAAATTGAGGAAAAATGTGAAGAAATTAAAGAGGAAGAGGATTGAAGAATAATTTGAAAGAGACTTGAATAATTAAATTAGAAGAAGAAATAGAAGACATGAAGTCTCGGCCTAGCAGCAACATCCACGGCCCAAGTCCAATTGAGGCGGAGAAACAAGGCGCAATCAGCGTTTTGAAAACGCAGCCAGCGCCTTGTCAAGAAACATTAGAAGCCGAGAAAGAGCAAAACGCAGCCGGCGTTTTGAAAACGCAGCCAGCGTTTCTTCAGCCACAGCCAGCGCCCGTTCGCGGAAGATTCTCACTTTTTGGAAAAAATGCAGCCAGCGTTTCTAAAACGCAGCCAGCGTTTTGTGCCCTAGCCCAACCCTATAAAGGGGAATTATATATGCCGTTTGAAGGCATCCATAAAATTGACAGTTTTATTTCCCATGCCGTTTAGTCATAGGTTTTCTCTGTAATTCCTCCCTTAGGGGAGCCGTTCTAGTAGATTAGGAACAAAAGAGGAGAAGAAGGAGATCGAATCGAGTGACACGAAGAGATCGAATTCAACGACTCGAACGTTCGGTTTAATTTCTACGTACTTTATGCTTCGTTATTCAGATTTTATTATTGTCTTCCTTGTTTTTATTATTATGAGTGCTTAGATTCCTTTTTGGGGGATAAACTCGATGTCTATTGATTGAATTTGAATACAGTATCGGTGTTAGGTTATCTTTTTATTTGTTTAATCTACATGTATTGTATGTCATGGTAATTTGGCAATAGAACAACAGTTTGAGTCTCTACCTGGTTTTAGATTCTCGACAACAGGACGACAGTTTGAGTCTTGAATTGGAAGGCGTATATTGGATAGGTTTAGAAAATAGTTAGACATAATGATTCTTGCCTAGGGTCAAATTATAATCAGTTCTTTATCTTTGATTGGATTAAATAGTTAGAAATAATGTTTAGTTTAATCACTGTAACTCACCTAGGATCAAAAGATCGAAGTGATAAGGCCTAGAAAGATTATAGACCCCGAATTATCTTGTTACCTGCACCAGGATTATTGATAATCTAATTGATTGACTAGAGTAGACTCCCCTGAACACCTAATTATTTGGTTGAATCCTTTAATTTCCTGCTTCCTTAGTTAATCATCTGAATCATTACCAACAACCCTTTGATCGACCTAGCATCCTTTGTAGTGAACTAGTTTAATGCGTAGTTGAACACAAGTCCCTGAGAGAGAACAATATTTTTATTACTACATAGACCCGACCCGTACACTTGCGGGTCACAGACACCTATACGTTTTAGGTCTGTCACATATTCAAAAGCTTAATAACATTTCACATTAACTAGATATTTATATCTTAAACTTATACTGATACCCAATATCCAATTTATTGATTTACACTTTTTTTTTATAAAAAAATAATTTGGTACTCCCTCTGTCTCAACTAATTTGTGCAATTTATATTTTTACTGCCTTCGATACAGCACTTTGACCACTAATTTTCCAGGTTTTATCTTGCTAATAATGTTGTATTCAGGAAAAAATATTTTTCACCACAAATCTAAAAGTGGTAGTCTTGTATAATAACTCAACATATAATTTGATAAATTAACGGTCAAATTTAAAAATTTTGATTAAATTAGTCAAACTTGGACAATTTATTTGGGACGGATGGAGTAATACTTTAAAGGTTTTAGGTTGCAACTAAATTGGATACTCTTACTATGTTTTTGAGACTTTTTTTACGGTGTCCACTTGCTCCACTTACGAAAATTTCTTCCAAATAATATTAGAGAATCACAAATTTTTCTTCGACTACCCTGCCCATGTATCCGCCTAAAATTCATTTCAATTCATTTAGGGGGAGAAGTGAACAAGTCAAACCATTTCACATACCATTGACCCTTCCCAAAAGTATAAAGGAGGTTTCCCCAATGAAAACCAATTCATGTTTTATCATGCGGACGGGATGCCAAATCCCTTAAAATAACATATCTCTCAAATATCAAACTATATTAGGGCATTCCCTGATCTCTTGGTCCATAACCGTGCAGGATACCAAATCTTGGTCTCTAGGTTATCCCCGCAATTCACTTATCAATATCAAAACTATATCAAGGAACCCCCTGATCTCTTGGTCCATAACCCTGCAAGATACCAAATCCTGGCCTTTGGGTTATCCTTGAAACCCGCTTAATATATGTTCCACTTTGATTTATTAGTATCTTATGAATTTCCAAGTCCTCAATCCTCAACACCAACTCAACCCAGGTTGCCAAAACTAGTAATAAAAACCCACTTGTAAAAGACCATCTCATTTTCCTCACTTAGAAAACAACAACCACAATCAATAATCAAAATAGATGGTCTAAATTTTCCACGTAAAGTCCCTTTCAGGATGCATGATTAAGTAGAGTAAACTCACCAAAACATGTAAGGAGCATCCTAGTGGGGATTTAGGGCATAAACGTTACCTAGGTGTCTTCACTTCACTTCAGTACATACACTTGAGCTCACTAAACGAGTCGAACTAATCCGAACCAAAAACACGAGAGGGAGGAGGTCGGGGCGGCTTACTGGCGGCGATAGCGGCTCTGGGATGGCGGTGAGGTGGTGTGTTGGTCCGCGGTGGTGATGGGATCATGTGCACAGTAGCGGCAGCGGCCGCACTTGCATCACCAGTAGGGCAACAAGCTTACTTCGAGGGCTTCTCGAGACGCCGCGATGGCGCTTCTGGTGGCCCAAGTGGCGGGTGGCAATCAAAGGTGGGACTGCAAGGAGTCTCAGGGTGCCGGTCGGAAACGCCAGGGGAGAGGTTGGGAATCGGTCGAACAACAGCAACAACATAGCAATAATGTCGTAGTGGCCCTCCTTCGGGGGCTCCTCTAGCCGCGACGGCGGCTCTAGTGACCCAGGTGGAAGGCAAAGGTTGTTGAGGGCATTACAGCCGACGGCGAAGGAGTGGTGTGGCGGTCGGCGGTGGTCCGCTGGTGGCATGGAAGAGGTCTGAACATCAGCAACACACAAATTGTTGCTTCTCCTTTATTTGGCTCGGTGGTGGTTGCAGCTAGCTCCGGTAGTGCCTGCGGTGGTGCTTCGGCAGTCGCAATGGCACCGAGGTGGTTGAGGGTGGCGGTGGGTGGTCGTCGGTTGCTGTTGTGGTGGCCTGGTGGGAGAAGACAGAGAGGAAGGGCCTCGGATCTTGTGGTTTGTGCAGCCAAAGAAAATGAAAAGGGTAGAGGATTTTTTTCTCTTTTATGGTTGAATAATAGTGGTCTAGGGTTTATCTAAGGGGTATTAATTTATACCCTTAATTAATTACAAGAAAAATCATATAAATAGGAAATTATGCCAACTGAAAATAGTTAATTATATATAATATTAGGTTTTCCGAATTTCTAAATAACACCAAATTAACTAGTAAAAAAAGTACCCACATAAATATAAATATAAATAATAATAATTGTAATAACACTTAGGGTCACTCTTGAAAAGTTTCTAAAATATTCTCACTTCCATGCAACCTTCTTCATGCACAAAATTACTATTCTACCATTTGTTAGCTACTTCACCATCATACGAGCTCAAGTGTTAACAGATAAATCTCACAAAATACGCTGGATAGAAAGTAACACAATAATGAAGTAACAGTAAACATATTCCAAATTTTCGAGGTTTTACATCCATCAAGCTAATGATGATTTATTAATGACAATTTCATCCAAACAAAGGAGAATAATCCAAACATTTCGGGTGATGATGCTGCTACAACAATTCATCAATTTCATAAGAGCATGTTGACACTACGATAATTAGGTCTCCGCGACTTCATCTCCCTAAGCATACTTCCTTAATTGACAAGGAACTGCTCCGGAAATTGACAAAATTTATCAATAACAATACACAAACAATAACAATCTTTACTTATCTCCTATCTTTTCAAATTTAAAAGGTTTTGGCTGAAAATTACTAGACAACAATAATAATTTCTAAAGGACGAAAACGAAAGCAAAGAATATCTGAATTCTCAAAGGAGAAGAAAACAAGAAAAATTTGGAGGAATTAAATTCCAGAGCACGAATAGCGGACTGGCAAATCACCAATCAATAAATGAAAAGAGCATAGTTGAAACAAGAAAACTGAGAGAGAAATTGGTGGCAAACACACCTTGTTTAGCATGTAAAGAATCAATTCTGAGCAAGTTTGTCGATCGATCAGGTGAAGAAACATAATTGACATTCAATTCAGGCACATATCTAATTCAAGGACATTCATTCCATACATCCAGAACCCTAGCCTAATGAACCGTGTGGGATCGGTTCACCTTTTGTTTCACCTATGGTTCCCGGCTTGCTACAAGTCACCCTCTCCTTTCCTCGAATCTAACCGGTTTCAATATCCATTTCATGGTGGATACGGGTCCTTTGAGGGTCGTTACGGTTACCAAAGAGAGCGGTGTTTCATTCTACAAAGATCCCGGGCCATAGGATGTCATCTAGGGTCTTAATAGGACCATTCCTGAGCCTTCTAAGGGGCTCCGGAACCATCGGTAAGAATAAACACAAGGTGGTGAAGGCGTTCAAAGGTTCGAAATGCGCATGCATTCATTGTTTTAATTAGGGGTGAGCGGGACCGGGATCCCGGTAGTTTTTGGTGGTCCCGATCCCGGTCCCGGTTGTAACCGGGAGCAAGCTTTTGCTCCCCTTCCTGGTCCCGCGTATGACCGGGAGCAAGCTTTTGCTCCCACTCCTAAAAGCATTCAAACTGTTTTATAAATTAAAAAATAAAAATTAATTTAACCTCCTCAAGTCACAAGTGTTAATACGTGGGAAATGACAAATATGAAAAAAAGGGAGACTTTGCACTTACACAAGAGCCACTGTGGAAATATGTAATGATAAATTAGAGAGCTAGTGGAATATATATATATATATATATATATATATATATATATATATATATATATATATATGACCGGGAATGGGGACTGGGACTGGGAAATGAGGTTAAGTCCCACTCTCGGTCTCGGTATTGACCGGTATTTCATTTTTGATCCCGGTCCTGGTCCCGTTCCACTGGGAGTGAGATTTTGGGACTGGGACTTGACCGGGACCGGGATGGGACCGGGAGTCCCGGAAATTTTGCTCACCCCTAGTTTTAATCATAACTCCTTCAATACAACTTCGATGGACTTTAAATTTTGGGAGCTTAAAGTACACACTGAGAGCTTTCCATTGATATATTATGGGCCTAAAACAGAGTTCGGATGAAGAAGTTATGCGAGTTTGAAGTCGGCAGAAAATTTTCCCAGATGGTCACGCCCGTGACCTCCGACGGCAAATTTGCTTTGGCTCTAGAAATCACGTCACGCCCGTGACCAAGAGGTTCACGCCCGTGACCCCAATTGTCACGCCCGTAACCCTCCAGGTGACGCCCGTGACCGTTCTGGGCAACACGCGTTTTTCTTCCGCCCTTCTTCATTGTTTTCTTTTCTCCTTTTCCCTCTTTCCTTTATATACTTGTTTCCCCCTTCATTAGAGATAGTTTATGAAGGTTTTAGGTTAGACAAAAAAAATTTCTCTCACTTGGACAATTTGTAATCGTGGGTTTTCAAACCCTAATCAATGAAAGCTAATCCTTTGGGTGGAAATTGCTTGGTGAATTCTCTTATTTGTGAGTGAGTGTTCTTTTTCCACTCTTTGTGAGATTTCTTGGGTGTTTCAAGACTCTTTGCTTGTGGAAGGTCCTTGTGCTAGAAATTGAACATCTTAGTTCAGTTTGGTGATATTTCTTTCTTTAGAATTGTCCATATCTTTTAATTCCATGTTATTTCCATTAATCCAAAAACCCAAAAAAATTGGTTTGTTGTGTTTATGAGTTCTATGGGTGGATTTCCATCATCCACATGATTTTTGTAGACCCTAAGTCCCGATCCTCTCCACCTAATTTCTTTAGGTGAGCTACCTAAATTCGAAATTTACCGTGTCGATTGTGATGTCGAAGGGACTATGTTAGCGATGACGGCGATCGAGATTATTTCGATGACGATGACGACTGAGATTACTCCGCGATTGATATTACTCTGGTGATTGAGTTGGCATTCATGCTTTCACGAAGTTTCTTACAATTTCTCACTGATCTCCTTTGTTCCAACCTGTTGCAGAAACGGAAAACAAAACGGGAGAATTTGGGGAGAAAAAAAAAGGCGACAGTAAGAGGTGTAATGCAGAACAAAGTTGAGCGCTCAACCGAGAAAAAAAGGCCAAAGTATAATCTAGAAATTGAAAAAAGGTCAAAGCGAGAGTACGCGCGTGTAGTTTTATTACTCTTCTGACACTTCAATATTTTTCATAAACAGTAAAGAATTGTTATGTAACTGTGGCAATGGTTGATAAATGCTACCAAAAGGGCATCTGCACATAATTTATTTTACACCATTAAAAGTATATGATAAATGTCACTAGATAAATGCCACTAAAAACCTACTTTGTTGTTGATGTTTGTAATCAATTTAGATGGATCTGACTGCATAAAAATTATGCGCCCTATAAGTATAAATTTTAAAGATTAAATTAACAACAAACTAAAAAAAGATAACATTACGTTGCTTTTTTATTTTGTTGTACAATACTATATTTGTAACGCCCTGGAATTTTCAAATCTAAACTTAACGGTCAAAATCAAATGTTGATTAACATTAACAACGGAAGACTCATTTTTTTTTATAACTTGGACGTTACTGCCGTACCTACGAAGAGATACAAGGCAAGAACAAAGACAAACAGAATAAACTAAGAACTTCAAGTTTTAACAAACGAAACAAACTTCGAATTCTAGAACAACATAAACTCAACATTTACTAAACTTCAAGTCTAAACATAAACTAAACTTTACTATCAGACGGCTAACTCCAACGTCCTCACTTCTATTGCCCGTCCCCATCACATAATTGATCTTCACCTGAAAACAAAACATTCACAACAGAGGGGGGAAACCTCAATAATGTCTACCCCTAAATGTCAAAACAGTTCAAAGATCATTTCAAACCATTTAAGGGAGGGAACCAAGTCAAACCTTTTCGCAACTCATTTGAATCCCAACCCAGAGTTCAGAAATAACAAAACTTATAAACCAACAGTACCAACTTTCAAATCAGAAAAACACAACGTTCCAGAAAACTCAACTAACTTTTCAATCTCAGAATCAGACATCAGAAAACAGAAATCAGAAATCAGGAATCAGAACAGAGTAATCTTTTCCTCAGAAAACAGATCAAAATTTTATTATGCGGGCGGGATTTGCCTATCCCCAGAATATCAGAACTCAGAATCAGAACAGGATCTCAGATCCTCAGAATCAGAATGGATGGCCAGTCCCAGAAACAGAATCAGATGTGTGCACAATCTCAGAAATAATATCGGGACTCCTCGATCTCTTGATAACTCCCTTGCAGGAACAGATCCTAATCTAAGGATCGTTACCCGCAACCCGCTTATGGTTTCACTTTGATTATTAATATCTTAAGAATTATCAAGCGTCAGACTTCAAATAAAACCCAACCCAGTTTACAAAACCGACAAAGTAAAACTCAGAGTTTAAAAGACTGCCACGTTTTACTCAACTCAGAAAAACAACTCACAGACATCCAAATCAGACAGTCTAACTTTACATAAAGTTCCCATGCGGGATGCAAGCTTCATAAAACAGATTAAAATCACAAAATAAATAAAATAGCATCCCAAAGGGGATTAGGACATAGACATTACCTGCACAACTTTTCTTTACTTCACACTTACACACGGGAGCTACTCGCTCGGACCTAGAATTCGAATAATATTTCTAAAATTACAACTCTACGATATAATAGTTACGCACGAATCCTACCATACCCCAACCTTAGCCTTTTCTTATAAGTTAGTTAACCATATGACAAGTGTAACTAACACATGAACATTACAACACACATTTCCCAAAGGTAAAATAATAAAATCGAAACAACTCGTTTAAAACCATAACCCGATACTAGTACTTTAATAATAAAATTGCGTAGGATTTTTGGGACATAATACTTGTATTACCACATAATCAACATGAAAACTTTATAAAACTTTAATACCAAAGTATGTGAAACTTAATACTAAGATATATGAAACTTCGATACCAATAATGTGAAACTTTTAATACCATTAATATGAAACTTTCGGAAACTTTATAATAATCATAATAATACGAAACTTAATAATTGTAATAATAATAATAGCACGAAACATTATAATAATAATAACAACAACACGAAACCTTATAATAATAATAGTAGCGCGAAACTTTATAATAATAGTAACATAAAACTAATAACATTAACTTTATGATAATAACATGAAATTAATCGCATGGAACCATATAATACTAATAACATGAAACTTTGAGATAATATAGAACCCTAATAATATCATGGAAACTAAATAATGATTTAGGAAAAATTTAATATAATAATACGAAAATTTATAAAATCACAAAACTTAATAATAGCTTCAATAATAATACGAACTTATTAATAATAATAATAATGATGATGATAATAATTATAATAATAATAATAATAATACGAAAATAACATCACACTTAATAATAACTTGAAAACTCGATAATATTAATAATACGAAAAGCTACTAGTAACACCAAACTTAACAATACTACGAAACTTAATAAAATCCCGAAATTTAATAATAGTTTAGGAAAACTTAATAATAATAATACGAAACATAATAAAATCATGAAACTTAATAATAACTTATGAAACTTTGATAATAACTTATAATAATGCGAAAAATTTACTAATAGTACCAAAACTTAATAATATTATTAAGAAAACTTGATAATAATTATATGAACATTTTAGTAACACTAGTAATAGGAATTTAATAATTTTAATAATAAAAAGTACTTCCTACTAGTATGAACTTTAAAATAAGGAAATAACACATAGTAGTATATTGAAAACTTGATAATATCACAAACTTATTAACATGAAATATTTTTCTAAGCATAAACCCTAGTATTAAAATAAATAGGAGTAACTTACTAATATTAATAACATGAATAAAACTTAGTACTAGCATGAATATTATAGCATGAACATACACTACAACATAAGACTAATCATGAATCCTTGAAACCACCATATCAACCATAAACAAAGCTTTAGGCTACTAAACATACTTTTAGGTCATCTAGTTATCTGAAACTAGTCTTTACTGAGCATAAACATTCAACAACACCTCAACACATGCATCCCCAAACAGTCATAAACATTCACAGCACCTAAAAACTAAAGAACCGAACCATATAAAATAGAAAGAGAGGGAGAGTTAGAAGGTTATACTGTCCAAGGGAAGCAACGAGAAAGTGGCGGCGCTGGCGGTGGAGACGGTCGACGACAGGCGGCAGCAGCAGTACGAAGCGGTCGGAAAAAGGGCGGCAACGGCGACGGTTAGCAGCGCACAACAACAGCGGTTCGAAGAACAAACAGGGAGGGTCGGAGCTTCGCCTCGCCGGAGTTGGGTGCCGGATTGCCTCGTCGGAACTGAGAGGGAGTTCGTCGGGGTAGGGGAGGTCTGACGAGGGTGTTGTCGTCGTCGGAGGTGGCGGCGTCGTCGGGGTCGGAGGTCGCGTTTCTGGGCTGAAAAAGGAGAGCTCGAGGTGGTGTTATAGGGTAGCTCTGGGCGGCGGAACAGACCGGCGAAGGTCCGGTGGTGGTCGGAAAAGAGGGGGAAGGTGGTTGGCGGCGAGGAGCTGGTGGAAGGAGGGGGGTTTGATGGTGGCGTGGGTGGTTTGTATGGGGTGGACGTTGAGCAACAGTACAGCAACAATATAGTACTGAGAGGAGAGAGAGAGAGACAAAAAGGGCACGTGTCAGGTGAGGATAGGCAAGGATGAGAATATTTGTGGTGTGTCAAGGTAATGGGTGCAACGTTTTATCTATTTCCTTAACCGTCTTTTTGGTTGGGTGATGTCACTACAGTGATATCAGCAAACAAAATTAGCAAAAATTTCCTCCTAGATGTTGGTAACCATTCCCCAACAATTTTTACCTGAAAACATAATAAAATTAGATAAAATTTCCACAACTAATCCAAATAAAATTCTACCCAAAGCCCAAAAATTTCTAACTGATATTTTTAGAACACTAAAAATTTCGACGAACTCACTCACGATCCTAAAAGCTCCGTGTGATAATCGATAAATAATTGGCAGGACTAAACGCACGTTACGAAATTTAACGGTAAACGCAATTGAATTTTTCGGGGTTTTACATCATTACCCCCTTAAAAGAAGTTTCGTCCTCGAAACTTAAACTCTTACTTAGCGATTCTTCAGACGGAACTCACAGTTACTTTAACCAAAAACTCAGGATTTTACACCATTACCTTCTTCAAAAGAGTTTCGTCCTCGAAACTCAACATGCCACAAGCATAGGATCCAAAACTTAATCATACTGTAACTTATGAGGGAAAGAGATTAGTACTAGTCACATCGTCGTCCAAATTTTTTGCTTCTTTGCCCCGCATTACATACACTCGGCCTCCCTGGTTGCGAGGTGCCTGGTATTGCTGACGAGGTGGCTTGTCTCGATTGACTTGGTTGCCATTAGAGCCATCCCGATTCAGGTGTTGTTGCCTTGGGTTCCTGTTGAAACCTTCTCGATTCTGGTATGTTGAGGGTGGGGCTCCTTGATTGTCGGTCCTTCCATAGTTGGATCCTTTTGGTGCTGGAAGAGGGCAGCCTCTCACCATATGATGTGGGCTGCCTCACCGATAGCAGCTTGCCCTCAGGTTAGTCCTGCACTCCCTGGCGATATGGCCCGGCCTGCCACAAGCTCTACAAAACAACCCAGGTGGTGGTGCCTGGTTACTCTGCCAGTTGTTGTGGTGGCTTTTCTTGTCGGGGTATACTGGAGTATGATCAGAGCGGAAAGGTTCCTTTCTCTTGTTTCCTTGCTTGTTCATATGTGCCTCACTGGCTATAGCTACTCTCTCAATATTGATGGCCACGTCCAGCATCTCCTGATACGATGTGAATGTGCGTGCTGACATACGATCTTGAATGTCAAAATTTAGATCACTCTCGAAACGATTCATCTTCAAAACTTCATCAGCCACGTATGCCGAAGCGAAGCGGGACAATTCCGAGAACTTGGCAGCATATTTCAACACGCTGTTCTTTCCTTGTTCCAATTCTAGAAACTCTTTCTACTTAGCCTTTTGGAGCGACATAGGGTAAAAGCGATTCTTCAATATTTCCTTGAACCGGTTCCAGTTGAACCCAGGTTCATTCTGTCGTTCCTTCACACTCATCCACCATAAGTCAGCCTCTCCAGTCAGGTGGTAAGTTGCAAATCCAACTTTCCGCTCCTCGGGAAAGGGAAGAGCGTCGAATTTCTTTTCGATGTCGCGTATCCACTCTTCAAACACTTTGGGGTCAGCGTCTCCGGAGTAGGTTGGAGGGTTGAGGCTGTTAAACTCCTTGAATAAAGAGGCATTGTTGTCCCTCCTCGTGTCACCTATTTGCTCCGACATTCGTCGAAGGTGCTCGGTCTGCCGAGCCATAATCTCCCTCATCATAAGTTGTGCCATCTCGGGGACTATTGGCGGGGTGTCCTCTCCATTGATGGCGAATTGAGCTGCCTGTGCTGCTCGTGCAGCTGATGACTCTTGGAGTTCTGCAAGTCGTTGTCTCAGCCCATCACTAGTTGGTATAGGTCTACGTTGAGCCCCATTTGATCTAGTCTCGTCGTCTTGAGTCATCTTGGAGTTAGAAGAATCCGCCTTATCCAACTCTTACTAATGAGTTCCTCCCCTAGTAATTTGATCATAACATAAACATCCACAAGGTTACTTGATAACAACAGATTAAGTCAGCACATAAACTCATAAACAATTAAAGAGCAAAATATATCTCGGTCCCCATCCTACACTCACACTCCGAACGTAGCATCCTAAGCTCTAACTAAAACCTAATAGACACTTAGGAGCTACCAGGTCGTAACCCAGAGCTCTGATACCATTCTGTAACGCCCCAGAATTTTCAAATCAAAACTTAACGGTCAAAATCAAATGTTGACTAACATTAACAACGGAAGACTCTTTTTTTTTTTAAACTTAGACGTTACTGCCGTACCTCCGAAGAGATACAAGGCAAGAACAGAGACTAACAGAATAAACTAAGAACTTCAAGTTTTAACAAACGAAACAAACTTCGAATTCTAGAACAACATAAACTCAACATTTACTAAACTTCAAGTCTAAACATAAACTAAACTTTATTCTCAGACGGCTAACTCCAACGTCCTCACTTCTATTGCCCGTCCCCATCACATAATTGATCTTCACCTGAAAACAAAACATTCACAACATGAGGGGGGAAACCTCAATAATGTCTACCCCTAACTGTCAAAACAGTTCAAAGATCATTTCAAACCATTTAGGGGAGGGGACCAAGTGAAACCTTTTCGCAACTCATTTGAATCCCAACGAGTTGAAAATAACAAAACTTATAAACCAACGGTACAACTTTCAAATCGGAAAAACAACGCGTTCAAAACTCAACTAACTTTTCAATCTCGTAATCGGACATCGAAACAAATCGAAATCGGGAATCGAGCGAGTAATCTTTTCCTCAGAAAACATATCAAAATTTTATTATGCGGGTGGGATTTGCCTATCCCGAATATCGTAACTCGTAATCGAGCAGGATCTCGATCTTCGTAATCGAATGGATGGCGGTCGAAAAGAATCGATGTGTGCAAAATCTCAGAAATAATATCGGGACTCCCCGATCTCTTGGTAACTCCCCTGCAGGAACAGATCCTGGTCTAAGGGTCGTTACCCGCAACCCGCTTATGGTTTCACTTTGATTATTAATATCTTAAGAATTATCAGGCGTCAGACTTCAAATAAAACCCAACCCAGTTTACAAAACAGACAAAGTAAAACTCAGAGTTTAAAAGACTGCCACGTTTTACTCAACTCAGAAAAACAACTCACAGACATCCAAATCAGACAGTCTAACTTTACATAAAGTTCCCATGCGGGATGCAAGCTTCATAAAACAGATTAAAATCACAAAATAAATAAAAGAGCATCCCAAAGGGGATTAGGACATAGACATTACCTACACAACTTTTCTTTACTTCACACTTACACACGGGAGCTACTCGCTCGGACCTAGAATTCGAATAATATTTCTAAAATTACAACTCTACGATATAATAGTTACGCACGAATCGTACCATACCCCAACCTTAGCCTTTTCTTATAAGTTAGTTAACCATATGACAAGTGTAACTAACACATGAACATTACAACACACATTTCCCAAAGGTAAAATAATAAAATCGAAACAACTCGTTTAAAACCATAACCCGATACTAGTACTTTAATAATAAAATTGTGTAGGATTTTTGGGACATAATACTTGTATTACCACAAAATCAACATGAAAACTTTATAAAACTTTAATACCAAAGTATGTGAAACTTAATACTAAGATATATGAAACTTCGATACTAATAATGTGAAACTTTTAATACCATTAATATGAAACTTTCGGAAACTTTATAATAATACGAAACTTAATAATAGTAATAATAATAATAGCACGAAACATTATAATAATAATAACAACAACACGAAACCTTATAATAATAATAGTAGCGCGAAACTTTATAATAATAGTAACATGAAACTAATAACATTAACTTTATGATAATAACATGAAACTAATCGCATGGAACCGTATAATACTAATAACATGAAACTTTGAGATAATATAGAACCCTAATAATATCATGGAAACTAAATAATGATTTAGGAAAAATTTAATATAATAATACGAAACTTTATAAAATCACAAAACTTAATAATAGCTTCAATAATAATACGAACTTATTAATAATAATAATAATAATGATAATAATAATAATAATACGAAAATAACATCACACTTAATAATAACTTGAAAACTCGATAATATTAATAATACGAAAAGCTACCAGTAACACCAAACTTAATAATACTACGAAACTTAATAAAATCCCGAAATTTAATAATAGTTTAGGAAAACTTAATAATAATAATAATACGAAACATAATAAAATCATGAAACTTAATAATAACTTATGAAACTTTGATAATAACTTATAATAATACGAAAAATTTACTAATAGCACCAAAACTTAATAATATTATTATGAAAACTTGATAATAATTATATGAACATCTTAGCAACACTAGTAATAGGAATTTAATAATTTTAATAATAAAAAGTACTTCCTACTAGTATGAACTTTAAAATAAGGAAATAACACATAGTAGTATATTGAAAACTTGATAAAATCATAAACTTATTAACATGAAATATTTTTCTAAACATAAACCCTAGTATTAAAAAAAATAGGAGTAACTTACTAATATTAATAACATGAATAAAACTTAGTACTAGCATGAATATTATAGCATGAACATACACTACAACATAAGACTAATCATGAATCCTTGAAACCACCATATCAACCATAAACAAAGCTTTAGGCTACTAAACATACTTTTAGGTCATCTAGTTATCTGAAACTATTCTTTACTGAGCATAAACATTCAACAACACCTCAACACATGCATCCCCAAACAGTCATAAACATTCACAGCACCTAAAAACTAAAGAACCGAACCATATAAAATAGAGAGAGAGGGAGAGTTAGAAGGTTATACTGCCCAAGGGAAGCAACAAGAAGGTGGCGGCGCTGGCGGTGGTGTCGGTCGACGCAAAGCGGCGGCGGCATCTGGCGGTCGGAAAAAGGGCGGCAACGGCGACGGTTAGCAGCGCACAACTACAGCGGTTCGAAGAACAAACAGGGAGGGTCGGAGCTTCGCCTCGCCGGAGTTGGGTGCCGGATTGCCTCGTCGGAACTGAGAGGGAGTTCGTCGGGGTAGTGGAGGTCTGACGAGGGTGTTGTCGTCGTCGGAGGTGGCGGCGTCGTCGGGGTCGGAGGTCGCGTTTCTGGGCTGAAAAAGGAGAGCTCGAGGTGGTGTTATAGGGTAGCTCTGGGCGGCGGAACAGACCGGCGAAGGTCCGGTGGTGGTCGGAAAAGAGGGGGAAGGTGGTTGGAGGCGAGGAGCTGGTGGAAGGAGGGGGGTTTGATGGTGGCGTGGGTGGTTTGTATGGGGTGGACGTTGAGCAACAGTACAGCAACAATATAGTACTGAGAGGAGAGAGAGAGAGACAAAAAGGGCACGTGTCAGGTGAGGATAGGCAAGGATGAGAATATTAGTGGTGTGTCAAGGTAATGGGTGCAACATTTTATCTATTTCCTTAACCGTATTTTTGGTTGGGTGATGTCACTACAGTGATATCAGCAAACAAAATTAGCAAAAATTTCCTCCTAGATGTTGGTAACCATTCCCCAACAATTTTTACCTGAAAACATAATCAAAATTAGATAAAATTTCCACAACTGATCCAAATAAAATTCTACCCAAAGCCCAAAAATTTCTAACTGATATTTTTAGAACACTAAAAATTTTGACGAACTCACTCACGATCCTAAAAGCTCCGTGTGATAACCGATAAATAATTGGCAGGACTAAACGCATGTTAGGAAATTTAACGGTAAACGCAATTGAATTTTTCAGGGTTTTACAATATTATAGTCGGTTTGGAAAATGTTTTCAAATGTAGGATTTGAATTGCTTTTTCCAATACTATAGTATTGTACAACAAGTTAATTAGCTTATGTATACTACTAGTTAAAAGCTTATATCGGTAATCCTTAATATTGTTAATTGGCTTATGTATACTACTAGTGCGCTGTGCCCGTGCTTCGCACGGGCTTTCATCCATTAAAGTTATTACTAAATCATACACATGTAATCTCAATTCGAGCACCGTTTCCCTACTAATGTTTAGTAACATGATAATCATTTGCAAGCACGAGCCAAGTTCCCAACTCCTAAATTAAATGGGTTGTGGTTATAGCTAGGGTATTACACACACACACGCTAAAAGCAAGTAGAGATGTTTAGATGACATGGCATCAATTTCCTAAACTACCAACATCGCAAACACACCAAATTAAGCAACAGATGAGGCCAACTTCTGACAGATTAAAGCTTCACTCACTTGGATTAGGAACCAGCATTAGACTAACCAACACCTTGATTCAGAAACCATCTCTGTCAAATCTGAACCCAGAGAATAGTTTCTTCAGTTTTAGCCCATAACTACCATTAGTTTCCACTCTTGTTGTTGTTTCCTCGGTGTAGGTTGTGTCACTTCTAGAGTGGCATTAGTCGTCAGAGTGACGGGACAGGAGTGATGGGCTAAGATTGAAGCACATGGAACACTCACTCTTCAAACTTCAAAGTACATAATTATAATCTCATCCACATTACCATCATGTAAAGAAACAAATTTCTGCTTTCTTAATTTCATCGATGGCTTCTTGGGAGGCTTAGCAGAGGCAGCATCTTGTGCATGATACTCAGTCGTCTTTAGCATCTACAAGAGCAATAGAAAGTACTGAAATTATTAGTTTTCATGGCAAAATTGTTGATAGCCTCCACCTGAAATTTAAAAATTCCAACGGAGAACGGTAAAAACTAAAAGATAGTAATGACATTGCAGATGCTAAAAACATACCCATTGCTCCAGCGTTAGCGTGGAATCTTTGACCCTAATACTCTTCTTCCAATTCGTCACTTTAGACCCTGTATGTCTTTCCCAGTCACTTAGTTGCTGCTTTTCCATCCCATAGAATCCACATTTGCAAACAACTCTACAGAAGATCACCAGAACCTTCTCAATATCAACTCATGAAGTTCAAACTGCATAATTCACAATATGACATCAGAAAAATTAATAATGCATTCCACTGAATAACTACATCGCTAAAAGAAAAGTCAGGGGAAATGGCGGGAAAACGAGCTTGTTCTTAAGAAAATGTCAAGTGAAGTTTCTAACCAAGATTAACATATAACTTTCAACATGATTCTAGGATTTTAATCAAAGAAAGTGAACTGTCAGCTTGTGTTTTTGAAACTCTCCATTCACTAAAGATCTGCGGACACACTTAAGCACTAAAGGAGGCACTGAAGAGGACAGTATACCCTTGATTTCAACTTGAAAGAGACAAATATTTTAGAATATCACTTATTATGTGTTGGGCTCTTGATTCGACATGTGTATTCAATGACCCTATTACAAGAACGTATTCAATGACCTAGATAGTTCCTAGCAATTTGCGGCAAAAGTGTATCTCATATACAAGATAAATTGAATATACATTGTAGTTGAACCCGAACAAATGAAATGAATCAAAGATACCACGAATGAATTAACCTAGCTATCAGAAACCAAAAACAAAAACAAAAAAAAAATGCAGCACAAAGTAACTCCCAACAATGTTATTTTTTTCAAGTAAAACAGCAAGTTCAAAGAGACCGCACGAAAAAATTCAGTAGCCAAAGATAAGTAATTATGGTTAATGAGTTAACATACCTCCAATAAGAAAAATATCACATAGTAAATCAGGCCAAAATTGATTTAGTCAGAGAGATTCAATATTAGTTACCCCAATAGAACCTGTAAGTTAAGAATAACAGAAAATGGCGAAATTAGAACTCGACAAGCTGTTGAACTTAGCGGCAGGATTTTGTGTAATTGAATCTTTTTCTTATGCACATGTATCTTCATCACTTCCTACTTTCTTCACATTGAAGACTATGTTCATTGGGAACTTACTGAATCTAACAATATATAGTTGTTACTATGAGAGAGCCAAAATCTAATCCAAGCAAAACAAAAATACCTTTTAGCTATTTTATTTATCTTCTACAATATATTATAACTACGTCCTAATGTTTCCTAGAGTAAGCTGCAAATAAAATCCAACGGAACCATCAAACGGACACATAATTAAGAAAATTTACGCTTTTCCGAACTCAGGTAAATACTTATACTTTTTTGAACTTAGGCAAATACATATTACTTTTTGTTCATTGAGGAATTTAAGTTTCGTACATGTTAACTTCTTCCGAAAAATTACTTACCACAATCTGATGAATAAAATTTTGTATGAATGACAACAAAACAAATTGAATTAGATACTCGTCTGCAAACAACTATGTAATTCTAAATTTAGATTAGAAGTACTCATAATTCAAGATTTTTTTTCTAGTGTACTCATCTGTCCTCTTCCTTATTGTCTCTGTCGATCAAAATCAATAAAAAAAGAAACCAACCAAATTCTGAAAAAAAATAAAGAGGGGGAGCCTACGAGTGTTTAATTGACATGAAGAATTTCAAACACATCAAATAAAGCAATAACTGATCTATAATCTATTAAATATATCAAAACAAAACTCAAATCAATGTGGTGTTGCCATGTGTGACTCACCAATAGAAAGTTATTTTTAAAAAGAAAATTTTATTCAAGTCATTAAATGTTACTTTGACTAATGCAAAACTACAAAGACCTTATAGATATAATTTAAAACATTAATAAGCCATAAGTACTACGTGAGATGAAATATGTCGGATGTATTGTTACTTATGAACTCCACCATAGATACAATATAGTTTATTTAAAGTTTTGAATTCTATTTAATATTAATCGATATAAGTTGTGATTAATTTCATATAATAAATTATAATTTTAACAAAAATAATTGGCAAAAACTAACAAAACTACACAAAAAAAAAACATCAAAAATTAGTAAACTAGCCCATCAATATATTTTCGATAGAAAAAACCTCACCTACCTTGAAATATTATTCAAATATTGGTAACTCTTCTTTCCATAATGTGAAGCACAATGGCAATAGAGGCAAAAAATTATAAAAAGATAAAGATTATAGTTAAAGTGATACTTACTGCAATCTATAGAAAACAACATATAAACAATATATGTAAACATTATAATGAAAAACATATGCAAATTTCATCTCACTCATTCAATTGAACAATGAATAAGAAAATGGAATCAAACTTGCAAAAAACTACAAAAATGACAAAGACAAATTAACAAGTGCATCGCACAGGTACAAACACTAGTTCACTAAGTACAACAAAATTAACTCAAAGCTTCAATAATAAAAGAAACCCTAAAAATTGGCCTCACTAATTCCTTTGAATTGCTACTACTTGGAAACGGATCGAATGATTCAGACTTTGTAGAAGAACAAATATTTGAGTCGAAAATAGAGTTACCTCAAATATTGCTCAGACATTGAATATAATTGTCGAAATTTTCGTCAAGAGAGATGAGTGGTGGTTGCAAAAACTGAAGAATTTGGGAAAATTTACTGGGACAGAGAACGAGAAGGAGAAGGAGAAGGAGAAAGAGAAACAAGAGGGATAGAGTGAAAAGCAAAATGAAGTTGTGCAAACCGGAGAAGGAGGGACACCTGTCTAGTGATGAGGAGGATACGAAACACACGTATACTGTATCATGGCAAATTGGGCCAGCCCAATATCAACCAAGCAATCAGGTTGCAAAACAGAGTTCACAACAAAAGTTACTCTTTTTTCTAATAGAGTATATGATATATGATATCCATAATTTAGTTTTGGGATAGAAAGTTAATTTACTTTATGGGTTGAATTTTACTACATTTTCTAAGATTTAATTATTGAGATAACCATCATTATGTTTTCATTACAAAAATTGTCATTATTTATTTTTATTATTTTCAATTTTTTTGCATTTGCACAAGTCTAGTTATTAATTAGAGTATCTAGCGTGGGACGTATGTGTCTTACGTCGGGTCATCAAGCGGTTAGTCGGTATTAATTTGTATCTGCATAGGATAAATATTTACATCGTCTTTCTTCATATTTCAATAGCTAAAATATGTTATCTTTTCAATTAGTATATATTCATTCACATCTACTATACATTATATCTTTTTTCATTCCTATATTGAAATAGACACTCATCCGAAATAACGGGCAAATGACTAGCTAGATTTGAATGTACCACAATCTCCCATACATATATTTTATTTTTTGAGTTGGAGCATTTAGCAATAAGACAATTAGAAAACTAGAACCTACAAGCAGAGAGTGTACGACTACAGCAAAAGTGCAAAACAGACATTTTTACACACATGAAATACAAGGCATGTCTCTGTCATGGCTTTGGCAATTGAATGTATTGATTCAAACACACAACTCACGAACTCAAGACACTCAATAATCAATGATTTTTTTGTTTAATAATACATTGTTACAGAAGTAGGTGCATGAAATAAACCACCTTGTCACCAACCTAAAAAGCATCAGCACTACTAGTAGACACACATTAATCTGACATTCCATAGTCCCATCACCACAACAATCCCTTCTTTCTCCTAAATCTGTCAACCTGGTCAGTACTCATACGTGACTTTTCCATTTTGCTTGTCTTTTTGGATTTCTCTAGCCGGCTATCTAAGCTGTTTCTAGAGATTTCTGGGATGTCCGGGTTGAGCTCAAAGGTATCTGGATTTGCAGTTGCGGGAACCTTACTTTGGTTGTCAGATTTTGTGGCAGCGGGAACCTTGCTTTGCCGGTCTGATTCCACTGTTGATTCATTAGAAGACCCGGTTGAAGGCTCCACTATCGTAGCATTTTTAGTCCCATTTGCAGCTGCTTTTGGCTTGTTAAGAAATGAGACAAACTTCTTCAAGTGTCTGATGTATTCAGGATAAAGCTCGAGGTTGCAGTGTCCACCTCCACTGAGCCACAATGGTTCATACTTTTCCTTGCTAAGCTCATGTAGTTGCTTTCCATGGGACCAGTCTACAACGTCGTCTGCTGTACCCTGGAGATTTTAAAACATTGCTCTCTCTTTAGCTTCTTTTTTGAAAGAGATAAGATAACAAAGGAAACATGGCCACCAGCAGAATCCAAGGACATGAAAGGGACATGTTTTGAAAATCACATAACCTTTACCTAATGGCAAAGATAAAATATCTATAACTAGTTCAGCATCAGTTAAGGCTTTTAATTGAACAAATACTGTTTCCCCGACTACAACTTCACAAGGAAATACAGGCTGGCTTAATAGGTTATGACTTATAATTGACAAACTCTTTCAGCTTAAAATAATGTTGATCCAGAGTTAAATGTCTACTTAAGCAAAATACAGGCTGGCTTAATAGGTTATGAATTACATTGAATGATAAAAGTTGCAGGGAACAGACAAGAGGATGAACTGGCTACTCATTTCCACCCTTGGACTAGTTTCAGCATACAATGATTAGAATATTAAGTCAAGGTATGCAGCAGCAGCCATTGCTTAACAATGGTTTGTCTACTTTCTAGGTGCAGCGTATCGGCCTACGGATCTCATGGCTAATAGAGTTTATCCCAAACCTTGCTAAGGAGTTCCAAATTTCCGAAAAGAATAAATGAGGGATACAAGCAAATTATCAGTTTTGACAACCTTGAGAGTCGGGTCAAACATGGGGTCAAGCATGGGAACGGAGTGAGGAAGGAAAGAGGAAGAAAGGAGGAAGAAAACAGATGACATGATCGTGTCATCTACGTCTCAACGTAGTTCTTGGAGGATGGAAAGATCACGATCATGCCACCCCTACCCGAGAGGAGGTCACGATCATGTCTTAGGGTGGGCACGATCGTGCTGTTTGCGGGGTTTGGAGAAAGATCATGCGTCCAGGTAAGAACACGATTGTGTCATCCGGCAACACGATCGTGTCCCCTGCGTTTTGCAGCATCCGTCGGACTTTCTTACTTTCTTTGGATTTTCTAATTACCCATATAATTACCCTTTTATCCTCTCTATTTATCCTGATGTACTCCTCTCCCACTAGGAAATATGTCTAATCTCTAGTCCTACTTAGTAATTTTATGTTTTCTTAGGGATTACTCTAACTAATGTCTATATATATACATGGGCATTTGATGTAAAGGGCAGATTATGAATGATATGAACGAAAAGTACAAAGAACCTTAGCCTAAACACATACCCAACTACAAGAAAACCTAGCTCCACCCCAAAAAAAAAAAACAAAACAAAACAAAAATATCCCAAGCACAAGTTGTCCTTGACCCAATTCCCTTTGATATGGATAATGAAATTGATCCAAGTCAAGGAGGATCAAGTCGGCAACCAAGGGTACCCACGGGATCCCTGTTTGAAATGTCCCTAATCCGAGTTTGCAGAGTCGGTCTCGACCATTGAAAACGCACTTGGTGCCATCACTAATTAACTTGAGAGGCTTAATGCACATCTTTAAGCCCAACCTCGGACTAGAAGAAGGAAGAGATATTCCCCTAATCCTATCCGTCCTCCTACTAACTTTGAGTCGAGTGATGATGATAGTGACTCCATCAATCTATACCATAGAAGGGGAAGAGGAGAAAGGCAGCCGCGGGATGATTTCTAGGATGTTAAGGTTGACCTTCCATAATTCAATGGGTCCCTTGATCTTGATGACTACTTTGAGTGGTTACAACTGGTGGAATGGATCTTCGAAGCTAAGGGTTAGTGATGAAAAAGCCTCCAAGGTTGCTAGTTTGAAGCTCACCGAGGTTGCCTCACTTTGGTTTGAGAATGTGAAGGCACAAAGGGCTCAAGATGGGAAAAGAAAGATTGTTTCCAGGGACTAACTCAAGAAGTTGATGAACAAGCAGTTCCTTCCTCACACCTACAAGCAAGATGCTTTCTTTGCCCTAAATTAGGGAAAGAGGAGTGTGAGCGAGTACATTCAAGAATTTGAGTAGCTTATGATCAAGAGTGAACTCCAAGAGCCTCAAGAGCAAACCACCATGTGGTTTTTGAACGGTTTATCTCCCTCTATCGCCAAGAAGGTAGAGACACAACCATATCACTCTTTGAACGACTTGTGCAATATGCCTATCGTGGTTGCGAGGAGAAAGAATGAGAGGGCTATTCCTAGGTCCCATGGCCGTGTATCTCTACCACATACCGAGTCGTCTCGCGTTGTCACTCCTAGCCCTATTGAAGTTCCCGAGTCCACACCTTTACCTAGGGTCTACAAAGGAAAAGGGCTCCCCTACGGAGCTTCCGAAGATGGAGGGCATGGAGGGAAAGAAGTGCTCTAAGTGCTTAGGCTATGGACATTTCCAAGCCGATTGTCCTATCGGGAGAACTTTGTCATTACAAGAAGTCGAGGAAATTGATGAAGGGCTCAAATTGGGCCAAGAAGAAGCCATCCACCAGGAGGAGAGTTCTAGTGATGATGACGTCGAGCTTAAGGTTGGATACCTGTGAATTGCTAGTCTCGAGGAGACTTTTACATTCCAACGAAGCTCTTCATGACATACCTCAAAGGTAGTTCTTTTTCGACTCTCGATGCACTATCGGAGTCAAAGCTGGAGAGCTTATCATCAATGGAGGAAGTTGAACCCACGCCGCCTCGACTTTTTTGGTAAAGAAGCTTGATCTCCCCATTACCTATGTTGTAAAAACCAGACCGGTTGGTCCAACCGGTTCAACCGTGAATCGCCAAGTTGACCGGTGCAGTTCCAGGTTTAATTTGGATGACTGGTTCAACCGGGAAAAAAATGCCGAAACCAGTTGAACCTGTTCAACCAGTTCACCCGGGCGGTTCACGGTCAAACCGGGATTTTGGTAATTTGATTTAAAATTTCCAATTTTTGACCGGTTCAATCCGGTTTTTGACCGGTTTATGCCATGGTCATGCCGATTTAATTATTTTGGTAGCTTAATTATTCTTGATGTATATGAAAATTTTTTAATTCATGACCGGGGCATACCGGTTTTGATCAGTTCAACCATGACCCAAGTCAACCCGTCTAATTCGACCAAACTGGTCCGACCAGTTGAACCATTGACCCACTGGGTCAACCGGTTCAGTGACCGGTCCAATTTTGACAACATAGCCCATTACCTCACATCCTTAGCTCTAAACTCTCAAGTGGATTAGCGACCTTGATGACAAAAAGGTGACCACGCAACCCCTTGTTAATTTGTCAATTAGGTCTAAGTACTATGACTCTATCTTGAGTGATGTGGTGCCCACGAGTTCTTGTCATGTACTTTTGGGGAGGCCTTGGCAATGTGACAAGAGTGCAATGCATGACGGCCTACATTACCTGGACTCGGCAATTAGGGTTGTCGTACCAGGGTCGGCACGACACAACACAGGATCCGTGGCGGACACTGGGCGAAGTCGCGGGACACGGCCAAAGAACGAAACCCTAGTCACGGCAAACCCTAGATCGAACAATTGGACACCCAATTAGTGGGTATTCGGGGTTGTAGTTGAGGGCTTTTGGTCGAGTCAACTGTGCGACCCTACCGGTGGGGTTTCTCCAGCCAGAATTCGCCGATTCTGGTCGCCGGAAGTGCATTTTCCTGGACAAAATCTCTCCCTGGACTGGAAGTGCGTCGTTATTCATTTGCTTCTTCAAAAACAGAGGAGAGAGAAGGAGGTGGGGTAGGGTGGGGTAGGGTGGGGTAGGGTGGGGTGGGGTGGGGGGGAGGCGTGAACACTCAATATGAGTTGGGCCTAGGGTTTTTTAATCATTTCTACCTTTTTATTTTGATTATTCTAAAATTAAAGTGGCATTAAATCTTTGGGGCTTTTAAAAGTTGGGTTGTTTATATCTTTTATATAGGTCAAATCAACTTAAATTAAAGTACTTTTACATTTACAATTTTTAAGGATGCCTTTAAAAAAATTCAATATTTCACTTTTAATATAATTAAATATGTTATGCAACTCAACTTAGGGGTTGTGTTTCTCCTGCCGTGTCGGACCCTTAGATACTGTGTCCCCGTGTCAGTAATTTTTGGGGATGCCGTGTCGGACACTTGGATCCGTGTCCGTGTCAGACACCCGTGTCCCGAGTCCAGGTAACATAGATGACGGCCAAAAAATACCTATTCTTTCACCCACGGCCGAAAGAAAATCACATTGTGCCCTCTAGCTCCACATGAAATTAAACTTGGGGTAGCATGTGAGAAGAGAAACCTTCAAGCGAGAGAAACACGGGAAAAGTGTGCTCTTGGGGAGGACAAGCAAACTGATGCATAATTGATGGCCTTATGCATCAAGGTCAACCATGGAGACATCTAATACTCACCTAGAAGGAAGAAGAGCTCAAGTCTCTCATATATCTCTCTACTTGGAAGGGATCAACTCATGTGGTCGTATACTTTTGCTCCTTAATTCAAGGACCATGAAGCTATCATAGAAGTCATCCTAGAGAGGATTAATCTACATTCCAAGAGCTTTCATATGGTTCAAGAATCTTTAAGTTTGGATGAGAATCCAAGGAGTTATTCATATTTGTAATATAGTTTAGTACATTGTTTTCTTTATGATGTAAGCATTAGGAAGGATGATGTAAGCCAATATGGGCCTTTTCTTTGATGTTGTACACGCCATAAGGGAGGGTTGTAGCTATAAATACCCCCCTTAGGGAGCTTTGTAAATCAATTCATTCACATTGAATTTTTAGATTTGAAACACAAGGTGTGTTCATTCTAGCTTTCATGCTAGGTGTTTTTCGTTTCTCTCTTGTGGGATTCGAATCATCCCCTTCTTCTAGCTAAGGTTGGCATCCTTAGTGGTGAAAGGAAGGAATTGAAGGTCTCTTGAAGGTGGTGTGGCTATATCCTTCCAAGAGTCTTCAAAAGCCATCATCTATCCGTCGTTATTCATCCATTTATCATCCATTTCGTGTTATTCATCAAGAATTCAACAAGAATTCATCAAGCATTCAACAAGAAACGTTGGTTCTTCATCAAACACGTCCAAGCTTCATTCGTTCATCATCATTCATCATTCGTTTGTTCATTCGTTCATCATTTCTATTCTTTTGGTAATCATCTTTCATAGTTCTTTCCATCCTTTTCATCCATTTCTATTCCATTTTTGTTTCTTTGGAACTTTGAGAAAGGAGATTTCTATCTTCATTTTTAAAGATCCTTAGATATTGTGTAATGAGATAATCCCTTGGTCTCATTATGCATCAAATTTGGTATCAGAGCTTAGGAGTTTGAATCTCTTAGTTCTTGAAACAATCTTTTTACAATCTTTCCTCTCCCACACGTTCCCCATCACACGTCCATCACAAAATTTCATTCCCCATCATCTCTCCATCACACGCCACCCATAAGTTCTTCCAAGAACTCATCAAGAACCCATCAAGAACTCATCAAGAACTCATAAAGAATCATAAACTCCACAAAGAACCCGTGAGCCCAAACACAAATCCAACCAATTCCCCCTCACGCCCCATCTATGCTAACCATCCTACCATGAGTTTCTTGTGATCTTTTGAATCAAGATAGGTTCTAATGGATTGCAAAGGTCCAAAGAAGAATTCCCAACGTGAGCTACAATGTCAAGCAACAAATTGATGATCTTGCCAAGCAAATGGAAGATTGTGGATTCTTCCAAAGGGACAAGAAGCACAAGATCACGTGGTTCACTCTTCTAAGGTTGAATATGAAGCACCTTATGACGGAGTAAACATTCCAACAAGAAGAATGGGAAGAAAGTTCAAGAAGATTTCTTGCCATCCGACATAAAGGTGACTCCATCAACAATCTTGAAGGAGTTAAGCAAGGAGCATGGATGTACTTGAATATACAATAGAGTTCAAGTGGCAACTATGGAAGAATGGCCTTAAGGAAGACGATCCACGCATTTTGGTATACTACTCTCTTGGTCTTAATGATTACATTCGTCGTGTGGTTGCAAATCAACTTCTCACAAACTTGGAAGAGTTAAGTTCTTTAGCTCTCGATGTTGAAAGACAAAGGAGATGTTGTCATTGCAAAGTTTAGGTCACATTGATTTGGAGTGTTCTAACAAGAAGAAAGATGTGTCTTTGGTTGAGTACCAAACGTATGATAAAGAATTATATGAGGAGGAGAATAAAGAGGAAGAAAAGGTAGAAGAGGAGCATATGGAAAAGTGGCTTGTGACAAAGAAGCAAGTGTGGCGTATGAACATCCACAAAGAGAGTGCAAGATCTCTCATTATACCAACAAAGGAGAAGTATGTTCGTTGAACCAAGAAAAGGAAAGTTGTGCCTCCTATGGAAATATTGTTGTCCTTACGCGAGGGTTAAGCCATGACAAGTTCATTCATTTCAATCCAAGAAGTTTAGTAAGTCTTTGCTTTTACAAAATTTGCAAAGATTCATTATATTGCAAAATTACTTCTATGGATTCTTGTCATACTTTGTTGGAAGGACCAAAGTTGCTTGATAGGAATATCATGCCTCTTGATGCATCTCTACTTCCATCTTATACCACACGGCCTAAGAAGGAAGAAAGCCATCTTGTGTCGATCATGAAAAAGGAGTATCGAGGGAATAAAGAATATAAGGATCCTATTCTTATACATTTGGAGAAGAATGAAACGGATCCAAGTATCCATCGCATTTTGAATCTTCCTATGAAGCATATCTTCCATGAGCACCCAAGAGCTATCTACTTAGATCACTTGGTTGAAAGGCCGAGAATTCGAAAGGATGAAATAGCCCAAGTCATCAAGGTACATTGTTTCATGCTAAATGACAAGGGTAAAGTGGTAAGAATAGACTTGGGGAGTGAGAAGCAACGTGAACAACCCACGTTCACGATGAAGAAATGCAAGTCCAAGTCTTATGGTGTTCGAGAAATCATCGGAAGAAAGTTTAGGAAGTTCATCAAAGGAATCTACGATGACTTCAAAGCTTTCAAGAAGAAAGTCTTTGTGAAGAAGGCAAGTGAGAGTTGATCTTCCAAAGTTTGAGGGCAAACTTTTTCAACCGGGGGTGTATGATGCATAATTGATGGCCTTATGCATCAAGGTCAACCATGGAGACATCTAATACTCACCTAGAAGAAAGAAGAGCTCAAGTCTCTCATATATCTCTCTACTTGGAAGGGATCAACTCATGTGGTCGTATAATTTTGGTCCTTAATTCAAGGACCGTGAAGCTATCATAGAAGTCATCCTAGAGAGGATTAATCTACATTCCAAGAGCTTTCATATGGTTCAAGAATCTTTAAGTTTGGATGAGAATCCAAGGAGTTATTCATATTTGTAATATAGTTTAGTACATTGTTTTCTTTATGATGTAAGCATTAGGAAGGATGATGTAAGCCAATATGGGCCTTTTCTTTGATGTTGACACGCCATAAGGGAGGGTCAGAGCTATAAATACCCCTTGGGAGCTTTGTAAATCAATTCATTCACATTGAATTTTTAGATTTGAAACACAAGGTGTGTTCATTCTAGCTTTCATGCTAGGTGTTTTCGTTTCTCTCTTGGGATTCGAATCATCCCTTCTTCTAGCTAAGGTTGGCATCCTTAGTGGTGAAAGGAAGGAATTGAAGGTCTCTTGAAGGTGGTGTGGCTATATCCTTCCAAGAGTCTTCAAAAGCCATCATCTATCCGTCGTTATTCATCCATTTATCATCCATTTCGTGTTATTCATCAAGAATTCAACAAGAATTCATCAAGCATTCAACAAGAAACGTTGGTTCTTCATCAAACACGTCCAAGCTTCATTCGTTCATCATCATTCATCATTCGTTTGTTCATTCGTTCATCATTTCTATTCTTTTGGTAATCATCTTTCATAGTTCTTTCCATCCTTTTCATCCATTTCTATTCCATTTTTGTTTCTTTGGAACTTTGAGAAAGGAGATTTCTATCTTCATTTTTAAAGATCCTTAGATATTGTGTAATGAGATAATCCCTTGGTCTCATTATGCATCAAATTTGGTATCAGAGCTTAGGAGTTTGAATCTCTTAGTTCTTGAAACAATCTTTTTACAATCTTTCCCTCTCCCACACGTTCCCCATCACACGTCCATCACAAAATTTCATTCCCCATCATCTCTCCATCACACGCCACCCATAAGTTCTTCCAAGAACTCATCAAGAACCCATCAAGAACTCATCAAGAACTCATAAAGAATCATAAACTCCACAAAGAACCCGTGAGCCCAAACACAAATCCAACCAATTCCCCCTCACGCCCCATCTATGCTAACCATCCTACCATGAGTTTCTTGTGATCTTTTGAATCAAGATAGGTTCTAATGGATTGCAAATGGTCCAAAGAAGAATTCTAACGTGAGCTACAATGCTTGAAGCAACAAATTGATGATCTTGCCAAGCAAATGGAAGATTGTGATTCTTCCAAAGGGGACAAGAAGCACAAGATCACGTGGTTCACTCTTCTAAGGTTGAATATGAAGCACCTTATGCACGAGTAAACATTCCAACAAGAAGAATGGGAAGAAAGTTCAAGAAGATTTCTTGCCATCCGACATAAAGGTGACTCCATCAACAATCTTGAAGGAGTTAAGCGAGGAGCATGGATGTACTTGAATATACAATAGAGTTCAAGTGGCAACTATGGAAGAATGGCCTTAAGGAAGGCGATCCACGATTTTGGTATACTACTCTCTTGGTCTTAATGATTACATTCGTGTGGTTGCAAATCAACTTCTCACAAACTTGGAAGAGTTAAGTTCTTTAGCTCTCGATGTTGAAAGACAAAGGAGATGTTGTCATTGCAAAGTTTAGGTCACATTGATTTGGAGTGTCTAACAAGAAGAAAGATGTGTCTTTGGTTGAGTACCAAACGTATGATAAAGAATTATATGAGGAGGAGAATAAAGAGGAAGAAAAGGTAGAAGAGGAGCATATGGAAAAGTGGCTTGTGACAAAGAAGCAAGTGTGGCGTATGAACATCCACAAAGAGAGTGCAAGATCTCTCATTATACCAACAAAGGAGAAGTATGTTCGTTGAACCAAGAAAAGGAAAGTTGTGCCTCCTATGGAAATATTGTTGTCCTTACGCAAGGGTTAAGCCATGACAAGTTCATTCATTTCAATCCAAGAAGTTTAGTAAGTCTTTGCTTTTACAAAATTTGCAAAGATTCATTATATTGCAAAATTACTTCTATGGATTCTTGTCATACTTTGTTGGAAGGACCAAAGTTGCTTGATAGGAATATCATGCCTCTTGATGCATCTCTACTTCCATCTTATACCACACTACTAAGAAGGAAGAAAGCCATCTTGTGTCGATCATGAAAAGGAGTATCGAGGGAATAAAGAATATAAGGATCCTATTCTTATACATTTGAGAAGAATGAAAGCGGATCCAAGTATCCATGCATTTTGAATCTTCCTATGAAGCATATCTTCCATGAGCACCCAAGAGCTATCTACTTAGATCACTTGGTTGAAAGGCCGAGAATTCGAAAGGATGAAATAGCCCAAGACATCAAGGTACATTGTTTCAGGCTAAATGACAAGGGTAAAGTGGTAAGAATAGACTGGGAGTGAGAAGCAACGTGAACAACCCACGTTCACGATGAAGAAATGCAAGTCCAAGTCTTATGGTGTTCGAAATCATCGGAAGAAAGTTTAGGAAGTTCATCAAAGGAATCTCGATGACTTCAAAGCTTTCAAGAAGAAAGTCTTTGTGAAGAAGGCAAGTGAGAGTTGATTTTCCAAAGTTTGAGGGCAAACTTTTTCAACTGGTGTATGATGCATAATTGATGGCCTTATGCATCAAGGTCAACCATGGAGACATCTAATACTCACCTAGAAGGAAGAAGAGCTCAAGTCTCTCATATATCTCTCTACTTGGAAGGAATCAACTCATGTGGTCGTATACTTTTGCTCCTTAATTCAAGGACCATGAAGCTATCATAGAAGTCATCCTAGAGAGGATTAATCTACATTCCAAGAGCTTTCATATGGTTCAAGAATCTTTAAGTTTGGATGAGAATCCAAGGAGTTATTCATATTTGTAATATAGTTTAGTACATTGTTTTCTTTATGATGTAAGCATTAGGAAGGATGATGTAAGCCAATATGGGCCTTTTCTTTGATGTTGTACACGCCATAAGGGAGGGTCAGCTATAAATACCCTTAGGAGCTTTGTAAATCAATTCATTCACATTGAATTTTTAGATTTGAAACACAAGGTGTGTTCATTCTAGCTTTCATGCTAGGTGTTGTTCGTTTCTCTCTTGTGGGATTCGAATCATCCCCTTCTTCTAGCTAAGGTTGGCATCCTTAGTGGTGAAAGGAAGGAATCAAGGTCTCTTGAAGGTGGTGTGGCTATATCCTTCCAAGAGTCTTCAAAAGCCATCATCTATCCGTCGTTATTCATCCATTTATCATCCATTTCGTTATTCATCAAGAATTCAACAAGAATTCATCAAGCATTCAACAAGAAACGTTGGTTCTTCATCAAACACGTCCAAGCTTCATTCGTTCATCATCATTCATCATTCGTTTGTTCATTCGTTCATCATTTCTATTCTTTTGGTAATCATCTTTCATAGTTCTTTCCATCCTTTTCATCCATTTCTATTCCATTTTTGTTTCTTTGGAACTTTGAGAAAGGAGATTTCTATCTTCATTTTTAAAGATCCTTAGATATTGTAATGAGATAATCCTCGTCTCATTATGCATCAAATTTGTATCGAGCTTAGGAGTTTGAATCTCTTAGTTCTTGAAACAATCTTTTACAATCTTTCCTCTCCCACACGTTCCCAACACACGTCCATCACAAAATTTCATTCCCCATCATCTCTCCATCACACGCCACCCATAAGTTCTTCCAAGAACTCATCAAGAACCCATCAAGAACTCATCAAGAACTCATAAAGAATCATAAACTCCACAAAGAACCCGTGAGCCCAAACACAAATCCAACCAATTCCCCCTCACGCCCCATCTATGCTAACCATCCTACCATGAGTTTCTTGTGATCTTTTGAATCAAGATAGGTTCTAATGGATTGCAAAAGGTCCAAAGAAGAATTCCCAACGTGAGCTCTGATGTCAAGCAACAAATTGATGATCTTGCCAAGCAAATGGAAGATTGGGATTCTTCCAAAGGGGACAAGAAGCACAAGATCACGTGGTTCACTCTTCTAAGGTTGAATATGAAGCACCTTATGCACGGAGTAAACATTCCAACAAGAAGAATGGGAAGAAAGTTCAAGAAGATTTCTTGCCATCCGACATAAAGGTGACTCCATCAACAATCTTGAAGGAGTTAAGCGAGGAGCATGGATGTACTTGAATATACAATAGAGTTCAAGTGGCAACTATGGAAGAATGGCCTTAAGGAAGACGATCCACGATTTTGGTATACTACTCTCTTGGTCTTAATGATTACATTCGTGTGGTTGCAAATCAACTTCTCACAAACTTGGAAGAGTTAAGTTCTTTAGCTCTCGATGTTGAAAGACAAAGGAGATGTTGTCATTGCAAAGTTTAGGTCACATTGATTTGGAGTGTCCTAACAAGAAGAAAGATGTGTCTTTGGTTGAGTACCAAACGTATGATAAAGAATTATATGAGGAGGAGAATAAAGAGGAAGAAAAGGTAGAAGAGGAGCATATGGAAAAGTGGCTTGTGACAAAAGAAGCAAGTGTGGCGTATGAACATCCACAAAGAGAGTGCAAGATCTCTCATTATACCAACAAAGGAGAAGTATGTTCGTTGAACCAAGAAAAGGAAAGTTGTGCCTCTATGGAAATATTGTTGTCCTTACGCAAGGGTTAAGCCATGACAAGTTCATTCATTTCAATCCAAGAAGTTTAGTAAGTCTTTGCTTTTACAAAATTTGCAAAGATTCATTATATTGCAAAATTACTTCTATGGATTCTTGTCATACTTTGTTGGAAGGACCAAAGTTGCTTGATAGGAATATCATGCCTCTTGATGCATCTCTACTTCCATCTTATACCACACGGCCTAAGAAGGAAGAAAGCCATCTTGTGTCGATCATGAAAAAGGAGTATCGAGGGAATAAAGAATATAAGGATCCTATTCTTATACATTTGGAGAAGAATGAAACGGATCCAAGTATCCATCGCATTTTGAATCTTCCTATGAAGCATATCTTCCATGAGCACCCAAGAGCTATCTACTTAGATCACTTGGTTGAAAGGCCGAGAATTCGAAAGGATGAAATAGCCCAAGTCATCAAGGTACATTGTTTCATGCTAAATGACAAGGGTAAAGTGGTAAGAATAGACTTGGGGAGTGAGAAGCAACGTGAACAACCCACGTTCACGATGAAGAAATGCAAGTCCAAGTCTTATGGTGTTCGAGAAATCATCGGAAGAAAGTTTAGGAAGTTCATCAAAGGAATCTACGATGACTTCAAAGCTTTCAAGAAGAAAGTCTTTGTGAAGAAGGCAAGTGAGAGTTGATTTTTCCAAAGTTTGAGGGCAAACTTTTTCAACCGGGGGTGTATGATGCATAATTGATGGCCTTATGCATCAAGGTCAACCATGGAGACATCTAATACTCACCTAGAAGGAAGAAGAGCTCAAGTCTCTCATATCTCTACTTGGAAGGAATCAACTCATGGTCGTATACTTTTGCTCCTTAATTCAAGGACCATGAAGCTATCATAGAAGTCATCCTAGAGAGGATTAATCTACATTCCAAGAGCTTTCATATGGTTCAAGAATCTTTAAGTTTGGATGAGAATCCAAGGAGTTATTCATATTTGTAATATAGTTTAGTACATTGTTTTCTTTATGATGTAAGCATTAGGAAGGATGATGTAAGCCAATATGGGCCTTTTCTTTGATGTTGTACACGCCATAAGGGAGGGTTGTAGCTATAAATACCCCCCTTAGGGAGCTTTGTAAATCAATTCATTCACATTGAATTTTTAGATTTGAAACACAAGGTGTGTTCATTCTAGCTTTCATGCTAGGTGTTTTCGCTTTCTCTCTTGTGGATTCGAATCATCCCCTTCTTCTAGCTAAGGTTGGCATCCTTAGTGGTGAAAGGAAGGAATCAAGGTCTCTTGAAGGTGGTGTGGCTATATCCTTCCAAGAGTCTTCAAAAGCCATCATCTATCGTCGTTATTCATCCATTTATCATCCATTTCGTGTTATTCATCAAGAATTCAACAAGAATTCATCAAGCATTCAACAAGAAGCGTTGGTTCTTCATCAAACACGCCCAAGCTTCATTCGCTCATCATCATTCATCATTCGTTTGTTCATTCGTTCATCATTTCTATTCTTTTGGTAATCATCTTTCATAGTTCTTTCCATCCTTTTCATCCATTTCTATTCCATTTTTGTTTCTTTGGAACTTTGAGAAAGGAGATTTCTATCTTCATTTTTAAAGATCCTTAGATATTGTGTAATGAGATAATCCTCGTCTCATTATGCATCAAATTTGTATCGAGCTTAGGAGTTTGAATCTCTTAGTTCTTGAAACAATCTTTTACAATCTTTCCTCTCTCCCACACGTTCCCATCACACGTCCATCACAAAATTTCATTCCCATCATCTCTCCATCACACGCCACCCATAAGTTCTTCCAAGAACTCATCAAGAACCCATCAAGAACTCATCAAGAACTCATAAAGAATCATAAACTCCACAAAGAACCCGTGAGCCCAAACACAAATCCAACCATTCCCCTCACGCCCCATCTATGCTAACCATCCTACCATGAGTTTCTTGTGATCTTTTGAATCAAGATAGGTTCTAATGGATTGCAAAAGGTCCAGAAGAATTCCCAACGTGAGCTACAATGCTCAAGCAACAAATTGATGATCTTGCCAAGCAAATGGAAGATTGTGGGATTCTTCCAAAGGGGACAAGAAGCACAAGATCACGTGCAGTTCACTCTTCTAAGGTCAATATGAAGCACCTTATGCACGAGTAAACATTCCAACAAGAAGAATGGGAAGAAAGTTCAAGAAGATTTCTTGCCATCCGACATAAAGGTGACTCCATCAACAATCTCAAGGAGTTAAGCAAGGAGCATGGATGTACTTGAATATACAATAGAGTTCAAGTGGCAACTATGGAAGAATGGCCTTAAGGAAGACGATCCACGCATTTTGGTATACTACTCTCTTGGTCTTAATGATTACATTCGTCGTGTGGTTGCAAATCAACTTCTCACAAACTTGGAAGAGTTAAGTTCTTTAGCTCTCGATGTTGAAAGACAAAGGAGATGTTGTCATTGCAAAGTTTAGGTCACATTGATTTGGAGTGTCCTAACAAGAAGAAAGATGTGTCTTTGGTTGAGTACCAAACGTATGATAAAGAATTATATGAGGAGGAGAATAAAGAGGAAGAAAAGGTAGAAGAGGAGCATATGGAAAAGTGGCTTGTGACAAAAGAAGCAAGTGTGGCGTATGAACATCCACAAAGAGAGTGCAAGATCTCTCATTATACCAACAAAGGAGAAGTATGTTCGTTGAACCAAGAAAAGGAAAGTTGTGCCTCCTATGGAAATATTGTTGTCCTTACGCAAGGGTTAAGCCATGACAAGTTCATTCATTTCAATCCAAGAAGTTTAGTAAGTCTTTGCTTTTACAAAATTTGCAAAGATTCATTATATTGCAAAATTACTTCTATGGATTCTTGTCATACTTTGTTGGAAGGACCAAAGTTGCTTGATAGGAATATCATGCCTCTTGATGCATCTCTACTTCCATCTTATACCACACGGCCTAAGAAGGAAGAAAGCCATCTTGTGTCGATCATGAAAAAGGAGTATCGAGGGAATAAAGAATATAAGGATCCTATTCTTATACATTTGGAGAAGAATGAAACGGATCCAAGTATCCATCGCATTTTGAATCTTCCTATGAAGCATATCTTCCATGAGCACCCAAGAGCTATCTACTTAGATCACTTGGTTGAAAGGCCGAGAATTCGAAAGGATGAAATAGCCCAAGTCATCAAGGTACATTGTTTCATGCTAAATGACAAGGGTAAAGTGGTAAGAATAGACTTGGGGAGTGAGAAGCAACGTGAACAACCCACGTTCACGATGAAGAAATGCAAGTCCAAGTCTTATGGTGTTCGAGAAATCATCGGAAGAAAGTTTAGGAAGTTCATCAAAGGAATCTACGATGACTTCAAAGCTTTCAAGAAGAAAGTCTTTGTGAAGAAGGCAAGTGAGAGTTGATTTTTCCAAAGTTTGAGGGCAAACTTTTTCAACCGGGGGTGTATGATGCATAATTGATGGCCTTATGCATCAAGGTCAACCATGGAGACATCTAATACTCACCTAGAAGGAAGAAGAGCTCAAGTCTCTCATATATCTCTCTACTTGGAAGGAATCAACTCATGTGGTCGTATACTTTTGCTCCTTAATTCAAGGACCATGAAGCTATCATAGAAGTCATCCTAGAGAGGATTAATCTACATTCCAAGAGCTTTCATATGGTTCAAGAATCTTTAAGTTTGGATGAGAATCCAAGGAGTTATTCATATTTGTAATATAGTTTAGTACATTGTTTTCTTTATGATGTAAGCATTAGGAAGGATGATGTAAGCCAATATGGGCCTTTTCTTTGATGTTGTACACGCCATAAGGGAGGGTTGTAGCTATAAATACCCCCCTTAGGGAGCTTTGTAAATCAATTCATTCACATTGAATTTTTAGATTTGAAACACAAGGTGTGTTCATTCTAGCTTTCATGCTAGGTGTTTTTCGTTTCTCTCTTGTGGGATTCGAATCATCCCCTTCTTCTAGCTAAGGTTGGCATCCTTAGTGGTGAAAGGAAGGAATTGAAGGTCTCTTGAAGGTGGTGTGGCTATATCCTTCCAAGAGTCTTCAAAAGCCATCATCTATCCGTCGTTATTCATCCATTTATCATCCATTTCGTGTTATTCATCAAGAATTCAACAAGAATTCATCAAGCATTCAACAAGAAACGTTGGTTCTTCATCAAACACGTCCAAGCTTCATTCGTTCATCATCATTCATCATTCGTTTGTTCATTCGTTCATCATTTCTATTCTTTTGGTAATCATCTTTCATAGTTCTTTCCATCCTTTTCATCCATTTCTATTCCATTTTTGTTTCTTTGGAACTTTGAGAAAGGAGATTTCTATCTTCATTTTTAAAGATCCTTAGATATTGTGTAATGAGATAATCCCTTGGTCTCATTATGCATCACAAACCATGGCTTTGTCCTTGCCTTATAGCAAGCCAAGTGAGGTTGAAAGCTCCAAAACACCACAAACGTTCCCTATTCCCTTCCCTTGTCTTTTTCTCTTACCCAACAAACTTCCATTCAATTTCTACTATAAAGAGGATGGTGACATATTGGGGTTTGATGTTTGTCGGGTCCCTTATGTGAATGGAGATGGAGGGAAGGAACTATAATGCCCCGACCTCCCAGGTTGCAGACATTATCGACAACCGATTCAAAGATCAACGACTGGCTACCACCTACTGAGTCATCTTACCCGGTCATTCCTAGCCCTATTGAAGTTCCCAAGTCCACACCTTCACCTAAGGTCTACAAAGGAAAAGGGTTGCTTTATAGAGCTCTCGAAGAAGATGGAGGGAAAGAAGTGCTTTAAGTGCCCAGGCTATGGACATTTCCAAGTCGATTGCCCTACCCAGAGAATTTTGTCATTACAAGTCAAGGAAATTGATGAAGGGCTCAAATTGGGCCAAGAAGAAGCCATCCACATGGAGGAAAGTTCTACTGATGATGAGGTCGAGCTTATGGCAGATATCGGTGAATTGCTCGTCTTGAGAAAACTTTTACATTGCAATGAAGCTCTTCATGACAAAGCTCAAAAGGAGTTGCTTTTCCACTCTTGATGCCCTATCGGAGTCAAAGTTAGAGAGCTCATTATCGACGGAGGAAGTTACACTTACACCCACACCGCCTCGACTTCTTTGGTAAGAAGCTTCATCTCCCCATTGCCACATATCCTCGGCCCTACACTCTCAAGTAGATTGGCGACCCTAATGACATTAAGGTAACCACGCAAACCCTTGTTAATTTGTCAATTGGGTCCAAGTACTATGACTCTATCTTCAGTAATGTGGTGCCCATGAGGGCTTGTCATGTACTCTGGGGAGCCTTGGCAATTTGACAAGAGTGCAGTGCATGACGGCCAAAATAATACCTACTCTTTCACCCACGGTCCAAAGATTACATTGTGCCCTCTAGCTCCACATGAAACTAAACCTAGGGTGGGATGTCAGAAGAGAAACCTTCACATGAGAGAAACAAGGGAAAAGTGTGCTCTTAGGGAGGACAAGCAAATGATGGCTTTGTCCTTGCCTTCTAGCAAGCCAAGTGAGGTTGAGTGTTCCAAAGCACCACAAAAGTTCCCTATTGCCTTCCCTTGTCCTTGTCTCTTACCTAACAAACTTCTACTCAATTTCTACTACAAAGAGATGGCTACATATTGGGGTTTGATGTTTGTCGGGTCCCTTACGTGAATGGAGATGGAGTGAAGGAATTGTAACGCCCCAATCCTCCCCGGTTGCAGACATTACCCACAACTTATTCAAAGATCAACGAATGGCCCCACAAATCACCACAGGTCCTTCCAGCGTGCTTTGTCCTCGCTCACACGCCGCCTGGGAAAAACTTCTGAGGAGGTCACCTATCCTAAGACTACTCCTATCCAAGCACGCTTAACTGAGGAGTTCCTAACGGATGAGTTTCCTAAAAGGAAGATGCACCTTCATGATATAAGTAGTCATTTAAATCCCTTTAAGGAACACTTAACCATATATCTGGGGTGTTAAAGGAACAATCGATAGAGCACCCTCCTAGTGATGAACTCTCGTTTACTGAATATGTTGAGGAGTTCAATGAGATCACGCATGATAGGGATCCTTTGAAGAGCTGCAATGAATGTGCCACCACCCCCTCCTTTAAGATATGTTATACCTTCAAGAGACGCGGAATAAAGAGTTTGATTTCATTCTTTGAGGAACTCTTGGTGGGAGTATACTTCCTTGGCTTAGGCGTTGATTTCTACCCTCCGGATTTGAGGGCAAATCCTTCTCAACAAGGGGGAATGCACCATATCGGCCTAGGGATCTCATGGCTTATAGAGTTTATCCCGAACCTTGCTAAGGGATTCCGGAGCTTCAGAATCAAAAACTGGGGGATACAAGCCCATTATCAATTTTGACAACCTCGAGAGTCGGGTCAAACATGAGGTAAGCATGGGAAAGGAGTGAAGAAGGAAAGAGAAAGAAAAGAGGAAGAAACCGGACAACACGCTCCTCAATTATACGATCGTGTCATCTATGTCTCAACCCAATTCTTGGAGGACGACAAGGTCACGATGGTGCAGAGCCTCAACACAATCATGCCACCCTTACCTAAGAGGGGGCCAAGATCGTATCATAGGGTGGACACTATCATGCCGTTTGCGGGGTTTAGAGAATTATTCTGTGTCCAGGCAAAGACACGATCGTGTCATATGGCGACGCGATCATGTCCCCAGCGTTTCTCGACATCCCCCCAGACTTTCTTACTTTTCTTTGGGTTTTCTAATTACCGATGTAATTACTCTTTTTACCCTCGCTAGGAAATATGTCTAATCTCTAGTCCTACTTAGTAATTTTATGTTTTCTTGGGGATTACTCTACCAAACGTTTGTATATACATGGACATTTGATGTAAAGGGCAAATTATGAATGATATGAATGAAAAGTTGAAGCTTTTTGCAATCAAAATTTTCTAAAATCTTGTCTACTTTATCCATTATTTGGTTAATGGTGGTGTTACAAGTCTTTTCCTTTAGAATTTAGTGGTGGATCATCCTTTAGCCAGATTTGGTGGAACTGTTAGTTCTTGGTGATGGAACCTCTCCTTTATCCAAGCCCATATCCATCCCTTGGTGTAATTTTCTATTGGTTTTGTTGTCTACATTAAGATCATCATCATCCCTTACCTCCCGACCGAAACTCTAGCATTCCTGGCCCATCCGCATACGCTCCACTAGTACTAGGTAAGTTTGCATTTACTATAGACACTGAATTTTCTGACCCAAGCAGCTCGCTGTTATTCCCGATTTATTAGAACTTTAGCATGGAATCCACCTTTCGTTATTATAAATAACTTAGAATGGTTTGGGGGAGAAAGGGTACAATAATGGCATACATCCTTAACGAAGCAATTCAAACTATGCACTCAAAAGCCGCTGAAAACACATGGGGGCATACTTACATGAATCACCAGGACAGGGCAATTCACCTGACCAATTTTGTCCGCGTTCTAAAACAGGAAAAATCAACCGATCAATAAACCCTGATTCAAAGATATATGCATAAAGAAATCTTACCATTACTAATTTGTTACCTTGTATATATCGAACCAATATGTCCTTTTAACCGGGTAAAGTACCCTCACCCCAGAAAGGATTGGACTATGTAAAACCACACCTCGTAGGTTAGGAGTACGGGATGCTAGATCTACCGTTGGGCCGCTCCCAACAGATTGACCATAGAGTATCAATTGCTCATCTTTAACACTGTACTGCTCCTTGAGGCATTTATATGCCGCATCAATGTCTGCGTATGTATTAGACTCAGTAGGCTGTTCAGAGGAGAAACAATTGATTAATGTAGTATTTTGACAAACACAAGATACAATGAATAAACTCCTCATTGCACAAGACATAAAGAGAACCGAACCCCAAAATGTCAATCACAACAGATGATAGAAATGAAACTAAATTATGGATATTGCATATTCATTATTAGATCCAACTAATGACAGATTATAGTTACGTACACATAAAAGCTACAAAGTGCTCTTTACACATCAAACTGTACTATACTGCATCACATATATAATTTATACAATTGCTTCCAGAGCTTACAATTTATGTTTGGCGCTGACACACTGTATCTCTCCATTACTAGAGAGCAAGAGCTGTTCTATTTGTGACTGCTAAAATTATGATTGCAGCTGAACGTACTCTCAAGGGGTTCAGATGAAACACAGATACACATATATGTGTGTTTGACAGCTGGGTAAGTGTAAATTGTGTATTGATGTAACTGCATCACATATATAATTAATATAGCGACAATGCCGTTCTGAAGAAAACACATCAGAAAGTGAAGGTTTGTTCTAGGACAAAATGGGTGTTTAATCACATGATAAACAATCACAAAGGCAAGTTTGGCAAAAGTTGAAGCAAAGTCCTGAGCAAAAGAATGACACCAAAGTGTAATATATCCTAGCATTTCACAGATAGTAGTACATTCTGTTACTGGGAAAAGAGGCAGGCAGGGGCACAACCTTTCCAGTTGACTGGCCGTATCCGGAGTAATCATACCTAGAAATTGAGAATTAGAAAATCGTTAAAACATAGGAATTGCCCCAAGATACAGTACAGTATTTATAAATAAACAGTAATCATGCACCATGTATGCCAAATTGCAACAACAAATGCTAAGCGTTACTGCATCAGTTGATAAATAAATGCAGCACTTAGACTGTAACAAAATTATGTTGCATTTATATACTATGAAGTCTACTGCAATTGCTGAAGACAACCCTAATTATTTGAAGAAAATGATCACAAATGCACACCAAAAGTAAAATACTTGATCATGTCTAGCATACAACAAGGAATCAGCAGGCCCAGGCCTTGATGTCTACTCCACGTTTGCCTAATACCACTACACAAACTTCCATCAAGGCTTACATGATTATCATTTGCATTAGTTACAGCAAAATGAGGAAGATAGGGTGATAATATTTCCTCAAATTAAAACCTCCTTTTCTATTAAGGAACAAGTTGAACATAAAAGCCACCTACAAAGAATTTACAAAATTTCACAAGTTTCAGCATAGACGAACTCTAAATCGATCTGAAACACCAGCATAAGATTAATAATTCTATGAAAAACATTTCCCAACCAAGTTATTATTTCTCATGTACCAAACACACTCTTAATATGTAAAGCAAGGCCATAATTAATGCCTGAAGTGTAAAACTAGGAGTGATGAAGCCCCAGAATGAGAAGAAAGGTTGGTAAAATTACCCCATAAGATTAACCCGAAGGCGATTGCTGAGCTCCACAAAGAGCTCATACATTTGACCCAAATCAGCAGCATTGCCGTGGGAGTACAACAAAGTAGCTGATGCTTTTGGGTGCTTCACATATACAGCAACGATGTCGTTGCCTCTTCTAGTTTTAAGTTTCAAGACATCTACATCCTCTCTCCTTGGAACCTCCGGAATTGACAACTTTGTATGCTCGGACTCCTCGTCGGAAACCACCGTGTACGACGGTGGACTTGGCGGAAAGAATGCGAATTTAGCAGCGATTGATGACGTAACTCCGCCCATTTTCTGCTTCTCTCATCAGAAATCCCCTGTTTCATAAACCTCCCAACTCCCCCTTTTCCACATATGGGGGAGGAAATCCTTCCTTACCCAGTAATTCTTTGACCACAAAAAACGAGTACCCAGATGTAATTTTAGCTCAAAATCAATGACCTAGAAGAAAATTTCAGCTGAAATTAATGATTCTGACAAAAAAAAAGTTCAGCTGAAAATCAATGACCTAGACAATTTTTCAGCTGAAAATCGATTACCCTCGAAAAAAAATCAATAACCTAGATATATTTGAGCTAAAGAAACAACACAGAGAAGCTAAAACCTCAAATTCGACAACCCAGGAGACGATTTCAAGCTCAATCAACTCCAACAGATCTTTGACAGAGAGATGACATAGGGAAGGGAGGCAAAAAAAAAGGAATCGGTTTGGAAGTGGGGTTTTTGATTTTTGAAAGTGAGAGAGGGAGGACGGCCTTCCTTCTAGAGAGAGAAAGAGAAGGTGGGGTGGTGTGGTGCAGATGACGGCGACATTCGGTAAATGAATTAGTTAGGCCAAGGAATAATATCAGCATGAATACATGAATCCGAAGAGATGAAAGGCAAAGCTAAGCAAAGGGTCATAGTTCTGTAAAAATTCAATGGTAAAAAGGTGAGGTGATTGTTTTTTCCCCCAATTCGGATAAGAAAAAGTAGGGATTTTATTTCATAAATTTGGAAGAACTTCTGACAGACAGTGAGTCACAGAATGAAGAAACTTTTGTGTGTTGGAATGATATGATTTGATTTGACTAGTGTTTTGAAAGGTAGGGTTAAGGTTTAGGGTGGGTAAAATTGCTGATGGATTCTCTGGCATTTTATGTTTGTTTACATGTTCATCACCCCTATCTGTGTGTTGGGTGTGACAATCCAATGACATGCTTCCCAATTTGGGAGGTATATTCAATTCATAAGTCCTCTTTGGCAGGAAATTCCTTTGACTAAGTTTGGTTCAAATTTAGTTATGCTACATTATCTATAATTTCAAAAAAAAAAAGGCATCTTTTAAATGGGGAGGATGAAACTTAAAAATATTTTTTTTGCATCATTGTTGATTTTGTTAGGAGCATTAAGGGTTTAGTTTACTTTCATCATTTTTCATTGCAATATCAATTTATTTCCACCTTTAGTTTTAAATGGTAATTGAGTCGTAAACGTTCTTGGGTCCTTCAAATCATTTATTGAGAGCTTTTTCAGATCGACATGTATAATGTATTTATATATGCTAATTACTTGATAAATAACACTAAGGTAACTCATTGTAGGCCATCGATTTTACAACCTAAACTACACGTAGCAAACCAAGCTGTAATATATTTTTGGGTCCAATTGTGAGTCATTAAGTGAATGAAGACATTTAAAGTTTCACAACAAGAAAATAATTCCCAAACAGACAACATAAAGGAGTCAAATATGGTAATTTTTTAAGGCTATAAATATATGTTCTATACTAGATTCAAGAATGTGTCTAATAAACTCTAGAAAACTTGTGAAAAGAGGAGAAGATGACTGAGCCAGTGAGTGAAGAATGAAGTTCACCTCACTATTTATAGGACTGGATAGGAGAGACAAGGATCAAATCTTTTTTATTCAAATTAAAATCTTGATTTATGGGAACAGTCAATGGATTCAATATCGACCAATGACTAGTCAATATTCAGATTAAATATTATCATAATAATCATATAGGAATTATTCATGGATTAAAACTTGAAAAATCAAATCAAGTGTAGCCAGCACTTCAACAAAAATCATGTTAGTCCAATACATATCACACATACAGCTCAAATCCTTATTCAAAATGAAAGATACTATTTACAAATGGCCATGTGTTCATGGCCATCATATGAACCATCAAGCCTTACCCAAAGGATATCTAACTTCATGTCGTTACATAGGTAAACTCAACAACTGTTATATACGAGGCCCAACCAAATCTAGAGTCTACTAAAGGTCATAGACCCGACCTCTTTACATACTACTTGAACAAGCACCACTTATCATGGGATGATTGTAGTTTTAGTGCTCTGATCACCATGCAATGTCATCTATCATTGAACTCAAACTTTATCGCATATGTCAAGTGTGAGTTAAAGCTTTGTAGTTGATGACGTTGGTAATGAGCCTTATTACCATTCCAATTTATGTCTACTGCATCAAGTCATTATCTAACATTTGTTTAAAGGATCGACAAAGTTCTCACTTGTTTTTACATAGCTTGCTGACACAATTCCATCCTTAATAAGTTGATGGACATAACATAAGCATGTCTTACCCCCAACGCGTCTTGACTTGCCATTATAGACACGATTTTAAACGCTCAATATTGTAGCATTCCTATCACAATACAACATTATTGGAAGCATATGTTCACCCATCGAAGAATCTCCACCAACAAGTGGCGTAGTCATTCTACCTCTTTACAAGTGGCGGTAAATACTATAAACTTTAATGCCATGGTGCAGTTCATAACACATACTTGTTTCTTTGAACCCCAACAAACAACACGTCTACCATATAGGAATACCCAACCTATAACTGAGGTATAATTCCCCTTCTCACTAATCCAACTTGCATCTAAGTAACCTTCCAAAAACCAAAGGTTCTCCCTTATAGTGCTACCTATAGTTTTGGGTTTAAGGTGTCCCAACAATCACCTTATGCCACTCCAATGCCCCTTGCTCGGATTGTTAATATACCTACTAAGCTTTCAAATCGTAAAGGTTATATATGACCTAATACGAGTCATTACATACATTAGACTACCAATGACTCCTGCATAGTCCATTTGTGCAACTAGTCTACTATGGTTTTCACTTAACTTATGACTTTAAACAAATTGTGTGACCATGTAACAACCCCAGGATATTAATTATCAAATTAAGCTAATACCTTACTTAATCTAATGATTAGCGCAGCGGAAATACTCACTTGAGGGCATTACCGTCGTCCATGGAAGTGGACAAGGCTAAAACCTATCCCAAACACACATCCATAACATAATCAACATAAACCTTACAACTTATCACAAATATACTTAACTTAACAACTTGACAACATAACTCATAACTTAGATACAAACCCAATTACCATGGTAACAACTCCTTTGAAAGTAAGACATATTTCTCTCCCAAATCACCTTCGTCGTCTTACGCTGCCTAAGGGTTCGTCCTTCCGATGTCCTGCCTTTACTCTTAGCCGGGCTCCCTAAAACGAAAACATAAAACTTCGAAACATGAGATAAACTCATAACGTATACCCCTATAATGTAAGAATCATTTAGAAAATAATTTTATTTAATTAGCGCGGTTCCAAAAACCTTAAAAAAATAACATAAATAACATATGAATAGTAAAGTAGAAATATAACTTACATAACCTCACCATAACTTAACCTGTACATGAAAACGTGACTTGACCTGTATATGAAAATTATGACTTAACCTGGATCTTAAATCACAACATTGGTGAAAACATACTCATGAGTTCCCTCTTTTAAACGTAGCACCATCATGATTTCGAAAGACACTTAAATCATACATAACCTTATATTAATTATACATAAAACCACAACCTAAACATGACCTTAAAACCCCAAAATTCAAGACTCACAAACATCGGTATGTAACTTACAAAGCTTTACTTTGATTCAATTAACTTGGGTAACTTAAGAAACTTTGCAGTTGGTTGTCCTGTTATTATCTTGAAGGTCCCCTACTTGCGATCATCGGCTAAACCTCCGACACAATTAACTTGGGTAACTTAACAAACATCGGTATCTTGAAGGTCCCCTACATGCGCATACTTGGACCGATCGGGAGATTCGGATGGTAGACAATGTCCTATACTTGCCAGATTTCCATAGGGTGCACTTATGACACAAATTATCCTGATGTGCACTACGACACAATTATCCTGGTGTGCACTATGACATGATTAATCATGATGTGCACTAAGGCACATGTTACCTGGTGTGCTCTAAGCACGATTACATGGGCGAGGACTTTATGTACTGTAGAAAACTTGAAAACATGTCTTGCCTTTAATCTTATTATTTTGGGTTTCATATAAGACGTAACTATGGCGTAAACTATTCATAAAGCACTCTCAGACATAACTCGCCCTCGTATGGTAACCCTCTCATGAAAAACCTTAACAAAAACAATACTTTGTTACTATAAAAACACTAGCCAAAAGTACCCACATGATATATATATTTTACCATGAAGATGTGTATTTACAAACTCAAGTAGGATACTTTAGTTAATAAATCTTACTTTGGTCCTTAGAACCCCATAAATCTTTTTATACTCTACTTTATCATGACATAAAGCATTGATGTAAATAATATGAAACTTAAGAACAACATGAGCTTGATAAGGCGTAAAAACAAATTGTGTTCTCATAAATAGTTAAGTATGATGTTTTACTTTACGAACCTTACTCAGTACATAAAACCAGATAAACTTACTTACTTATACTTTAACATGATATATAAGATTGGCATAAACGACATAAATTTTAAAATAAACATAGGATTTATATGACAGAAAATAAATCATGTAATTAACTTTAAAAGGTTACAGGCAATATACGTACCTGAAGCTTTAGAAACAAGCACGGGACGCGCAGAGACTTGAACAACTGGAGGCAACGATCTCTTGAAGGAACTTAGAAAAGAGGAGAGAACATGAATTAGAAATCAACCTAGATGGGAGGATGGAGGAGTAATTTTAATAAATTATTCGCGACTAGCTAACGAATGTAATTTCCTAAGCCGCACTAAAGAAGTCATAACTTCTTCCATAGACATCGTATCAAAGCATAATAGAACTTTTCGGAAAGCTTCAAATCCTCGGTACAACTTTATTGTTGACCATGAAAGCTAGAAACATGGCTAAGGAGGGTAAACCTAAGAGTTAATTACATTTACCCTACCTAACTTATGTGGTAATAATTTTTGCACACCCGACATTTGAAAAATAATTTTCACCCTACCTGACATTTAAGTGGTCATAAATTTAAAGCCCCTTAGGTATGTTATAATTGATTTTTTATTGACTTTTCCGGTAAACTGTAAAAAAATAATTATGAAGTGACCTTTATACCCTTGTTATTATTTCCTTTGACTTTCAATTAAATGTGAAATGACTTTTATACCCTTAGTATTAATTGTTATGGCATTTTAAAACCCAACCACTCCACTGATTCCTCTGATCCTCTCCCCGGCCTCCCCTCCCATACAGAAAATGAAAACCTAACCCCTCTCAAACTACCATGTCTGTCTTCTACTTTCTAACATAGTCTTTTCCTTCTCAAATTAAATGGCAACATCGTAATTTCACATAGTGATATAGGGGGATTATTGTATTTTTCCATTTTCGATGACAAGTTACCGGATTCTAATACTAAAAATCACTTTCACTGAATATCAGGTAGGGTGAAAATTATTTCCCAAATGTCGGGTGCGCAAAAATTATTACCGCATATGTCAGGTAGGGTAAATATAATTAACTCATAAAACTAACATCTTTACAAGCTGTCTAGAATAATAACCATTTAAACTTTAATTATTCGGACAATCATAACTCGAGCTCTACTTAACGGTTTGGACCGTGCAAACTGTCTACGGAAAGCTTGTAATACATACTCCAACTTTCATTTTAACCTCGAGTTGATTTGGGCATGGGAAAGGGTCGGATTTTGGCCCAACACACGGGCAGTCCCAAAACATGTTCTGGGTGAATTCAGATTATTAGCCCAATAATCGAGGACTCATAATTTTCATTCCTGACATTCGATAGTTACAAAATTTCCCATTCTGGAAAGCTTAAAAAATGATCTAAAACTTTCATGTTTAACATTTAAACCAAAGGGACCTCTAAACCCACGAAAAATGCACATCTTTAGGCCGACGTCAAACATTCTCAAATTTGCGTCATCTTACGGTTTTGGCCATAACTCCTAATATACATATCGAAACGACGAACTACAAAAACCGGGTGTTATAGCTAACACCTTAAACTATCTAATCATACCATAAAATAGCTCAAAATCATATTTCATTTCCTCTGAAATTTCAGAAACCAACCATAATGCAATATTACTTCACGAACTCACTTGCATGCATGTTTAACTCACTAATTCACCTTAATCACTCTCCAAATCCTGCCTCCAACCAAGAACACAAATTTCCAGAATTATAAACATGAAGAAAACCTTCATCTCTTACCAAATTCCACACATGCAAAGCTCAATTCAATATACGTAATGCTCCTAAACACTACATTTTACGAATTCAACACTAAAAGCCATAGAAATCATCTTCTTGCTAACCAAATCCCAATCCAAACACATGCATCTATACTTTAGCTACAAACTTAATTTCTCATAGGAATTTAAACCTCCTAAATCACATGCATGTCACAATCTATTAAGACAATACCAATTCAAGACATAAATCATCAATTTTTCTTCATAAACTTGCCCAATTCACACTTTAGTACTGGGATTCCTTCCACCACCACCTCTTGAACTTAAGTATCACTTGATTAATATCTGTAAATATGAAAAGAACCCCTAGAAATTAAATTATAACCATGTAAAACTCTAATAGAGTGAGTGTGGAAGATGGAAGCAATTACCACAAGAGGAAGAGGGAAGATGAGATAATGATGATGGTGGTGGTGCAGCGGCCAGCTGGCGGGGCGTCGGCAGGCAGAGGGTGGGGAAGTTGGGTAATCTTAGGTGAAAGAGGGAGCAAGAAATGAGAGGGAGTGTGTTTGTATTACAAATGAAGAACACCTCTAATTGTACCCATAATCATATACCCATTAATATAATTAAAGCCCAAAAGATATTCTCCCCCTCTCTTCTTCCTTAACTCAACCGATTCACATGAGGCCCAAATGGAGAAAATTTGATCCATTTAGTCTTCTTTTCATATCTATATCATCCTAAACCCAATTTACTTAATTTGGTATACCGTAAAAACTCACTGAAATCCAAACAAATATTCACATATATATATATATATATATATATATATATATATATCTCCTTGAAAACTCATAATTATATCTTAAATTGACTTGGATAAAGGAAAACCCGATAAATCGGTCTCGGAAAAATAATTTCGTAAACGATCATGACCACTATAAATTATAGAAAGAGAAACATTAAGAAAAGAAATTTTAGACTGATATACTTGACGATCGTTGCACTGTTTAAGTCCTGCAAAACACACACTTGGTTAGAAAAATTTGGAACACACGTTTTAATTAATAATAATTATTTTTAACCTTGATTATTTAAGCTAATAATACGTATTAAGGGGTGGTTTTCTTTGGGTTATTACAAACCACCAAATAGGAGAGTCCTTATGAAACCTTCCTAACACTTTCTCCACCTAGTCATGAACTTGTGTTGGACTTGTCCAACATTATCACATGCGCTTCACTCAACTCCTTCATAAGGAACTTAGTAGACAATACACTCTTAGTTTTCTCAACTTGTTCCATATTGGTCCTAAAGACCAACATGTCATCAACATATAAGCATATATATGATCACTCCTTTTTTATTCTCAACCTTAGAATAGATACATTCATCCAACCTATTGATCCTAAAGTGAAATCCAAGCCTTACCTCATCAAATACGTGATGTTATTGCTCAGTTGCTTGCTTTACATAGTTACTTTCTCAACCATCAACAACAAACACTTTGGATCATTCCACATACACTTTCTTTTCTGCTTCTTGATTTAGGAATATCATATTGATATTCATTTGATGGGTTACAACTTATGGATAGAGGTTAGGGTATAAGTGCTCTTATAATTGCAATCCTAACAACAATCCTAGCAATGGGTGCATAAGGATCAAAGTAGTCAATACCAAACTTTTGTGTAATGTGTCTTACAACAAGTTAGGATTTGCATTTTTCTATTGTCCCTTTAAAAGCTTTAGGATCCTCATCAACATTGTATATATAATGAACTTTTCAATGGCGTTACTATTATCATCTACCAAGTAGATGTATAAGTATAAGCCATAAGACTTGGATTATGTCATTATCTTACTCCTTATTTTATCAACATCTTGTCGATTAGCTTGATTACCATTCCTTGGAAGTATGTGAAGAGTGAAATCCTTTGGTCTACAATTGAAGAAAACTGAGTCTCGTCAAAGATTGCATACATTTATTCTATCACGATATTCACTATTATGTAGTAACTCGGCTCAATAACTATAAACCTATAGGCTTGTCTCTCTTGAGAGTAACCTATAAAGATATACTTAATTCCTTTTTCATATAGTATCCTTTTCTTAGGTTTTGAGACCCTTACAATGACCTTACAACCCTAAGCTTTACATTGTAGTAAAGATGGATTTCTTTTGTTCTAAAATTCATATGGGGTTTTAGAGTTTTATTCAATTAGAACTCTATTTAAAATGTAGCAAGTTGCTAATAAGGCTTCACCCTAAAAACCTTTACTTAAGTTGGAGTTGATAATATGAAATCAACCATATCTTTTACGGTTCTCATCTTTCTTTTGTTTACACTTTGTTGTTATGGTGTATAAGGTGTTTTGGTTTTATGCACCAAACCACATTATTGAAAGTAATTACCGTCATAATATTTTTCATCTCTACCTAATCTTAAACATTTTATTAAGATATCACAATGTAATTCACTTTTAGCCTTATAAGTTTTAAACTTGCCTAAAGTTCCATTTTTTGAATGCAAGAGAAACAATTGGCAATAACTTTTTTGTTAAAAAAAAAATTCAATGAAGGTGCGACACTCGCGTTTTTATTTTTAAAATTTCGGGAAAAGAAAAAGCGAACTAGACTTTGATGCGCTCATCGGTTAAACAATTTACAAACATCCTTAAATAAAATCCCAATCTTAGTATAAAAGAAATCATCATTCCTTATGATTTTTACACCCTAAATAAAAGCAAAATTTTAGGATTTACCGAAAATTACTCGAAACAACGAAATACAAAGTAAAACAATTATGAATCAACATTCACTAGCCAAATTTTTTGAGCCCATTTTGTTTCCATGGGGCCTGAAAATCCTAAGCCTTGGGCCCTTGAATTATTGATGGAGTATATCAGGATGGGGCCCGCCAAATCCAAATCACAAGTGACTCACCCTCCCAAGACCTTGAAGGCGTGGATGAGTCTTTTTCCTTCAAGATGGGGTGCGACACGCACTTCAAAGAGGATTCGGGCCAAGGGATGTTGCTTTTGGTCCTCAATGGGACCATTCCCAAGCCTTATGAGGCTCCCGGGATCTTATCAGCACAAATAAGGTGACGAAGTCAAACTTTCCTTCCTTTTTGGCTCCTAGCAGCCAATGTCAACATCAAGGGTATTTTGGGAATTTTCCAGCCAAAGAAGATCAACCTGCGTCCGACTCGAAGGTATTTTGAGATCCTAATATTCATCAAGAAGCGAGATGGAAATCAACCAAGAAATGAGCATGGAAGTATCGGAAAGCAGGGGCGTCACAACCGCGATAATGATCGTCACGCCCGTGGCATGACTCAGTAGCTAGAGTCACAACCACGATATCTCATGTCGCGCCCATGACATCTCTCCTAAAGAGATGAAGTTGAAGACAACGTCGTGTCCGCGACGCCGCGACAAGGAGAAATCGGAGCTCAGAAACTGCCATGAGCCACGCTCACAACCTTAAGGTCGCGCTCACGACTTTCCCTCTTGGTAATCTTTGATATACAACCAACATTGTAACAAGAAAGAGAATCATTTCTCATGATATACAACCAAGTGTAACAAGAAGGAGCGAACTCCTGCAATTGGAAGTCATGCATGCTCCTTTCACCAACATTGTAATGTATCTTTCTTCATTTTGAGTGCATCTTTATTCATTTTAAGAGAATCGTTTCTCATAAGTAGCATTACAAATAAACTTTAATTTATTTGGTCATCAACAATAGTATAGGTTCAATGGTAACAATGCTTAATAGTCTATAGGTTTAGAGTTCGAGTCTTGTTGTAATTTATTTTGCTTTATAATTGTTTTTTTTTTTTGTCTTTGTTATGTATCTTTTTTCACTTTGTAACGTATCGTTATTTACTTTGAATGTATCTTTATTCACTTTGTATATATCTTTGAATATATCTATGTGTAATGTACTTTTGTTTACTTTGTAGTGTATTTTTGTTTGTTTTCAATGTATCATTTTTGTTTTTTATTTGTATTTTTGGTTACGATTGTTATATAGTTATTTCCTTTGTTATGTATCTTTGTTTACTTTGAATGTATCTTTATCTTTATGTAAAGTATCTTTATTCACTTTGAATGTTCCTTTGTTTACTTTGAATATATCTTTGTGTAATGTATTTTTGTTTACTTTATAGTGTATTTTTTTTTATCTATTTTCAATGTATCATTTGTGTTTTTTATATGCATTTTTAGTCATAATTGTGACTTTTTTTTTTCTTTGTTATGTATTTTTGTTTACTTCAAATGTAGCTTTGCTTATTTTGAATATATCTTTGTGTAATGTATTTTTACTTACTTTGTATTGTATCTTTGTTTGTTTTTAATATATTTTTTTTATCTACCTTAAAACCTTATGTATACCGTTCATATGGTACTAGGTGCTAGTGGTTGTACCTTATAAAATTTGAGAGAGATGGGGAGAGAGAGATGTGTGTGTGTGCACGTACAAGAGAGAGAGAGAGAGAGATAGAGAGAGAGAGAGGGAGAGAGAGAGAGAGATTTCGCAGCATGATATGGAGAAATGGAAAGGTAAAATTATCAATTTGTGTACTATGTATGTTATAATGTTATTAGACTCTTCCTTACACCTCAAATTGAAGTGTTAGAAAAAAATAAGAGTTAAGAAAAGTAAAAAAGGGTAAATCTCACTCCACCTTACTGCCCCTTGCCCCCTCTCACTCTCTTCCCAAGCAAGGATAAGGAAGAGTAAGCAAACCCTCCTGCAATTTATTAGGTGCACCTGAAGCACGTACTCCAAATGGTATAATTGTTCACCCGCATATATTATATTATTCACCATGGATATTAGATTGTTCACTCCTATTACAATGATTGTTCACTTATAAATACCTAGAGCACGTACCCTTCTCCCAAGCGAACAAAATATTAGGCAAAGCATTAGTGTACGTCTAGTAAACCATTAGCTGACTGCTTTGACAACTTATGGATCAAAGTTCACGGACTGTATGAGCTCCAAAATTACGGTTTTTAGGAAAGTGTCCTAAAATCACCCAGTCTCTTGATCCCACAATTATTATTTCCTAATTGTATTAGGATATTATTTAGGTTTCCTCGTTATGTTGGGTTTCCTAATTGTATTAGATTCTAAATCTAATTGGAGTGGGAGTCAAGGTAGATTTATAGGGAGTTTTCCTATAAATAGTGGGTCTTGTTCGCCTTGTTTGGTGTGGCCAAGTTTGGGGCACCTCCTATGGGACGAGGTGTATTCAGATATTCTGAAATTTCGTATTCCAATTGGTGAGAGAGTTTTGTTGACTAACAGCATGCGTCTCTTTCGGTGTTTGAGATCTTTGTAATACTCTCTTTGTTGGATCTCGGGAGGAGATCGTTCGTTGTACTCTCTACCATAGTGGATTCGTTTGTACTTGTGTCGCCCGTGGTTTTTTCCCGATTTGGGTTTCCACGTTAAATTCTTGTCCCCTTTCATTCTTACATTTATTTTTTTCGATATCAAGTAGTCATCTTATTTTCCGCTTCCGCTGATTAAGTTGCTCTTATAATTAAAAACCCTAACAACGGTGATAATGATATGCATGATGAAGATGCCCAAAATCAACACAGATGTCCAACAGTATATATTTGCACTCTAAATCCAAAATGCATCTCATTGTTGAATTGAAACTTTATATAAGGAGTCAAGATTATCTTAATACTCATATATACAACGATGCTATTGAAGCTGTATAGCGGCCATGATCGCGTGTACATATAGGAGTATATGAAGGATTGTAACGGTGAAAACGGAAAAAAATTGCTCCATATGTTGGACTATATATGTACATATCCTAAAACACAAATTTAAAACATTGGTGGAAACGTACCAGGCGAACAAAATACAAGGAGAGAGCAAAAGAGGAGGACAACGCGATTTGATCATCAAAAGCTTTTATCATAAACCTCACTTGTGGGTGAAAATGGAGGAGATGCATCATTTAAAAGTCGTACATTATCATTTGTTTGTTGAATATCGACCACCACTTGATTCAAGGAATTTGTCATTTCCTTGTGTATTCCTCTGAGTGAGGTGAGTGTTTCCTCCATGGAAGGTCTCAAATCCATGTCCTCCTGCAAACACTGAAAAGCGAGTTCTGCTACAAGCTTCACCATCTTCTGCACCCCATAATCCTTTTCGTACCCAAAAGCTGGATCAACGAGCTCATGCACTGCGTTTCTCTTTATTCTGTCCACTGCCATGTTAGACAAATTGATATCATGTCTATGCCTTGTGATGTCGACAGCTGGCTTTGATGATATCAGTTCCACTAGAACAACTCCAAAGCTATAAACATCGCTCTTCTCAGTGAGTCGATAACATTTGTAATACTCAGGATCAACATAGCCAGGAGTTCCTTGGGGTGCTGTCGAGACATGGGTCATGTCACTAGGGAAAAGTCTTGATAGCCCAAAATCAGCCACCTTCACTTGGAAATCATTGTCTAAGAGAATGTTGGTTGTTTTCACGTCACGGTGTATGACCTCAGACTTGTGAAGGAAAGCTAGGGCTTCTGCTGTCTGAATGGCAATGCTCAGCCTCGTGGCCCAACACAGGGTATTATTAGACTCTGCATGTTTCCCATGAAGATGATCAGCGACTGTTCCGTTGGGGATGTACTCATAAACTAGGAGCAGTTCTTTGCTTCTCTTTGAGGTGCACCCATACAGAGTCACTAGGTTTTTGTGTCTTATGGTAGCTAGGATCCGGACCTCGTTCATGAACTGTCCCATGCGCTTGCAACTGCTCTCGTACAAGCGTTTCACAGCAACAAGGCGCCCATCACTGAGCTTTCCTGAACACATACAATCAAAAAGCATCCTCTCGTAAATTCCTCTTCGTATGTAAAATTTCATTTTGCTTATAGTCAACAACTCAAGATAGAAGTATTGGAAAACAAATAATTGGGTTTTGACTGGTTCAACTGGTCTGGGTCATTTTGAGATTACATTGAAATTTCTTTTGATTAGCATATACATGTTAAGATAATGCTATCAGTACTGCAATAAATTTCAACCCTATTCAGTTCAGGTTTCAGGGGTAAAGGAATGATTAGTATATTCAGTAAAAGTTGAAAAGTTGAGGGTTGAAAATATAGTAAGAATGGTTTACTTTAGCCTCAGTTAGGTAAATGGTCAAGTGAATGTATGTTTAGATGATAATTTGGGAGCCCAATTTTGGGTCTGACTTCAAGTCACCCTAGCTTAGTAATAGATGGATTGTTAAGACTTAAGAGACAAGATGATTGAAAAAGAAGCTTGGTTAAATATCCTTCTCACCATAATAAACAGTACCAAAGCCACCATCTCCCAATTCCCTGGACTCACTGAAATTATCAGTGGCTGCCTCCAATTCAGCATAGCTGAAGATTTTAACACCATAGTAGAAGCTAGCTCCATCAATGTCAGATTTAGAGGAAGGATAGGAGGTGATGCTCTGGGACAGGTTAGTTGATGGGCTAGTAGTGACATCTTGGCTATAGCGAAAGCCTCTGCTTGAGGAATGGCCAGAACTTTGCGCGCCAAGAGTAGCATCCTTGCTTTGTGCCTGAGATTGGTACTGTCGTCTTCTTCTTTGTATGATAAACACGGATAAGCACACAAGTGCAAGTAGACCTACACCTCCTGCTGCCACCCCTGGATGTAAATTTCGTACAATGATTTAAAACGGTGTTTGAAGACATCAAAATCTTGAAGAACCAAAATATTGAACCAAGGGCAAACAGCTTTTTACCTATTATAACAGTCTTTGTTGATGACTTTCCTGCAGTAAGATTTCCATAACGTAGACATGTCAGATTTGTAAACATAAAAAGTCAAGTTGCATGATTGTAATTATATTTAGTAGTTCAATCACAAGAATACTATAGATTTGTGTGTAGAGTTATGCATCTAAAACAAATCTTTTGGTCAATTCTGTTGTGGTTTCATTCTCCTTGTTTCAGTAATATTCCTCAACTTCATGCTTCCTTCAAGTTGTGATAGATTATGAGTAAATGGAATGTACCCCACAAAGTGCTGACCTGAATTTGGAGTTTTCCCTTTATCTGTTTCTTGTCCTGCATTAGGCACTGCACACAATATTAGCCTTTACAAGAATCTGTATCTGAAACTCAATTATTACCTTATAACCAAAATCTCAACCCAATAGCAAAAAACCTAATGAAAAAGTTGCTTTATTTATTAGATTTAAGTGTCTTGGTAAAAAAAAAAAAAAAATCAGTTTCTTAAAATAACAAATACAATGGTTTATTCTGAAATTTTGCAACTTCGAGCCCTTAATAAAGAAGAGAAGCATTAAGCATGTATGCCAAAATTATAGATCAATTGGAGAGTGTAATTCTCAATTAGCAGCAGAGCCAGTGTGTTGAACCTTCCTGAAGAAATTGGGTTAAATTTGACAGAGAGATACATAGAGGTGGATGGAGGAACTACTGAAGTGGATGATATTGTCACAAAGAGCCCAGGAAATTTATATGCAGCTGGTTCTACAACAAATTAGCTGATCCCTAAACTTGTTCCACTACAAGTGTAAGTTAGAAAATTACAGAAATAAATTGAAAGCAACCGCTGAATACTGATTGGGTCGACTAATGTTACCCTAAAAAGTGCGTGCTTAAACTAAATTTAAGGGTCAACCATTTCTATCTTCTAAAGTATGTGCATGTAACTTGTCTGTCATTGCTGATAGCATAGCTACACCAGTGTCCATAAAAGAGAAGCTTGAGGCGAAATAGTGGGTGGGCTATGTTCTAAATGGTTTCCCACTGAAATGAAGGCTTTCTATGGTTATTGGAGTCTTGATCATGGGCGTTAAATTAACTGTGACCTTGTTTGAACGAAATCTCATAAATGCTGACGAGAATGTGAGAAAAATGGAAAGGATCCTAGGGTGAGACAGAGTCAGTTTCATGATACCCTGCCTTGGTGGGACTCAAAGGTACAAGTCAGTCTGGGTTGTTAATTCTAAAACAAGTTGGAAAACTACAAGGTCGAAACAGAGGCATATATGCATGTAGAACACAAGGAATTGATTAAGTAATATGAATGGTAGAAGGAACAGATGAGAAACTAAAGGGGTCATACCGGGACAACTGGAACTATGAGGTCCATCAGCACAATAACAAGTAAACTTATTCAGAATTGGATCAGACCCGCAGACCCCACCCGATCCAACACACTCTTCACACAAATCATTCTCTGCAGACCACTGTAATCCGAACCCAGACTGAAATGCTTCATGCAAACTGGTGTTGTCTGTTATACTGCCAGCCGCACTTTGATAAATTGGCACAAAAAAATTTCTTTGGCAACCCTGACCTGGACCTTGAGGTGGACCATTGGGTATGAAGTAACCATATATCCCTCCAGGACAAGAGAAGTAGCTAGACGGGGGAAAGTTAGTTTCTTCCAAACACTGAAAATAGAAGGTAACATTTGTATCCGTGGATGTGTAGCTGAAAAGGGTGAAGTTTATGCTGGTGTTTAGGGTCTCTGTATTTGGGCAGTAATTTTGAGATTCCAACAAGTCAGCCCTCACAACAGAGATAGTATGTGAAGTGTTTTTGTAATCTAGGAGGTAGAATTTCTGACTCGTGCTGATGGAGATCCCTGATGTATCATCTTTGTTATCATAGCTCATGGTCAACTCCGGCATGCCATGGCTACAATCCAGCTTGAACCCGGGATACCCACAGTATTCAGGCTGGTTCTCCTCGTCATAGAACGGGTAGCCTATGTTAGTGAGTTTCCCACACTTGAACATTCTTTTGCACTTTACGTATTTCGCATCTTCAGCGTGGGCGGGTTTATGAAGTTGGATCAAGTTAGGGAAGATTATGAACATGAAGAAGAAGAAGAAGAAGAAGGAAGATGGAACAGAGTGCTCCATGTTTGAGGGTTTCTAGGTGTATGAAGAATATGTAGAAAATAAAGAGTTTGAAGAGGTCATATGAATGTTATCATATGTTTGGTTGGAGTATTATTTATCCCTGGGGAAGTTTTTATATGTTTTCAATTCAAATTTAAAAGAATGACTTTGTGGATGAACGTTGAACAGGGGTTGCCAGCAGAGGAGGGAAATGTAAGCAAATAAAGATTTGGTGATGTAAGGTTTTTGTTGAATACAAGTAATCTGAGGATGAGGACACTGAATATCCCAAGTCCAGACAGATTGCCGCCCAGTGTCTGAACTTAAGTTTTAGTTCAACACACCGACTTCAAATTTATCGACTCTTTGCCCTTGCCACCCAAATCAATTAACAACTAAACGCTTGGATCTTTTTCCAATGTTTTGCCCAAAAAACCCATTTGTAATGTTAAATATCTCTCCTACAATTGCCATTTTGTGTGTTTCAGTCTTGAATAAAGACTCAATTTCAATGCCTAAAAACCCAGTGCAATCCAGAATCCAACATGGATTCTCGACCAGAAATGAATTTGTACAATTATAAATACGCCCGTCCATTTCATATTAATTGTTACGTTTGAAAATTATGTAGTTAAATTTTAAATTTTTAATCATAAATTTCTTGATATTTACAATAATTTGTTATATATAAAATTACTATTGTTAGATTTGTAATGAAAATTAGTCTTTTAAAAGTATAAAATCGTAATTGTTTAGAAATATCATACACGAATCAAAGGATGACAATGAATGCTATAATAGTTAACTAAGTGATAATCAGTATGAAGCAAGTATTAACTAAGAGCATCCGCAATGGTGAGTTTAAATTCAAATCACTGCTGACATGACATAAGATGCGAATGAAATGAGGTCATATAGGACATTTTAGTGTTGAGTATGAGACTCGTCTCGCGAGTTTAATACAATGATATTTTAATAATATTTTTTCTCTCTCTTCTCATCTACATCATTTTTTATCAACATAATCAAATTAATTATATTATTAAGTAGAACCCATTTACTTTTTAATTAATATAAGTCAAACTAATGCTCACTATTGGAAAGTTAGTTAAATAAATGGATAAATTTTGACTCTCTTGGTAGAGATCTACCGATTTCACATCATCCAATTAGTCAAGCTCAAAGATCACTGTTGCAGGGGCTCTAATGCCGCGTACGCCGGCTAAAAGATGTTGGTCTAGTTAAGGCAAAAATGTTAGGCAGCACAGAGCAAGGAGTTCAATTCATTTCCCATAATGAGAACATGGCATCTTAGTAAATATGCTATTGTTGAGATATATGAGATATCCATATTCCATGCTTTTCGCCTGCTTTAGATTGACTAAGGTGAATAGCTATTAGCTGCAGTATTTGACAAATTCTCAAGATGGTTGTTGAAAAGGTGACCATTTTCTACTCTAGTGGACTCTCACCTGTCATCGTCACTGTAATCCAAGGCCACATCATCACCCTACTTTTTCTTTTCTTTTCTTTTTTCTTTTTTCTTTTTTCTTTTTTCTTTTTTCTTTTTTTGTTTTTCGTTTTTTCGTTTTTCGGATTATTTTTTAAAAAGGTTTACAAGAGCAATTGCATATACTATATTATAACGACCTTCTTGGTTCAAACTTTAAACTACCAACAACCGGAAATAAATCTAAAAGACAAACAAAAGGGAAGCTTCCTGCTGTTGCAAGCTATTTCTGACCCAGTCTACCCTGATAAATGTTTTCATACTCCAACTACTTATTTATTTACTTTGTTAGTCATCTAGGGATTTAAGATGCTGATATGAATACTCACTGGGACTGCACGATAATAATCATACTTTAAAATTGGATTATAATATACTGTATTTAGATATTGTCTATCAATTATATTAGTATTTTTATATAATTTTAAACAAAATTATAGTGTATATGGCGGACCTAGATCTTTTGATTAATGGTCATCAATACACTATTATATTCATCTGATATACAAAAAAAATTCATAATTTTTATTCCAAATTATATATATATTTTTTTTTTGTATTACTAGTGGTCGTAGCCACTATTGACTTAACCTCGTATCCACCAATACCTTCAAAACATGGTATATTATCGTCCAACTTTAAGTTGTGATGTATTATGACCACAAAAGTACACTATTTTCCCTTTTATAAAAACAAAACTAGGCATTATCAAGCAATCATCTAGAACTAGAAGACTGCTCCTATTTCTACTAATTGAGCTGTCCCATTAGCCTAATGGTCAGAGTTCTTCTCTTCCTTAGGTACTATGTGAAAGACTAATGAGTTTTTAACAGCAGAGCCTAAACAACATGAACAAACAGCATGACAACTAAAATAAATAGAAAAAATATATAAAAGAACATCAACACATAAACAACCCAAAAAAAAAAAAGAAAATGGACAAAATCATAACATTAGCAAATTTTTTCTTTCCGTAATTTCTCCTTAAATAGCTCCTTAAACAATAACATGACAATCCTTTACTACTGTTCTATCTTACTCGTGATTATTGATTATGACACCTAGGCACCCAAAATCAATCTGATATCCTAGTTGAGACTTGAGAAATAAACAACCTGTGTTGTGTCACTTTACACCTGGATATGAACTGAACTGAATCAGATCCAAACAAAAGCCTAATCCAGAAGACCCATTTGTCCAACATTTGTAATTGGAGTGTTATAGTATTGTGTTGTATGTTAAGACACTATTTGGTAAAACTTATACAGAAATCTTATCCTTGAAAGTTTTCTCTGACAAATTTTTTTCTGGAAAACACTAGTTTATTGTGCCTGGTTTACATTCTGAAATCATGAGAAAATTTTCACAGACTTGGAGTATTTGGTTGAAATTGTAACATTCTTGAGGGAAAAGGTTTAGATGTCTAAATTACCCAAATTACTTATAGTAACTGTCCTGATTGTGTGCTCAGGGTTTGTAAAATTAGCAGCGGTATTCACAGAATTCGCTCTACATCAGATTTTCCAACAAGCTCCGTGAAAATTTCCTTTACCCCTACTTAAAATTTTCACTGAGAAAAGGTGGAAAATATGGATAAAATTGGTCAAAAACTGGGGTCAGTAGCCAAAAAATTGAAATAGTTTACAGGATACCTGGGGTTCGACAAGTAGAAGCCTTTTCTGGGCAGAAGCATTTAAATGTTTGATGTTTGGAGTCCCACCCACAGTGCCCACCTGATGCTGCGCAGTTCATACATTGACGATCATCCAATTTCCACTGCAACCCAAACCCATGACGCAAGGCCTCAATGGCCATGGCTTGGGTCACCATTTGTGAAGGAGCTGGTGTTTCTAATATAGGAACCCTCAATGTATAGTTGCATCCTTTGAAAGGAGAAAACGTCCCACAGGTGAAAAAGACATCGAGTTTCATGCCATTTATCTTGCATAAAGAAGGTTGTAGAGCCTCCAAGGGGATCGGGGAAGGAAACGGGCAACCATAGAAGAGAGTCATGTAGCTTGGGGCAGGGGCATACTCAAAAATTGTACCATCAATGCTGCTGTTTTTAAGGATTGAAGGGCAAAGATCATCCACAAAATCATCCCTTGCAACTCTAAGCTTGTGTCGTTTAGAATCGATGTGTAAGATTTTGTAGTTTTGGGACGCTATACTTATGATTGGGCTATCACCAGAGCAATGAAGCCTAAAGTCTGGTAGACCACAATATTGTGGCTGGTTATCACCCCAGAAGGGGAACGTGAGGTTTTGGATAAAACCACAGTTAAAAGGCTGACTGCAGTTGGAGAATCGCTCGCCATCCGACCAAGCAAATCTAGTAGGGAGGTTAGCTGATATGAATATTGAAAGGGAGATGAGGCAGACAGGGTGGAAAAGATGGAACCCCATTCTCTGAATTGGTATCTTAAGATTCACAGGATATGAGAGGAAGACCAATAAGTGGTACTTATGGTGTGTGCTATTGCTACTTGAGGCGTGCTGATTGGTTTGGCTTCTCAAATAGGTAAGGAGACTGAGGCATGGTTGACTGATTGACTCCTATTACTCGTGTTATTATCAAATCATACCCCAGGTGGACCACTAGACTGGAACAGTCTATGGCAGATTTTAGGATCAGTGCTTCCGAAAACTATTAGCTTCAGGACAACTAACTCGACTGAGACGTTTCTTTTGAGGAAAATCACATGGTCCAATTATAGCTGAACCGTAAATATATCAACTTGATTGACAATCAAAGAGGAGGTTTCCGTTCGATTGCGAAGTTGGAACGATAAAACCTAGTGGGGTCTATGAAGATCCAAATATGGCCAATCCCTGCTCATATAAAGACTGATTCAAACAGACAATGCCTTTCAACAGTGCCTTCTATATGTAGATTTAATGGATTAACTACCTGATGTTTGCAAGTATATTATATCAGCTTGTTTATATCACAAGATGTAGTCAGCATCTAGTGGGTGGGTGCAAGATCGAGTCACTGTTATGTCACTCGATGCTATAGTGTTTACTTATAAAATAGAGAATGTGTTCAAGTAAGTTTAATTAACTAGCAATCATAGAGTAGGTTGCTTATGAAAATAGCAGCTCAGCTAATCATATTGATTAGTCACCTAGGATTAGGTTGAACTAATTAGATACAACAACTGGGTCCACGGTTTGTTAATTTGAAGTTGTTTCCAACAAGAAATTCATCGGAGTGCATCAAAAACAAGCTTCTCAAATCTCCAAGGCTTGCAAGTGAATTCAACATAAATTAGGGGTACAAACCATTGTTTGTATTCTGGTCAAACAATATCTGCTTTGGTAACACTAGTCTAATTTGCTTTTACAGATTTCTGCCTTGATCCAAATATAGATTGGTGCCTTGCAGGGTATAGTCTGTATCTTGGGTCCATAGAACTAATACTACAGGACCATATATGAACTCTCCTGATTACTACTAAAGATGGGTTTAAGCAACATAATATCAAGATTTTGGATCATTATATTATGCACACACACATCCCAAAAAAAAAAAAAAAGAGCAAAACTAATGGAATTGTATAAAATCATATGAAGAAGGAAGGATATACCTGGAGCTCCAACCGCTAACATTGATTTGGAGCAAGGTGAATAACCAGTAGTTCCATCAGGGCATAGACAGGAAGTCTGATTCTTAGTAAGATCAAAGCCACATCTACCCTTTGAAGCTTGACATTGTGCACATACACCCCCATCATCTAACTTGTACTTGACCTTGAAACCATTGTTAACTATCTGACTGAAACCTTGCTCGACATCGGGCGAATATCCTGAAACTGGAATGAGAATACTGTGTGTACAAAAACTGGGGCCAACATCTCCATCCAAAGGGTAAGCAACAGATTCATTAGTACCACTGACTTTGCAGGTGAACATGTTAGGAATAGCTTCACCATATGGAAAGGGGCAGCCATATAAGACGGTGATATTCTGAGTTCCATTAGCATACTCAAAAAGGTTAAAATTCATAACTGTACTGGTGAACTCATCCAAGCAGATTCCTTGCTCTAAATCATCCCTTGCTAAACCAACAATCCTGGAAGTTTGATTAATATGCAGAACCCGGTACTTCAAATCCTTGATCTCTATCACTGGAGTAGCATTGTCATCACAGCTCAGCTCTAGTTCCGGGCGTCCGCAATCCTTGGGCCTTGAACCTCCCCAGAAAGGGTACCCAACATTGCTGAGGTTTCCACAACTGAAATAATTCCCGCATCCTTCATACCATTCTGTATTGCTGCTGCTGCTAAAACAGATGCCACAAAATTCATCACAAACCAGACGAATGTGATTGACCAGTTTAACAGAGGTTTCATGTTTAGTAATGATGATTGATCGAAATTGGAAAAAAATGGGAATAGTTGAACAAGGTGGTAGGTTTATAGACTTGGAGGCTAATTAGGATAATAATGGAGGATGGGAAATTCAAACAAGGGAAGTGCGAATTGAATTGAAGGTGTATGGATTTGGTGGCTGGTTGACCAAAACCACTAATCCAATGATTTTATTTTTTGGGCAATCAAATTGCGTGTTGTAAGCTGTGGGTCCACTCAGTGGGTCGCAGCATGCAGGAGCAGAAGCGTGGATTGATTGAGAGGAATATTATACAGCAAGGTCATGGCCTTTATTATTAAAGAAATTATTATTGTACCTTTAGAATTGTCGTTTGTTTGAGGTGCCAAACCATGGGATGCATCTAATTCATTACTCTTTCATTAACTAACGATTTAATTAAATAGACGAACCCAAAGTGACATGGTTGCACCACCTACATTAAGCTTTCCTTATAACAACTCAAACTATCATGATATTATATATACTTGTGTTAAAATCGTGTGTGACAATAATAAAATAAATTTTGTTAAAAACACAAATATAAGAATGTATATAGATTATTATCGAATAATTGTATATATCATTTTTAAAAAGAAAAAGATTTAATTATATATAGCACTTTCTAATATTTTCAAAAAGAAAAATTTATTTATACATACAAATATATATATATATATATATAAATATATATATATATATATAATAATTGGATTCTAATAATCTACTCTTTCATGATTGAATGATGGTGGGTAATCTTTCATTTGTATTACGGTGGTCAAAAAAATAAAATTGGATTGTAGTGATGCAAATCCATCCACATTCTTCTTATTTTTTCATTCCTACACTATATTGTTTTGTTTTTTTCTCGGCCTATAAAGTTAATGAATCGTAGTTTTAAAACATTTTTAAATTATTTTTGAGACTCGAATAATTATTATGATTTTTAAAAATAATAAAAGTGAAAAATCGTAAAAATAGTAAAAAATGGAAAAAATTGGGAGAAGCGCTGTAAATTCATTAAAAATCATTGTAAAGTGTTATACTAAGTTTTGAATCAAATGCAACACAAAATCTACGATTCCCTTGAAAAAATCCCAATACAATCCAAATATATTATTTTTTGGACAACCAGAATACAAAGTGAAAGTACGATCCACCATTGTCCAATTGGTGAAAGTAGGGATTATTAGAATCCAATTATCCTATATATATATATATATATATATATATATATATATATATATATTGTGACGTCCCGAAAATCCTATACTTCAAAGTCAACTAACGTCGTCTAGTCAACCTAACAGCGGAAGTAAATCTCCAAATTTCTGGGACGTCATGTCGTACCTTAATCAAGGTACAAGGCGAAAAGATTAAGGTCAAAGTCAAAGTAAGAATATCAAAGGTCAACTCAAAGCTATCAAAGGTTAAACTTCAACACTTGAATTAATATTCAACTCAATATCAAGCTTAAAAGTCACACTAGTCACTCTGAGTCGCCCAACAAGGGTATTACAAACTCAAATAAATTTAAAAATCAACTGGAAGTAAAAGGGTTTCTTTTATTCCACTCATAATGGAAAACTAACGATAAACCTCACTCTACAACCCGAATCCCGAATGTGTACCTGAAAAACATGGTAACAACAACACATGAGCCATGTACTCAGTAAACACTTCACATGCAACACATAAAGCACAACAAGGCACGTAAATCAGGTAGCAAACAAGGTTTATTATGAGCTTTTCTTTTAACAAATTTAATTCAGTCATCATTCATCAGCCTTTGCATATCTCAGCCTTTGCATATCTCTTATGTGTGTTACTCAGCTAACACACCAGTCTCCCCGGGGGACTCAATCAGTACGTGTGATCCTCAACGATCACATCGTACTACCTTTGCTCTTCACATATTTCTCAATCTGCATGTGTGATCCTCAGCGACCACATCATGCCATACGTGTGATCCTCAGCGACCACATCGTGTCGTATGTGTGATCCTCAGCGACCACATCGTACCACCTTTGCACATTTCACAATCCGCATGTGTGATCCTCAGCGACCACATCATGCCACACGTGTGATCCTCAGCGACCACATCGTCCCATGCTTTCAAATTTCATTAAAGTCATTCCTTTATTTAATTCTCATTCGTAATATGCTGTTAAGCCACATAATAAATCCATGCCAATCAAGCCATCGAATAAATCATGTCACGTGCTTCAAGTCAACAATAAAGTCATATCACATGTTCCATACTCATTCCATCATTTACACATATCAACAAATTGAAGCACATATTATTCAATTAGCACAACGCAGGTGAGAAGTGTTACATCAATAAAATGAAACGCATATTATTCACTTAGCACAACGCAGATAAGAAGTGTTACGTCAATAAAATGAAACGCATATTATTCACTTAGCACAACGCAGATAAGAAGTGTTACATCAATAAAATGAAACGCATATTATTCACTTAGCACAACGCAGATAAGAAGTGTTACATTAATAAAATGAAACGCATATTATTCACTTAGCACAACGCAGATAAGAAGTGTTACCTCCCATAAGTTCGGATTTCCAACAAATACAAATCTTTCCTTCACTTGAATCCTGATGCCTCGCTTACTCCTAATAATATATATAATTTATACTAACGTTAATAAGGGTCCCGACATACGTACGCCTTGCCAAAGTTTTATTATAAATCAGTTGCTACCTATTTTCTAACTTAAACAATTAACTAAGTAACAAGACGGTAACTCTCAGAAATTTACTCGGTAAAGAAAATCCGTTATTAATTCACCCGAACTCGTATGGGCTTAAGCCATACATTATTTCGAAGCTCAATAGGTGTATTATCATCGAAAATAATGTTTTATAGTCCATGATAGTCCGAAGTATAAGTAATTCGAATCTCTTCATAAACTGCCTAGAATTGACCATTTGACATATTTTTCTAATTACCCTTAGCACACAACTCCAAATCCAAATCCTCAAAATTCCTAGTAAACTAGACACTCAGGGCTACTCCCAATTAAAGCAGTATTTCAAAATTCAAAGAAATGAATTTTTCGTGAACTTCGGAAATCAAGCTATTAAAACTGAATTTTTCTGGATAATAAAAAAATTACTTGATAAACTTAAACAATTTGAGTACTAAACCACGTGATTAATACATAGAACTTATTTTGATAAATAACATACCCTTAAACAGTAGGTGTTCAACTTAGACTGAACTTATAAAGGTACCAATTTTAAACGTAAGCAAAAGCTGTAGGAAATTACATAATATAATAACATGAGAACAAATAATAATAATAACAATAATAATGAAAATTAATTTATACTATATAAATTTATAAACTCAGTACTTAATCAAATTTCCATGCCAATACGTAATAATTAACTAGGATCAATTAGGTTATTAAAGCTAGAAAATTAACATGTAAAAATAATGACAACTAAAAAAACAAGGGTGGTTTTTAATATGGTTGTGAACTCACTTTGGGGAGTAGTTTACCGGTGACTCAAGGTGGCTATATGGCAGTGGTTGGTGGCGTTGGGTTGACGGTGTTGCATGCTACCCACATGCATCTACGGTGGTGTCAACGAGCGGCCGAGGGTGGCTGTGGGTTCCTCCGAAGGTGGCTTGTTGACTGTTTTGTTTTTATACTTAGTTTCTGGGTGGTTTTGGATTTTGCTAAAACAGGGTGACAGGGGTTATTGGCGGCTATTTATCCGGCGACCGGGTTGCGGTGGACGGGGTCTGGTGGCTGCCGTGGGTTCACGGTAGTACGGTGGTGCCAGTGGTAGGGTCCGGTGGTGCAGGTGGTGTTTGTGGGTGGTTGTGGGCCCCCTTAAAGTTGGCTTGGTGGCTGAATTTCGACAGATTTTTCGGGGTTGCTTGGGGTGGTTTCCGGGCTTATTTGTTAGTGTTTTTATGCCCTAAGAGCTACTATTTGTGATGGGTAATGTTCATACACAACAAAGAAGTGAAGAAGGAAGGTTCCTTTTATAGATGATAATGGTGGATGATGATGATGATAGTTAGTGGATGGATGATAATGGAGAATAATGGTGTTGGGTTAGTGGATGGATGATGATGAAGAATAATGGTGTTGGGTTAGTGGTGATGGGGTCTAGGTTGGTAAGAGAGGAGCCATTGTCTGCCATTGATGAAGAATAATGGAGCTTTGATGATGAAGGAATCAATGGTGGGTCGAAGAGGAAGGAACGAATGAAGAGAAAATAACAGTTTTTTGGGGTTTATTACCAATTGTTAGCAGTTTGCATCAAAAGTAACTATTAGCTGAAATGGTAAATTTAGCACTTGCTCAAGGGGAGATCCGGGGTTCAAACCTTGATGAGGTAAACTTGATTATTTTATTTTATACCCCTCATTAACCTTTTATATATAAAAGAAAACTAACGGATTCTTAATACTTAACGGTTAGAAAATCCAAAATTTTGGGATTTTACATCATTACCCCTTTAAAAGAAGTTTCGTCCCCGAAACTTAACTTTACTCTTATCCACACACTCATTCGGCAATAATCCCAAACTGATCCCAAATAAAATTAGCCGGTACCTAAAAATTTCCTAACTGATATTTTTCAGCTACTAGAAATTACAAATAATCCACTTGTGATCCTAATAGCTCCACGTGCTAACAATATATAATTAAACGATAAACGAACACACGTTAGAAATTTTAACGGTAAGATTAATCGTTTTTTTTTCCGGGGTTTTACATCATTACCCCCTTAAAAGAAGTTTCGTCCTCGAAACTTAAACTCATACTTAACGAATCTTCAGATGGAATACAACGGTAGTTGTAATCAAAACTTGGGGTTTTACATCACTACCCACTTAAAAGAAGTTTCGTCCTCGAAACTTGAATAGGGGTTCCCCAACCCACAATGCTTACGCCCATCATGACAAGATGGTCTCGCACATCGACCTAGTTCGAGTTCAGTAGAAACATCTCAAAGTGAATGGCACCACTGATAACTAACGATCAACGCCCAAGATATTATAAATTCCCCATATCCCCAACTAATAACAATCTCTTTCTTTCGGGTGTAAGATCACATAAAAAAAAAACTTGTAATTTCTCTAAGGTTTCCATATGTAAGTCCAAAGTAACAACCCATAGTGATAGATATGCAACCAATTTCATACAAAACCTCAAGTAAGACAAAAGTGTCTAAGATTCCTTTAACTGTAAGGCTCTCCTTCCTTTGAGAGTTGCACACATTCGGGTGGCATGACTTCTTTAAGAAAACCCTATTAACCATATGAGATAGAGGAGCTCTCACAGATAGTCCCACACGTCAAAATACTAACTTGATGCCTCAAAATTCCAATAAGCCTCAGGTTTTTCCCCTGGCTGAAAGTCAAGCTCGATTGCCTAAACTAGGAGGGAACTCCTACTGTTGGGGGAGGATACATAAGACACGAAGGAAGAGTAAAGCGAAGATGGAAATAAGTAAGCAAGGACTTGAGTATCTTGGGGCTACACGAATTTATGGCTTACACGAAATGAAAACACTCACAGTTTTTTTAAGATAACTATAAGCGCTATGAGATATATACAACTCCAAAAAGGGCTCACTTATAATTACTTAAGACATGATTAACGTTACAGTTGCTTTGCAAATCACTATTTAACTCCAACCACTTAAACACGCTCATGAGACTTCTTTATTTAACTTACATATTCCCAACAAAACTAGCACTTGCAATTTATTATTATTCTTTCAACCCATCAGAAGGAGTTTCATCCGCGAAACTCGAATATCGATAAAAATAATATTTAACGCGCAAGCAGGAAATCAAGTTTAAACCTACTATTTCCTTAAGAGTATTTATTTAACTTCAATTGTCTCCACAATCCGACTATACCTAACTACAACTTAAGAGTTTTCATGTACTTACCCCATCAAAATCATACTTAATCACTAAATCCTTGTTAGAACCACTAATTATGATAAAGATCAATCCCACCACATGTTTCAAGCACAAAAGTACAGGGACCAGGTTTAGACGACGACCTTCCTTCGTACATCAACTCATTTATTTCTTTTGACGGTACTCAGCGTAATTCACATATAAGTGCCTAAGACATAACCAGACACTTCTCATAGCTCATCAAATTTCCTAGGCACCTAGTATCCATTGAACATGATCTCTCCCTTAAAAAAGTGATAGTACAGTCCATCATTGTCCATTGAGTGAAAGTAGGGATTATTAGAATCCAATTATCCTATATATATATATATATATATATATATATATATATATATATATATATATATATATATATAATAAACAAAATTGATAGGGGGGGGGGGGAGGGAGGGCTACCCCAAGCTCAAGGATTTAAATTACAAATGGTATTCATATACTGGTGTATGTATCATTTTATATAGTTTTTCTTTTATATTTAAAAATTTCACTGTTTTATTATATATATATATATATATATATATATATATATATATATAGGGATATTGGATTCTAAAAATCTCTACTATCACAAACAGCCCCGAAGCAACCATCCACCATAACTAACCTAAACTCCATCTCTCTTGTCTTCTCTTCTCTTCATCTCATCTCCTTCTCTCTTCTCATCTTTTTCCAATTCTCAGATTATCGCGATAAATTACGTCTCTCACTCTATTTCTCTTCTCTTAACAGATTCTGTTGAAGATAAGCAAATGCACGTGTAGACACCGGATTTTGACACATGAATATATAGCATATCTACATAACAAGGCAAAAATGAAGAAGAAGAAGAAGTCGGTCGATAAACTAGATTTTAGCATAGATTTCATGTACTTTTAATGTAATTTTTATTATTTCTTCTTTGTATATTTTTAGCTAGAAAATTAGGAAATTAGAAAAGGGAAAGCCATGCCATACAAGCCACGTGCCAAGAAGTCGCGAGATCGAACCCTCACAAAAGCATCCAAGAATACCTCTCAAAAGCTAAATAGCACATGCCATCTCCGTCCAGTGTGAACCTCCTATTCCCTAGGCAAGTTGACTCTCTACACCATCGTCCATGCATGCATGGACGAGATGGGAACCTTCCCCTGGCGTAGTGGCCGACCGGCCTACACACACCGACCACACGTGGTCAATTGACCACGTGCTGCCGTCCACTCCAAGTTCACCCTCCTTTTGCCTTGGTATTTTGCACAAGCTCGGAGATTACTATGTGAGTGCATGCATGCATATTTATCTCTACTCCCTCCTCCTCCTATAAATACTACTCCTCTCCAAGTCACTTACTCACTAATCAATTCACCAATTCACTCATCCATTCTTCGTCCTACTGACTCTCTCATCTCTCATCTCTCAAATCTTATAAACTCTCTCTACTTCTTATACTCTAAAATCATCTCTCTTATCATTCTACTACCATCCTTATTAGCCTCCATCATCTTTCTTACCACCATTCTTCCATCACAAAAGGCTAAACACATATCCTATCTCATTCATCCAAACTCCACAAGAAACCCTAGCCTAAACACATCCAAAACCACAAAAAAAGCCTTATTATTCCCCTCTTATCACCCTTTTCTTATCATCTTTTCATCACCTTTTTCTATCATCCCTTTGGCACTTGGAGAGGAGGTTTCTAAAGGCATCAAGGAGGATTCATCAAGCATCGAAAGGGTTAGGGAAGGCTTCCCTAAAAGGTCACAATGTAGCTTTTAATTATTTCTTCCTTATGTAAATAATGTGTTATATGTTATGTACCTTTCTTTCTTTTATTCTTTTGCATGTTCAATGAAGTAATTCTATAAAGTATTCATTTATTTCCCTTCCAAACTTTATCAAAAGTACATTTTAAACTTTTGGTAGAGTCTTTCCTTTTGTGAGAGGCGAACTGTTAAAGTTTACTTTTCGAGTTCGTAGCGTTACCACCGAATCCATTCTTGGGTTTCGCAGGCAGAGTCTTTATTTCTTTTCTTTTGGTTTTGTCTTGGATTTTCCCTTAAAAGTCGTGGCGACTCCATTTCGAACTAAAATACATCGGAGATTGCATGAACTATGGTTAACATGGTTTTACAATGTATCGATGCAACTTTAGGGTTTCTTTCTTATATTTCTAAATAATATTTGCATAAATCACTCTCTTCTGAGCCTAACATTTAAATGAGAAAATTGGGTTAAATTTAGAAGAGTTTGGAGCAAGTGGATGTTCACTCTTAAAGGTTTAATTCAAGGACTCATAAAATGCCTAAGTAAAGGGAAAGTGATTTTACAAAATATTATTCATGAAATGTACGATTAATTCCTTAAAGAGTTTTCAAAGGTTAAACCCCAGCACAAATCACCGAATCACACCCCAATCCAACGTGGACGTTCGGAAGCCCGAACGGCGAAAAAAAATGTCCACAAGATTTTTGGCGACTCCACCGGGGAGTTTTTATAAAGTGGGTAAAACTTGAAAAAAGTTTGTGTGCTTTAAATCTTTTGGAAGGAAAATGAATTTTATTTTATATTATTAAGTCATTCTTTTTAGGCATAATGCATTGCATATACCGGGGCACTCCCTTGACATGTAATAGGTCGTAGGAGCACATAAATCGGCGGTATTAGGCTTTTTCTCTTTAAACTACTAAAATAACCCATGGGATGTCGGACCGACTATACTCTATTGGTGCCTTTACACCGAGAGAGCATTAGTCACCACATCCACTCATGCATCAGTCTACGAGGTCTCCACACGAGCCTCCAAGAGCAACACCCCACACATTCAAGTTGCCTTTACAACAAGAATGCACTGGGGCGAGTACACATTCAAGTATACCCAGGTCATGGGTAAGTCTTTGTTTTAGAGTCATTGTGTAAGTGTCTTTTATTCTTTAAGCAACCTCATATAAAGGTTTAGGTCCTGCAAATCATAAGTGGGCTGTTAGGTCGTTTCTTGAGTCAGCAGGTAAGTGTCTTCATTCCTTAGAAAATCTCATATAGGTCTAAGTCATGGGTAGGTCCTTCCCTAAGTCACCATGTGTCTTTCACTTTAAGATTGTCAATCGCAAACCCATGTCATGGGTGTGTCTTTGTCTAGACTTAGCATGTAAGTGTTTTTCTTTCTGTAGAAATTCTAGTATAAGATCTAAGTCATGGGTATGTGTCTAGGGTCGTCATGTAGATACCTGTCTTTTTTTATGAGGTGTAGTGTAAACCCATGTCATGGGTGAGTCGTTGAGTCTTTTCTTGTGTTGTCATATCATGTGAGTCTTTCTTTTTCTAGGAAGGTTAATGTGGGTCCATGTCATAAAGTAGGGGTTTTTGGCATTTTGGACCCCGAATTTTAGGGATATTTATATTTTGAACCCTTGGTTTTCAACTTTAACTTTTTGGACCCTAAAGTTTGTAGGCTGAAAAAAAGGACCCTAAAGTTTGTGAGGTGAAAAAAAGCTCGTTTCCCGTTTTTATTTTTCTTTCCATGTTTGAATTTCTCTCCCGATTGGCATTTAACTTCAAGACTAAGGTTAAAACCGATATTAAAGTTATAATAAACCTCTTTTATTCATGTTGGAGTTACTTAAAACCATGTACTCAGGGGTCTAAGTAGCCCCGACATGAATAAGAGAGGTGTATTATAGCTTCAATATTAGTTTTAACCATAGTCCTAAAGTTTGACGTCAATCGGGAGATAAATTCAAACATGGGAGGAAAATAAAGAATGAGATAAGGGTTTTTTTTCTTAAGCCCATAAACTTTAAGGTTCTTTTTTATTCAGCCTACAAACTTTAGGGTCTAAAAAGTTAATGTTGAAAACCAAGGATTCATAATATAAATACCCCTAAAGTCCAGGGTCCAAAATGTAAAAAACCCCATAAAGTAGCCTTTCCAAGTTAGCACATAGGCATTTGCATTTCAAGAAGTCTCATATAAAATTTAGGGCATGTAGACCCATGTCGTGAGCAAGGTTGTTAAAATCGGGATCCTAACTCGAAACTATGGAGAAGTTAGGATCGTAAATTAGCCCATGTAGGATCGTGGATCGTGTGTAAATAGTAGAATCGTTTCGAGGATTTTGGACCGTAAAATCGTAGGATCGTAAATCAGGATCGTGATTTTAATAACTATGGTCGTGAGTAAGTCTTTTCCTTAAGTCAGCATATAGAAGTCTTGCATCTTAGAAAGTCTCATGTTGGTCCATAAGCACGTTCAAACCCATGTCCTAGGTGAGTCTCTCTCAAGTCGGCATATAAGCATATTTCGTTTTTAGGAAGTCCATATAGGTCATTTAGGACATGCATGCATTGGGATGAGTTTTTCTTCATTTTTCTAGTGTCAAGGTCAAGGCCTAAACCAGCAATAAAGGGAATTTTAGGATGGTGCAATCACCATAGGTCCCGGGGACACGATACAGAGAATTGTTGGACTTTAAAGAATAAGATTGAGGACATGGTCCATTCAGGGAGAAACTTCTTCTGCCAAAAGTAGCACAAAGGGACCAGACAGAACATGGATCCCCATTACAGGTAGGGCACATCATCAAAGGAGTTTTACAGTTATCTACATTCCTGATTATCAAGCATTCATTTCGGAGTCTGTTAGAGTTGAGAGTCAGTTCTTAAGTCATTTCTTGAATTTGATTGCTCTTGTTGATATTTGTTCAAATAGAATTTCGTGCTTGTACTTCTGATTTGAGTTGAAAAGTTCTCTCGTCCATTCACCATCCTTACAAACCAAGTCTGGCAAATTCATCTCTTATCTTTCCATCTTTGTCATATACCTCATTCCCATCCCTTCATTTCTTGAATCCAGGGTTAGAGAGATAGAGAAAAGAATTAAAAAAAAGAGATAGAAAAAAGAGAGTGAAAAACTAGAGAATGCCGGTTTGAAAACCGCATTGAGGCAAGCCGGGCAAAAGGAGAGATAAAACTGATGAGAGAAGTCAGCTTGCACCTCCCATTCAGCAGGCTGAGAAAAAGGAGAGAGTGTTGTTAGGAAAGACCAAGTCCAATAAACCTCTCTAAAGTGATCATCATTTGTGACGAAAATGTCGCAGCTTAACCAAATGCACCGAGGACAAGGTGCTTCCGCCCAACCTTCATTTCAACAACCACATTACCCTCGTCTTTTCTTCCAATCTCGACCTACCTATCATTTACATTTCTAGCATTTTCCATCAAACTTCAACCTTTTCAAAACCCTTTCATTCATTTAACCAATCCCAAAAGGTGTGTGATGACCAATGGAGAACCGGAGACAACCCGTGAAGGAGTTTGAAAAAAGGAGGAGTTTAAAAAAAAACCAAAGAAAAAAGTGAAAAAAGGAGACACAAAAAAAAGGTTGAGAGGGATAGCAAAAAAAAATAGAGAGAGATAACAAAAAAAAAAGAGGAGAAAAGGAAGAACAAAAATAACGGAGAGGGAAAAGAGAAGAAGAAGAAAACATGGGAGAATAAGAAACTAGAGGCGGAAAGAAGAGTCGTGTACACCGGGGAAAATCCCATTGATCCCAAAACCTTCACCTCATCATACCTTTCAGCCTTCATAATCATCCATACACCTCAGCAAGTCTTTCAACCTTCAATAAGCTTCCCCATCTTTCAATGACCATCCATAACCCATATATGAACCTTCAAGCCTTCAAAACCATCTTTTGAGCCATTATGCCTTCCTCGAGGCACTACCCATCAAAGCTGCACTTAAAGAACTACGACAGACCTGATTCCACCTTGGATATGTAGGAAAACCTCTTCAAGGCCCGGCCCAATACCTTTTCACTTTAGAGAGCGTTCGTCGTTTAATAAATTGGTCCTTGAGGGAATAAAAAAAAGAGAGAGAGAATAAAAAGCTAGTCTGAAAACCCACTTGGGCGGGCTAGGCAAAAGGTGAGGAAAACCTTGGATTCTATCGCTACCATCAAGCTTCCATTTTCTTCTGTCAGACTTGGACATTATTCCATCACCCATGCCTCATCCTTTTCCCAAGAGATGATGTCTACCCCATTTGACCGTCTCTTCACCCTTTTAAGACACCATCATCCTTAAGTGTCTCCTTATCCCCATGTTCCAACATTTTCCCAAGAGATGATGTTTATCCCATTTGATCATCTCTCATTCCTTTTTAAGGACCATTCATTCTTGAGTGTCTCCACGTCCCTTTCATTAGTAATACCTCTCCCATCATCTCTTTCACCAAACACTTTCTAACCAATCTTTTTAGCCTTTTCATCTCATCTTACCCTTTTAGGACTTTTTCAGCTCAGTCATTAGTGCAAGTATGAGGTTTTGTTCCAAATGCCAACTCTAAGCACACTTGAGTGCGACTCACTTCTCAGCAAGAGCAAAAGTCAATCACATGAGATCATTGGCTAACTGGCAGCAACATACATGATCATGAACAAACACGGAGACAAGTTACTCTAAACTGGGGGCTCGCGCTACCTTTGTGACCATTGTTTATAACATTTTTTAGAGATAGTTTCTAAGAGGGATGCCTACTCCCTATTCTACAAGGTCTTGGATCTTCATTTTCATTGATGTCCTAGTAGTCTCTTGAGGGAAAAAAGAAAGAGAAAGGAAAAAAAAGAAGAAAAGAAGAAGAAAAGAAAAAAAAGAAAAAGAAAAAAAAATAAGAAAGAAGAAACAAAGAATAGAAAAGAAAGAAAAAAGAGAAAAAAGAGGAAAAGAAAAAAAATAGAGAGGCTAATTTGAAAACCCTTTGGGCAAGTTAGGCAAAAGGAGAGATCGAGACTCACACTACGGATATACCAGACTTCCATCAGTGCAGCATAGGAAGCGATGCCTCCTTCTATTCCATGGTCTCCATACATCGCATCGTCAGTACATACAAAACTGGGGGCTTGTAAATCCCCAAGTTGCTCTCCAAAGCAGGACATCATCATCAAGAGTCTACGCTAAACCGGGGCTTGTCGTACATCATTAAAGATTTGCAAGCAATCAAGGTTGTCTACATGAGCATTCAAGAAGCGCATCCTTCAGGCCTAACACCTCCGCCATTATTCCTTGTCCCTTGGACCGAAATGTTCTCATCCTGAATTTTCCTGAAATTCCCCACAAGTGGCCTTGATCCTTAGGAAGTCATTGTCTTAGGAAAGCATTGTCCGGAAAAAAAGAGTCATTGTCTCAGGAGATCATTGTCCTAGAAAAACGTTGTCTTAAGAAAACATTTTCCTAGAAAACCATTGTCTAAATAAAGAGTCGGGGGGTTACCTGCATGTAGAGTTGCATGTATATAAGCATAAAGCATCATGTGTGTGTCCTGTCTAAGCATATTAGGTTTGCATTACATCCATAAGTCGTGTCAGAGTCTCAAAGAGTCAGTTTGTCATGCATCGAGTCATTCTGTCATGCATCGAGTCAGTCTGTCATGTATTGAGTCAGTCTGTCGTGCATAAAGTCAATAGTCATGCAAAAATGCATAATTGCATAAATTCGTATGCCAAAAAAAAAAAGATGCATTGTTTAAAGAGCCTGGTAGACTAGTTGCATGCATACCTGCATATCAAAAAAAAAAAAGAAAGAAAAAAAAAAGCAAAGAAGTGTCACATCGTTGCTCCAGAACGCAACACTGGGGGCTGGTTAAGCCCGTAGGCCATCTCATTCAAACCGGTCGACATGTTTTCTTATCACTAAGAGCAAGATTGGAGCAACCTCTAATCCAACTCTAGCAAGTTAAGCTAGCATCCAATCAAGTCATAAATTGATTGTCCGACACGAAGGACAACTGTCAGACACGAATGACAACAACATCTCCACCGCCAGACACGAATGGCGACTGTCCGACACGAAGGACATAATCTTCATCATCCGCCAAACACGAATGGTGACTGTCCGACATGAAGGACATAATCTTCATCATCCGCCAGACACGAATAGCGATTGTCTGACACGAAGGACAAAATCTTCATCATCCGCCAGACATGAGTGCCAATTGTCCGACACGAAGGACAACATCCTCTTCAGCCAAACACGAATGGCACCTGTGCAACACAAAGGACATATTCTTCACATGACTGATACAGATCGATGACCGGGGAAAATTCAAGAATCCATGTTCCCCTAGTGGAATTCCAAACTCATGCAACCATGAGAAAAGAAGATGTTGGCGTCTATACACTTAAAACAAAATTTGAAGTATCATTTACTTTGAATTCAACTTAAAGTGTTGAAACAAGCAGTGGCATGCAAGTCGTTTCAACAACAACATGCTATAAAAACAAGCTTGTAGAAGAAATAGAGCATACCAAGGAATAAGGGTGGAAGAAGCCATCACTTCTCAATGAAAGCCAAGAATACAAAAAAGAAGAAAATCCAAAAAGCAAGAAGAAGGCCAAGAAGAAGCTCTAATTTGTGATCGCAAGAGTTCAATTCACACAGCCACATGTCATGCCCTCATTCGCCTAGGTTCAAGTCTGATCAGCCTTGAGGCTATCTACAATAATTGGGAGCAAGTTGGTCTCCTGCATGGCCTGCAAAAGCTAGAGTGAATGCAAAGATTCCTCTATTCTCTCTAGTATCCGGCCGGCCTAGGGAAAGAAGAAGTCTTTGTCTTTTCTCCATGCTTGTTGCTAAAGGCCCGAGTGAATGCAAGGATTCCTCTCTTTTCTAGTGTCCGGTTGGCCTAGGGAAAGAAGGAGCCTTTGTCTTTTCTCCATGCTTGTTTTAAAGGGCTGAAGCTTGTACATTGTCAAGGAGAGGTGGTCTTCTCAAGACTGAAGTATCAAGTTCCCAAATAAGAGCATTTTCCTAATGATTATAATCTGAGGAAAATAAGAGTCGTTAGCATCACGTTCAGTGAAGTCTCATCGGCATCAAAAAATGCCATCATCATCATCAGCAAAATCCAAAAACAGGGTAGCCAATCGGCATAAGTCCCCATTGGCAACAAAGCCACTGACATCGAGATCGATAAAGTCTCAACATTAGGGCCATCGGTAGAGCTCCGGTGCAGTCTCTTTGGCCTCCAGCGTTGCGTCTGGCTGGTCGACTTCCAGCCTCGCGTCTGGTTAGTCTGGCATCTGGCCTCGCGTCCAGTTTGTCATCATCATCATCATCAAAGGCTTTCAGCCTCGCGTTTGGTTAGTCTCGGCATCTGGCCTCGCGTCTAGTTTGTCATTACTATCATTGTCATCATCAAAAAGACCAAAAACAGGGTTGCCTGTCGGTGTAAGTCCCCATCAGCATCAGAGCCACCGACAGAGTTTCGGTGAAGTCTCAACAACCAGGGCCATCGACAGAGTTTCGAGGCAGTCCCAATCCTGAGCCATCGGTAGAGTTTCGGTGAAGTCTCAACCCCCAGGGTCATCGACATCGCGATCGATGAAGTCCCTCGGCATTGAACATGCCAACAATCATCAACATCGACACCGAGAAAGACTGGAATCGACACCGGGAAAGACTGGAACCGACACCGGGAAAGACTAGAAATGACACTAGGAAAGACTAGAAAATTAGCACCAACATCCAAGAGCCATCGGCATCGTGTCCGATAAAATCTCGCCAACAAGTAAGGCGTCATTCTTTCCTGAGATCACCTATCGGTGTAAGTTTGCTAACCGTGACACAGGACTTAGCTTCCAAGTGTCAGCCCACTTTTTCTAGTAGGACGTTATCAAACGTCCGAGATCATACCAAGTAGGACGTCACCAAATGCCCGAGATCACTTTAAGTAGAGCATCAGTCTTGCTCGAGATCAATCCCGACAAAGGCGCATGCCACCCAATACTGCGATGCAGAACTTAACTTCCAAGCATCACCCTAGGTTTTGCACTCCAAAGTCATATCCACAGGCTTTGCGGCACAAAGTCATATCCCAACCGATGTCCATCAATTCAAGTCTACTTTGATTTTCGTCCTATCCTCGGACTCAATCAAAGTGGGGGCTATCTGTACACACCGGATTTTGACACATGAATATATAGCATATCTACATAACAAGGCAAAAATGAAGAAGAAGATGAAGTCGGTCGATAAGCTAGATTTTAGCATAGATTTCATGTACTTTTAATGTAATTTTTATTATTTCCTCTTTGTATATTTTTAGCTAGAAAATTAGGAAATTAGAAAAGGGAAAGGCAAGCCATGCAAGCCACGTGCCAAGAAGTCGCAAGATCGAACCCTCACAAAAGCATCCAAGAATACCTCTCAAAAGCTAAATAGCACATGCCATCTCCGTCCAGTGTGAACCTCCTATTCCCTAGGCAGGTTGACTCCCTACATCACAGTTCATGCATGCATGGACCAGATGGGAACCTCCCCCCTGGCGTAGTGGCGGACCGACCTAATGTTTAAACCCGTTTTGGCATGATTTTTCCCTCTATTTTATGACTTTTTGCTTGTTTTTAATAATTAAATTAGGCTTTTTATTATGTTTTGGGTAATTTTGCAATTAGATTTTATCATTTTTAGTTACTTTTAGTACTAATTTGAATCAAATTTGTAAAATTGAAAATGACAATAAAAAACCTAACTTTTCCTAATTCTAAACCCAGCAATTTCCAGCCCAATTCTGCCCTTTTTTCTACCTTCTTGCTCGGCCTACGTAAAACCCCAGCCCAAAACCCAGCTACCCGAATACCCTGACCTTGACCCGTCAACTCGACCCAGCCCCGTTTCCCCCTTTATTCAGCCGGATACAAACTATCCCACTCCAAACCCTAATTCCCTAATTCACATTTCCCCCTTTCCTTTTCCCCTTTCCCTCGTCTCTCATTCCCTTTCTTCCTCCCTTTCTCTTATCTTCTTCCCTGCGCAGACAAACACGCCCGACCACCTCACCCTCCATAACTGCATCGAACTCCATCTCCATCTCTCTTCTCTTCTTCATCTCATCTCATCTCCTTCTATCTTCTCATCTCTTTCTATTTCTCAAATTCTCGTGAATTTATCAATCTCTCACTCTATTTCTCATTTTCGTTGTAACAGATTTGAAGATAAGCAGAGGCAAACGATGACATCACCATCGGCATCACCTTCCTTCTAACCGTCCAAACGCATCTCATCCGTCCAGCTGGGAGAAGAATCGATGGCTCAGATTTGAAGAGGAGAGGCTGAATTCGAGTATAAAAAGGGAAGAAGGAGTCGATTGAAGCTTTCATGGTTGGTTTCGGCCTCCATCCTTAGGGTTAGTATTTAAGGTAGATTTAGGTTTATTTCGTATGCATGTTATGGGCTTCGAATCTGGGATTTTGGGATTTTGATGTTGGATAATTTGTTCTGGGATTTGATTTAGGTTTGTTTCTGTTTCTCAATCAATCTTGGGGTTCGAATTCACTGTTTCGATACCCTGGGATTTGGTGTTGAATGATTTGCTCTGTTTTATATTGATGTAATGGTCGAATTCTTGATTAAGAGTTTTGGTTTGAAAATGGATATTGAAATGTTCTGGGTATTGAGATGTATTCGATTTGAATGTTTTCGTTTTTGGTTTGATTGGTATTGAATCTGAGTTTTTGGGTTGAAACTGTGATTGTTGGATGTTTGATTTCTTGCTTTGGTATAGTTCTTTTTCTTTCGTTTGGTTTTTGTCCTGGCATCGATTTGTTCTGTGTCTGTCTCGGGTCTATGTTTCTTCTTTCCTTTTTCCTTCCTTTCTTCCTTTTCCCTTTGTTTTGATCAGTTTGTTAGTATGAGATTAGGTGTGGCCTTTCCTTTTCTTTTGCTTATCCTTTGCCTCGGTCAGTAAGTATTATTATTATTAGGGTTCTGTTAGGTTTTTCTAGGGTTTTGGCTAGGGTTTGGTTTTAGTTGTGTTAGGGTCTGGTTGGTTTGGTTAGGTCAGTAAAGGTTTAGGTTTTAGGGTTCTGTTTTGGGTTTTAGGTTTTTAGTTGGTTTTAATTTGTTTATCAATATGATTAGTGGTTAGGTTTTTTTGGGGTTAAGGGAGTGATTAAGGCTCCATTGGATGATTAGTTATAGGGGTTAGTGAATTAGGGGGTAATTAGTGGGAAAAATCTAGTTCCCACCTTAGTCCTTCCTTCAAGTGGGGTACATTAGGGATCGGAAGCTCCCTAATGTACTAATCACTTGTCAATGGAAGGCTAGGGAAGGGATAGTTAGTCACTCTCTCATGAAAGTGAGATAGAGGCTATTCTGTCACCAAAGGACAAAAATGTTTTTAAGGGAAATTTCAAATGGTAAGCACCAACTATTGCCTATTCCAAATGGTAGACACTTTTTTTATGTATTCCAAATGGTAGGTATAAATTCCAAAAATTTCCATCTCGTGAGCATGTTACTAACTGCCGTTAGTAATATCATTAAAAAAAATAGTTTTGAATTGAGAGAATTCCAGCCAATCTGTCAACATTCCCAGCCAACTCACAGTCTCACACATCCGTCTCCTCCAAACGCCCAGCCAAAGGCCAGATATCTCCGTCGTCGCCGTTGAAGGACAGCCGATAGTCGCCACCGTCGCTTGCAGTAGGTCTTCGCCGGCAGTCGTCTTCATCGACACCCAGCCAACGCATGGCCTACTCCAAACGCCCAGCCAATGCACGACCATCTCTGTCGTCGTCGCTAAAGGACAGCTGAGTCGCCGACGTCGCTCTCCGTGGGTCCTCGTCGGCGTTCATCTCATCGACAACCAGACCTCTGTCTTCAATTTTTAGGGTTTGTAGATTTAGCTAAATCTACATAGACCCACTCCCTAGCAGCAGCAACATTTTAATGGGGAAAGGAGTGTATCAATTAACTCAACATTTTCTTTATCCTCTGAGAGCTTGGATTAATATCTAACCGACTTTTTTTTTAACAATGACTATAATTAGCTCTATGAACCATCACTACCTCATTCGATTATTTCCGTCATTAGAAAAGACCAACCTCATTTGATTATTCACTCCAATTCCATCATCATCTTGTTTTGTTCATTTCTGTAATTAGCAAGCTTTCATGGGGAAAGGAGTCACCCATCTCAAATTGGATTTGGGAGAGAAGATGAGGTATGGAAATAGAGTGAGAAAGCTAGAGTTGAAGTACGAATTGAAGAAGAGTGAAAAGGAAAACATCAAAGGATGAAGGGCATATAAATCTACACCAATCCAAGGCTCAATCAAGATAAATGAACACAAATTCAAGTTGCCCAGAAGGCAAAATCCAACCAAAACCTTGAAAACTCCAATAATCCAACAAAAAGTAAATTTCAACATAGAGAGAGAATAAAAATGCATGAACTTACTTTCATGGCCTATGACAAGAACTTTGGGTGGAGAAAACAAAACCACCTGGTAAATGTGTGCTTTTTTTTTTTTTTTTTTGCCAAGAGGTAAATGTGTGCTTGAAGTCACAAGAGAGAGAGACTGAGTTAGGTAGGAATATGTAAAGGGGATGGAGCAAAAATGAAGAGAGAGAGACTTAGGTAGGCTTTGTAAAGGGGAATGGAGTAAACTGTAAACATGATAGAAAGGCTGGTGTAGGCGTGGAGTAACAGAGGAGGAGATCGAAATTGCAAAATCAGGAGCAAATGGACAGTAATACCCTTAAGTCACTGTAGCAAACTACAGTAGAGATGCAAGAGGTCATTTCCGCTTTTAATAGGTTATGGATGGATTACTAACGGCAGTTAGTAACGTGCTTACCCGGATGGAGTTTTTTGGAATTTATGCCTACCATTTGGAATACATAAACAAGGTGTCTACCATTTGGAATAGGCAATAGTTGATGCTTACCATTTGGAATTTCCCTTATTTTAATTATTAAATGGGGACTTTGTCCTATTTTTTATATTATTTTAACCAAATTCAATCTCACCATTATAAACCAAACTAATATTTAGAGTCTAACTCTAACTCTCGTGGTGGGCCTCACAGCTTCCATCTCATCAAACGAATATAACTCACCCTCACCATTGCGGGTGCTCTCACATAACCATGAATCCTTTGGTTTCCTAAAGCTCCCCGATACCCCTTTTCTTCCTTTGTATGTTTTTCTTTGTGTTTGCTTACCAATCCTTCTCAAATGAATGTGAACCTCAAACCTAGTAGGTGAGAATTCGGAATAGACTTTTAGGTTTAGAAGCCCCAACTCACTGAGAAAGAACGATAAAAACCGGGGTACAAAAACCACGTTACACCTACACACACCGACCACACATGGTCAATTGACCACGTGCTGCCGTCCATTCCAAGTTCACCCCCCTTCTGCCTTGGTATTTTGCACAAGCTCGGAGATTACTATGTGAGTGCATGCATGCGTATGTATCTCTACTCACTTCTCCTCTCCAAGTCACTTACTCACTAATCAATTCACCAATTCACTCATCCATTCTTCCTACTACTGACTCTCTCATCTCTCATCTCTCATCTCTCAAATCTTATAAACTCTCTCTACTTCTTATACTCTAAAATCATCTCTCTTATCATTCTACTACCATCCTTATTAGCCTCCATCATCTTTCTTACCACCATTCTTCCATCACAAAAGGCTAAACACATATCCTATCTCATTCATCCAAACTCCACAAGAAACCCTAGCCTAAACACATCCAAAACCACAAAAAAGCCTTATTATTCCCCTCTTATCACCCTTTTCTTATCATCTTTTCATCACCTTTTTCTATCATCCCTTTGGCACTTGGAGAGGAGGTTTCTAAAGGCATCAAGGAGGATTCATCAAGCATCGAAAGGGTTAGGGAAGGCTTCCCTAAAAGGTCACAATGTAGCTTTTAATTATTTCTTCCTTAATGTAAATAATGTGTTGTATGTTATGTACCTTTCTTTCTTTTATTCTTTTGCATGTTCAATGAAGTAATTCTATAAAGTATTCATTTATTTCCCTTCCAAACTTTATCAAAAGTACATTTTAAACTTTTGGTAGAGTCTTTCCTTTTGTGAGAGGCGAACTGTTAAAGTTTACTTTTCGAGTTCGTAGCGTTACCACCGAATCCATTCTTGGGTTTCGCAGGCAGAGTCTTTATTTCTTTTCTTTTGGTTTTGTCTTGGATTTTCCCTTAAAAAGTCGGGTGGCGACTCCCATTTCGAACTAAAATACATCGGAGATTGCATGAACTATGGTTAACATGGTTTTACAATGTATCGATGCAACTTTAGGGTTTCTTTCTTATATTTCTAAATAATATTTGCATAAATCACTCTCTTCTGAGCCTAACATTTAAATGAGAAAATTGGGTTAAATTTAGAAGAGTTTGGAGCAAGTGGATGTTCACTCTTAAAGGTTTAATTCAAGGACTCATAAAATGCCTAAGTAAAGGGAAAGTGATTTTACAAAATATTATTCATGAAATGTACGATTAATTCCTTAAAGAGTTTTCAAAGCTTAAACCCCAGCACAAATCACCGAATCACACCCAAATGCAACGTGGACGTTCGGAAGCCCGAACGGCGAAGAAAAATGTCAAAAGCACGAGCCTCCATTGACGCGCTGTCATCCAAAATAACTGATTTCATCTCAACCGTCCATATGGGAGAAGGAGCGAGGGCTGAGATTTGAAGGAGGACCATGAATTCGACTATAAAAGGGGAAGAAGGAGCCATTCGAAGCCTCTATGGTTTATTTCGGCCTCCATCCTTAGGGTTAGTCTTAGATTAGGGTTTTATTTTGCAATTGATCTTGGGGTTCGAATTCTCTGTTTCGATACCCTGGGATTCGATGTTGGATGTTTTGGTTTCTTTTGTTTTAATCAACGATTATGGATGTAATATTGCGAATTTCTGGAAATGCTATGGATTTGAATGTGTTTGGATGATTCGTATGGTATTCTAGGTATTGGTTTTGGTTTAAATCTGAGTTTGAAATGTTTTGGGTATTGAATTGTTTGTGAAGTTAGTGTGCGATTTGGTTCTGTGTTGATTTTGATTCTCGGTGATCTGTTTTCAGTTGGTCATTTCCCCTGTTTTCTGTCTGTCTTTTCCTCCATCTGTTCGGTTTAGGCAGTGGGTTTTGTTTGGGTCAGTTTGGTGGGGTTTTCTTCAGGTTTAGGTCGATTCTGTTAGGTCTTTAGGGTTCATAAGTTCAGTCTAGGGTTTGTTTTGGTCTGTGTTTAGGTTTGGTTTTGAATCTCCTTTTTTCTCTTTGTTGTTCTAGGGTTCGTTTGGTGATTGTTTTTTTTTTTTGTGTTTTCAGGGTTTGTCTTGGTTAGGTTTTGTTTTGGTATTTGTTTGGTTATGTTTTAGGTTTCCTTAGGGTTTCTAGGGTTTAGGCCATTTTGTGGTTTTGCTAGGGTTCATTAGATGTGTACTAGGGTCCTGTTAGGGTTTTGTTTAGGTCTGGTTCGGTTTTGTCCATTACGGTTGAGTCGAGTGGGTCAGTTTTAGGGTTCTGTTAGGGTTAGTGTGATGTCTTTAGGTTTTAGGGTTTTTATTGGTTTTAGTTTGTTATCTTTTATGATTGGTGGCTAGGGTTCTTTGGGGTTAAGGGAGTGATTAAGACTCCATTGGATGATTAGTTATAGGGGTTAGTGAATTAAGGGGTAATTAGTGGGAAAAATCTAATTCCCACCTTAGTCCTTCATTCAAGTGGGGTGCATTAGGGATCAGAAGCTCTCTAGTGTACTAATCACTTGTTAATGGAAGGCTAAGGACGGGAAAGTTAGTCACTCTCTCACGAAAGTGAGATAGAGGCTAACTAGGGAATCTTGTTCGATTAACCCCCGGGATCCATGGTGGATTTCGGGTAAGTTAATCTGGATTACCTTCGAAAGAGGGAATCCCGTGGCCATTTTTATAACAAGATTCTCATATGATTTGTCCTATCTTTTTGCCTCTTAACCAAAAAACTCACATAACCATGAATCCTTTGGTTGCCTAAAACTCCCGAAACCCCTTTTCTTCCTTTTTGTGTGTTTTTCTTTGTGTTTGCTTGAAAACCAATCCTTCTCAAATGATGATTAACCCCCAACCTAGTAGGTGATAACTTGGGAAAGACTTTTAGGTTTAGAAGCCCCAACTCCTTGAGAGAGAACGACAAAACCGGGGCTACAAAACCACGTTTCACAAAATGGTGCCGTTGCTGAGGAGTTACGCCTTTTTGCCTTTTAGTTTTCTTTCTTGAGTTTTCCCTCTAGGTTGTTAAAAATCTAAAAAATATGAATAGCGAAATGACATGTTTTAGCTTCCCCCTTGATGAGCATGAATTACTTTGTGATTACTATGACAGATCAATTGATTATCGTGCTTATTGGACTTCTCAAGGTTATAATTATTCTAAAAGGGAAGTATTGGTTGTTATCAATGATGGAGTGAATTTTATAACTCGTTTTCTGCTAGATTGTTTCGGTTTTAATATGGAAAATGATAATGAGGCTTGGACTTTGCTTTTTTGGTTGATACGGGATGCTCGTGATTTTAAAAAGTGTTGTCATTCTGAGGGTTGTTATTATTTTGATAATCCATGTGCTCACCATGCTAGAAGTTTGAATGTTTATCCCCCTTCCCCTTTTGATAATCCTTGTGCTCACCATGCTAGAAGTTTGAATGTTTATCCCCCTTCCCCTTGTGATGTTTTCCATACTCAATCTCCATTTGTCGATCAACCAAGGGAAATAGGCCATTATGAAGATTCTTATGTAAGTACTCCTTCCTCTCCTATTTCTATTCCTATGCATATCCCCTCCCCTTGTGATCAATTTGAATCATCTATTCATGCTTCCGACTCTTTTACTCATGTTGTTGACCTGACCTATAGTGATTATATCATGGATTGTGTGCAACAACTAGATAGAAAGCAAAGTGAGTTCGGTGAAAAGCTTGATTCAATAGCTTCTATAATATCTGAGTATGCTCACATGATAAGACCATCCTCTCCTGAGGAATGTAGTTCAAGTAGAGTTGAGTCTTTTTCCCCATTATCCCCTGATATGCATGTTGATCCCCCTTTGTGTGAAAATGGTGATAATGACTCGCTTCCTCCGTCTTTGACTTGTGTGCCACATTCTCATGGCGTAGAAACTATCCCTCATGATGCATATGTGTGTGAGTATGAATCAATTGTTGAGGATTATAAACTTGAATGCGATACTTTCACATTTGATGTTCAAGGTGATGCATCTCTATCATTAGCAATCCCGGTCTCTTCTTCATGTTTAGATTCCTCATGTGATGAGTTTGAGTTTGAGATTGTTGATGATAATGATGCTACTTTATGTGATGTTGGAAGTGTTTGCATGTGGTACAATCTTATCTTTTCTTTGCACACATTTGATGATGTTCATTAGTTAGATAATGATGTTGGGTTGGGACTTATTTGTAATAATGTTGTTGAGGAAGTTGACAATTCTCCTATGTGCTTTGAATGTGATGAAGTATCCCCCTCTCCCAATCGTGTTATTCCCATTCATTCATTATGTATCACTCCCTTATCCAACCATACATGCCTTGAGTCTCTAGGTACCCTTAGAGGGTATGATCCCCTCCTAGACCCTTATCATGTTTACTTCGAAGGATCGCCTAGAAAAATCATGTTCATTTATTTAGCTCATCATTTTAGTGATTTTTCTAAGGCATTTGATAAGATGGTGAGAGCACTCACTTATTCTAACTTTATATTTTTTGTGTTCTCATACATCCATGATTCTCAAATGCATTCAAGGATGCATGATCTTCTCTTACGGGCGTTGAATTCTTCCGATCGTGCAGGCCCGAATCTTGAAGAATAAGCAGCGGCTGATGCTCCATGGTAATCGAGGTTAACCAACTGTATTTCTTGCTTTTATTGAAGACTATGTGGTAACCTCGTTCCACCTTTTCTCTTTTGTAAATATTTTTTTCTTTTTGTTTGTTTAGTTTGTTTTCTTTTTGCATGCTTGGTTTTTACTTTTTGGCGGCGCACCCCTTGGTATGCTATATGTTGGGATTTTCTTTGTTGTTGGAGCCGTGTGGGCTCGGGGCGCCACCCCTCTTCTGTGTGCTAGGTGTTTGTATATATGGTTTTTATAGTTTTTCTACCTTTCATGAGACACCCTTTCCACGATGAGGACATTGTGTCATTTTAAGTGTGTGTGTGGGGGGGGGGGATCTTCATGTTTGGGGTAGCACACCTAGTCTTTTTAGGTTCTCTTTTGTTGCCTTTCTTTCTTAGAAAAGTTAGCGAAAAAAGTGAAAAAGTGGTAAATTTGAAAAAAAAAAACCTGAAAAGTGTTGTGAAAAATGAAAGAGAAAAGGAAAAAAAGTTGTGAAAAACCCCAAAAAGAGTTTCGTTTTCTTTAGCTGATGTTCTTGTCCATAATAGTGTAGATAGTTGTTTAATTGACTTAGTTAATCATTTGGAAGCGGCCAATATGTACAATAATATGCCTTAGTTTGAATTGTTATCATGACTTACCTTTATTAAATTCCTTCATTGAATGAGAAAGTAGAGTCCTCACCTTTTACACGCCTTGATTGTGAATTTCTTGCCTGAGTTGGATAGTCTGAGTTGTTTAGTGCTCATGCTCACCTTAATTAATGAATTAATTAACTACTGTCAGTCCTACCGAGGAGGGTCAGTATGGGTGGACGGAGCCCATTACCCCTTAAGAACAATGTTTTCGAATGGAGTAACCCGACTCAGGGAGGGTAAACCCTTTGCGAAGGCCGATCTGATTCCCAAAAAAATCGACGCCAACTTCCTAATATTTACAAAACGAATTGAATGTGAGCTTCATAAAGAAAGAAAAGAGTGAAGAAAAAGAAAAAGAAAAAGAAAAAGAAAGCAGAATAAAGAGAGAAGAAAAAGAAAAAGCAAAAGCAAAAGAGAAAATGAAAAAAAAAGTTGAGAAAGTGAAAAGAAAAGAAAAAGAGAAGTTAAAAGAAAAAAATAGAGAGTGAAGTTAGGATAGATAACAATCCCGAGCTTGAGCATGAAAATGACTTGGATTGTCTGGCTTAGGTTAGGAAGGATCGACTAGGGCCCACTTGCACTTGTGCACGAGGAATATGCTTTTCATGAAATGATTGGGGTTGAAAATCTCTAAGAATGACAACTTTTCGACCTAAGTATCCTTGTTTGTTTATATTCGCCCCTTCCTTGTGGTTGATAAAATCGGTTGAGCAATTAGGTGCGTTATTAGGGATTTGAATATCTCCTTTCTTTTTTTAGTTTTATTTTTCACTCGTCATTCCCTTCTCTCTTCCATTTCTTCTCTTGGCTTTTGTGGGTAGAGTCGCTACAAACCCTTACGAGACCCACCTCGTACCCGGGCTATCGGGGGGTTTAAAGGGCTTGGGGCATACGCTAAATGCACCCGTTTCCTCCCACGAAAGCGGAGTAGTTAGGTAGTTTAGTTTTGTTTTGCTCGGGACGAGCAAAAGTCTAAGTGTGGGGGGGTGTCCAGTCCCGATTTTGCATGTTTTTTCCCCTCTATTATTTGACTTTTAGCTTGTTTTTAATAATTAAATTAGACTTTTTATTATGTTTTTAGTAATTTTGCAATTTTATTAGGTTTTATGTTTTTTTTTATCATTTTTAGTTATTTTTAGCATTAAATTGAATCAAATTGAAATGAAAATAAAATTAAAAACCTAAATCCTATTTCTAATCCTAATTCTAAGCCCAGTAAATTCCCCTCCAATTCGGCCCAGCTTTTGCACCCAGCCCAAAAGTCCAAAACCTACAAATCCCACACCCGAATACCCATATCCGCGCCCAATTACCCAAAACTCGTTTCCCCATTTCCCTATCCTATTCAGCCGACTAAAATATTCTCCCCAAAACCCTAAGGGCCTGTTTGGTGAGACAAACTGGAATGGAATAAGAACCCCAAGGATTCTAATTCCTGACTTTTGTGTTTGGAGAGTATGTTTAGGAATGGAATTAGAATTCCATGGGGATTCTTATTCCCCCCAAATGGAAGGAATTAGAAACCTCCTAAATAGGAGGGGAATCAGATTCTATCCCTCTGGAATAGGATAACTATACTATAAAAAAGGAAATGATATTTTTTTTCATTTCATCCCCAAAAACCTCACTTTCTCGATTCATCCTCCAACTCCACATCAATGGCTTCCCTTCTCCATCCACCACCTCTGTGCCACTCCATTCATCCCGTCGGCTTCCTTCTTCGCTTCTCCATTCACATCAATGACTTCCCTTCTCCGTCGACCGTTTCCTTCCCACACCGAAAAACTCCCAATCGCTGGCTAATGTGACTCACCCCTCTACCTTCCTCCTCGTGTTGAATACCCAGATTACCGTCATGAAAAAGGATCCAACCAGAACGAATTTCCTCATCAATTGCTTCTGATTTTCGATCTACATTCTTTGATGATGATGATGATGATGAATGGATTTTTCCAAAAAGTAACAAGGAAACTTCTTTTATGATGATGATGAAGATGATGATGATGATGATGATGATGAAGATGATGATGATGATGAATGGATTTTTCATGACAAGGAAAAGAAGAACTATTTTCGATCTACATTCTTTGACAATGGATTTTTCCAGAAAACATAGTTCTTCGATTTTCAATTTCCTTGTCATCCCAACTTCTTTTCCTTTTTTCTCAAATATGAATTTTATTTGGGGTTTTATTCATTTTGTACTATTTATCATATAATTTCTTTTTTATTATATTTTGATTCCATTCTATAACAGTTCACCAAACAACTAGATCGGAATTTGATTCCATTCTAATTCTCCACCAAACACTTTCATTTCAGGGTTCTAATCCCATACCCAACCCCCTAGGATTATAATTCCATACCCAACCCATTCCACTTTTCTCTCCAAACAAGCCCTAATTTCTATTATTCTTCATTTCCCCTTCTCTCTCTTCCCGTCTCCCCTTTCTCCCTTTTTCTCTGGTTCACTTGTGCAGACCACCAAACAGCCCCGAAGCAACCATCCACCATAACCAACCTCAACTCCATCTCTCTTCTCTTCTCTTCATCTCATCTCATCTCATCTCATCTCATCTCCTTCTCTCTTCTCATCTCTTTCTAATTCTCAGATTATCACGATAAATTACATCTCTCACTCTATTTCTCTTCTCTTAACAGATTCTGTTGAAGATAAGCAAATGCACGAGCCTCCATTGACGCGCTTTCATCCAAAATCACCGATTTCATCTCAACTGTCCACATGGGAGAAGGATCGAGGGCTGAGATTTGAAGGAGGGGCATGAATTCGACTATAAAAGGGGAAGAAGGAGCCATTCGAAGCTTCTATGGTTGGTTTCGGCCTCCATCCTTAGGGTTAGTCTTAGATTAGGGTTTTATTTGCTATTAGATTAAGGTTTGATTATGTTTTTGCAATTGATCTTGGGGTTCGAATTCTCTGTTTCGATACCCTGGGATTCGATGTTGGATGTTTTGGTTCCTTTGGTTTAAATCAACGATTGTGGATGTAATATTGCGAATTTCTGGAAATGCTATGGATTTGAATGTGTTTGGATGATTCGTATGGTATTCTAGGTATTGGTTTTGAATAAAATCTGAGTTTGAAATGTTTTGGGTATTGATTTGTTTGTGAAGTTAGTGTGCGATTTGGTTTTGTGTTGATTTTGATTCTCGGTGATCTATTTTCAGTTGGTCATTTCCCTTGTTTTCTGTCTCTCTTTTCCTCCCTCTGTTCGGTCAAGGTATTGGGTTTTGTTTGGGTCAGTTTGGTGGGGTTTTATTAGGGTTTAAGTCGGTTCTTTTAGGTCTTTAGGGTTCATAAGGTCAGTCTAGGGTTTGTTTTGGTTTGAGTTTAGGTTGGGTTTTGATTCTCCTTCTTTCTCTTTGATGGTCTAGAGTTCGTTTTGTGACTGTTTTTTGTGTTTTCAGGGTTTGTCTTGGTTAGGTTTTGTTTTGGTATTTGTTTGGTTCTGTTTTAGGTTTCCTTAGGGTTTCTAGGGTTTAGGTCATTTAGTGGTTTTGCTAGGGTTCATTAGATGTGTACTAGGGTCCTGTTAGGGTTTTGTTTAGGTCTGGTTCGGTTTTGTCCATTACGGTTGAGTCGAGTGGGTCAGTTTTAGGGTTCTGTTAGGGTTAGTGTGATGTCTTTAGATTGTAGGGTTTTTATTGGTTTTAGTTTGTTATCTTTTATGATTGGTGGCTAGGGTTCTTTGTGGTTAAGGAAGTGATTAAGACTCCATTGGATGATTAGTTATAGGGGTTAGTGAATTAGGGGGTAATTAGTGGGAAAAATCTAATTCCCACCTTAGTCCTTCCTTCAAGTGGGGTGCATTAGGGATCGAAAGCTCTCTAATGTACTAGTCACTTGTTAATGGAAGGCTAAGGACGGGATAGTTAGTCACTCTCTCACGAAAGTGAGATAGAGGCTAACTAGGGAATCTTGTTCGATTAACCCCCGGGATCCATGGTGGATTTCGGGGAAGTTAATCTGGATTACCTTCGAAAGAGGGAATCCCGTTGCCATTTTTCTAACAAGATTCTCATATGATTTATCCTATCTTTTTGTCTCTTAACCACAAAACTCACATAACCATGAATCCTTTGGTTGCCTGAAACTCCCGAAACCTCTTTTCTTCCTTTTTGTGTGTTATTCTTTGTGTTTGCTTGAAAACCAATCCTTCTCAAATGATGATGAACCCCCAACCTAGTAGGTGAGAACTTGGAAAAGACTTTTAGGTTTAGAAGCCCCAACTCCCCGAGAGAGAACGACACAACCAAGGTTACAAAACCACGTTACAAGGACCCACGTACACCACGAAGCGATGGCTGGGAAAGGTGGGAGGGTTCCAGGGTACATGCGCCCGGTGCGGTTTGCTGTTGCAGCCAAGAATCCATTTGTATCCATGTGTTATTCTATATTCCCCATCAGTCGTTGTGTTCCATCTCCATTTTTCTCCCGGGCAGCAACTCCATTTGATTTCATCCTTAACTTCACATAGATGTTTGGAGTAGGTGCAAGAGTCATAGAGGGAGTAGTTCCACCGGGAAGACCCCTTGACGTATCTTGCGTGAATCCATTGATTCTAGAGGACTTCCTTTTTACTTTGAATATCCCACGCCAATTTTGCAATACAAGCCTTGTTCCAAGCTGTAATATTCTTGAGACCCAAACCCTCATATGCCTTGGGCAGGTAGGCTGTCTCCCAAGAAACAAGAGGAGGCCGAGTATAGTCCGCTTGAGCGGACCAAAGGAAGTTTCTGCAAATCTTGTTTATTTGATCCAAGACTGATTTGGGAATGATAAAAATGCGCGCCCATAAGCCATAGATGCCATTAGAACAGAGGTGATTAGAGTTACACGCCCAGCATAGGAAATGTTTCTCGAGGCCCAGATCCTAATACGTAGGTGATTTTTTCTGTAAGGATCATGCAATCATTTTTCGTAAGCTTACTTAAGGAGATTAGGACCCCTAGGTATTTGAAAGGGAACGTTCCCATCTCAAAACCCATGCATTCTCAGCGTTGATGCTTCATCGTTACTGACTCCTCTAAACACCACTTCGGACTTCTATTTGTTTGCAACAAGCCTAGTGACTGAAGAGAAATGATTGAAAGCGTCCATCAGAATTTGTATTGAATGATGGTTAGTAGAAGGGACTATGATGAGATCATCCGTGAACATGAGGTGAGTAGGCCTTAGGCACTTGCAGTTCAGATGATATTTATAGCTTGTTGTAATGTGCGCATTGATTGATCTGGAGAGATAATCCATGGTGATGACGAAGGGTAGGGGAAATACAGGGGCCCCTTGCCGTAGTCCACGCCCTCCAATGAATTGAGGCGATTTATACCATTCATATTAATTGAAAAGGAGGTAGTAGTCACACAACTCATAATATACTTCACCATCCAGTTACGGAACTTGAGAGCTGTCAGGGCTTCTTGAATAAATTCCTAGTGAAATAAGTCAAACGCCTTTCGGAGATCAATCTTCATCATACACCTTGGAGATATTGATCCTTTAATGTAGTCCCCAACTATTTCCTGACAGAACAATAAATTGTGTAGTAGTTCCCTATCAGGCACAAAGGCGCCCTAGCTGCGGTTTATTATACCGGGTAATATCTTCGTGATTCTATTAGTTAGAACATTAGAGATACATTTATAGAATGTGTTGCAGCAGGAAATAGGGCAGAGATAAGGATATATGCTGATTATGTATATAAAAAAGCATTAAGTGAACTGTAGTCAAGTCGTTCGTGTTTAAGTGAATTAGCAATGAGGCACAAGTTTGAGTTTTGCTAGACATGCAAGGGTTGGACGTTTTTAGCCAATTCACTGCTTCTCGCCTTTGTTAAATAACATATGTGTTCGATTCCTAGCAAAATCAATAAGCAAACAGTAGCTTAGTGGTTTGCACTTTCATTTATCATCAGCAACCTAAGGTGTGAGTTCAAGACTCGTTATATGTAAGTTTTTGGATTGTTTTTTTCTTGTATTTTTTAGCTTCTATTCGCTGGATTGTTGCTCTCCTTCATCCTCAAACAAAATTTAATTTCGAAACTCCACTACTGTCTACTCTAGTCTCCGGGCTCCAAAGTCCCGTCTCCAATCCTCCCTCTCGGACCCATTGTTGCTCAATGCCTAACCGCCACTTTCGCAACCGCCAGCCAGCCCTTCCAGTCTGTCCTTCAGTCTTTTTATGTCTCTTCTCTCAAAGTCTCAATTCAACCTCTTGTGACTTTTTTTTATAGATTACTCTCTAAGTTCTAAATTTCTATTATCACTCATGATTCCTCCATAATTCATCCTCAATTCATTTTTCAGTTCTCCAGGCATTCTAGTATTCTCAATTCTTTAGTGGCTAAATTAAGGCTTTTATTTTAAATTGATTTGTTATTTGTTAACTGAGTCAATATAATCAAATTTAAATTGCTAATTGAATGCATACCTTACTATTTTTTTTAATGTGATTTTGGATATTGTCAATTTTTGGGATTTTGAATACTTGCTAGCTAATTGAATGATTAAATGTTTAATTTACTCAACTTATTAATGAATCCATGTGGTTAAATTAAAATTTGGGATACTTGTTAACTTTTCACTTGTGTTGGTTTAGTGACACTTTCAATGCTTTATTTGTTGGTTTTTTTTTTAAAAAAAATGTTTTAGGGTTGTGTATGTATTACCTTCGTCCTTTTTTGAGTGTCACCAAAACTAAATTTAGAAGTCCAATGTATCTAGAAAATTGAGTAAAAAAATATTAGGCTTGGACAAATATACCTTTTTCACTTAGTAGGAATAAAGGAGAATATTTTAAAAGGTAAAATAAAATCTCTCATTCATTAATTAAGAGTAACATGAGTATTTTAATTATTGAAATTGTAAAATTAACAAACACAAAGAAACAAGGTAGTTAGAACTTAGAATATTTGACACCCATTTAAGGACGGAGGTAGTATATACCTATTAATTACTATTAAACTTTAATTTTTTTTAATAAATTGTTGTTAACTCCTCTGACGTTGAATTCTGGATCTGCTACTAATAATTGTCCTCTATAGGTAACTTCGTCCAGGAATATTTTTGAGTACAGACTTGGGCTCTGGCCCCTAGAGTCCTAAATGCACAAGTTCGGCAGTTTTTGTTGGCTGCTAGCTGCTCTACCTACCCCTGGCCAGTTCACTTGTACCATCAATGGTGTTGGTGAGTGAGATAGATGTTCGGTCTGCCAGCAGCTGCAACGCCAAGTGGTTGCAATCCTAGCATTAATACATGTTGTAGAGCGGTCTCTTTGCAACACAGATGGTATCTAACGATTTAGGTTATTCACTCTGTATATATTACATGCAGATTTGGTGGCTTTAACTCTTATAAGTGCCAGCTCTAAGACAAGGGTCCAACTGACATGTGTCCTGACTGAATGATAACATGAATTTTATTAGGTGCAATTTATTATGTGTACTCGGAATATATGCTTAAGATACTATGATTGTTGATTCTTGTTGTTATAATTATTCACTCTTGTCATAATTATTCACTGCAAAGATCATGGAGTACACGCTCCAAGTGCATGTAATATATGTTGATGATAACATGACATGCATAATGGGCTTGAATTAAGGAGTAAACCAATGGCAATCAATCTAAAAAACATGTTCATCGTTGTTCGGTTTTATTTCGAGCCGAATTGATACTGTTAATAAAGGGTTTCGCTTGTTTTAGACCCCTAATTATGAGTTAGTTATAATAATTTTGTGTTTTTGTAGGTGAATCAAAGAAAAGCGGAAAAAGGGAATCAAAGTGCTGAACAATCCAACACCCAGAGCGTAGCACCCGCTACCAACGCCTTAGCGCCCACGACGGAACAACCAAGGGAAGAATCGGCTCAACCAGCGCTGACCACGGGCAGACCGTGGCAAGTACCACGAACCGTCGTACGCTGCCACAGACCGTGGTGTCTTGCTGGGTCTTTGGGACGAATCGACACAAACAGTACCAACCACGGGCAGACCGTGGTGGCCAGCCACGGACCGTGGTGGCTTGCTGGCCTGCGCGACGACTGTAAAGGTTTGAGAGATTTTATTTTATTTTCTTTTCCTTTCCTAAACTTTTCTATATATACATTATTCATTATACTTAGTTGGATATATATTAGATTGAAGTTAGTTTTTGCTTAGCTTTAACTTAGTCTTTAGTTTTAATTTTAGTTTGGAGTTTCATAGTTTTCTTTCATCATCAATTTGTAATTTATGCTTTCAATTAAATCAAGGAAGGAATTTCTCAAGTTCTTGTTCCCTCTAGTTTTTGTTATTATTTCGTTATTCGAATCCCATTAGTTATAGTTATACACAAAATTCCACCTTTTAGTGAAGAGGAGGATTAAGGTTCCTTAAATTCTCCCTTCAGGTGAGGATTCGAGAAGCCTTAATAATCCGAATCACACCTTTCTTGTTTGTTCAGGAGAAAGATCATTGATTCAAGATTCAAGAGGAGAAGATCGGTAGAAAGAAATTCGCAGTCAGGTTAATGTTTTCTGCTTTAAATTCAGTATTAGATTCAGTTTATACTTTCATTATTATTAATTACATTCTTGAATATGCATTCATTTTCTTGCCTAGTTTCTTGTTCTTATTCTATTAGGTTAAGTTTTGTTTCCCAATTCATGTTTTCTTTAGTTTTTATTGTTTTCAATTCATAATTAGTTTAGTTCATTTATTTAAGTTATTTACTGTTTTCACATTTGAAACTTACCAAACCAATTTACTAAACCTAACACACCATCCTTGAGGATACGAAAACCCTTACTCTAAAACCCTGAATTACCACAATCGACAATTGCACCGTTGTCGGGGATGGCGTTATTTGGTAGATTAGGTTATTAGTTTTGTAAATAGTTTATTGCTTTCTTAGTTGTAATTTATTTTAGAAAAAAAAATGTGTACATAAAAATTGAAAAATAAATTAAAAAATAAAAAACGAGAGTTATGACCGATGTCAGGTTTCCATAATTTGAGCATGAAATAGTTTGGAGATATTTTGCTAGATTATAGGATTATCATGCTGAATGTGAATCATATGGTGTCTTATATGAAAGATTGGACATCTTGGGTATTTTGCATGAGGGTGTGAATTATGAAACCCGTAATCTCTTAGAATATTATGGGTTTTCTAATTTAGGAGAAGATGATGCATGGGAATTACTTGAGTGGTTGTCTAGGGATTCTTACGAATTTGAGCAACAAAATGTGAGTCCTAACTTTCAACCTTCTTATTCTACACCATCCTCTGAGACTTTAGCCATACCATCTTGTGAGTACCCCCAATATATTAATGGTCAATCAAGTTGGGGAAAGTATGTGGAAAATTTTTGTGAATCTTCTCAAGGTCCCAATAGCGAGTTTCTTCCTCAGTGTTTTGTATGTCAAGCTTGGGGTCATTTATTTGATGCTTGCCCTGAATACCCTACTTTTAAGGCTTTTATAGATGGATTTGAATCCGTTAAACATAAATCGAATAATACTCGTATGTGTGAAATGTGGGATGAGGATGAAGGCCCAAATGTTTATATTTACCAAAACCCCTCCCCATTCACATATTGAAAGTAGAGAAGAATCATGTAATAATGAGTTTGATCAAGTTAGTGAGCCCACAAGTCATATTACACTTGAGGATGAGACACCATTAATGGAGAAGGATTCCGTAAGTAGTGAATTAGTGTGTGATGATGTTGTGCTCCAAGAAAATATGCTTAATGAATCACTAGTCACACTCTTGTCCATGCCATTGAAGTCTATATTTGATGAAAATTGCGTGGAGGTTGAGTGTGAGGATTCTACTTTGTGTTCTAATGAAACTGAAATTATCTCCCCATCTCCCCTTCATGTGATCTGTTTCCCTACACACCTTTCCCATGAACCTGGGTTCATGAAGGCCCTACGTCTTTTAGGTGGGTATAATTTCCCCATTGATCCCTATAATACCTACCTAGAGGACTTGCCTAAGAAAATCAATTTTGTGCATGCATTCCACGACTTTATTGATTATTCTAAGACATTTGATGAACTATTGAGAGCACTCATATTTGCTGATATACTTTTGAGATTGTGCTCTTATGTTCAACACTTGGAGATGCATTTGAGGATGCATGACCTACTTCTGCGGGCATTGAATGGTTCTGAGATGGTGCCCGACGTCTTGAGGTGAGATGGAGTGGCTGATGCTCCATGTGTGGGTCTTATTATTTTAAGCAAGATTTCATAGTTTGGGTATACTCAGTACTCAACCAGGTAATATCGTTCCCCTCTTGTTTTCTTTTTTTTTTTTACAAAATATCGTTAGTGAGTTTGAACTCTTTGTTTCTTTTTATTTGTTTTGGTGTGTTTCTTTTCTTTTCTTTTGGGTGCTTGCTTCCTTCTTCTATTTCCAATGAGGACATTGTAACCTTTTTGTGTGGGAGTGGGGGTGGTGTGCATACCTGCTTGTTTTCTTTTCCTTTGTGTGCTTTTTGTTTTCCTTTTAATTTGTGAGGTGTCACTTTAGCTCCAATGAGAACATTGTAGAGTTTTTGGTGTGAGAGTGGGTGGGGCTGGGTGGCACAAGTGCCTTACAGTTTTAGGAAGAGAAACATTTTTTTAGTTACCACTGAAAGTAGGCAAATTTTTTTTTTTTTTCCAGCCAGAGGTTATTTGTATATATAGTTGTGTAACTGATTGCTAGAATAATGTGGTTGCTTAGTTAAGAATAGTTAGTGAGTGCTTTATTGGCTTTAGGCTTGATTGTTGCTTTTCCTAAATATAATAACCTCACCTGCATTTGCAACCATGTGGTTTCGTTAGAATTTTTACTTCTGGCTAGTTAATGTGATGGTCTTAGTTTAGGAGGGAAGTTTTGGTTTCTCGCATATCCATGCTCTAATTAAGAAAAAAAATGAAAAACAATGGAAAAAGAAGAAAATGTTAGTACACCTACACGGGTTGGTATGAGTGGTACGACACTCTTACGCTTTAAGCACTTTGTTGCGAATGGAGTAGCCTGTGTAGGGAGGGTATACCCCATTTATGGGCCGTTTTATTCCCGAAAGTACTAACGCAAAAACGTTGAGAAAAAGAAAAGCTGAAAATGTTGGTTCACCTACACAGATCGGTGTGAGTGGTGCGACACTCACATCCCTTAAGCACCTTGTATGTGTATGGAAAAGATCTATGTGGGAAGAGTAAACCCCTTTTACGACCGTCCAATTCTCGAAAAAACCCAACCCCAAAAAAAGAGATAATGGTAATAAATGTGGAACCTTTCTCTATGAAACCTGCGACCCTCACCAAGCCAAGGGCGACACAAGTAGAGAGGGGAACCACCTCTAATTCACTAAATATCGAGCATGGGTGTATGAGTGGCTAATTCTGACCAACAAAAATAAGGTGGAAACACTGCACTTGAGCACGAGGAGCCCATCGAGCTTACGCATGAGTGAGGTGAATAATGTTAAGTTTAGTGGCAGTCTTGCTAGTAGCCTTGAAAGTGCTTATGGAGCGTGGCGCAGTGGGGAAACTAATGATTTTAGCTTGAGGGGAACGTTGAATCCTACAATCGATCAAAACTTGAGCACGAAGTGAAGGATATGACCTTGAGCTAGGTGATCCACAACTCTAGGCCTCACACCCCACCATTACTATCATAGGTAATCCACTAGATAATCACTAAAGGAATGACTTGCTAACACCACCATTCACAAATGGATAAAGTAAGAACAAGAATTTAGGAGAGAAAAAGGAGAAAACCCTAACATTGCATTAGCAAATCATTCATAAACATTAGCTGCCTAGAAGAGAGTGCTAAACATGGTATTTATACTAAACAGATATTAGGTTTAAAACTCAGCAAAAAAAAAAAAAAACAAAACAGCACGCGCGTCGCAGGGAAGGTCGCGGGCGCGACAAGGAAGGTCTTGTGCGCGCCCTGCTACTGACCACCAGAATCTATCGCGGCTGACTGCGGTCCCGGGCGCGACGTCCGTCTGTCACAGGCATGAAAACTCCTGTCGTGGTCGCGTCAGTTTTTTGCTCCGTTCCCTGGCTGACCAACTCGCAACGTTGTGGGCGCGACAGTTTTTGTGACGGGCACGACGCCCAGTTCATCAGATAGTCTCGGGCGTGACATCGTCGACTCGGGTGCGATGGGCGCTTGCTTTGCTGTCGTGGCTCCTGCCTTGAGTTTATCGCTCTGGGTACTTCCAAGTCTCGACACTCCTCATTCCCGGGATGACCCAACTCGGTACCGAGGCCTCCGAGGTCGTTGACAAGTCTCGAGCCTCTCCTTACTCCAACAAGGATGGTTCACCGAGGCCACGATAGTGTGATGCTCACTACCCCGCCTTTTGTGAAGGTGTAATGACTCTTGAAAACGAGTGGGTGATCGGTTTTAGTCCGGTGATGACGGGTCCGGATTTCATCCACCTCATCTTCAACCGCAATCCCGACTTTGAAAGGTTGGCACCGAACCCAATACGGTTCATACTCCCCCTCTTGAAAAAGAGTTGTCCTCAACTCTTGGGTGTTAAAACCGATGCATTCTCCATCAATTGGCTCCATAGAACAGCTAGCATCCCTATCGCCACAAGTCAACATGCCGAACATCCAACTAGCTTCAAATCCCACAATGTACCCATCGTCCAAATGCAAGAAAGTGGAAGGAAGTTTGTTTTGTGGAGGTGAGGGGTTAAGGGGCGGTAGAGGAAACTTTTGTGGTGCTTGGGAACTCTCAATCTCACTGGGCTCGCTACAAGGCAAAGACAAAGCAAGAGGGAGCTCGTCCTCGCCAAGAGCACACTTATCCCGTGTTTCGCTCATCATGAGAAGGTTCCTCAACTCACTACCCATCCCAACTTTTGAAGTTTCGATTTTTTTGGGGAGAAATGGGAAGTAGCTTGATCATCTTGCCATTATGGGTGAATGTGTAAGTGTTGTTCAACCCATTGTGCACCGTTTTCTTGTCATATTGCCATGGTCGACCCAATAAAATGTGACAAGCGCTCATAGGGACAACATCACAAACAAGGGAATCATCGTAATTAGATCCGAAAGAAAAATTCACTAAGACTTGCTTAGTTACCTTGACATCGTCGTGATCGTTGAGCCAATGGAGTGAATAGGGTCGAGGGTGCGATAATAGAGGCAAGCCAAGTTCCTCAACCATAGTGGTAGATGCGACATTCGTGTAACTCCCTCCATCGATGACAAGAGTACACACCTTTTTACCAACAAAGCACCGCGTTTGGAACAACATTTCCATTTGGGCCCTATCGAGGGGAGTCTCATGGGTATGTAAAGCTCTCCTCAAAATATATGAGCCTCTACGTATACGGGGGCGACATTCTCCTCATCGCTAGTCACCGCATCTTCAACCACCACTTTGGAATCGTTGTTAGCCTTTTGAAGCTCTTCATCGATTTCTTATACCTCTTGTAGAGTCAAAGTACGTCGGTTTGGTCAATCGGCTTGAAAATGACCATAACCATGACACTTAAAACACTTCCGGCCTTCCGTTCATCAAGGAGGTTCCGTTGGAGTCACGGTAGCAAGTCCCTTTCCTTTGTCAAGTCTTGGTATCGGTGTGCACTTTGGTGTCTCGTTAGACTTTGGAGTGTTTGAATCCGAAGGGGGTCGGCTAGATGGTCAGTAGATGGGTCTAAACAAGTGTTGTGTCGGACCTTTCCATTCTTCTTCGCTCAACTCGGAGAGCCAAACTACACAGATCGTCCATCGAATAGTAGGGTTGAACCTCAACCTTCTTGGCAACAGAAGGATGTAACCCATTCAAGAATCACATCATCGTTTGTTCTTTCGGCTCTTGAAGGCCAGTTTTAATGAGAAGCTGCTCGAATTCTGAGATGTAATCACCGACGGGTCGTTTGCCTTGGGTAAGAGCATATAACCTCCATAGGACGTCTTGCTTGTAAGTGTGGGGCAAGAAACGGTGATTCATCACTTGTTTGAGCTGTGTCTAAGTAGAAATCCTTACCTTTCCTTCACGAACCCGTTGTACCTTCATATTCTCAAACCAAAGCGAGGTGGCCTTGGTGAGTTTCAAGCTCGCGATCTTATAAGCCTTCTCATCATCATATTCCTTGGTCTCAAAGATCTTATCCATCAATTGGACCCATTCGATGAAATCATCCGGATCATTGGATCCATTGAATTCAGGGATGTCGATCTTTACATCTTGAAATTCGTCACAAGGGGGCCGATCATGCACATCCCGACGTGGACGGCGTCGAGGGGAGCCTCTAGTATCGTCACTCGACTCAAAGTTGGGAGGAGGACGGATAGGGCTTGGTACGCGCCTCGGTCGTTCAATTGGTGGTGGACGTGGACGCTCTTAGATGAGATTGTCCATCCGTGCCATCATTGCATTCATGTTGCGCTAGAGGGTGGAGAATGGATTGTCAAAAAAAGAGAACCGATCGTCGATGGTGGAGAATCGATTCTCGAAAGTTTAAATTAGAGGACTACTCCAGTGGCTTGGTTGCTCTCGATCGGAAATAACTTCGTCGTCCATATTGAGGGAAGGGTGAAGGACGGAATGTGTTTAGGATATTTTGTGGAATTTGGAGGTTTTCCTGTATAGTTAGCTTGTGTTTGGCTAAGGGTTCTTTGTGTTTTTCTCACTTGGGCATTTTATCAAACACCTTGCGGGCACAAATTTCCAACTTCACCTCAAAGCTCCAATATGCATCAAATCAACAAACACAATATCAATAACAACTTCTCCAACACACTTGGACGCACAAGGGATGGGGAACACCAATATTTCAATCAAAATACCAAAATCCAATAATAGAGAACAAACTAGCAAGAACAATGGAAAAAAAAAACTCAAGCTAGATGAAAAACCTTGAGCTCTGATACCAAATGGAGCGTGGCGCGGTGGGGAAACTGATGATTTTAGCTTGAGGGGGACGTTGAATCCAACAATCGATGAAAACTTGAGCACCAAGTGAAGGATATGACCTCAAGCTAGGTAATCCACAACTCTAGGCTTCACACCCCACCATGACTATCATAGGTAATCCACTAGATAATCACTAAAGGAATGACTTGCTAACACCACTATTCACAAATGGATAAAGTAAGAACAAGATTTCAGGAGAGAAAAGGGAGAAAACCCTAACATTGCATTAGCAAATCATTCATAAACATTAGCAGCCTAGAAAAGAGTGCTAAACATGGTATTTATACTAAACAGGAATTAGGTTAAAAACTCAGCCAAAAAAAAAAAAAACAGCACGCGCGTCGTAGGGAAGGTCGCGGGCGCGAGAAAGAAGGTCTCGGGTGCGACCTGCTACTAACTGCCACAATCTATCGCTGGCTGACTATGGCCGCGGGCGCGACGTCTGTCTGTCACCGGCATGAAAACTCCAGTCGCCGTCGCGTCGTTTTTCTGCTCCGTTCTCTAACTGACCAACTCGCAACGTCGCGGGCTCGACGATTTTTGTGACGGGCGCGACGCCCATTTCAGCAGATAGTCTCGAGCGTGACGTCGCCGGCTTGGGTGCGACGGGCGCCTTCTTTGCTGTCGTGGCTCTTGCCTTGAGTTTATCGCTCCGGGTACTTCCAAGTCTCGACACTCCTTATTTCCGGGACGACCTAGCCCGGTCCCGAGGCCTCCGAGGTCGTTGACAAGTCCCCAGCCTCTCCTTACTCCAATAAGGTTGGTTCGCCGAGGCCACGATAGTGTGATGCCCACTACCCCGCCTTTTGTGAAGGTGTAACGACTCTTGAAAACGAGTGGGTGATTGGTTTTAGTCCGGTGATGACGGGTCGGGATTTCATTCACCTCATTTTCAACCGCAATCCCGGCTATGAAAGCTTGACGCCAAACCCGATACGGTTCAGCTTGTTAACTATTCTAAATTGAGTGAATGCGTTGTTTGAGTAGTTAGCTTCGTGATCGAACGTGAAAACCTCCTTCTGTGCTAAGCTTGTCTCGTTTTTGCCTCTTTCTCTTTCACAATTCGTTCCTCTTTCCTTTCTTTTTCTTTTCCTTTCCTTTCCTTTTCTTTTCTTTGCTTTTCTTTTCTTTTGTTTTCCTTTACTTTTGTGGGTATAGCTTCTACAAACCCTCACGAGACCTTCCTCGTCCACTTGGTTGCCAAGGGGTTTAAAGGGCTTATTACATACGCTAAATGCAACCGTGATTCCTACGAAAGTGAGTTAGGGTAGCATAGTTTTTTTATTTTTGTTTTAATTTGCTCAGGGCGAGCAAACCCTTGTGTGGGAATGTTGTTCGGTCTCATTTCGAGCCGAATTGGTACCGTTAATAAAGGGTTTTGCTTGTTTTAGACCCCTAATTATGAGTTAGTTATAATAATTTTGTGTTTTTGTAAGTGAATCAAAGAAAAGCAGAAAAAGGGAATCAAAATGCTGAAAAATCCAACACCAGAGCGTAACACCTGCTACCAACGTGGAGTGTTACCGAAGGGACATTGATTGCTTGAGTATTGAAGAAAATCAAGAGGAAGAGCTTGAACAACAATGGAGATAATAAAAGACCTTGGCAAGGAATGTCCACCACCTTAGTATAACATTTCACCATGATCAAATAGGAGTAATCCACCATCAACCATTAAAGAAATGACTTGAACACCACCAAATAATGCTTGGATAAAGTAAACAAGATTTTTGGGGAAGAGGCTTGTGGAGCACTCATTCATTTCATATCATAATATCATAAGTTGTCTTGGAAAATGTGAAACTGAGTATTTATACAAAGCAGCAAAATTAAGCCAAAAATCAGCACAAAACAAAGCAGCGCACGCGTGTTGTAGCATGGTCGCGGGCGCGACGCCGTTTTGTCTCTCCAACCCATCGCCATGACGTGGAGTGTCGCGGGTGCGACATCTCGGTCAGCAGATGGTCGCGGGTGTGGAATCGGGACGTCACGGGTGCGACGGAGCGAAGAAACCTAGGCTCGGCTAGTATAACATTGCAGACGCGACGCCCCTATCACAGGCGCGACCCCGTTCTGCCCCATATTCCTCCTTTTGGCCAGAAGGCTGTCGCGGGCGCGACGCCCTTGTCACGGGCACAACTTCTGTCTGTCCCCCTTTGCTTCTCCACTTGCCGTGGTGCTTTGAACTTTATTGCTCTCGGGACTACACCCGAACCCCAATACCTCCTAGCTTCCATTCTCGGGACGGCCCGGTCCGATCCCGAGGCCTCCGGGGTCGGTGCACCAAACGAGCCTTCCTAGAAGGTCCCGGGGCCCATCCATTGGATGGCCGAGACTAGCCTCGCAACTCCGGGAGTTACCGAGAATTGTATTTCAAGGCTTGAGATGGACGAGGAGGCTTGCTTGGCGGAGATCACAAGCGCGGAGGAAGGAACCTGGACCTCTTCATCCTCTCTTTCTTGAAGAGGATTTGCACTCAAATCCACGTCGGGTTCAACATCCTTGATGTAGACGAAAGATCCCTGATGTTGAAAGTAGAGGAGATACCCATATCACCCGAAAGATCAAGCTTGTAGGCATTATCGTTTATCGTGGCCAAGATCTTGAACAGTCCCTCGCTTCGTGGCATTAGTTTACTACTCCTTCGCGAAGGGAACCGTTCTTTCCTCAAGTGAAGCTAAACCAAGTCCCCGGGTTTGAATGTGATACCATGCCGATGCTTGTTGGCTCGGTGATGCATAATTGATGGCCTTATGCATCAAGGTCAACCATGGAGACATCTAATACTCACCTAGAAGGTAGAAGAGTTCAAGTCTCTCTTTTATCTCTATACTTGGAAGGGATCAACTCATGCGGACGTATACTTTTGCTCCTTAAATCAAGGACCGTGAAGCTATCATAGAAGTCATCCTAGAAGGGATTATTCTACATTCCAAGAGCTTTCATATGGTTCAAGAATCTTTGAATTTGGATGAGAATCCAAGGAGTTATTCATATTTGTAATATAGTTTAGTATATTGTTTTCTTTATGATGTAAGCATTAGGATGAATGATGTAAGCCCTTAAGGGGTCTTTTCTTGAAGCTAGGTGACGCCTAAGGGGTGGGTTGTAGCTATAAATACCCCCTCCTAGGTGCTTGTAATTCATTCAATTCATTCAAGTCATTCACATTGAATTTTTCAAACACATGTTGTGTTCTCTCTAGCATTTGTGCTAGGTGTTTTAAATCTCTCTTTTGGGGATTCAAATATCCCCTTCTTCTAGCTAAGGTTGGCATCCTTAGTGGTGAAAGGAAGGAATTGGAGTATTCTTGGAGGTGGTGAATCAGATCCTTCAAAGAATCTTCAAAAGCCATCAACTATCCATCTACCAATCGTCCATTATCATCCATTTTCGAGTGCTTCATCAAGAATTCAACAAGAATTCATCAAGCATTCATCAAGAAACGTGTGATCTTCATTCTACACGTCCAAGCACTTGTTCGTCATCAACGTTCATCATTTGACATTCGTCCATCCATTGTTCGTTCGTTCATCATTCATTTTGTTCATTGTTTCCAATTGTTTGGTAACTTTCTTTCATAGTTCTTTTCATCCATTTCTATGCCATTTTGGTTCTTTGGAACTTTGAGATAGAGGATTCTTATCTTCGCTTTTAAAGATCCTTAGATATTGTGTAATGAGATCATCCCTTGGTCTCATTATGCATCAAATTTGGTATCAGAGCTAAGGAGTTTGAATCTCTTAGTTCTTGAAACAATCTTTTACAATCTTTTCTCTCCCAGACGTTTCCCATCATACGTTTACCATCACAAAATTTCATTCATCTCTACATCACACGTCCCCCTTGATAGTTCTTCCAAGAACTCATCAAGAACCCATCAAGAACTCATAAAGAACCCCAAGCTCCACAAAGAACCCAAAAACCAAACACAAACCTACCCAAATCCGTCCCATACCCACGTCCCATCCGTGCTAACCTCCCTTCCATGAGTTTCTTGTGATCTTTGTGAATCAAGATAGGTTCTAATGGCGAGTGCAAGCTCTCCTACAAAGTCCTCTCCATCGTCCCCAGAAGATGTTGAGAAGATGAAACAAAGAATCAAGTATCTCAACAAACAAGTAGCATACTACATGCGCCTTCAAGAAAGGGAGAATCTTGAGGAAGTATCAAGTAAATCATCAAGTGGAGAAGGAGAAGAGGACGTTGCAAGAAAGAGGCATGGACGTCCAAAGGAGGAAAGGTTCGGCTTCAAAGTGGAGATCCCCGATTTGTTGGTGATCTTGATCCGGAAGTTTATTTGGATTGGATACAAACCGTGGAAAGGGTCTTTGATCTCAAAGATGTGGAAGATGATAAGAAGGTCAAGTATGTTGCCCTAAAGCTACGAAAGCATGCAAGCATTTGGTGGACAAACTTGCAAAAGAAGCGGCAAGCAAAGGGGAAAGATAAGGTGCGTACGTGGGATAAGATGAAAAGAAAGCTCCAAGAAAAGTTCCTACCATCTAGCTACCTACGTGACAACTACTACAAATTGCAAAGATTGGTCCAAGGAGGAAGAAGAGTGGAGGAGTACACAAAGGAATTTGAGCATCTACTTTGGAGGTGTGATCTAAAGGAGGACGAGCCACAAACTTTGGTACGTTATCTTTTTGGTCTTAATGACGGGATTAGGCACGTTGTGGAATTACAACCATACAAAACTTTGGATGAATTGAGCTCCTTGTCCCTTAAAGTTGAAAAACAAAGGAGAAATAAGGGGAAAGAAGTCTCAAACCAATACCAAACTCCACAAAAAACGCCCCACCCTACGTCCCATCCAAACCCTCCACCATCCACGAAACACATTCCCACAAAAACTCCACAAAATCAGCCCCCGTCCATCCCTAAACCTCACGACCAAGTGACCAAACCCATAGCATCAAGAAAGTGTTTTCGATGCCAAGGGTTGGGACATTATGCTTCGGAGTGTCCAAACAAGCGAGTAGTGTCTTTGGTGGAATACCAAAGTGCTTTATATGTAGAGCTGGAGTATGAGGAAGAAGAGGAAGTTGGGGTTGGTGCCAAAGAAGAGGAAGATGTAGTAGAAGAATATGTGGAAGGGCCAGATGAAGGAGAACTACTTGTGGTAGAAAGGGCCTTGAATATCACAAATGTGCCAAAGGATCAACTACAAAGAGAAGCAATATTTCGCTCTCGTTGTACCATCCAAGGGAGAGTATGCTCCTTGATCATAGATGGAGGAAGTTGCACCAATGCCGCCTCTACAACAATGGTCAAGAAGTTGCAAATGGAGATTAACCCACATCCCACACCCTACACAATACAATGGCTAAGCCTTGGGCAAGGTATTCGTGTGGATCAACGAGTTTTGGTGAGTCTTTCAATTGGAAAGAATTATCAAGATTCATTATGGTGTGATATAGTTCCCATGGATACTTGTCATGTTTTATTGGGAAGGCCATGGTTATATGATAGACATGTCATACATGATGGGAGGGCCAACACTTACACTCTCACCATCAACCAAAAGAGGATCACTTTGGCACCTCTTGATCCACCATCTCGGCAAAAGGAGGAGAAACGTCATATTGTGTCAATCATGAAGGTGGAGAATCAAGGGCATGAAGAGTATAAGGATCCTATTCTTATACATTTGGAGAAGAATGAAACGGATCCAAGTATCCATCACATTTTGAATCTTCCTATGAAGCATATCTTCCATGAGCATCCAAGAGCTATCTACTTAGATCATCTGGTTGAAAGGCCAAGTATTCGAAAGGATGAAAAAGCCCAAGTCATCAAGGTACATTGTTTCATGCTAAATGACAAAGGTAAAGTGGTAAGAATAGACTTGGGAAGTGAGAAGCAACGTGAACAACCCACGTTCACGGTGAAGAAATGCAAGTCCGAGTTTTATGGTGTTCGAGGAATCATCGGAAGAAAGTTTAAGTACATCAAAGGAATCTACGATGACTTCAAAGCTTTCAAGAAGAAAGTCTTTGTGAAGAAGGCAAGAAGGGTTGATTTTCCAAGTTTGAGGACAAACTTTTTCAACCGGGGGTGTATGATGCATAATTGATGGCCTTATGCATCAAGGTCAACCATGGAGACATCTAATACTCACCTAGAAGGTAGAAGAGTTCAAGTCTCTCTTTTATCTCTCTACTTGGAAGGGATCAACTCATGCGGACGTATACTTTTGCTCCTTAAATCAAGGACCGTGAAGCTATCATAGAAGTCATCCTAGAAGGGATTATTCTACATTCCAAGAGCTTTCATATGGTTCAAGAATCTTTGAATTTGGATGAGAATCCAAGGAGTTATTCATATTTGTAATATGGTTTAGTATATTGTTTTCTTTATGATGTAAGCATTAGGATGAATGATGTAAGCCCTTAAGGGGTCTTTTCTTGAAGCTAGGTGACGCCTAAGGGGTGGGTTGTAGCTATAAATACCCCCTCCTAGGTGCTTGTAATTCATTCAATTCATTCAAGTCATTCACATTGAATTTTTCAAACACATGTTGTGTTCTCTCTAGCATTTGTGCTAGGTGTTTTCGTCTCTCTTTTGTGGGATTCGAAATATCCCCTTCTTCTAGCTAAGGTTGGCATCCTTAGTGGTGAAAGGAAGGAATTGGAGTATTCTTGGAGGTGGTGAATCTGTATCCTTCAAAGAATCTTCAAAAGCCATCAACTATCCATCTACCAATCGTCCATTATCATCCATTTTCGAGTGCTTCATCAAGAATTCAACAAGAATTCATCAAGCATTCATCAAGAAACGTGTGATCTTCATTCTACACGTCCAAGCACTTGTTCGTCATCAACGTTCATCATTTGACATTCGTCCATCCATTGTTCGTTCGTTCATCATTCATTTTGTTCATTGTTTCCAATTGTTTGGTAACTTTCTTTCATAGTTCTTTTCATCCATTTCTATGCCATTTTTGGTTCTTTGGAACTTTGAGATAGAGGATTCTTATCTTCGCTTTTAAAGATCCTTAGATATTGTGTAATGAGATCATCCCTTGGTCTCATTATGCATCACTCGGGCCTTATAAAGTTCATTGGTGTGCTCGATCTTCTCAAGAATCTGCCGGTGAAGCTTTTGGATTTCTGCGACCTTCTCACTTGCTTCAAAGCTAGTCTTTGACTCTAATGGAAGAGGAAGGAGCTCGATAGGATTAATGGGATTGATCCTGTAGCAAGTCTCGAAGGGCGATGACCCGTAGCAAAAGAAGGGGCCCGATTATAGGCGAATTTGGCGTGACAAAGCTTGGCATCCCATTCCCGTAAATTCTTACTCACAAGACCCTGAAGCAATGTAATGAGAGTCTTGTTAGTGATCTCAGTTTGACCATCTGTTTGAGGATGAAGCGACGTGCTAAAAAGAAGCTTCGTCCCAAGGAGCTTCCATAAAGACCTCTAGAAATTACTCATAAATTTGCTGTCACGATCCGATAAAATAGTCCTCGGAACATCATGCAAGCGCACTACCTCCCGGAAGAAAAGAGTAGCGATGTGAGTGGCGTCATCGGTCTTTTCGCATGTAATGAAATGCGCCATCTTGGAGAAGCGATCCACGATGACGAGTATTGCATCTTTACCACGCACGGTCCGGGGAAGAGCCACAGTAAAGTCCATACTTAAGTCCTCCCACGGGCCATTCGGAACAAGAAGAAGTGTATAAAGCCCTTGGTGGAACTAACGTTTGGCATGGTGGCAAGTAACACACTTGAAAACCACATCCTGCATGTCGCCTCCCATCTTCGGCCAGTAAAAGTGTTCCTTCAGCATGTCGATGGTCTTATTGATGCCGAAATGACCAGCAAGACCACCCCCATGAACCTCCCGCACTAGTAGTTTCCTCAACGGGCATTTGGGAACACACAATTTGTTACCTTTGAAGAGAAATCCATCATGTAGCAAATAGGGCCCAACACCACCATTGTAACGCCCCGACCGCTCCTGAGTCGCGGACATTACCGATAACTACTTCAAAGATTGCTGACTGACCCCACAAATCACCACGAGTCTTTCCACCATGCTTCATACTCGCTCACACGCTGCTTGAGACTTCCCAGGAGGTCACCCATTCTGAGACTACTCCAGCCAAGCATGCTTAACTATGGAGTTTCCAATGGATGAGCTACCATAAAAGAAGGTGCACCTTGGTGATATGAGTAGTCGTTTCAAATCCTTTAAGCCGCACTTTGACCACATATCTGGGGTGTTACAATCACCCCCACTTAAGCGCACAATGTCCTTATTGTACCACAATCTACTCCAGAATCTTTGCCCCGCTAGGCGACTGCCCATGGATCTCCCGTCCACTGGTGCATCTCACGGTCGCGGGTCGGCTCTGATACCCTGTAACGCCCCGGCCTCTCCCGGGTCGCGGACATTACCAATAATCGCTTCAAGGATCGCTGACTGGCCCCCAAATCACCACGAGTCTTTACAGCGTGCTTCGTCCTCGCTCACACCCTGCCTGGGAAAACTTCCTAGGAGGTCACCCATCCTAGTACTACTCCCAACCAAGCACGCTTTACTGAGGTGTTCGCAACGAATAAGCTACCACAAAAGAAGGTGCACCTTGGTGATATAAGTAGTCATTTCAATCCCTTTAAGCCAGACTTTAACCACATAACCAGGGTATTATAGTCACCCCCACTTTAGCGTACAACGTCCTTGTTGTGCTTCAATCCACTCCAGAATCTTTGCCTCGCTAGGTGACTGCCCATGGATCTCCCGTCCACTGGAGCAGCTTACAATCGCGGGTTGGCTCTGATACCATCTGTAACACCACGGCTCCTCCCGGGTCGAAAATAATTGAAATAGAAACATTGCTAAGTAATAACCCAAAAGTTGGGGCGTTACAGCCATCAAGGTGTGATTTGAGGTCCTCATCCTCCTTGTAGAACTCCTTCATGTGTTGGAATCCAAGGACCCTTGCCTCAACCACCGAAAGAAGAGAATGTCTCCTAGAAAGTGCATCGGCAACCACGTTAACACTCCCCTTCTTGTGCTTTGCCACAAAGTTAAAACTTTGAAAAAACTCAACCCACTTGGCATGACGAGAACTAAGCTTGTATTGTCCATTCAAATATTTAAGAGCTTCGTGATCCGAATGAAGGACAAATTGGCTAGGTCTCAAGTAGTGTGGCCAAAGATCGAGTGCTCGCATGAGAACGTAGAATTCCTTGTCATAAGTAGAATAATTCCTCCTCGACCTTCTAAGCTTCTCACTGAAATAAGCAATAAGGTGTTGGTTCTGCATCAAGACGGCCCCAATGCCTACCCCGCTAGCATCGCAATCCACCTCGAAGACTTGTGTGAAGTCCGGGAGAGCAAATACCGGAGCCTCATAAAGTCGAGTCTTAAGCTTCTCAAATGCCCCTTGGGCCGCTCGGGTCCACTCAAAGGTGCCTTTCTTCTTACACTCAGTGATAGGGGCGGTGAGAGTGCTAAAGCCCTTGATGAACCGTCGGTAGAACAAAGCAAGGCCGTGGAAACTCCTCACCTCCATGATAGTAGAGAGACAGGACCAAGAGCGAATGGCCTCCACTTTCGAGGGATCCATATAAATACCCCGATCGAAAACACTATACCCAAGAAAGATGACTTGGGGAGTGCAAAACTCGCACTTCTCTAGTTTACCGAAAAGTTGTTGTTGCCGCAAAACCTCGAACACCAACTCCAAATGTGTAAGGTGCTCCGCTTCACTCCTTGAATACACCAGAATATCATAAAAAAAACCACCACAAATTTGCCGATGAAAGGTCTCAATACCTCGTTCATAAGTCACATGAACGCGCTAGGGGCGTTGGAGTGCCCGAATGACATGACGAGCCACTCATACAACCCCCCTTTCGCCTTGAAGGCCGTCTTCCACTCATCACCTTCCTTCATACGAATCTGATGATAACCACTCTGAAGGTCGATCTTGGAGAAGATACACGAGCCATGTAACTCATCGAGCATGTCATCGAGCCTCGGTATGGGATACCGATACTTGATGGTAATGTTGTTGATGGCTCGAGTGTCAACACACATCCGGAAGGTACAATCCTTCTTGGGAACCAGGAGGGCCGGGACGGAACAAGGGCTCATGCTCTCTCGAATATAGCCTCGAGAAACAAGTTCGTCCACTTGCCGTTGTATCTCCTTGGTTTCCTGTGGGCTGCACCGATATGCCGCCTTGTTGGGGAGTGGAGCTCCGGGAATAAGAGCGATTTGATGCTTAATGCCCCGAATAGGAGGTAGACCTAATGGAAGATCTTCGGGGAACACATCGTGGAATTTGGCAAGAAGAGGGGCAACGAGAGGGTGCTTGGGTTTCACTACCTCACTTGTGTTTGCCTCTAAGAGGAGCAAGGAAAAAACGGGCTTCCCCTTGCTTAGGGCTCGCTCAACCCGTGTTTCACTCACATGTTCAGGCTCCTCACTTCCCACCCCAAGTTTAGGAGATACAATATCATGTGGTGCCAGTGGAAGAAGCTTAACCCTCTTGCCCTTGTGGGTGAAAGTATAGGTATTTTTCAACCCATTATGAATAGTTCGCTTGTCAAATTGCCACGATCGACCCAAAAAAATGTGGCATGCACTCATGGGAACGACATCACAAACAACAGAATCATCGTAGTTAGCACCAAAAGACAAATTCATTAGGACTTGATTGGTTACCTTAAGGCCATCTTGGTCATTGAGCCATTTGACTTAGTAGGGGCGACGATGAGGTAATAGTGGTAATCCAAGCTTTTCAACTATATAAGTTGATGCAACGTTGGTACAACTCCCTCCATCGATAATAAGGTTGCAAACGTTACCCCCGACGAAACACCGAGATTGAAAAATCGCCTCTCGTTGGGCCTTGTCAAGAGGGGTTTCATGAGTGTGCAAAACTCGCCTCAAGACAAGAGCATCATCTAGCACATGCGATACGGGGATGGCATCCTCCTCGTCACTCACATTCTCCTCATTGTCAACCATCTCCAAATCACCCTACGCTGTTTATAGTTCCTCATCAATATATTGGACCTCCTTGAGGGTCAAGGTCCGTTGATTCGGACAATCCGCCTGATAGTGCCCATACCCATGGCATTTAAAACATTTTCTTCCCTCCATACGCCGAGTAGGATCCGTACGAGACGCCACAACAAGTCCCTTCCCCTTGTCGATATTTGGTGTCGAAGGAAACTTGGGTGTCTCACTGGACTTGGGAGTTCCCGATTGAGGAGGGGGTCGGCTTGACGGTGGGAAGTAGGATCGTGACACCGGTTTGGAAATACCCTTCTCTTTCCTCCGTCGCTCAACCCGAAGCGCTAAACTGCACAAGTCATCAATGGACTAGTAGGGTTGAACCTCAAATTTCTTGGCAATCGCGGAATCCAATCCATTCAAGAAACGCATCATGGTTTGCTCTTCTGGCTCTTGAAGGCCACTTTTAATGAGGAGCTGTTCGAACTCCGAGATGTAATCACTGACGGATCGCCTGCCCTGGGTGAGAGCGTACAGTTTCCTTAAGATGTCTTGTTTGTAGGTGTTGGGCAAGAAACAACGATTCATCAATTGTTTGAGCTGTGTCCAAGTAGAAATCCTTACCCGACCTTCTCTAACCCGTTGTGCCTTCATATTCTCAAACCAAAGTGAAGCGACTTTGGTGAGTTTCAAACACGCGACCTTATAATCCTTCTCATCATCATATTCCTTGGTCTCAACGATCCTATCCATCAATTGGATCCACTAAAGGTATTCGTCCAGATCATTAGAACCATTGAACTCGGGGATATCGATCTTGATGTCTTGGAAACCGTCATGAGAGGGCCTACCATGCTCTTCCCGACGAAGTCTTCGTAGAAGGTCCCGGGGCCCATCCACTATCCATCAATTGGCTTGCTTGGCTGCGTGGCGGCTGTCAAGGTTTGGGAGATTTTATTTTCTTCTCCTTTCCTAAACTTCCCGAGGCTTCCGAGGTCGGTGCACCAAACGAGCCTTCGTAGAAGGTCCCGGGGCCCATCCACTGGATGGCCGAGACTAGCCAAGCAACTCCGGGAGTTACCGGGAATTGTAGATCAAGGCTCGAGATGGACGAGGCGGCTTGCTTAGCGGAGAGCACAAGTGCGAAGAATGGAACCCAGACCTCTTCACAACACCTTAGCGCCCGCAACGGAACAGACAAGGGAAGAATCGGCTCAACCAGCGCTGACCACGGGCAGACCGTTGCAAGCACCACGGACCATAGAAGGCTACCACGGACCATGGTGTCTTGCTAGGTCTTTGGGACGAATCGGCACAAATAGTACCAACACGAGCAGACCGTGGTGGCTTGCTTGGCTGCGCGGCGGCTGTCAAGGTTTGGGAGATTTTATTTTCTTTTCCTTTCCTAAACTTTTCTATATATACATTATTCATTAGACTTAGTTGGATATATTAGATTGAAGTTAGTTTTTTCTTAGCTATAACTTAGTCTTTAGTTTTAATTTTAGTTTGAAATTTCATAGTTTTCTTTCATCATCAATTTGTAATCTATGCTTTCAATTAATTCAAGGAAGAAATTTCTCAAGTTCTTGTTCCCTCTAATTTTTGTTATTGTTTTGTTATTCGAATCCCATTAGTTATAGTTACACACAAAATTCCACCTTATAGTGAAGAGGAGGATTAAGGTTCCACGAATTCTCCGTTCAGGTGAGGATTTGAGAAGCTTTAGTAATCCGAATTACACCTTTCTTGTTTGTTCGGGAAAAAGATCAGTGATACAAGATTCAAGAGGAGAAGATCGGTAGAAAGAAATTTGCAGTCCGGTTAATGTTTTCTGCTTTAAATTCAGTATTAGATTCAGTTTTTACTTTCATCGTTATTAATTACTTTCTTGAATATGCATTCGTTTTCTTGCCTAGTTTCTTGTTCTTGTTCTATTAGGTTAAGTTTTGTTTCCCAATTCATGTTTTCTTTAGTTTTTATTGTTTTCAATTCATAATTAGTTTAGTTCATTTATTTCAGTTATTTACTGCTTTTAATTTCCTAAACCTAACACACCATCCCTGAGGATACGAGAACTCTTACTCTAAAACCCCGAATTACCGCAACCGAACAATCGTCAAGTGGTAATTCGGCAGTATGACTGTGTGAGCAAAGACGAAAAAAAAGAACTAGTCAGTTGTCTTTGCCCCAACTAGGCTTAATACAAAAGCATCAAGGTGACAACAGTAGTATGTTAAAGACTGTCAACACTTGGCAACTGATCCTGACAAAGTTCTGTGCAGGGAAACATAGTAATCTCACCTTGTTGGTATAACTCTCTCATTTTTTTACATGAAATGCTAGCAAAGGGCAACAGTACCTAAGTTGCATTTCTGCCAGATTCTTCCACAAATTTTCCCAAATGATAATTGTATTACACTAAAAGGAATAGAATTACACTAAGGGTTTGTTTGGACATGAGAAAACAGCATGGAAAAAAAATTATTTTGGAAAATGAAATTTTTTCCTCTGTTTGGATTGAAGAGAAAGGAATGGAAAAAAAATAGTTGGAAAATTTGGGGTAACAAAGAATAAATAACTTTCCCTTCAAATATGAAAGGAAATTGGGAGAAAATTTTTGGATCAAAGGCAACATTTCTCTCCATCATTTCTTATGGTTCCCTTGATTCTCTCTGTCTCTCTCTCTTTCTCATTTTGTCTAACTCTCTTCTCTCTCTCTCTCTCTCTCTCTCTCTCTCTCTCTCTCTCTTTCTCTTTTCTCTCTCGCTCTCTCTCTAAGTCTCTTCTCTCTCTCTCTCTCTCTCTAACTCTCCCCCCTCTCCTCCAAATCACATCATATAATCTAGAAAAATGAAGCTTAACATTTACAAGTTTCATGCAAATTTTATGTTTCCATGCATTTTTCCTCAAACCAAACAAGGAAAAGAAAGTTGAATAGAAAATCAATTTCTTTTTTCCTTCAAAATTTTATTTAAACCAAACAAGAGAAACAAATTTACTTCACCCCAAAAATTTGTTTCTCCTAATTTTTTTCTACGAGATTTTTTTCCATCCTGTTTTCCTAGGTCCCAACGAACCTTAAGGGTATGTTTGGTGCAATTGAAAATTGTTTTCTAGGACAATGATTTTCCTGGAAAGAATATGAATTTTCATTTGATATTTTCCCATGATTGGTACACGGGGAAACGATTTTCTTGGAAAATGATTTTCATCTATTTGACAATAAGAAGGCACAGATTAAAATTCGTATGTGAGAGAGTGGGGGAAGAGAGAGAGAAAAAAAAGAATATTAAAACAGGTGCAAGAGAGAGTGGTGGAAGAGAGAGAGAGAGAGAGAGAGAGAGAGAGCGAGAGAAGATATTAAAACGAATGTATGAGAAAGAGTGGTAGAGAGAGAAAGATGATAGAGAAATATTCAAATTGGTGCGTGAAAGAGAACGGTGGAGAGAGAAAGTAGGGAGAGAGAGGGAAAGAAGAGAGACAGAGGGAGAAAATGGTTTTCATTAGGTTGGAGTCAAAAAACTAATTTACAAAAGGGTTGGGGAAATCATTTTCTTAGAAAATAGTTATCTCCATTTTTCGGTCACCAAACACCAAGAAATGGAAAAATCATTTTTCAGAAAATGATTTTTATCCCAACCACACCATAAAAGGAATCTCTATTCTCTACAATCATATACATTTCACTATTCCTACCTCCTAGTTATGACCAAAGACACCAGACAATATCATTGGCATAGAGCAGTCACCCTCGCCTCCACACTTAACCTCCCTCTAATAGGCATTGCAAGTTTGCAACCCCAATTATAAGTCTTTACTCCTTTTCATGATGGTAGTGGTCAGGCCACTAAGGCCCCGTTCTTTACTCTTTAATTTTTCACCACACTTCACCACACCACACCACAATCATTATCAATATATCTTTTCATTTTTCTCTATCCTCACTTTTCTCCTCTACTTTTCACATTCTCTCTCTTAACATACCTCACCTACCACAACTTTCACTACAACTCACCACACTTTTTGAAATTCCACCGCACCGCACTATTACCACACCGCAACCAACCGTATAAAAGAACGGGACCTAAGACTAATACTATAGGACAAACATCTCCATTCCATATTAATCGTCATCTTTGGAGACTATCCAGTCAAATTTTTAAGATTTTAACCATTAATTTCTCAATAAATATAATGACTTGTTCCAGTGGAAGATTTAGACATTCCACTTAGGGGTGTCTAATATAATTCTTATTATATCAGCGCTTTTGAAAATGAAAATAATAAAATATAAATTTATAACAATAAAAATGTAAATAAATATTAAATGACATATTAACAAGCTTAACAAAATTTCACATCATCATATTAATAGGACCATCAAATAAATTGAAATTTCACATTAACTAGATATTTATAGCTTAAACTTATACTGATAACCAATTACCCAATTCATTGACTTAAACATTCTTTTTTATTAAAAAAATAATTTGGTACTCCCTCCGTCCCAATTAATTTGTACAGTTTACTTTTTCATGGTCTTCAATGCAACACTTTGGCTGCTAATTTTTCACGTTTTATCTTAGGAAGACTAATAATATTGTATTCATGTAAAAATGTTTTTCATCACAAATCTAATAGTGGTAGTCTTGTATAATAACTCAACATAAAATTTGATAAATTAACGATCAAAATTTATAATTTTGGACATAATTAGTTGTAACGCCCTGGAAAATCAATTATGAAAAAGCCAAAGTCAAACTAACGTTAACAGCAGAAGTCTCAAACTTTATTTGGGCGTCACTGGTGTATCCTTGAAGGAATACAAGGCGAAAAGGAAAAACTACAACTGTTCGACAACTTTAAACCAAACTGTTCGGTTGTGTATTTTGTGGTTTCTAAGTAAGGATGTCGAACTCGAGGATGGGTGTGAGGTTTGTCTAGGTTATTGGCTTGTTAGAGGTTTTCAATTGCGGAAAACATTAAAGTATGAAAATTAAGCGATTAAACTATCCCTAATCATGATACTAAACATGACCATTAAAAGAACACAATCAAACAAGTAATTACTACTATAAATGTAAGAAATCTATGAGCTTATCAAACGAACATTAAATAAAACTCTAACTACCACTAAGATCAAAGCAAGCAAATAGCAATTAAATAGCAACTAATTAATCTAAACAAGATTAGAATGTAGTCCATACCCTTGATGACTAGTCAAAATCGATCTCCATTCTTCATTCTTCATCTTCAATTGCAACTTTCCCCGAACAAAATAGAAAGTTGTGAATTAAGTTACTAAGGACCCTCAAATCTTCACTCTAGTAAGATTTGTGGCCCTTAATCCCCCTTTTCACTAAAAGATTGATTGTTTGTGGCTAATCTAGGAACCTTCAAATGCAAACTTCAATGAAATCTAAGCATAAGGTAATGAAGATAAAGGAAGACTGAAAATTACTTGATGAAAAGTTGATTACATTCAAAATCTCAAGAACTTGGAGAACAAGACAAGAGAAAACCCTTAGAGAGAGAAAGTAAAAGCTTAATTAAGAAATCATTAAAACCACTAATTACAAACTAAAACTTCAGCTAATTGTTCTCTCAAAGGTCGCTAAGACTCTTATAATGACCTAAGTTAGTTGACAAAACGCAAAGATCTCATTTCGGCTGTCGCGAAAACGGATTTGGCTCGGCGAGCGAGTGCTTTCGAGCGGCGGAACGATACAGTCGCGTGTTTCTCGTTCCTCGGCAACTTCTCCTCGGCAGCTCAGAAGCTCAGCTCGGTCGAGCAGGGCCCTTGCTCGGGCGAGCTGGCCCTCTGTTTCTTCACTGCCTTAGCCATATTTTTCGATCTTTTCCACGTAGTTGTGCAGAAGCATGGCTCGGTCGAGCCAATATGTTGCTCGGGCGAGCCAGCTTTCTGTTTCTCCACTTCTTGGCTCAAATTCAATCGGCCATTTTTGCTGCTTTTCTAGGAGCGTTGCTCGGGCGAGCCAACATCCTTGCTCGGTCGAGCAACCCTTCTGCTTTCACTCCTGATTTGTTCAGTTTTTGCTCCGTTTTGGCTCCATTTTAGGTCACTTTCTTATTTTCCTACAAGACTACAAAAATCTCATAACTCGAATAAAATACGGGGTTAGAACATATAAAAACTCCTTAATAAAGAGAAGAATTCGGCTCGAAACGAGACCGAACACCACTCCCACACTAGGGTTTGCTCGCCCTGAGCAAACTAAAAACAAAGAAAAGAACTAGGAAGAGAAACTAAAAAAATCTAACTCACTTTCGCAGGATCGCGGATGCATTTAGCATATGTATCAAGCCCTTTAAACCCCCTGGCAGCCCGGGTGGATGAGGTAGATCTCGTGAGGGTTTATAGCAACTATACCCATAAAAGCCATAGAAAAAGGAGAGATGGAAAATGAAAAACAAAACAAGTTTAAAAGAAAAGAAAAAAAAGAGAACTGCTCGTTTCAATGAATCAAGTTGTTTCAATTAAGAAAACGGTATTAATCCTCCAAAAGGAACCGTTATGAGCATCTCATAACGTCTAACCCAAACAGCTGCCAATCTTAGAAATTTTGAACCAAAACACTTCCTGATGAGCAAAACACCTCGTGCATATGTGCAAGTGGGCTCTAGTCGGTCTTCCCTATCCTAAACCAGACAATCAGAGTTGTTCTCATGCTCAAGCTCGGGATTTATCTAGCCTATTTCACTCTTGGTTCTTCTTTCAACCTCTCTTTTCTTTCTTTTTCAAAATCTACTCTTTTTTCTTTTTTTTTCTTTACATTTTCTTCTCTTTTTTTACTTTTCTCATTCTTACCATTATTTTGCTCAACTCTTTTTTTTCTTTTTCTTGCTTGCTTCGCTCTTTCTTTCTTTTTCAAAACCTACGCTCTTTTATTCCACTCAATCCGTTTTGTGTCTTTTAGAGCGTTTGTGTCGGGTTTTGCGGGATTTAAATACCGGCCTTCGCAAAGGGTTACCCTCCCTGCTGGGTTTCTCCATATGTGAGTCATTGCACTTAAGGGGCATAGGGTGCCGATCCACCCAAACCAACCCATGACGGTAGGCCCGACAGTAATTATTTAATGCATTAATTAAGAGCTTAAGCAATTGAACAACTAAAACCGTCTAACTTAGGTAAGAATTCACAGTCAAAGCGTGTGAGAATTGAGGATTCCGCTTTCCCATTCCATGTAGAGGTCTAATAGAGATAAGTCATGGCAATTGCCCAAGTTAGGGTCGAAAATGCTCAAACCGGTTTCTTTCAAAGAAGATTAAGAACGGCTTCCTGATTTCAACAACGAAATCCAAGAAACAAAGCAAAAACAAAAACAAAACGAAAAACGAAAACTTTTAAGGTTTTTCACTCCCTTTTTTCTGCTTTTCACACAAAATTTTTCAAATTTTTCGACACAAACTACAAAAAACGAAAACAAAGACTCAAAACTAGGTGATCTACCCATGACAAATGGAAGTATCACCCCCCACTCCCACACAAAACTTCACAATGTCCCCATTGTGAGAAGAAGGGTGTCACAAATAAGGTAGAAAACCTAAAAACACACAACAAACACATAACAAACAATAATTGGTGGCCACCCGAGCCCACACGGCTCCAACAACAATAATATCCCAACATTCACACTCAAGGGGTTCGCCACCCAAAAAGAAAATCAAGCATGCATCATGGATCAACAATATATTCACGATGAGAAGGATGGTTAAAAGATGATACCTGAAGATCGCCAAGTGAACGCACATCCCAGCACACGATCCACGAACGCAACATCAGAAAAAGAAACTTCAAATATTCACAAATGTACATGATCACTGACTAACCTCAACCCCGAATCTCACTATATGAGGCGGGAATCAAGGGTGAAATGTCTCACCACTTCCCAGAACATCACACAACCCCTCGCGCATGTATATCTCAAAATGAAAACACACAGCTAATGCAAAATAAAAGAGGGGAGTGCGGAATGCTCACAATCACTGCTCATTACCTCCCGGAGGAGGGTACGGATAGTAGGGGAAGTAAGTCGGGTAATACTGGTTGACATAGTCGGGCGGTGCCGGTGAATGGTCGGCGATAGCATAGTGATAATATCCCCAATCCCTCCAATATTGATTCTGTTGATGGAAGTACTCGTCATAGCGCTGAAAGTATCCTTCGTGCCGTTCAAGAGTTGACTGTTGCGCACGAAGGAGTTCCTGTTGACTCTCCATAAGGTTGTGCGTACTTTGTAGTAAAGTTCGCTGTTCGCGGAGGTCAACACTCAGTTGGTCCAATCGGCTTGCCAAGTGCCCCAACGTAATCTCTTGGGAATTACTACCACTAGCTTCACCTTGGGTTCCTGGCTCCTCATCTTCTTCCACCTTTCCGCTCACAAATGGGTCATCGGGCCCCCCAACTCGACGGGTGCTCCTTGGATTTTCGCCACATGACCAGTTGTGTTGATTGGTCACATCCAACCAACGTGCGGCTCGCGAATGGTCCAAATGAATGGAAGTTGCATATTTATCCGAGCCGTGCTTGTATATATGCTTTGTGTTGTGACGCTCAAGGATACCCATGCGTTGCAATCTAATACCGTCGATGGGATCCGGAAAATACCTCGGGGTGATCTTGCGGATATATCCTCCAAAATGTTGCTTCATCAAAAAGTGGCAAATAATATGCCCCATTCCAATTGTAGAGGTAAGGTGCTTAGAGGTAATGTCTTTGAAGCAATGCAAAATGCACGACCCCGTGTTTACCCGCTTCCCTTGGAGGGTGTTAAAGATGATAAACAAATCATCCCTCCGCACATTCGCCCTCCCATCATCTCTTCCAAAGACCGAACTTGAAACTATGCGATGAAAGATTCAAATCGCCAAGTTACACAAGTCACGAGACTTGGAATTTCTAGTTAAGAAAGAGCAATCCTCAAGAGCATTTGACGTTTGGTGTTTCCGACGCCAACAAGTAAGACTCTTCATAGCGGCTTGTTCATCAAAGTGCACACTATCCTCATAATACAACCCATCCGCCGGTAACCCAAGTGCTTGACAAAACTCTTGCACCGTGCAAGTTTTCTCCTTGTTGTCCACCCTATAACGGAACTTAGTGTGGCGTGTATCAACATCCTCAACTTGGAAAGAACTGAGGAGCTCAAGAATCGGTTGATCGTAAAGAGATTCGTCAATCTTAATGAAAGATTCCCAGCCCAAGATCCTTATAATAAAATCAAAACTAGGGCCACAATACACCCTCTTCGCTGTGGCTTCATCATAAATGTCCGGAGCACAAAGTTTCCGGTGTTGATAAAGCTCATACCTCTCTCGATGATGCTCATCTCTGAACCGAATTCGCAATTCCGGTTCAGCCTGAAGAAGCGTGGGCGGTTGGGCCTTGTAACGATCTTTATCCACCGCCGCCGATGAAGACTCGGGCGGTGGTGAAGGTGTACCTTCCTCATCGGTGCGGGCTCTCTTGGATCGAACCATTGTGAATTTCAAAACACACTAGCAACTTAAGAATCCCCAAATAGCAACCAATACACAACACTCAAACCCTAAATTCCAAGAACTAATCTCAAGTAACACCCAATTTAACTTTGAAATCAAACTTGAAAACACTAATTGTGAATGTTACCTCCCAAATAAGCACCAAACACCAAGTGGCAACACGAATCGGGCAAAGAGCAAATGCACAAACAGCAACTCGGGACCTGGAGATCTCCCGTCCTTGGCAAAACCTTCTTCCCCCCCAAAACTCAAAGCAGCCCTGCTCCACTCGCCTGATGCGGACGGCGGTACCAACGCAAAGCGGCCGGCGACTCTCTCCCCAAGACCACGAGCACCCACGCCCCAACGCGCCACAAGAACGCAAAGGCCAACGCAGAATGACGCTAAGGCACCAAAGGCCCGATTTGGAGAAATCGAAGAGATTAGCAACAATTTAGGAGTTAGGGTGTGATGCTAGGGTTTAAGGGAAGTGAGAGAGAGAGATGAGAGAGGAAATAAGTGAGAAAATAGGAGAAAAGTGAGAAAGAATCGAATAAAAACCCCGAAAAGCAGATCTGCGGCCGCTCGAGCGAATAACACGCTTTCGGCCGGCGGGGATTACGAATGCAGCAGTGCATGCGAGCATTTGCTCGGCCGAAAGCGCGGACACGCTTCGCCCGGCGGCTCTTACGGGCGGTGGGCGTGTCATCGACGTTTTCCTTTTGGCGCTTCAGTGGTCAAGCTCGCCCGAGCAAAAATGTTGCTCGCCCGAGCAGCTCTTCTGTCGGCCGCCTTCGCCAGCGAAATTCACTCGATTCTGATCAATCGGCTCGCTCGCCGAGCAGGATGTCGCCGCGGCTCTTACGGAAATATTGCCTTCTCTTCCTCCTGGACTCATGAAAACTCCTCAGTAAGGCTGCTCGCCCGAGCCGGACTTTCTGCTCGCCCGAGCAAGGGTTCTGACCAACAATGCAAGGAGTTAAAAATTTCTCAAGGAAATAAACCTTCTCACTCCTACTACAAACATGTTCAAATCCTCAATCTCTCAAAAACCCCTCCGGGACATTTCAAAAGCCCGAAATACTCAAAAATCTAAAAATTAACCTAAACAAAACAAAATCTTTTGGTTTTTCAAAAGTTTTCAAAGAAAGAGAAAAGAAAGCCGGCATGCATGCCTCCCCACTCCCACACAAAAAGGCCACACTATGTCCTCATTGTGGCAAGAAATAAAGGAAGACAAACACCCTAAAAGAATAAAAATCTAAAAACTAACAAAAAGAATGAAAAAGAGTCTTCTCACCAACTAACTCCAAAGAAAAAGAAGGATAATACCTGATTAGATCTCAAATAATCATCGCATGACTTGTAAATGGAGATTGAGTATGCAAGCCATGAAATGGTGAATATATGTGAGCAATAAATGATCCTTCCTTCTCGTTAGTGCATAGTTAAGAGAAGTAAACAAAGAAACAAACAAGAAAAATAAACTAATTTATAATATATACAAAAATGTTACCTCAACATTCTTCAATCAACAGATGGAACATGGAATGTTACACACTCCACATCCACTTTCTCTGGAAGCTCCAAAAAGGGTTTCAACCTGTGACCGTTAACTTTCCACACAGATGCATTAGTGGGGTCCTTGATTTCAACTACTCCCGAGGGAAACACAGTGGTCACAATGAACGGGCCGGTCCATCTAGACTTCAGTTTACCCGCAAACAAATGCAAACGGGAGTCATAAAGGAGGACTTTTTGCCCTGGAACGAAGGTTTTTCTAAGGATCACTTTATCATGTAAGACCTTCGATCGCTCCTTACTCAATCTTCCGTTTTCGTAAGCTTCTCTCCTTAACTCCTCTAGTTCACACAAGGTCAACTTTCTAATGTCCCCAGCTGCCGACAGGTCAAGGTTCAAGGCTTTCAAAGCCCACCACGCCCTATGCTCGAGCTCTACTGGCAAATGACAAGGTTTCCCAAAGACTGCTCTATACGGTGACATTCCTATGGAAGTCTTGTAAGCTGTCCTATAGGCCCATAAATCATCGGTCAATTTGGTGGACCAATCTTTCCTATTCTTTGACACTGTCTTTTCAAGAATTTGTTTAATCTGCCTATTGGAAACCTCAGCTTGGCCATTTGATTGAGGGTGATAGGCGGTAGTCATTCTATGCTCAACAGAGTATTTCCTAAGCAAAGCCGCGAAAGAACGATTATTGAAGTGAGTCCCCTGGTCGCTAATGATGGCTTTAGGCACCCCAAACCTAGAGAAAATGTTTTCTCGAAGGAACCTAGTCACAACTTTAGCGTCATTTCTTTTTGACGGAATTGCTTCAACCCATTTTGACACATAGTCCACTGCTAGAAGAATATACTCATTCCCAAAAGAGGTAGGAAATGATCCCATAAAATCAATGCCCCAAACATCGAATACATCCACAAAGATCTCGGGTTGCAAGGGCAACATGTTTCTTCTAGAGATCTTACTCAAACTCTGACACCTAAAACAGCTCTGGGCATAAGTATGGGCGTCTCTAAAGATGGTAGGCCAATAGAATCCACTTTGTAAGACCTTATATGCTGTCTTTTTCCCACTAAAATGCCCCCCACACGGTTGGTCGTGGCAAAACGAAAGGACATCCATGATAGACTCATCCGGAACACACCTTCTAAGAATTTGATCAGGACAATACTTAAACAGATAGGGGTCATCCCATATGAAATTTTTGACAATGTAAAGGAACCCATCTCTATCATGCCTATTCCAATCATTCGGCATTTCTCCCGTGACTTTAAAATTAACAATGTCAGCAAACCACGGTTCTACTCCTATGCTAAGAATGCGCTCATCAGGAAAACAAGCATCTATAGGAGATTCTAACGCATGTTCAGGTGTTATCCTAGAAAGGTGGTCCGCTACTGAATTGTCAGATCCTTTCCTATCACGGATTGCACAGTCAAATTCTTGGAGTAACAACACCCACCTGACCAACCTAGGCTTGGACTCTTTTTTCTCCATCAAATAGCGAATCGCCGAATGATCAGTAAACACAATCACCTTAGATCCTAACAAATAAGCCCGAAATTTCTCAAATGCATAAACCACAGCTAGAAACTCTTTCTCAGTGACAGTGTAATTCAGTTGTGCTTCATTCAAATTATGACTTGCATAGTGAATCACGACAGGTTTTTTGTCAATTCGTTGTCCTAAGACCACACCTATAGCAAAGTCGGAAGCATCACACATCAACTCAAACGTTTCCCCCCATGTGGGAGGTTTGAGAATAGGAGGCGATATCAAGGCATCTTTAAGTGTGTTAAAGGCCTTCAAACACTCATCAGAAAAATCAAAAGTCACCTCCTTGGCCAATAAAGCAGAAAGGGGCTTGGCAATCTTACTAAAGTCACGAATGAATCGACGATAAAACCCAGCATGTCCTAAAAAGGACCTAACCTCCTTCACACAGGTGGGGGGGGGGGTCAAGTTCCTAACTAGGTCAATTTTCGCTTTATCCACTTCGATTCCATCTTTTGAAATCACGTGGCCCAAAACTATGCCCTTTCGTACCATAAAATGGCACTTCTCCCAGTTTAAAGTCAAGTGTTTTTCTTGGCACCGACTCAAACTAAAATTGAATGACGATCATCAAAGGTGGTGCCAATCGAGAAATCATCCATGAAAATTTCAACACGATCATCAACAAGGTCGAGAATATAGACACCATGCACCGTGAAAAGTAGCGGGCGTTGCAAAGTCCGAAGGGCATCCTACGGAAAGCAAATGGGCAAGTAAAAGTCGTTTTCTCCTGATCACAGGGCTATAGAAATCGAGTATACCAGAATAGCCATCTAGAAAACAAAAGAAGTCAATGCTGCTTGATTTTCTAACATTTGATCCATGAAAGGTAATGGAAAATGGTCTTTTTTCGTAGCCTTATTGAGTTTTCTGTAATCTATGCACACTCTCCATCCCGATGGAATGCGGGTTGACACTAACTCGCCCCTCTCATTCTCCACAACTGTCAACCCGACCTTTTTAGGGACTACATGTATAGGACTAACCCACTTACTGTCAGAAATCGGGTAAATGATGTCATTGTCTAACCATTTCAGAATCTCCTTCTTAACCACCTCCTTCATTTGGGGATTGAGTCTCCTTAAAGGGTCCCTCTGGGCCACACTATCATCTTCCAAAAATATCCTAAGCTGCACAATAGATGGACTAATCCCCCTGATGTCTCCAAGCGTCAATCCCAAAGCCCCTCTATTTATTCTAAGAACCTCGACTAGTTTGTTTTCTTGGTCCTCTCCTAGGTTCGAAGCTATAATAACCGGGTAAGTCTCACTAGAAGGAAAACATACTTTAACTCGGAAGGAAGAGGTTTAAGTTCAAGGGTTTTAGAAGATGGTGGCTCAGGTTCTATTATGTCAGGCACATATTGAGAGGCAAACAGAGATTCATAAAGCAATTCACCGTCAAACACATCAGAATCACATAGTGAGGTTACACAGTCGGGGTCGAATCCTAACTCAACAAGATCACTCACACAAGGGGCAACATCCAGAACAGAAGGGTTGTCACTCTCAAGGTCACTAATCCAATTCACAGCATTACACTCTTGCTCATCATGTCCTAATGGTGACTTTTGTAGGTCAAAAATATTCAATTCCATAGTCAAATTCCCAAAAGTCAATTTCATTCTCCCATCTTTACAATTAATCCAAGCATTAGATGTGGCTAGAAAGGGTCTACCTAAAATGACTGGAATCTCGTCACGAGGACTCTGAACCCTAGCTGTCTCTAACACAACAAAATCTACAGGGAAGACAAAGGTTCCAACTTGGATCAACACATCCTCAACTACCCCCTAGGCACTCTCGTAGACCGATCAGCTAATTGGAGAACCATTCTTGTAGGTTTCAACTCCCCCAACCCCAAGGTCTCATACACATGTAAAGGTAGCAAGTTGACACTTGCCCCTAAATCAAGGAGGGCTCTCTCAATCTGATTGTCTCCTATGGTAATGGAAATAGTTGGGCACCCTGGGTCCTTGTATTTCACTGGAACCTGACTAGACAAGATAGAGCTCACGTTAGAGGCCAAAAAGGCCTTCTTAGGAACCTGAGTTGCTCTCTTCGTTGTACACAATTCTTTGAGGAACCTAGCGTAGGAAGGACATTGCTGAATAGCGTCCAACAAGGGAATGTTGACCTTGACTTGAGAAAAAGTCTCCCTAATCTTTTCAAGAAATTTCTGGTCCTTAGTTCCCCTCAACCTTTGAGGAAAAGGTGGGGAAGGCTTATACGCCACAGGTTGAACAGGACTGGAATTAGGAAGCACTCTAGGTGAGGTCTTAGGACTCGGGTTGTCACCTAAGTTGGTCAACCTCTCTTCCTCACACGGCTCATCCTCAACTAGCTCATCACAAGGTCCAACACTCACATGTTGTTTCCTAGGCGAATCTGAAGGTAATTCTCGGACCTGATTGTCTACTTCCTTTCCTGATCTAAGAGTAATCACCTCATTAAGTCCCCTAACATGGTTCGGGTCACAAGAGGACGAACTAGAAGCTTTCCCCTTAGGGTTCGCCTCCGGTTGTCCAGGGAAAGTTCCCCTATCCCTATTAGACATCATAAGTTGAGCTACACTCTCATTCAATTGTTTCACCATTTTTGCCATGTCACTCATCGTATCCTCAACCCTACTCAGACCAGACTCTAACTCTTTATACTTCCTATCCCCCTTGTCCTCACTTTGGTATCCTGGTGGAGGTCGGGTATGGGCGATCTGGGGATGGATGGTCTGTCCTCGAGGTGCTTGATAAGCAGCCTGAGGTGGTGGTCTTGGTTGGGTTTGATGTTGGTGAGGAGGAGGTGGGTTTCCTTGGAAACTTCCTCCTTGGTGCATCGGTGGCCTCAAAACATTTTGATTATCCGGCCCATAAGACAAGAAAGGGTGTTTTGGCACCCCAGGAAATTGGTAGGGCCGGTACTGGTTAAACATAGCATTAACATTTTCCACATTGGACGACACATGTTGCAAATACAAAGGACAATTAGCATCTACATGGTCAGGTCCTTGGCACCAAGCACAAATCAAAGAAGATTGAGGGTTCGGAGACATGGGTTGCTCTAAAGAATTCACTTGTACACAAGGCTGGGTCTTAGTAGATGCTAGTTGCTGTTGGGCTAGGGTTTTTATCATATTCTCTAAAGAAGCAAACCTAGCTTCGCACTAAAGATCTCACTCACCACGTGAACCCCTCCCCGTGCATTGGACAACTGTGCTCCTATGGACTAATCCCTAGTGTTTCCCCATTGCATTACTCTTTCTGACATACTCTCCAAAAAATCCCAAGCTTCCTCCGTAGTTTTGTCCATAAATCCCCCTTGACACATAGACTCTAAGGTTACTCGGGTTTCCTGATCTACCCCCTCATACACTATTTGGCACAGTCTCACTAGGTCAAACCCATGGTGGGGAAATTGAGACAAAAGATTCTTGAACCTCTCAAAAGCTTTCCAATAAGGCTCCCCTTTATCCTGTCTAAACTTCAAAATGGAATTTCTCATTTGAACTGCCATGGAATTTGGGAAATACCTCTTCATAAATACCTTTAAGAAACTATCCTATGAATTTATGGACCCCGGTTTGATACTATACATCCACCTCTTTGCCGAATCTCGCAGAGTGAAGGGCAAATATTTCAACAGAACATAATCTAAAGGTACCCCAGGTGGTGTGACCATACTAAGGTACTCCTTATACTCTGCTGTCCAGATAAGCGCCAATCCCATCCCAGTAAAAAGAGGTAGGTTCTGAGTATGATACTGTCTGGGATCAAAGGTAACTCCCTGAGGTAGAGTCGGTAACACAAAACACGATGGAGGCGGGTCATAAGATGGATAGAGCGGTCGCTCAAGGTAACCCTCGGTCCTTCCTCACCCATGTTAGGCGGGTCGACTAAAGGTCTCTCTACCCTAACCAGTCTACTAGTTTCCGATTTTCGAACCCATCCTATCGAATGACGCACTTTCTCTTTTTTAGTTGGTTTTTCTTTTTTTTTTTTTAATTTTTAGTGATTTTTAAACTTGATGCTAAACAAGCAAAGCAATTAAACTATTCTCACTATTCACAAACAAACCAATTCTAAACTCCCAAATAACGCCATCCCCAGCAACGGCGCCATTGTTCGGTTGTGTATTTTGTGGTTTCTAAGTAAGGATGTCGAACTCGAGGATGGGTGTGAGGTTTGTCTAGGTTATTGGCTTGTTAGAGGTTTTCAATTGCGGAAAACATTAAAGTATGAAAATTAAGCGATTAAACTATCCCTAATCATGATACTAAACATGACCATTAAAAGAACACAATCAAACAAGTAATTACTACTATAAATGTAAGAAATCTATGAGCTTATCAAACGAACATTAAATAAAACTCTAACTACCACTAAGATCAAAGCAAGCAAATAGCAATTAAATAGCAACTAATTAATCTAAACAAGATTAGAATGTAGTCCATACCCTTGATGACTAGTCAAAATCGATCTCCATTCTTCATTCTTCATCTTCAATTGCAACTTTCCCCGAACAAAATAGAAAGTTGTGAATTAAGTTACTAAGGACCCTCAAATCTTCACTCTAATAAGATTTGTGGCCCTTAATCCCCCTTTTCACTAAAAGATTGATTGTTTGTGGCTAATCTAGGAACCTTCAAATGCAAACTTCAATGAAATCTAAGCATAAGGTAATGAAGATAAAGGAAGACTGAAAATTACTTGATGAAAAGTTGATTACATTCAAAATCTCAAGAACTTGGAGAACAAGACAAGAGAAAACCCTTAGAGAGAGAAAGTAAAAGCTTAATTAAGAAATCATTAAAACCACTAATTACAAACTAAAACTTCAGCTAATTGTTCTCTCAAAGGGGTCGCAGCTAAGACTCTTATAATGACCTAAGTTAGTTGCACAAAACGCAGCATCTCATTTCCAGCCTGTACGCAGAAAACGGATTTGGCTCGGGCGAGTGCACTCGCTTCGCAGCATTCTGTGTTTCTCGTTCCTCGGCAACTTCTCCTCGGCAGCTCAGAAGCTCAGCTCGGTCAAGCAGGGCCCTTGCTCGGGCGAGCTGGCCCTCTGTTTCTTCACTGCCTTAGCCATATTTTTCGATCTTTTCCACGTTGTTGTGCAGAAGCATGGCTCGGCCGAGCCAATATGTTGCTCGGGCGAGCCAGCTTTCTGTTTCTCCACTTCTTGGCTCAAATTCAATCGACCATTTTTGCTGCTTTTCCAGGAGCGTTGCTCGGGCGAGCCAACATCCTTGCTCGGTCGAGAAACCCTTCTGCTTTCACTCCTGATTTGTTCAGTTTTTGCTCCGTTTTGGCTCCATTTTAGGTCACTTTCTTATTTTCCTACAAGACTACAAAAATCTCATAACTCGAATAAAATACGGGGTTAGAACATATAAAAACTCCTTAATAAAGAGAAGAATTCGGCTCGAAACGAGACCGAACACAAACTAAACAAACTCAAATCATGAAAACAAACTCAACATCACTAACTTCAAGTCTTTCAAATTTGATACACAACAAACAACAAAAACTAATAAAAGCTAAGCAGGCCAATCCTCACTGCTAATTCATGTCCCCAGCATATAGATCTTTACCTGAAAACAAAACATTACAAATATGAGGGGGAAAACTCAATAATGTCTACCCCTAACTGTTAAAACAAGTTAAAGTTCATTTCAATTCATTGAAGGGAGAGGGAACAAGTTAAACCATTTCACAAACCTTTTCACCATTCCCTAAAGTATATACTATTTTCCTTAACCCAACCAATTCATTTTATTATGCGGGCACGGTATCACATCCCTTAAAGTAATGAATATCAAACCGGATCCCACATCCTTTGTCTACCACTAGCTCTGACCAGAATCATCACAATATCATATTTTCGCTTACCACAGGCTACGACCAGGATCCCAGATCCTTTGCCTACCACATGCTACGACCATCCTATAAACTATTTCAGGGCATCCCCTGATCTCTTGATCATAACCCTGCTGGATACCACATCCTGGTCTCTGGGTTATCCCTGAAACCCGCCTATTGTTCCACTTTGAATTATAAGTATCTTATGCATTCTCAGCTCACAGTTCTCAACTCAAACCCGACCCGAGTTATCAAAACTAGTAACAAAACCACTTACAAAATACCATCTCAATTTCCTCAACTCATAAATTAACAACCACAAACAAATAATCAAAATAGACGGTCTAATTTTCCACACAAAGTCCCTGTTCGGGATGCAAATTCCAAAATAGATTAGAAATTAACAAAAACAGTTAAAGTGCATTCCAGTAGGGATTAGGGTATAAACATTACCTGATTATCTTCACTTCACTTTGAATAATGAATACACTTGAGCTCACTATGCGAAATAGCTCGCGCCTAAAATAAAATAATTTCTATAATTAATAACGCGCCCTTCGAAGTTAGTATTAACTACCTTCTACCTAACCCTCCCCTAGGAACACCATAGGGTTCCCAACGTTCATGAATTAACATTTTGAACCTACTCCACATGTTCCAAACAATCAACATATTACAATTAAATAACACTTCCCACATGACAACACATTTAACAAAACATAGAACTGAGCAGATTGCATCACTCACATGGCAAGGGTCATAACTTGACTTCCCGATACCCTATGAGCCTGGTTTTAGACTTTCTGGAAACTGGGAGATGTCTACTAAAACTCTTATGTTGACTCCGAGACCTAAAGCATACTCTAAGATTCCTAAAAACAGCAACCAATCAAACTTGTCTAATCTGACCTACATCTGGTAATTGGGGTATAATTCGAATTATACACCTTGAAAACTCGATCCGCAAAACTCTTATGAAAGCTAACATCCTAGGGGATTCCCAGTCTAAAAGGTTTAGTCAAAAGACGATTATACAATTTATGGTGACCCCTTCTTTATGACCTACCAAATCTGTCCCGCTTCCGATCCACTTATAGTTGGCAATTCTGGTTCTAACCTTCACCATCTGATCCCGAGATCCTAACTTGGGCCTAAAATAGCAGCTAAGGTCAAGGACTCTACCCTAATCCAACCAAGGTCCATGCTTCATGATTACTAAAACTAAACCTACTACAATTTCCAAAAATAAATCATAAAATTTGAAACGCTAAATTTTAACTTGCATCAATTTACTTTAACATGACTTACAGAACATACTCACGTGACATCAACACGAATAAAAGATATATAATCACCTAACTAATAATAATTAATTATGATAATTAACGCCCTAATTCATGCATAAAATATTAAAGATACCTGAACATGGTTGACTTATATTTTACTAACATTCACATGCTACCACAAGAATGATCACAAGGGTCACATAAGTAACTACTGAACTCATACCCAAGAACTAATCTTGAGGGTTATCCATATTTATAAAATCTATTTAAGTCTAATCTAACTTGATCTAAACTTCCTACTAACATCACGAATAACCACACATCCATCATTAATCCAAGTAACAAGAAGTAGAGAACTCATATTTAATAAAACTCTAACTCATATTTATGCATTCGACGATTCAAATAACTTATGTAATAAATTTATAATTAAACAACTCACTTATGAACATGAAATCAATCAAGATTATCCTACTATATTAATCTAATCACATGCATCATAATTCAATTAAAAGCAATGAAACAAATTAAACTACCCCTAGAGCATTACATTATTTCCTGCATACAATAATACTAATGATAATAAAACATTAAGCATGTTTAATATGCAAATTACAAACATAATCAAATCAACATATTAACAACATCAAAACAGCAAATTGCACGAACACTGATAAAAGTCATTAATATGAATCATAATTTGCAACAAACATAATTCAATTTGCATAACACATTCCTACTCCACCCCTACATACTTTACATAAAACACCCCAACTAAAACTTATATTGGCAACAAAAATTGAATCAAATGAACATATGAATGAACACTAAGAATCATATAAACACTTGAACTAACAATCAAGAAATCAAACTTTGATAATTATACAATTTAAATAAGTTTACAAAGATTAATAATAATAACAATCAATGATAAACAAATCAGAATCTAAAAGAAACTAAAACAAGAAAAGCCAACCTAAAATAGGGTTTACTCAAGAGGGGTTGCTAGGGTAGTCCTCTGGGCGGTTTTCGGTGAGTCAGAGGGTGACGAGTCAAGGGCGGTAGCGTCAGAAGCGGCTGCGTTGACGGTGATCTTTGATAGCAGGGTGGTCGAAGCAAGTCAACACACCACAACAGCAGCGAAGGGTTCTCCTCACATTTTGGGTGGAGTATGACGGCATTGATGGGGCTCGGTGGTGTTGGCGACGGCGCTTGAGGTAGGAGCAGCAATAGTGGTGGTTGGTGGTGGCGGGTGTGTGGCAACAACGAACAGGAGAGAGAGACCGAGAGAGTGCGATAGAGAGGGAGAGGGAGAAGAAACAGAAGGAGGGAGGGGATGATGGTCGTAGTGCTGGTGTGCGACAACAGTGGAAGGTGGGAGGTGGTCGGCGATGTCCGGTGGCGGTGGCAGGAGTCTTGGGCGGCCAACAAAGAGAGAGAGAGTGAGAGACGTAGGGTTAGGGTTTTGAGATAGGGTTTGAGGGAGAACTTAACTATTTATGTTATTAAATAAAACCAAGAATACTAATACTAATTCTACTCTTACTCAACCTTGAACATAACTAAAATCTGATTGTGAAATAATAATAATAATAATAATAATAATAATAATCACATAATAATAATGATAATAATATTAATAATAACAATTAATAATAATAATAAGAACAACACATGAAATTATCAATTATCCTTACTCCCATGCAATCTCATGCACATAGAAAATTACTAAAATACCCTTGTTAGTCCCTCAACGGTCCTACGAGCTCAAGTGTCAGCATAAATAATCACAACAAATTTTCAATAATTAACGGAGTCAAACTAAATTATTAACAGCGTAATGGTCAACACCTTTGAATTTTTCAGAGTTTTACATAAGTTAACTTGGACAATTTATTTATTTTTTATGAAAACCAGTAGAAATCTTATTGATTCACCTCATAGTAAATGTCTTCCAGTACGTCTGGCCCTTCATACAACTAACTCCTTCTTCCTAATTTAAAGGTTGAAAATGGGCCAAGGTGTGTGTCACCCTGTTACCCAATCTACTAACAAAGGAAAAACAGCAAAAATTGAATTGGGATGCTAAAGTTAAAATTTCTGAAATATCAAAACCTATCTTTGTGTTGGGGACCATCTTCTTCTTGAGTTTTGATATAAGAGATTGACAGTCTCCTTCCACACAATGAATGACAAGTTGTTTGCTTTGGCCATCTCCATAGCTAATTGGCATGCTCTTGCCTATATGAGTTCCACCCCCCAAATCCCAGTTGCTGTTCGAGCCTCCACAAGCAATACATATGACATACACCCAGAGCACGTGCTCCAGATAGGTATGGATGAACAATTATGTTATTGACAATGAACAAGGTATGAGTTAACAATTACGCTATCAAGAGTGAACAACATATACGTTTGGAGCACATGCTTTAGGAGCACGTAATAAATTGCACATGAACACCACTGCCCCCTGTTCGTCTCTTCCTAGCGCTGTCATTCCCGCCCCCACTCGCTCAGCTTTGCTTCGTCAAAATTTATTTTTGTCATCCCTTGAGCTGGCGACTGCCACTGCGTCGGAGCTTTGCTGTGAGCCTCCACCTTCCTTCTGGCTTGCTGGAAATCATGTACCGCGCTCTTCGCCTGCTACACCACTCCCACCGGTGTGCGTGGTTTCTTCCCGTGCAGTCTGGCGTTTCTATTCTGCCATATTCCCCAGATAATTTCCGCAAACACCTCCCACATCTCCCCCACATCCTCTTTCGCCTTCGCCAGAATGTCTTGGACTAACCCTGCTCGAGCCCCCCATAGGTCTTGGCTAAACCCACTCAGCATCCAAATGCTCCTGGCGTGCCTGCAGCGGAAGAGAGCATGCATTGTTGTCTCCTCTTCTTCCCTGCACCATATGCAATGCTCTTGGATCGTTGTAACCCTCCTTGCGAGATTATAGCTTGTTAGTAGTGCATTTGTCGTAGCGCGCCATACGAATTACTTTATCCTTAGCGGTACATTCAAGCTCCACATTGCCTTCCAGAGCCGGTGTGCAACTTGGTCAAGGCTTGTCGATGGTTGGGATGCCTGTTTCCATTCTCTGATTGCCCTATAGGCGCTTTTTATTGTCAATTCCCCGTCAGTAGCATAGTGCCAAATGAGCCTATCTCAAGGCCACAGCGTGCACAGAGGCATTGGTTTGATCAAATCGATATCCGGCTTCAGCAACATCCTTTCTAGCATGCCTTCCCTCCATGCTCCCTTGTCCTGGTCAATCAAGTCTCCCACTCTAATTAGCGCGCACTTCTCCTTTTTCGGTGTTATGACCTTGAATGAAGTGGGTCTCGGTATCCATTTCGACTCCCACATATTGAGGGAGTACCCGTCTCCTACAATCCACCGCGTCCCCTTCTCCACCACCCACCTCACCATACTTAAACTCTTCCAAATATAGCTCGTGTTCGGCGGAACGCCGGCATCCATGATTCCACCCAGCGGGAAATACTTGGCTTTCAGAATTACATGCACTAGTGAGTCTTGGTTATGCATAAGCCCCCATACTTGCTGGGCTAATAGGGCATTGTTGAAATCCGCAAGGTCCCGGAATCCCATCCCTCCTTTGCTTTTGCTCTCACACAGCCTGCTCCTACTGACCCAATGGATTTTTTGTCAACCTTCCTTGGCTCCCCACCAGTATCTAGTGATGGCCGCTTGGAAGTCTTCACATAAGGAATCCGGTAATCGAAACAAGCTCATCACATAGGTGGGTATCGCCTGGGAAACCGCCTTTACAAGGACTTCCTTACCCGCCCATGACAAGTTCCTTCCCATCCACTGTCGGACCCTCTTTATTATACGATCCTTGATCCTGGCAAAAGCTTTCCACTTCGACTGGCCGATATGGGTCGGTAAGCCAAGTTATTTATCGTGTGCCAAAACTTCTTTCATGTCTAAAATAATGAGAATCTCATCCGTCCTTTGTTGGCTCACTTTCTTGCTAAAGGACACACTTGACTTATCTAAGTTGATTTTTTGTCCGGATGCGGCCTCATACTACTGTAGGAGTTGTCTCAGCATGGTGGCTTGCTCGACAGTTGCTTTGGCGAACACCAGTGAGTCATCGGCAAAAAGGAGGTGCAAAATCTATCGCTGGCGCCCCTCGGCATATTTTGTAACCTGATAAATCTCCAGTTTGATTCGCTTTCTCCAGCAAACACGACAGCGCCTCTGTTACAAGCAAGAAAGGTTTGACGTGCCCACAAGGTTCCGCATTAACAATGAACGAGAATGTTGGAGTTTCGACGCATGACATGACTACGTTAACCCACATCTCTCGAAACCCCAATCTGAGAAGGATTTGCCGCAAAAAGGACCACTCAACCCTATCATATGCATTTGCCATATCTAATTTGATCGCCATATCCCACCTGTTGCTTGGCTCCCTCGCATTGAGTGGAAAGTTTCATGAGCAATGATTATGTTGTCTGTAATCATGTGCCCCTGTGTAAATGCGCTCTGATCGGGGGAAATAATATACGACAGTAGTGGTTTGAGACAATTCATAATCACCTTGGTGATCAACTTATATGTCACATTTATTGCAGAGGCTAATTTGGCGGTAGTCACCGATCTCTTCCGGTCTACTTTTCTTCGGAATCAGTGCTATATGAGTGTGATTCATTCCCTCCGGGATAGCGTTACCGTTCAGCACATCTAGAACCACTTCGGATACATCATCGCTGACATCGTCCGAGAACTTCTGGAAAAAGTATGGACTCATTCCATCTGGTCCTGGGGCTTTATTCGGATGCATCATTTTCAGAGCTTTGGCTACTTCCTCTTTCGAATACGGTTTCCACTGTTCTATATTCATATCTTCCCGCACTCTGGGTTTCACAAGAATAAGCAACTCATTGCACTCCTGTGGGTTCTCCATTGTGAAGAGGCATGCAAGGTATGTTGTAATGATGTCTTGAATCTCTTATGGGCTCATGCATGCTCTGCTTGCGGCGCCCTTTAGCGTGTTAATGTTGTTTGACTTCTTTCTGCCGTTTGCCTTTTGATGAAACCAACTGGTATTCTAGTCCCCGTGCATTAGGTATTGTACCCTTGAACGCTGCCACCACATAATCTCCTCCTTTTGTCTCCAGTTTCTTAGGTCCCCCAAAAGTCTTTTTCGAACAACCAAGTTATTGGTCAGCTCGATCGCATTTGTTGTCTTTCGAATCTCCTGTTGCACATTGCCAAAATCAGTTATGTTCCATTCTAAGAGATGCGTCATGCAGTTACCGATTTTTCCTAGGCATCTTTGGACGTTGTCCCCGCTTGTTGGAACTCCCCAGGCACTCCTCACCGTATCCTGGCATCTCTCATCTATCGTCCACATCACCTTAAATCGACACCGCTTTTGTCGTCTCCTGTGTTGATGTGTGCCAAAACATTTCATAACGATGGGTAGATAATCAGAGACATCATCGTCTACATGAAGAACCTTAACTTCCGGAAATAGGGACACCTAGGACACTTAGGCACAGAAGCGGTCTAAAACTTCCTCCACCGAGCCTTCCCCCTCCTGGCCATTCGACCATGTGTATTTGTGGCCTGAGAACCCCATATCCATGAGACCACACTCATCTAGCATTGCTCGAAATGCCTCCAGTATCGAGTCTGATTTCATCGAGCATCCTTGTTTCTCGTAATGATATAGAATCTCCTTAAGGTCCCCTCCCAACAGCCATGGTAAGTCCGAGTGCGATTTGAGATCTTTGATTATTTCACAGGTTTTGAGTTTATGTGCAGTCTCCGGGTAGCCGTATATGCATGTGAACCTCCAATGATCCTCTTTGTTTATCCACTTGACTTCTGCATCAATATGGTTAGTGGGCATTGATAGGACTGTTACGTCCACTTCTTCCTTCCACATAGCGCCACACCCTCCCGAGCGTCCTCTACTGTCTACTGCCACCCCCTGGAACCCCGTCATTGATTCTAACACCCTCATCGCCTCTCTTGCACTAAGCTTGGTTTCCGAGAGAAAAACCAAGCTGCGCTTCTGGAGTAATATTTTAAGGTTTTTGAGTTGCTGCTAAATTGGACACCGCTATTATATTTTTGGAATTTAGTTTACGGTGTCCACTTGCTCCAATTAAGAAAATTTCTTCCAAATAACATTAGACAATCACAAATTTGTCTTTGGCTAAGGGTGTCCGTGGACGCCCCTACAACCCTACACTATGCACAAATCCACCACTGCTTGTTACATAAAATTACTATCATTAGATTCATTGCGGAAAATACTGTCCTAAAAGTAAAATATTACAATTATTAACAAAATAGTATATAAGAAATTATCAATTAAAAATTGACATTACATACCATGACAGTCAACTAAATTACAATTAATATGGAACAAGGTGAGCATCTTATAATCACATTATATTGATTAGCTATTATTTTCTTTGTTTAAAAGTTATTTACAACAAACAAATTAACACAATTTGTTTCTTTATTTTACTGCAGAACACAAAAGAAATTGGGTAGGATTGGGTAATCTTTATTTTACAACACATCTATAATTCAACTACCAGTATGGGATGGAAGAAGTATTATACATCTTCTAACCCAAACATATAATCTACCTACATCCTAACCTAGTGAGAGCACCTAGATATGATAGTTGCAACATCTAATTACAATTTGTCATTTCAGTACTTGCACTTTTTTTGTTTTTTGATAATTAGCGGTCAAAAGACTCTTTTATTAAAAAGACACAAAGTGTCAAAAGCAAAGCATACACTGAAATAAGATATCAAACCACCACAAACAGAAAAACCCCAAGATCAAAATTACAGCCTGAGAGATATAACAAAAGGAACTTCAATGTATACTGAGAATTATCCAAATTTCATTGTATGCATGAATGCTGAGAATTATCCAAACTTTCACCACCATAGAGTAGCTGCTATAATGTCCAAGAGAAGCCAATAATGAGACCAACTATATCACTACTTGCCAAACCTTCAGAACCTCATCAAAGATTCGAGCCCACTCAGATAGACTTTGAAACATACCCAATTAATGCTTCTGCAGATTTGTGGTGGACATTTCAGACCCTCTCTAGCTACATAGATTGAATGTCCTTTGGTTATCAAAAGGATGACCTTCAACATCTTTGAAACATATTATAAAATAAAAAATAAAAAAAAACAACTGCGATTGAAACCGCTTCATCTAACAGACAAAGACAATATCAGCAAATCATTGTAACCAGATTCCATAGATCAGCCAGTCACCAAATGCAATCCCTTTTCTATAAAAATCAGCATGACCCTGCAGAACACTGATTGACCCCTCTAACAGTACAGGACAGCAGCAGCAAATCCCTGGAACGAAACTCCATTTTTCAGCTTGTCACCTAGAGCACTTCTATCTCATAATATTTGGCATGACCCTCCTTCAAATGCATTATGAGCAACACAAGAGACTTCACCTTCTTAATCTACAAAGCACAGAGAAGCAACACAACAGACCATGAACCCTCCAAGTCTACTATAACTTAGCATCCCTAAAACTCCCACCAACAAAAAAGCCACCCACACAACCATCAACAGCCCAATTTACAGTTCATCAAGAAAAGGATATAAGAATTTGAACTCTTCGGCTCTTCCGCCCAAAGAATATTCTCATTCCAGAGCCTGAACTATATAATATTACTGCTTCTAACTCTCAGAGGCAGAAGAGGACGACATTATAGCTTGGAACTCCCAAAAAAAAGAGAAGAAACCATCACACAAGCAGCAAACACAAAAGCTCAAACACATCAATCACAAAGCATAGCTAATAGTCGACTTGAAAGTTTTAAAGCCCCAAAGCTCCTGACGAACTACATTCCATTCCTCATTACTGGAGAGCCTCACTTTCTGAAGGAAATTGAAGCATAAGACATTGTGATTGATTTCTTTCTCCTTTCACTTTCTTTTGCCTTCTTTTTCCTTGAAGAGAGCTTGTTCTCAAGGTATTTTCTGGGATTGGTATTTCTTTTGGCTCTCATAAATCCACTGTCCTCACCGAACCTTATTGTCTTTTATACAATGAAAGCTCTAGCATTCATAATCGATTCGCAATCAGATGAGAAAGAGCATTCATCATTTGAATTCTGAGAAAAAGGAAGAGCAGCATGATTTGGAGATTCCGAAACCCGTTGAAGATTGGATTCATTCAAAATCTCAATAGACTTTTCGACACCCACAGTAGGATCGTTTCCCAACACAACAGTCATAACAATTTGCTGATCATTGGTAACGGGAACAAAGGTTAATTTGAATTCATTCTCAGGCTCTTCAACAGCCACATGCTCATTTCGTTCTTCAATATTCATAGCACCCCCTCGGGCTTTAACAAACCCATTTCCCGGAGTCACTAGAAGCGAACGAGACTCTTTATGGCTATCTGGGTTCCTTGACAAGTCACAAGATTGAATTGTAATTGTTGGAGTGACTGTTTAATTGCTCATTGGCCTATGGAGAAGCAGAAACATCATTAGATGCTATATGAATATTATCCTCATGCTCTTCATGTTGATCCTCATCACTAGAGAACCCATGTGAGGTGGATTCATCACAAATCGGATCCGTAGTAACAAATGGAGGGATCAGATGAAAACTTTTCCCTTACAAAAATTCTGAACGATCAATTCTAGATATCAAGGGGAATTTCACCATTAACCAAACGAAAGATATCTGTTTGAATCAGCCCTCTCATAATCTCAAATTGATTTGTAGATGAGATCCACCTGGCAAGAGACAATAGGGAACCCCATGGCTGTGTGCATTTTTGAAATTCTCCCAAGTCCAACCTTGCGGAGGGACCCCTATAATATCAACCCAAACTCTTCTGGACTCCAATGTGTCATATTTGGACCATGGCTTAATCTCCTCAAACCAGTCATTCAACTCTTGTGGATTTGTGATTGCCTCCTCCATCTATTGAACTGAGTCGAATGTGATTAGAAACTTAACTTCGCTGAGAGCCGTGATTTTGGCGATTGGGCCATAGTTATCCTTGATCAGTGATGCTAGTGAATCAAGATCCCTTGGGTTGTGAGTAGAACAGACAATACTTCTTTGTAGCCATTCGACAAACTCTTCGTTTACATTACCGTTTGTTCTAAGTTGCACATGCTCTAAAGTTTCTAAAGCTGGCTAAGAGACTTGTTTCGGCACCCACATAGGCTTGCTTTGTTTCCTCCAATAATTTCCTTTCAGGTTGTTACGCAGACCTTTCTTTCTCGCCCAATCTACAATAATATGATGCCCTCTGATGAGTTTCCTTTGTAGCTGTTGAATACAGGTTGTTGCATCCCTCTTATTCCAGACCTGAACAAAGCCGAAATTAGCCCTCGATTCCTTCTCTAAATGATGTTTGTTGATTTAATTGTTTCAAATCTCATGAAAATCCCTTTCAGACCAAACCTATCGAGATTTCTGGGCAGGTTACCGACGAAGATAGTCGGGAAACCATGGCCGCCCTCCGCCTCTCCCTCTCCACTTTCTCCCTCCTAACTTTTCCTCTCTATTTCTCTCTCCTCTTTTTTTTTGGGTGCTTTACTTGCACTTTCTTTTTTCGCAGTTGGAGCAGGCATGCTCATTATTATTGCCAGCCATCTATTTCAAATGGAACTACTCTGCAAACAATCAGGGGATGGGGTGTTTTCCAGCAAATAAAAGCAAGATGTTGAGGCTTTCCTTAGGAATCATGGAATCTTTGGCCCAAAAAGACTCAGCTATGCAGAATAAACAGAATTACAGATTCATTCTAAGATAAGCTTCGCAAAGGAGGCTACGAGATAGTATATAGATGAAAATTACCTAATGGTCATTTGGTAGCTGTAATGAAATTAAAGAAACTAAAGGGGATCCAGTTGAATGAAGTTGCAAGCATTGGAAGGGAAAAAAATATTGTCACCCTCTTAGGTTCTTGCCATGAGGGTCACAAAGAACCCCTTTATGACTTCATGCCCAGTGGATCCCTCGAGAAGTTCATATGTGATCGAAAGAGCGCAATCAATTGCTAGCACCAGGAATGCTACTCCAAATTGTTGTTGGCATCGCCTGAGGGCTCAAATATCTACACCAATGTTGCAACATGAGAATCTTGCACTTTGACATTAAGCCCCATAGCATATTGCTAGATGAAAACTTTTGCCCAAACATTTGGTAGCTGTAATGAAATTAAAGAAACTAAAGGGGATCCAGTTGAATGAAGTTGCAAGCATTGGAAGGGAAAAAAATATTGTCACCCTCTTAGGTTCTTGCCATGAGGGTCACAAAGAACCCCTTTATGACTTCATGCCCAGTGGATCCCTCGAGAAGTTCATATGTGATCGAAAGAGCGCAATCAATTGCTAGCACCAGGAATGCTACTCCAAATTGTTGTTGGCATCGCCCGAGGGCTCAAATATCTACACCAATGTTGCAACATGAGAATCTTGCACTTTGACATTAAGCCCCATAGCATATTGCTAGATGAAAACTTTTGCCCAAAGATTTCTGATTTTGGGCCAGCTAAGTCATGCCCATAAAAAAGATAGTATTGTATCAACCTCAAAAGCTAGAGGAACTATGGGATACATTGCACCGGAGGTCTTCCAAAATTTTGGACGCGTTTCCCAGAAATCAGACGTTTAAAGCTAATGTGGGTATTAGAAATGGTCGGTTGCAGAAAAAAAGGTGAAGTTGATGTTGAATGCAGTAGTGGACAGTATTTTCTGCACGCAGCTGGAGCAAGAGGAACGTGATTGTCAAGAGATCTTGAATGAGGAAAAGAACTATGGGGAAAAGATACTCATGGTGAGCTTATGGTGCATACAGACAATGCCTCAAAGCCGGTCAAGACTAGAGTTGTTGAGACACTAGAAGGAAGCTCTGAGTCATTGCAAATTCCAGCCATGCCTACTCTGTTTTCCCCACAAAGGTCTCCCTCACAGCAGAATACTTCTGTCACAGTTCCAACAACATAGATTCATAGTCACAGTAAATGGACAAATCGTCGAGAGCAGATAAGGGTACTCCTAACACCAAAAATGTGTTTATTAATTTGTCTATCTTCTTTAGTGTCCAACAAAGCACACATATATTACTATTTTCAGTATCAATCACGAAAGATACACCCATTTCCAGCAATATAAAGCAAAGTAGTGCAAGAACAAAAATAGAACTGAAGATCGTAACCACAAACAAAACATATGCCTAGCAATAAACGATTGTCAAAAATATGCTTTTCAAAAGGAGTACAATCAGAAGCAAAGCTCTTCTTCATACAGCAATGTGAATACAAAGAGTGTGATTTCTTTACAAAGGATCTGGGGAAACCTCCTGTAGTGTCGGGGAGGAAAATGTCAACTTTTGGATTCTTGGTGGATGTAGCTTGTAAGAGGTTGCACCGATGGCAAGCTAATTTTTATCACCAGCAAGGAGGCTTATTTTAATAAATGCAGTCACGACCGCTCTTCACCAACTTGTATTCTCAGTATATAAAATCCCAGACAGTATTGTAGACAAATTAAATGAGATAGTAACCCAGTTCTTCTAGTGGAACTCCAAAGGACAAAAGTCAATACACTGGCGGGCAAAGGAGCATTTATTTTTACCTAAAGGAGCTGGAGGCCTTGGAATCAAAGAGACCCGAAGCTTCAACTAGGCTCATCTATTTAAATAGGCATGGAGATCCTACACAAATGATACTTCTCTATTAGCAAAAATCTGGAAAGCCAAATATAAATGGCATTCGCTTTTATCAACTCCACAGGACTATAAACTGCCAAAATTGGCTTCATACTCATGGAAAGCATTGGTTCAAGTAACGCAATTAGCATCTGACATCGTGAAGTGGAAAATAGGAAATGGACGAAGTATAAAGATCGGAGATAAAAGATGGCTACAAGGAAAGCAACCTCAGCTCAGAAACGAAAATCAAAATGCTCCATTAAATACAGTTGTCTCAGTTGGGGTTGTCAAAACTCAAAACACCATGGGGCTTGGCATGGATACTTATTTAATTTATCAAACCTTTAAAGCAGATACAACTCAACAGATCCAATCAAATCCATGTTCCATGTGAAGGTATAGAAGAGCAGCTATGTTGGGGAGGACATCCATCTGGACAATATACAGTGAAATCAGGATATTGGTACTTTTGTCAGCAAAATCAGATAACGAAGAAGACACATCATGATACTCAAAATCCATATGGAAGAAATTTTGGCACTTAAGCATCCTTCCAAAATGGAAAGTGCTGGTTTAAAAATTATGGAAAAAAGCACTACTTATGGGAGATAGTTGTATCTAAATATTAAAAAAAATGGAGATTATCAATGCTGGTGCGGAGAAAGTTTTAAAACAATATCACACCTGTTTCGAGAATGTCAAATTGCCAAGAACTTCTGGCAAGCGAGTCCATTGGGATTAAAACTTGACAGTAAGAATCCAAGCTGGAAAGATTGGCTAATCGATTGGGTCCAATACTTGATGAATATTGACAAGGATGGTGGAACCAGATTATTGGACTTCATTGCTATGTAGTACGCAATACGTTAGGTGAGAAACATAGTTAAATTTCAGAAGTCAAGATAACCCAAAAACACCTTGAACACATACTATCTTCCACGTTAAAGGAGGCATCCAAATGGAAAAATCAAGAAATGAAAAGAAGCGCACTGCAGAACAAAGAATCAACTACAGTCTTATTGATACAAGACCCAATTTGCCTTAAGAACCAGAATCTGCTTTCATTGTTGATGGAGCTTGGGACAGAGACTCAAGACTTGTGACAGCAGCAATCATTCAAGGACTGAGCCATAAGGAAGATTATAGGAACAGTGATAGCATAAGATTTAAGGCACATTCGGCGACACAGGCAGAACTCAAAGCTATTCAAATGACTTTGCTAAAGGCGAAACATCTGAGATGGCAGAATGTTTGGATATATACAGATTCCCTGCAGGCAGTCAAGAGTATTTGAGACTCAGACAAAGGATCGTAGTTTGTAAACAACTGGCACAAGAATTTACAAAATGTAGAATAGAAAAGGTTAATAGAAATGTAATACAGCCAGCACACAAGGTAGCTAGGAAACTTTTGAAACAAACGCTATATAAATCTCAAATGTAAGTTGTAATATGAACAATCGTAATAATACTACTCACTCTGTTGTTTAAAAAATAAAAGATTGTCAAGAATATAGTCACATTTACAGACCATCAGAAGTAAAACCAGACACCAATAACTTCATCGACTGTAAGGAACAACCAAAATTGAATGTATCACTTTTGTAGCTTTCCAGGCAGCAGGCAGTTGCAAACAGAACTATTATAGCTCCCAACAAGCACACAGTACAAACAATCTTGCAAATAATTGAACCAAGAATTAGATAGGATAGGAATAGGATGAAGGAGATATACAGAGTAACAGTAAGATACAAGCACAGGGCAACTGGAGCAGGCTGATACTCGGAATTGTTATTGACCATGAAATTAGTAATTCAAGATTCACCATTACAAACTCAAAAATTATAAAGTCTAAATTGACATCCGACAGTGGTCTGCCTTGGATTGAACTAATGGGTCCAACTATACCAGCAAACCCCCAATTATGCTACCCATCGAAAAACCATGGAATCAAGAAAATAATAATTAAGAAATTGCTTAAGAATTTTGAAAGATTCTCTTACAGATAGCATTCAGGAATATGTTCAAACTCAAGAGACTGAATTCCCGCAGCAAAAAGTGAACTCTGCATTTGGTTCCCGATAAGGGGGAAAAGATATGATTTTTCAGAATTTTTCCCTTTTGTCACACACTTATATCCTACAACCTATTGATGGCAATTTTCAGTCATTAGAAATCATGGCAAATTCACAACTGTTCCTCCTTTTCCGACCTAGATTTCAGCGAAGCTAGAAGATTAGTCAATTCTGAGCCTTGAGGACAGGGAAGGCTATGACATCCCGTATGCTGGCAGAGTTGGTCAATAGCATCACTAGCCTATCGATTCCCAGCCCCATGCCAGAAGCTGGAGGCATTCCATACTCCAGTGCCGTCACAAAATCCTCATCAAGGGTAACATCATAAGAATCATCATCACTTTTATTTTCCTTGTCATTATCTTGTGCTTGCTTCCTCAGATTGTGCTGCCTCAATTGCTCTTCTAGACGTGATCTCTGATCAACAGGATCTGTCAACTCAGAGAATGCATTTGCCAATTCCCTACCACAAATGAATAATTCAAATCTTTCAGTCAAGCCTGCTGAGCTTCTATGAGGCTTTGCCAAAGGAGATATCTCCACAGGATAATCTAAAACAAATGTAGGTTGCAGGAGCTTTGGTTCTACAACTATTTCAAAGATTTCATTAAGCACGTGACCAATTGACGGGCAATTTTTGATGGCAAATTTGTCCTTATCCTCAAGGCTACTTGCAAGTGTTGTCAAAGTCACTTCCTTGGCAGCTTCAAGATCGTCACCAAACTGACTGAACTCAATCCCAGAAGCTTCTTTGACAAGATTATGCATGGTCTCCCTCCTCCACGGTCGTTCTAAACATATCTCAGTTCCTTGATAGTCAATCATAAGTTTCCCTTGAACTGCAAGAGCACATTGAGTAACAATTTCTTCAGCCATATTCATCATACTTGCATAATCAGAATAAGCTTCATACAACTCTATAGTGGTAAACTCAGGATTGTGACGAGTTGAAATGCCTTCGTTTCTGAAAATCCGGCCAATTTCATACACCTTCTCAAAGCCACCAACCAGCATTCTCTTCAAGTGAAGCTCAGTTGCTATCCTCAAATACAAATCCCTCCCCAATGAATTATGGTATGTAATAAAAGGCCTAGCTTCCGCACCACCAGCTGCTCCTTGTAGAACTGGAGTTTCAACTTCAACAAACCCCAAAGACTCAACCACCTTCCTTATCTCCGATATAATCTTAGCCCTCTTTCGAAACACATCTCCCACTTCAGGATTTGCAATCATATCCAAATACCTCTGACGATACCGCTTATCTACATCAGTCAATCCATGATACTTATCCGGAAGTGGGAGCAACGATTTTGTAAGAATAGCAAATGAGTTGACAAGAACTGAAAGCTCCCCTTTTTCGGTCCTTTTAATAGTACCAGTCACACCAACTATATCACCAACATCAACAAGTGCTTTCAACTGCTCAAACTGATGTTCAGAAAGCTTATCCTTTTCACAGTAAAGCTGTATACTTCCAGAATCATCACGAAGAGTAAGAAACGCAAGCTTACCGAAGGCACGGCGAGCCATAATTCTTCCAGCAACGGAAACGCAATCAGAAGCTTGATTGGCCTCCTCGCCGCTGGATAAATGCTGATAAATGTGGTGAAGTTCATGAGCAGAATGAGTCCTCTCAAACTTGTACGCATAAGGCTCTAAACCCTTGGTCCGAAGTTCTTCAACCTTAGTAATTCCAGAATATTCAAAATCACATTTTCAGTGAAACCAAACAACTCCTGGAATCCTGATTCGGAAAAAAGAAAAGGGGGAAATGGAAGAGTACCTTTTTGAGGCGAATAGCACGGATGGCTTCTCGATCGGAGGTTGAAGTCGGGGACGAGGGAGGACGGCGGTTGCGGCTGCGGTTGACGGAGGGTGGGGCAGAGCAGGCGGCGAAGAAGCGGCGGTGGTGGCGGGATGAGAATGAGAGTGGACGGAGGAAGAAAGCAGAGTGAAAGAGATTCTTCCATTGATGGGTTGTATGACTCCATATCTTCATTGCCTGACCCTCCATCCCGCACCCTTGGTGTGGGATGATACCTAATTCTTCTGTTCAACTTCAACCCTCAACCCCTCCCTCAACCCCTTGAAGTTGAAGCTGGTGGCTGCCTATAAACCAAAGTGTTATCTTCTTTCAATTTTGATCACTTACCTATGCGACTTCCGTCTAACTTTTCCAATATCATTTGCAATAGCAATCCAAATCTTTAGAAGGTAAATGAAATTCACCTTTTTACATCATATATCGTTTTTTATTTTTGAGACTCTATTCTATTTATTCTATAATAATAATAATAATAATAATAATAATAATAATAGAATTCATTTCTACTTTTAATACTCCCTTTTTTCAGTATTAATACTCGTCTCTAAAATCATGCAGTCAAGTTTTAAAAATTTTGACCATAAATTTCTCAATATATATAATGCATTGCTATATAAAATTATCGTCGTTAAATTTGTAACGAAAAATACTATCGTAAAAGTATAAAATTGCAATAGTTAATAACATATTATGTAACAAATTATTAATCAAAGAGTAATATTGGAGACCATCTAATGCAAAAAGTTTGGATCAGCGTCGCTGCTCCAGATGCCGTCAACGCCCTTATAGTAGCTTGTCAAACTCATATTCATGCGGTCTGCAAGCTAGCAAATAAGAGAGCAACTGAAGACGTATTAAATAAAACATTAGTAATGCTCTCATTAACAAATCAAAGTCACTAGAAAAATCAAAAGAATCAAAATATTTGGTCTACAAAATTTTTCAAGGATAGTTCTCTAGGTATATATGATATGGATCAAGGGAGGGTTCATGACCTCTTAATTTAACTAAGGACAACTCATCAATAATATTGTTGGTTTCATCCATTAAAACACAAGTTTAACTTGAACATTAAAGGCATTTTCATAAGGTATGGGTTCCTCAAGGGATTTTGGTGAAACAGAAGGTGACGAAAAAGGAATTGAGACATGAAATAAATCATTGGGATCAAAGAGTACAATGTTTTCAAGGTCCTCATTTGAAACATATAATTCACTATTATCTTTCTCACTTGGTTTCTCACAAATAATATCAACTGAATCATGATGAACACCATCTTCTTACCTAGCATCTAACCCATAAGTCTCACTCACCTCAAACCCCGTCAACGTAGAAAAAGGTAAGGGAGTATCATGAAAATCAAAAACATCATCAGTAGTGTCTTCATGTAAACTAGAACAAGGGTCATCTAGACTAACTACTAAAGGGACGGTGGACTCACTATCATCACATATTCCATCATTAAAATAGGAAGAATTAAAGCTATGGTCAATGTCATTCAACAAGTCACACCTTTGCATCAAGTCGATTGTCTCAGTTTGTTTTTCTAACATTGCATTCGTTAAAAATTCAAGTCTATCATTATTAAGGCAAGTAGAATCATCATGTTCAGAAGAATAACATAAAGCACAAGTAACCGAATCATGGAATTGAATATACGAACTAGCATGAGATGCACAAGGATTAAAGTACTACGATGCACAATTAGAATTTTCAAAATTATATGTACCACGTGCAAGCCATTCAAGTAAATCTCAAGCTTCATCAATAGATTTTTCATAAAACCCAAATAATTCAAAAGATTACAAGTTTCTATATTCACACCCTCAACAACAATATCAAGAATCTCAGGCTTTCCTAACATGATATCACATGGAAGAAGAATAACATATAATCGCTCAAAATAACGTCAAAATAATTCACGTTCAAATTGAGGAAAATCAAGAATCGTCATTTTTTTAAAGATTTTTGAAACTTTTAATTTTTATTTGATTTTTTTATTTTCAGGAAAGCAATAAAAACCTGGTCAAAGAGAGTGTTTTCGTCTAATGACAGCTGGGGAAACAAACCGTCGGCAACGACGCCAAAAACTTGATACATTGCATGTGCACGGTGTATAGTGTAGTATATCAAAGTCGTTCTCTTAGGGACTTGTTCAACTACGCACTAAACAATTTTACTACAAAGGATGTTAGGTCATCCAGAGGTGTTATGTGTTTATAAGATTCTAAACTAAAATTAGAAAAGCAGTAAACTTTAAGAGTTCTTAACTAATAATTAAGGGAGTTTAGGGGAGTCCACTCTAGCTAATCAATCAATTAGGAGCTAATTCCAATGCATGGTAATATTGATAGCATCGGGGTCTATAATAATTCTAAGGCATATCACAACAATCTTTCAATAGAGAGATGAGTTGCAATGACTAAACTAAACGCCTATTATTATGGTTATTTAATTCAATCAAAGATAAGAACGGATTGTAACACGACCCTAAGCATGAACCCATTATTTCTAAATGTGTTCTTCGCCTATTCAATCTTCGATTATCCAATAAAAAATAGCAATCTTTCGATCCGATATTAAGAGTCTAAGCCAAGTAAAAGGTGATCAATCAATTACTATGACATATGAAACACAAAGATTTAACAACTATATTAAAACCTAAAATCGAAATCGCACACCGTAAATCAATCAAGAAACATCGATTTTATCCCGTAAACAATGAGACTAACTACTCATGATAATAAAACCTAGGAAAACAAATACGAAATTTGAATTGCAAAACATAATGAAAATAGAACATAAACTGAATATCCGAGTCGTCGAATTCGATCTTTTCGTTTCACCCAACTTGATCTCCTTCTCCTCCTCTTCTATTCTTAATCTACTAGATGGCTCCCGGAAGGTATCAAAATACAAAGAAAACCTAATCTAAGAGCGTGAAGAGTAATAGGTTGAATAATGACTCTAGATGTTGCGGCGACATTCTTTTTATAAGCAGAAGGGTAGACGCAGCTGGCGTCCAAGACAGCGCTGCCAGCATCTCATGTCGACTCCACGAAGACTGCCTCTGGGCCAGGCGCTGCTGGGGTATAGGTGCCATCTCCTTTATTCACCGCTAATTGGTTTGGCCATGGTGTGTTGTGAGCTAGTCTTTGCAACGTTATGGGCCTAGGCGTGGTGTGGGCCGTTTCCTTCGTTGCTACAACTTTTCTTTCTTCTTTTCTTCATTTTCTTATTCATTTCACTTGGTTTTACATGGATTTTCCTTCAATTCTGCAAAACATACCGATCTCTAAACGAAGTGAAGAAACCATGGAACTTGATATAAAAAGACAAGATTATACTACATAATTAGCCAAAATATACAAATTAAAGACCTAATAAATACTATAAAATATAAACTTATCAAGTATCATGCCACACAAAGTCTTCATTCCACCACGCTTGATGGTGTTGATCATAGCCCAAACGTGGTCCCTCCTAAGGAAGACCTAACAATAAATGTGAAGGCAAACCACAAGAGGTAAAGGCAAACCACAAGGTCACTGAGTTAGCAAGGGAAATTCAAGGTAGAACATAGTCTTCTAATGTTGTTATCATGTCAATCGTGGTTACAGGAGTTACGACTATAGAAGAAGAAATGGCTAACATAAAAGCCATGTTAAAGAAACTTACTCAAGAGAGCAAAGTGAAGGACACACAAATCAAGCGTCAAGATAGAAATATTGCTAAGTTGGAGATGAACTTAAAACAATGACTAGTTAATCCCTCCATAAATATTTAGAAACTGAGGAAGAAAGCAAATCTAGCAAACGTGCGACTGAGAGTGACGTGTCTAAGAAGGGCGACAAGCCATGATCATCAATAAGCTCAATTACTACAGTACAAATCCAAAATTTGATCACAAGTGTGCTCAAGGCTCAACTTGGAGAAGCCTCACCAAGAACTCACCGATACACTAGGCCTTACACTAAGAGAACCAACATTCTTCATATGCCACATGGTTACCAACCTCCCAAATTTTATCTATTTGATGGAAACTATAACCCAAAGCAGCACGTCGCACAGTTTGTTGAGACATTTAACAATGTTGGCGCAAACAGAGACTTCTTAATTAAGTAATCTGTGCACTTCTTGAAAGGAACCGCATTTGACTAGTACACCAACCTTTCTCCCGAGTCCATCAATAGTTAGGGGTAAATGGAGGTGTAGTTTCTGAATCGTTTCTACAACATGAGTCATGTTGTTAGCATGACGAAATTGACTAACACAAAACAATGGGATGACGAACCAATTGTTAACTATATCAACCGTTGGCATGCTCTTTCTCTAATGTGTGCAAGGACCGTATGTCAGAAACCTCTGTGATCTACATGTGCGCTCAAGGAATGGATTGAGCATACTCTATGCCTTGCAAATATACAAGCCTAAGAGTTTTCAAGATGTTCGGTCTTGTTGCGAGCCGATTTCTTCTCTTTTATAGGGTATTTTTGCTTGTCTTTAATAATTATTTTAGTAATTTTATTATGTTTTTACTCTTTTATTAGATTTTATAGAATTTTATCTTTTGTTATTATTATTGTTAATATGAACCAATAATATTAATATTAGAAATAAATAAAGAAAACCTAAATCTAATTATGAATTTCAGCCCAAATTCTTCCATTCCCTCTTCCTCTTCTTAATCGGCCCAACCTGATTTCCATTTAACCCAGCCCAACCTAATATCTCCTACCCGCCTACCCACACCCAGTAGCCCAAAACCGAACCCGCCTACCCATACTATTCTACCCGCCCAGAAACCCTAATCCTGTACCCATTTTCTCCCTCTCTCATTTTACCCCAGCCGACTACTAATCTCTCCTCACAAACCCTAATTACCTCATTTTCCCCCTTTTCCTTTCACCTCTCTTCGTCCCTTCCTCATCTTTCTCTCTGTTCTCTTTACGCAGACAAACCACCGAAGCTCCCACCTCCATAACTAATCTCCTTCTCTCTTCTTCTCTTATCTCTAATCTCTTTCTCGCATATCCCTCTCTCTTCTCTTCTCTTTTTATCGCGATAAATTACATCTCACTCACTCATCTCTATTTCTCTTGTAACAAAATCTGTTGAGGGGAGCACCACTACCATCGACGCATCATCTTCGTTCCAACCTTTAAGTTCATCTCCACCATCCATTTGAAGAGAATCGAGGGCTGAGGATTGAAGGGAGAGGCTCGGTTTGACTATAAAAGGGACGAAGGGAGCCGATTGAAGACATCAATGCTTGATTCTGGGAGTGACGCTCCAAGAGCCTCCATTTAGGGTTAGAATTAGATTTTAGGTTTATGTCTTTAATTCATGCTTTAAATTCCAGTTTTGAAACCTTATTTTCGCTTTCCTTTTCAATCGTTTTTGGGTTGGTTTTGTTAAGGCTTTGTTTAGCGTTTGATGTAATATTCGAATTAGTATTGGATTGTTCTTAATGTTCAATGCATTGTGTTTGGAAATCTGGTGAATTTCGTTACTCTTAATTTGGTGATTTCTGCTCGTTTGAATTTGTCTCGGCCGTCTCTCTCTCTTTCTCTGTTTTCTTTCTTTCCCTTGTTTCTCTCTTCTCTTTTCTTAATTCGATTACTAGTGTAGGATTGTGTTTTCTTTTAGTTTCTTCTGCCCTTCAATCAATGGTGTTAATTAGAAATTAGTTTAGGTCTTTTCTGTTTAAGGGTTTAGGTATTTTAGTAGGGATCTTTTTAGGTCTAGTTTTTATTAGTCTTATTGTTAGTTTAGTATTAGGGTTTGTTCTGATTAGAGTCAGTCTTGTTTAATTTTGGTTTAGCCACGATAACATCCAATCCAACTTTTAGTGAGGAGGAGGGCTAAGGGTCACAAATTCCACTCTCAAGTGGGGATTTGGGGATTCTTAGTAATCTAATTCACGCTTTCTTATTTGTTCGGGAGAAAGTTCAAGGTGAAGGATTCAATTAAGTTAGTTCATCAAAGGTATAATTTCTCGTTCCCAATTTCATTATTAGTAGTAGTTTAGTTGCTTTCTTTAATTTCATCTTTATTGTTTTCTTAATTATTATCATGTCTAGGTTAGTTTATTGTTTTATTTACATAATTTATTGCTTACCGCATTGAGAAAAACCCCTTTACACAAACCAATTACCTTAATCAAGCCTCACACCCATCGCTGTGGACCGACAACCTTAACTTATAAAACCACAAAAATTACAACCGAACAATGGCGCCGTTGCCGGGGATGGCGTTATTTGGTAGATTAGGCTATTGGTTTGTGTGTAAATAGTTTAATTGCTTTCTTGATTATGTTAGAAAAATGTAGCGAAAAAAATTGAATATCGAAAAAAATGAGAAAAGAAAAGAAAAAAAAATAGAAAATTAGATAAATAGAAAAAAAAAAGAGAGTTATGGATAGTCCCCAATTCCCTCAATTTGAGCATGAAATATTTTGGAGGTATTTTGCTAGATTGCATGACTACCGTGTTCAATGTGAATTATATGGTATCTTTTATGATACATTATCTCTTTTGGGAATTGTTAGTGAGGGTGTGAATTATGAGACCCGAAACCTTTTAGATTATTACGGGTTTTCTTGTTTAGGTGAAGAAAAAGCATGGGAGTTACTTGAATGGTTGTCTAGGGATTCCTATGAGTTTGAACAACAAAATATTAGTCCTAACTTCCAACCTCCTTATGCACCACCCTTTGGGACCGAAATTGAACAATCATGTGAATACCCCGTGTATGTTGATGATCAATCTTATGATTGGGGATATGTGGAAAATTGTTATGATCTTTCCCAAAGTGCCGATGTTGAGTCTCCTTCCGTGTGCTCCTTGTGTGATTCGCTGTATCATAGTTCAATTTCTTGTTTGCAAGCTACAGTGGTTTCCTTCAAGGCAGAAGTACAAAAAATATGTGCGAACATGAATGAGTATATGCGTGAATTTGTCCATGAGAGTAATCAAATTGTAGTAACTCCTTCTTCACAAATGGTTGATTCGAATGTTGAAATAGGTCATTCATCGTCTTTGAGTCCTGAAATGCATGTTGATTCTGCTGTGTATGATGAGGATGATGACTATTATAACCGACCATGCCTTGGACTACTTAGTAATTTCTTAGCTCCAGCCCCACCTAATGAGCCTGAGGAACATGATGATTTTGTGTGTGATGATGTAAAATTAGTTGAAAACATGTTAGATGATGAACTATTGTCCACACCCTTGTCCATGCCTTTATGTGAAGAAAAGATTAAGTTTAGTGAATACCATGATGTAATTGAGCATGATCTTGTTGAGAGTGAAATTGAATCTGTCATGATTGAATGTGTGCTTGATAACGATTTGTTCACTTTCATTGAGGATCATTGCATTAGTGAGGCATTAGCTACCCTTGTATGTGAGTCCATTGATGTGCATACCTGTGATGATGAGCATAATTCTTTGGGGATTGATCATGATTGTTTGAACTTGGTTTGTGACAATGATATTTTTGACGGTGATATGCTTTATGAGTCGTTGTTTGCATCCAAGTCTTTGCATGAGCATGTCCATGAATGTGTTGAATTGCCCCCTCCCGTTGATTTGTATACCCAATCTCCATTTACGAGTCAATGGGAGGATCCATTTGTCATGTCTTCTTTAACTATCCCTAGGAAAGTCTTGTATATTCATGCATTTCATCATTTCTATGACTTTTCTAAGGCATTCGATAAACTGTTAAGAGCACTAATGTTTGTAGATGTGTTATTGCGAGTGTGCTCTTACCTACACCACTCTGAGATGCATGAGAGGGTGCATGATTTGTTACTCCGGGCGTTGAATGGTTCTGACTTGGAGCCCGATATCTTGAGTTGAGAAGGAATGAGCTTATTGATAAGAAGCCTTCTAGGTAATATCCTTCCTCACCTATCTTGTACAGTTAGTAAGTCGGTTTTCTTTTCTTCTTTTATTTTCTTTTTGTGTGTTTCTTTTTCTTTTATTTTGGGTTGCTTGCTTACCTACTTCTGTTTCCATTTGAGGATACGACAACCTCTTTGTGTGGGAGTGGGAGGGTAGTTTGCATTCCAGTTTTCGAGTCTAAGAAAAAAACAGTCGTTTTGTAAATATTTTAGTTTGTTTTCTTAGTTCTTAGTCCCTAGTGTCTTGTATAGTTTGTTTTTCCTTTTTTATCTTGCATGTGAACCATCATACATAGTAAACTTTTCTTGTTTATTTCTAACCTATGCATGATGTTCTTTGGATCGTGGATTGGTTGTGCTTAAATTGAAGACTTCGAGGTAACCTCTTTCCACTCTCTTTATGTGAATATATCAATGACCCATGATGCATGCTTGATTTTCTTTTTGGGTGGCGAAGCCCTTGAGTGTGATTGTTAGGAATATTTTGTTGTTGGAGTCATGTGGGCTCGGGTCGCCACCATTTTTATTTGTTATGTGTTTGTGTGTTTTTAAGTTTTCTACCTTGCTTGAGACACCCTTCTCATGATGGAGACATTGTGAAGTCTTGTATTGGAGTGGGGGTGATATCTTTCATTGTTCATGGGTAGATTACCTAGTTTTTAGTGTTTTATTTTTGTTTTTCGTAGTTTGTGTCTAAAATCTAAAAAAATTTTGTGTGTGAAAAGAAAATAAAAAGGAGAGAAATGTTGCGAAAAATCCAAAAGTTGTTTTTCTTTTTGAAGATGTTTCCGTTCACAGTTGTGTAGATAGTTGTCTAATTGGCTGATTCAATCAGTTAGAAGCGGTCGGTATGAATAATGATAGGCCTTAAGAAGGATTTTTGCCATGACTTATCTCTATTAGACCTCTACATGGAATGGGAAAGCGGATTCCTCAAATCTTACACGCTTTGACTGTGTCTTATTACCTAAGTTAGACGGTTGTAGTTGTTCAATTGCTTAAGCTCTTAATTAATGCATTAAATAATTACTGTCGGGCCTACCGTCATGGGTTTGTTTGGGTGGATCGGCACCCTATGCCCCTTAAGTGCAATGACTCACGTATGGAGAAACCCAGCAGGGAGGGTAACCCTTTGCGAAGGCCGGTGCTTAAATCCCGTAAAACCTGACACAAACGCTCTAAAAGACACAAAACGAATTGAGTGTAAAGAAAAGAGAGTAGGTTTTGAAAAAGAAAGAAAAGAGCAAAGCAAGAGAAAGAAAAAAAGAGTTGAGCAAAATAATGGTAAGAAAGAGAAAAGTAAAAAAAGAGAAGAAAAAGAAAGAAAAGAGTGAAGTAAGAAAAAGAAAGAAAAGAGAGGTTGAAAGAAAAACCAAGAGTGAAGTAGGATAGATAATCCCGAGCTTGAGCATGAGAACAACCCTGATTGTCTGGTTTAGGATACGAAGAACTGACTAGAGCCCACTTGCACATATGCACGAGGTGTTTTGCTCATCAGGAAGTGTTTTGGTTCAAAATCTCAAAGATTGGCAGTTTTCCAACCTTCGTGTCTTAATTTGTTTATACTTGCTTCTTCCAATTGATTGTTGAGGCGGGTTGGGGAACTAGGTGCATGATTGGGGACGGGAATCTTTTCTTTACTTTTGTTTTGTTTCGTTTTTTGGTTTTCACTTCTTTTTCTTTCCCCGTTTTCTTTTCTCATGGCTTTTGTGGGTGTAGTTGCTATAAACCCTCACGAGACCTACCTCGTCCACCCGGGCTGCCGGGGGGTTTAAAGGGCTTGATGCATGTGCTAAGTGCATCCGCGATTCCTGGGAAAGTGAGTTAGGGTTTTTAGTTTCTTTTTCTAGTCCTTTTCTTTGTTTTTAGTTTGCTCGGGGCGAGCAAACCCTTGTGTTGGAGTGGTGTCGGTCTCGTTCCGAGCTGATTTCTTCTCTTTTATAGGGTATTTTTGCTTGTCTTTAATAATTATTTTAGTAGTTTTATTATGTTTTTACTCTTTTATTAGATTTTATAGCATTTTATTACTTTTGTTATTATTATTGTTAATATGAATCAATAATATTAATATTAGAAATAAATAAAGAAAACCTAAATCTAATTCTCAATTTCAGCCCAAATTCTTCCATTCCCTCTTCCTCTTCTTAATCGGCCCAACCTGATTTCCATTTAACCCTGCCCAACCTAATCTCTCCTACCCGCCTACCCACACCCAGTAGCCAAAAACCGAACCCGCCTACCCATACTATTCTACCCGCCTAGAAACCCTAATCCTCTACCCATTTTCTCCCTCTCTCATTTTACCCCAGCCGACTACTAATCTCTCCTCACAAACCCTAATTCCCTCATTTTCCCCCATTTCCTTTCACCTCTCTTCGTCCCTTCCTCATCTTTCTTTCTATTCTCTTTGCGCAGACAAACCACCGAAGCTCCCACCTCCATAACTAATCTCCTTCTCTCTTCTTCTCTTATCTCTTATCTCTTTCTCGCATCTCCCTCTCTCTTCTCTTCTCTTTTTATCACGATAAATTACATCTCACTCACAAATCTCTATTTCTCTTGTAATAGAATCTATTGAGGGGAGCACCACTACCATCGACGCATCATTTTCGTTCCAACCTTTAAGTTCATCTCCACCATCCATTTGAAGAGAATCGAGGGCTGAGGATTGAAAGGAGAGGCTCGGTTTGTCTATAAAAGGGACGAAGAGAGCCGATTGAAGACATCAATGGTTGATTGTTCGGTTGTAATTTTTGTGGTTTTATAAGTTAAGGTTGCCGGTCCACAGGGATGGGTGTGAGGCTTGATTAAGGTAATTGGTTTGTGTAAAGGTGTTTTTCTCAATGCGGTAAGCAATAAATTATGTAAATAAAGCAATAAACTAACCTAGACATGATAATAATTAAGAAAGCAATAAAGATGAAATTAAAAAAAGCAATTAAACTACTACTAATAATGAAATTGGGAACGAGAAACTATACCTTTGATGAACTAACTTAATTGAATCCTTCACCTTGAACTTTCTCCCGAACAAATAAGAAAGCGTGAATTGGATTACTAAGAATCCCCAAATCCCCACTTGAGAGTGGAATTTGTGACCCTTAGCCCTCCTTCTCACTAAAAGTTGGATTGGATGTTTTTGTGGCTAAACTAAAAATAAACAAGACAGACTCTAATCAGAACAAACCCTAATACTAAACTAACAATAAGACTAATAAAAACTAGACCTAAAAAGATCCCTACTAAAATACCTAAACCCTTAACAAGAAAAGACCTAAACTAATTCCTAATTAACACCATTGATTGAAGGGCAGAAGAAACTAAAAGAAAACACAATCCTACACTAGTAATCGAATTAAGAAAAGAGAAGAGAGAAACAGGGGAAAGAAACAAACAGAGAAAGAGAGAGAGACGGCCGAGACAAATTCAAACGAGCAGAAATCACCAAATTAAGAGTAACCAAATTGATCACCAGATTACCAAACACAATGCATCGAACATTCAGAACAATCCAATACTAATTCGAATATTACATCAAACGCTGAACAAAGCATTAACAAAACGAACCCAGAAACGATTGAAAAGGAAAGCGAAAATAAGGTTTCAAAACTGGAATTTAAAGCATGAATTAAAGACATAAACCTAAAATCTAATTCTAACCCTAAATGGAGGCTCTTGGGGCGTCACTCCCAGAATCCCCAAATCCCCACTTTAGAGTGGAATTTATTACCCTTAGCCCTCCTCCTCACTAAAAGTTGGATTGGATGTTTTTGTGGCTAAACCAAAATTAAACAAGACTGACTCTAATCAGAACAAACCCTAAAACTAAACTAACAATAAGACTAATAAAAACTAGACCTAAAAAGATCCCTACTAAAATACCTAAACCCTTAAACAGAAAAGACCTAAACTAATTCCTAATTAACACCATTGATTGAAGGGCAGAAGAAACTAAAAGAAAACACAATCCTACACTAGTAATCGAATTAAGAAAAGAGAAGTGAGAAACAGGGGAAAGAAACAAAACAGAGAAAGAGAGAGAGACGACCGAGACAAATTCAAACGAGCACAAATCACCAATATAAGAGAAACCAAATTCACCATATTACCAAACACAATGCATCGAACATTAAGAACAATCCAATACTAATTCGAATATTACATCAAACGCTGAACAAAGCATTAACAAAACCAACCTAGAAACGATTGAAAAGGAAAGCAAAGATAAGGTTTCAAAACTAGAATTTAAAGCATGAATTAAAGACATAAACCTAAAATCTAATTCTAACCCTAAATGGAGGCTCTTGGGGCGTCACTCCCAGAATCAACCATTTGTGAAGAAGGAGTTACTACCTTTTGATTACTCTCATGGACTAATTGACGCATATACTCATTCATGTTCGCACATAATTTTTCTACTTCTGCCTTGAAGGAAACCACTGTAGCTTGCAAACAAGAAATTGAACAATGATACGGCGAATCACACAAGGAGCACACGGAAGGAGACTCAAAATCGGCACTTTGGGAAAGATCATAACAATTTTCCACATGTCCCCAATTATAAGATTGATCATCAACATACACGGGGTATTCACATGATTGTTCAATTTTGGTCCCAAAGGGTGGTGCATAAGGAGGTTGGAAGCTAGGACTAACATTTTGTTGTACAAACTCATAGGAATCCCTAGACAACCATTCAAGTAACTCCCATACTTTTTCTTCACCTAAAAAAGAAAACCCATAATAATCTCTAAGGTTTCGGGTCTCATAATTCACACCCTCACTAACAATTCCCAAAAGAGATAATGTATCATAAAAGATACCATATAATTCACATTGAACACGGTACTCATGCAATCTAGCAAAATACCTCCATAATATTTTATGCTCAAATTGAGGGAATTGGGGACTATCCATAACTCTCTTTTTTTTCTATTTTTCTAATTTTCTATTTTTTTTCTTTTCTGTTCCCACTTTTTTCGATATTCAATTGTTTTTTCACTACATTTTTCTAACATAATCAAGAATGCAATTAAACTATTTACACACAAACCAATAGCTTAATCTAACAAATAACGCCATCCCCGGCAACGGCGCCATTGTTTGGTTGTAATTTTTGTGGTTATATAAGTTAAGGTTGTCGGTCCACAAGGATGGGTGTGGGGCTTGATTATGATAATTGGTTTGTGTAAAGAGGTTTTTCTCAATGCGGTAAGAAATAAATTATGTAAATAAAGCAATAAACTAACCTAGACATGATAATAATTAAGAAAGCAATAAAGATGAAATTAAAGAAAGCAATTAAACTACTACTAATAATGAAATTGGAAACGAGAAATTATACCTTTGATGAACTAACTTAATTGAATCCTTCACCTTGAACTTTCTCCTGAACAAATAAGAAAGCGTGAATTGGATTACTAAGAATCCCCAAATCCCCACTTGAGAGTGGAATTTGTGACCCTTAGCCCTCCTCCTCACTAAAAGTTGGATTGGATGTTTTTGTGGCTAAACCAAAATTAAACAAGACTGACTCTAATCAGAACAAACCCTAATACTAAACTAATCATAAGACTAATAAAAAGTGGACCTAAAAAGATCCCTACTAAAACACCTAAACCCTTAAACAGAAAAGACCTAAACTAATTCCTAATTAACACCATTGATTGAAGGGCAGTAGAAAATAAAAGAAAACACAATCCTACACTAGTAATCGAATTAAGAAAAGAGAAGAGAGAAACAGGGGAAAGAAAGAAAACAGAGAAAGAGAGAGAGACGGCCGAGACAAATTCAAACGAGCAGAAATCACCAAATTAAGAGTAACCAAATTCACCAGATTACCAAACACAATGCATCGAACATTAAGAACAATCCAATACTAATTGGATTATTACATCAAACGCTGAACAAAGCATTAACAAAACCAACCCAGAAACGATTGAAAAGGAAAGCGAAAATAAGGTTTCAAAACTGGAATTTAAAGCATGAATTAAAGACATAAACCTAAAATCTAATTCTAACCCTAAATGGAGGCTCTTGGGGCGTCACTCCCAGAATCCCAGAATCCCCAAATCCCCACTTTAGAGTGGAATTTATTACCCTTAGCCCTCCTCCTCACTAAAAGTTGGATTGGATGTTTTTGTGGCTAAACCAAAATTAAACAAGACTGACTCTAATCAGAACAAACCCTAAAACTAAACTAACAATAAGACTAATAAAAACTAGACCTAAAAAGATCCCTACTAAAATACCTAAACCCTTAAACAGAAAAGACCTAAACTAATTCCTAATTAACACCATTGATTGAAGGGCAGAAGAAACTAAAAGAAAACACAATCCTACACTAGTAATCGAATTAAGAAAAGAGAAGTGAGAAACAGGGGAAAGAAACAAAACAGAGAAAGAGAGAGAGACGACCGAGACAAATTCAAACGAGCAGAAATCACCAATATAAGAGAAACCAAATTCACCATATTACCAAACACAATGCATCGAACATTAAGAACAATCCAATACTAATTCGAATATTACATCAAACGCTGAACAAAGCATTAACAAAACCAACCTAGAAACGATTGAAAAGGAAAGCAAAGATAAGGTTTCAAAACTAGAATTTAAAGCATGAATTAAAGACATAAACCTAAAATCTAATTCTAACCCTAAATGGAGGCTCTTGGGGCGTCACTCCCAAAATCAACCATTTGTGAAGAAGGAGTTACTGCCCTTTGATTACTCTCATGGACAAATTCACGCATATACTCATTTATGTTCGCACATAATTTTTCTACTTCTGCCTTGAAGGAAACCACTGTAGCTTGCAAACAAGAAATTGAACTATGGTACGGCGAATCACAAAAGGAGCACACGGAAGGACACTCAACATCGGAACTTTGGGAAAGATCATAACAATTTTCCACATATCCCCAATCATAAGATTGATCATCAACATACACGGGTATTCACATGATTGTTCAATTTCGGTCCCAAAGGGTGGTGCATAAGGAGGTTGGAAGCTAGGACTAACATTTTGTTGTTGAAACTCATAGGAATCCCTAGGCAACCATTCATGTAACTCCCATGCTTTTTCTTCACCTAAACAAGAAAACCCGTAATAATCTAAGAGGTTTCGGGTCTCAAAATTCACACTCTCACTAACAATTCCCAAAAGAGATAATGTATCATAAAAGATACCATATTATTCACATTGAACACGGTAGTCATGCAATCTAGCAAAATACCTCCAAAATATTTCATGCTCAAATTGAGGGAATTGGGGACTATCCATAACTCTCTTTTTTTATCTATTTTTCTAATTTTCTATTTTTTTTTCTTTTCTTTTCTCACTTTTTTCGATATTCAATTTTTTTTCGCTACATTTTTCTAACATAATCAAGAAAGCAATTAAACTATTTACACACAAACCAATAGCCTAATCTACCAAATAACGCCATCCCCGGCAACGACGCCATTGTTCGGTTGTAATTTTTGTGGTTATATAAGTTAAGGTTGTCGGTCCACAGGGATGGGTGTGAGGCTTGATTATGGTAATTGTTTGTGTAAAGGGGTTATTCTCAATGCGGTAAGCAATAAATTATGTAAATAAAGCAATAAACTAACCTAGGCATGATAATAATTAAGAAAGCAATAAAGATGAAATTAAAGAAAGCAGTTAAACTACTACAAATAATGAAATTGGGAACGAGAAATTATACCTTTGATGAACTAACTTAATTGAATCCTTCACCTTGAACTTTCTTCCGAACAAATAAGAAAGCGTGAATTGGATTACTAAGAATCCCCAAATCCCCACTTTAGAGTGGAATTTGTTACCCTTAGCCCTCCTCCTCACTAAAAGTTGGATTGGATGTTTTTGTGGCTAAACCAAAATTAAACAAGACTGACTCTAATCAGAACAAACCCTAATACTAAACTAACAATAAGACTAATAAAAACTAGACCTAAAAAGATCCCTACTAAAATACCTAAACCCTTAAACAGAAAAGACCTAAACTAATTCCTAATTAAGACCATTGATTGAAGGGCAGAAGAAACTAAAAGAAAACACAATCCTACACTAGTAATCGAATTAAGAGTAACCAAATTCACCAGATTAACAAAACAGAGAAATAGAGAGAGACGACCGAGACAAATTCAAACGAGTAGAAATCACCAAATTAAGAGTAACCAAATTCACCAGATTAACAAACACAATGCATCGACCATGAAGAACAATCCAATACTAATTCGAATATTACATCAAACGCTGAACAAAGCATTAACAAAACCAACCCAGAAACGATTGAAAAGGAAAGCGAAAATAAGGTTTCAAAACTGGAATTTAAAGCATGAATTAAAGACATAAACCTAAAATCTAATTCTAACCCTAAATGGAGGCTCTTGGGGCGTCACTCCCAAAATCAACCATTTGTGAAGAAGGAGTTACTGCCCTTTGTTTACTCTCATGGACAAATTCACGCATATACTCATTTATTTTCGCACATAATTTTTCTACTTCTGCCTTGAAGGAAACCACTGTAGCTTGCAAACAAGAAATTGAACTATGGTACGGCGAATCACAAAAGGAGCACACGGAAGGACACTCAACATCGGAACTTTGGGAAAGATCATAACAATTTTCCACATATCCCCAATCAAAAGATTGATCATCAACATACACGGGTATTCACATGATTGTTCAATTTCGGTCCCAAAGGGTGGTGCATAAGGAGGTTGGAAGCTAGGACTAACATTTTGTTGTTGAAACTCATAGGATTCCCTAGACAACCATTCAAGTAACTCCCATGCTATTTCTTCACCTAAACAAGAAAACCCGTAATAATCTAAAAGGTTTCGGGTCTCAGAATTCACACTCTCACTAACAATTCCCAAAAGAGATAATGTATCATAAAAGATAGCATATAATTCACATTGAACACGGTAGTCATGCAATCTAGCATAATACCTCCAAAATATTTCATGCTCAAATTGAGGGAATTGGGGACTATCCATAACTCTCTTTTTTTTTTCTATTTTTCTATTTTTCTATTTTTTTTTCTTTTCTTTTCTCACTTTTTTCGATATTCAATTATTTTCGCTACATTTTTTTAACATAATCAAGAAAGCAATTAAACTATTTACACACAAACCAATAGCCTAATCTACCAAATAACGCCATCACCGGCAACGACGCCATTGTTCGGTTGTAATTTTTGTGGTTATATAAGTTAAGGTTGTCGGTCCACAGGGATGGGTGTGAGGCTTGATTATGGTAATTGGTTTGTGTAAAGGGGTTTTTCTCAATGCGGTAAGCAATAAATTATGTAAATAAAGCAATAAACTAACCTAGACATGATAATAATTAAGAAAGCAATAAAGATGAAATTAAAGAAAGCAATTAAACTACTACTAATAATGAAATTGGGAACGAGAAATTATACCTTTGATAAACTAACTTAATTGAATCCTTCACCTTGAACTTTCTCCCGAACAAATAAGAAAGCGTGAATTGGATTACTAAGAATCCCCAAATCCCCACTTTAGAGTGGAATTTGTTACCCTTAGCACTCCTCCTCACTAAAAGTTGGATTGGATGTTTTTGTGGCTAAACCAAAATTAAACAAGACTGACTCTAATCAGAACAAACCCTAATACGAAACTAACAATAAGACTAATAAAAACTAGACCTAAAAAGATCCCTACTAAAATACCTAAACCCTTAAACAGAAAAGACCTAAACTAATTCCTGATTAAGACAATTGATTGAAGGGCAGAAGAAACTAAAAGAAAACACAATCCTACACTAGTAATCGAATTAAGAAAAGAGAAGAGAGAAACAGGGGAAAGAAACAAAACAGAGAAATAGAGAGAGACGACCGAGACAAATTCAAACGAGCAGAAATCACCAAATTAAGAGTAACAAAATTCACCAGATTACCAAACACAATGCATTGACCATGAAGAACAATCCAATACTAATTCGAATATTACATCAAACGCTGAACAAAGCATTAACAAAACCAATCCAGAAAAGATTGAAAAGGAAAGCGAAAATAAGGTTTCAAAACTGGAATTTAAAGCATGAATTAAAAACATAAACCTAAAATCTAATTCTAACCCTAAATGGAGGCTCTTGGGGCGTCACTCCCAAAATCAACCATTTGTGAAGAAGGAGTTACTGCCCTTTGTTTACTCTCATGGACAAATTCACGCATATAGTCATTTCTGTTCGCACATAATTTTTCTACTTCTGCCTTGAAGGAAACCACTGTAGCTTACAAACAAGAAATTGAACTATGATACGGCGAATCACACAAGGAGCACACGGAAGGAGACTCAACATCGGCACTTTGGGAAAGATCATAACAATTTTCCATATATCCCCAATCATAAGATTGATCATAAACATACACGGGGTATTCACATGATTGTTCAATTTCGGTCCCAAAGGGTGGTGCATAAGGAGGTTGGAAGCTAGGACTAACATTTTGTTGTTCAAACTCATAGGAATCCCTAGACAACCATTCAAGTAACTCCCATGCTTTTTCTTCACCTAAACAAGAAAACCCGTAATAATCTAAAAGGTTTCGGGTCTCAGAATTTACACTATCACTAACAATTCCCAAAAGAGATAATGTATCATAAAAGATAGCATATAATTCACATTGAACACGGTAGTCATGCAATCTAGCATAATACCTCCAAAATATTTCATGCTCAAATTGAGGGAATTGGGGACTATCCATAACTCTCTTTTTTTTTTTTTTCTATTTTTCTATTTTTCTATTTTTTTTTCTTTTCTTTTCTCACTTTTTTCGATATTCAATTATTTTCGCTACATTTTTCTAACATAATCAAGAAAGCAATTAAACTATTTACACACAAACCAATAGCCTAATCTACCAAATAACGGCATCACCGGCAACGACGCCATTGTTCGGTAGTAATTTTTATGGTTATATAAGTTAAGGTTGTCGGTCCACAGGGATGGGTGTGAGGCTTGATTATGGTAATTGGTTTGTGTAAAGGGGTTTTTCTCAATACGGTAAGCAATAAATTATGTAAATAAAGCAATAAACTAACCTAGACATGATAATAATTAAGAAAGCAATAAAGATGAAATTAAAGAAAGCAATTAAACTACTACTAATAATGAAATTGGGAACGAGAAATTATACCTTTGATAAACTAACTTAATTGAATCCTTCACCTTGAACTTTCTCCCGAACAAATAAGAAAGCGTGAATTGGATTACTAAGAATCCCCAAATCCCCACTTTAGAGTGGAATTTGTTACCCTTAGCACTCCTCCTCACTAAAAGTTGGATTGGATGTTTTTGTGGCTAAACCAAAATTAAACAAGACTGACTCTAATCAGAACAAACCCTAATACGAAACTAACAATAAGACTAATAAAAACTAGACCTAAAAAGATCCCTACTAAAATACCTAAACCCTTAAACAGAAAAGACCTAAACTAATTCCTAATTAAGACCATTGATTGAAGGGCAGAAGAAACTAAAAGAAAACACAATCCTACACTAGTAATCGAATTAAGAAAAGAGAAGAGAGAAACAGGGGAAAGAAACAAAACAGAGAAAGAGAGAGAGACGACCGAGACAAATTCAAACGAGCAGAAATCACCAAATTAAGAGTAACCAAATTCACCAGATTACCAAACACAATGCATCGACCATGAAGAACAATCCAATACTAATTCGAATATTACATCAAACGCTGAACAAAGCATTAACAAAACCAACCCAGAAACGATTGAAAAGGAAAGCGAAAATAAGGTTTCAAAACTGGAATTTAAAGCATGAATTAAAGACATAAACCTAAAATCTAATTCTAACCCTAAATGGAGGCTCTTGGGGTGTCACTCCCAAAATCAACCATTTGTGAAGAAGGAGTTACTGCCCTTTGTTACTCTCATGGACAAATTCACGCATATACTCATTCATGTTCGCACATAATTTTTCTACTTCTCCCTTGAAGGAAACCACTGTAGCTTGCAAACAAGAAATTGAACTATGATACGGCGAATCATACAAAGAGCACACGGAAGGAGACTCAACATCGGCACTTTGGTAAAGATCATAACAATTTTCCACATATCCCCAATCATATTATTGATCATCAACATACACGGGTATTCACATGATTGTTCAATTTTGGTCCCAAAGGGTGGTGCATAAGGAGGTTGGAAGCTAGGACTAACATTTTGTTGTTCAAACTCATAGGAATCCCTAGACAACCATTCAAGTAACTCCCATGCTTTTTCTTCACCTAAACAAGAAAACCAGTAATAATCTAAAAGGTTTCGGGTCTCATAATTCACACCCTCACTGATAATTCCTAAAAGAGATAATGTATCATAAAAGATACCATATAATTCACATTGAACACGGTAGTCATGCAATCTAGCAAAATACCTCTAAAATATTTCATGCTAAAATTGAGGGAATTGGGAATTATCCATAACTCTCTTTTTTTTTCCATTTTTCTAATTTTCTTTTTTTTTTCTTTTCTTTTCTCACTTTTTTCGATATTCAATTTTTTTTTTTCGCTACATTTTTCTAACATAATCAAGAAAGCAATTAAACTATTTACACACAAAACAATAGCCTAATCTACCAAATAACGCCATCCCCGGCAACGGCGCCATTGTTCGGTTGTAATTTTTGTGGTTTTATAAGTTATGGTTGTCGGTCCACAGGGATGGGTGTGAGGCTTGATTAAGGTAATTGGTTTGAGTAAAGGGGTTTTTCTCAATGCGGTAAGCAATAAATTATGTAAATAAAGCAATAAACTAACCTAGACATGATAATAATTAAGAAAGCAATAAAGATGAAATTAAAGAAAGCAATTAAACTACTACTAATAATGAAATTGGGAACGAAAAATTATACCTTTGATGAACTAACTTAATTGAATCCTTCACCCTGAACTTTCTCCCGAACAAATAAGAAAGAGTGAATTGGATTACTAAGAATCCCCAAATCCCCACTTGAGAGTGGAATTTGTAAACCTTAGCCCTCCTCCTCACTAAAAGTTGGATTGGATGTTTTTGTGGCTAAACCAAAATTAAACAAGACTGACTCTAATCAGAACAAACCCTAATACTAAACTAACAATAAGACTAATAAAAACTAGACCTAAAAAGATCCCTACTAAAATACCTAAACCCTTAAACAGAAAAGACCTAAACTAATTCCTAATTAAGACCATTGATTGAAGGGCAGAAGAAACTAAAAGAAAACACAATCCTACACTAGTAATCGAATTAAGAAAAGAGATGAGAGAAACAGGGGAAAGAAAGAAAACAGAGAAAGAGAGAGAGATGGCCGAGACAAATTCAAACGAGCAGAAATTACCAAATTAAGAGTAACCAAATTCACCAGATTACCAAACACAATGCATCGGCCATTAAGAACAATCCAATACTAATTCGAATATTACATCCAACGTTGAACAAAGCATTAAGAAAACCAACCCAGAAACGATTGAAAAGGAAAGCGAAAATAAGGTTTCAAAACTGGAATTTAAAGCATGAATTAAAGACATAAACCTAAAATCTAATTCTAACCCTAAATGGAGGCTCTTGGGGCGTCACTCCCAGAATCAACCATTTGTGAAGTAGGAGTTACTACCCTTTGATTACTCTCATGGACAAATTCACGCATATACTCATTTATGTTCGCACATAATTTTTCTACTTCTGCCTTGAAGGAAACCACTGTAGCTTGCAAACAAGAAATTGAACTATGATACGGCGAATCACACAAGGAGCACACGGAAGGAGACTCAACATCGGCACTTTGGGAAAGATCATAACAATTTTCCACATATCCCCAATCATAAGATTGATCATCAACATACACGGGGTATTCACATGATTGTTCAATTTCGGTCCCAAAGGGTGGTGCATAAGGAGGTTGGAAGCTAGGACTAACATTTTGTTGTTCAAACTCATAGGAATCCCTAGACAACCATTCAAGTAACTCCCATGCTCTTGTAACAAGCCTAAGAGTTTTCAAGACTTAGTGACACAAGTTTATGACATTGAATTTAAAATTGCCAACCATGGAAAAAGTTCTAACAATAACGTGTCTACAAGTGCTTGTGAAGACACGTCAAGAAGAGACCCTATGGTTGAAGAAGATGAATATTATTTTTCTAACTTTGGTGCATCAAAAATGTTGGACAAACTCCTTGAGAACGGACTCATAGAACTTCTTGAGCCAAAACGTTCGTGTAGAAACTGTGAGGACCTCCAACTTAAGCACTGCCGTTGAGGTCCTCAGCACTGTCGTTAGTTTTGTTTGAAAGAACAAAATCACAAATAAATCAGGGAAGTATCCCAACATATATTATCTCACTATATCTGAATATTATCTAGATGATTCACACTGATTTATACACTTTCTCTTTTAGAAAGGCAATCCCACAAGTTTCCAAATAATTGAAGATTGAAGATCAAGTTAAGATTGGAAAGTATCAATCAACAAGGAAATGGAAGATTAAACCGTTGGAGCTGAATGGAGCATCTATAAATAGTCTTGTGCATCCTCCTTGGAGAATTAAGTGATTCCAAGCAAGTAATCGCGGTGTAGGAAATCATGTGAGATTTCTGAGTGTAGCCAATGAGTCCTTGGCGAGTTATGTAACCAGTAAGGTAATTCTGATGAGAACCAAGGACCTTGGTGAGTGTTGTAGCCAAATATGTTGGTGAGGTATTGTGTAGCAAAGCCTTGAAGTGCTAAGACTTTGTGAGGTTAATATCCAATGCAATTCGTCATCCTCTTCTCTACCTCGTCTGTGAGGTCCCCTCTCTCTATCTCATCTGTGAGGTCTCTGTTATCTGCCTCATTTGTGAAGCCTCGTCTGTGAGGTCTCTTCTCTCTGCCTCATCTGATTGCCTCGTCTATGAGGCCCCTCCATGCCTTCATCTGCCTCGTCTGTGAGGCTCCTCTACATAACCTCTCTCTGGGTGTTCTGCCATTGTAAGCAATATCAAGGACCTCAACAGTTCTGATCTTGCCGAGTTCTTAACCTCTCCCTTGTACCTCAATGTTTATCAAATAAAGATGTATTATTCAGTTCATTCAAGTGCTATTAACGTTTTTATGTTTATATGTGAAGAATGTTGAATCAAATCTTTTCACCCCCCTCAAGGGTCCCAACAAGTGGTATCAGAGCACGTCCACTCAAGAAGAGACTAACCGCTCTGTGGAAAAGATCACGGGGGATAGTGAAAGCAACAAGTACAAACTATGAGGTATGTCTTCTGTAAACTATTCATTGATCTAATTTACTTGTGGCATGAATTGAGGGGGAGACCCTCTCTTAGTACTAATAAGTTTATCAAGTGTTGCAGATTTCTAGACGACCTCTAAAACATTCTAGATGTTGTATCAAGGGGGAGATTGTGGAAACGCATCTCACCTCTGAGGACCTCCGCCATCCCTCATGCACAAATTGAGGGGGAGCCAACCCATTAAGGTCCTGACCACTCAGTTTTGTCTTTCAAACAAAAAGGGGGAGATTGTAGAAACTGTGAGGACCTCCAACTTAAGCACTGCCGTTGAGGTCCTCAGCACTGTCGTTAGTTTTGTTTGAAAGAACAAAATCACAAATAAATCAGGGAAGTATCCCAACATATATTATCTCACTATATCTGAATATTATCGAAGAAGTAGGAAGAGTGAGCAATCCTAAGTATTGCAAGTGCCACAGGATTGTTAGTCACTCGTTAAAGAAATGTAGAGCGTTTAAGGACCAAGTCATGCAGCTAGTGAAGGAAGGGAAAATCACGCTAGATGGAGAAGACATTGATGAGTCTGACTAGATGCGATGTGCATAAGGAGAGAGAACACCCTGGGGGGCCAAAGTGTATTTGACAAACATGTAAAGAAAAGGGCTTAAGTCAACAAACTTCTGATAAGTGGTAATTGTGACTATATTTTTAGGGGATTTTAATAGTGGATTAGGGGTATTCCTAATTGCGAATCTTGATTTACATCCAAATTTCCCTATTACGCTTGGTGTTGTTGTTTTCTTATGGAAACTTGTAGGTTTGAGGCCAAAACACCAACATTTTCTCAACTTTTGGTAAGATCAAATACACCACGGGCATCCTCCACAGCTCTACGGAGCGTGACACGAAGATCAGGAGAAACGGATCAGGGAACACTGGGCTAGTGGCCACTACGGTCATACCGTGGTGTCCCGTTTTGTGTGCAACACCAAGCATGGGCAAGTCGGTCGATCAGCACCGACCACGGCCCGGTCGTGGTGAGCTCCACGGACTGTGGTGGCTGGCCACGGACCGTAGTGGTCGGTTAGTCGTGCGCCGTTGGTTGTTGTTATTGAATTAAAAGAAGAGAAAGGGAGAGTTCATTCATTCAATATTCATTCCTTCATTCTTGAGAGCCAAGGGAGAACAGAGAGCACCAATTTCATCCTACTCCTCTTCCCAATTAATCAAGATTCAAGATCTAATCGATTCAAGAGAGGCAAAGATCAAGATTCGAGAGCAAAGTAGTGGCGATCGCTGAGAAGGTTCCACCCCGAGATCGAAAGACTCAACGGGACATATTCTTCGCAATTTGTTCTTTATTTTCGTATTCCTTCTTTGTTTTGAGGATTGATTATGATGATTGGACCTTGTTTCATGCCTTCTTTGACAATGAGTGGGTAGATTCTTAGAATTCTGGGGTTTTACAAGCCGAAACAATGTAGTTTGATTGGATGTTCTTAGTTTGTGCTTGAATTCTCACTTTGAATCAATAGAAGGTTGTGTTCTTTATGTTCATATGTGTTCTTAAGGCCTGAGATGCTTGTGATTTGAGATTAATCTGAAAAGTACCAAAAAGTGAATTAGGATAATCTGACTACCAACCTCTCTACCTAGTTTTGTGAAATTTGAGAAAAGAATAGCAAACTATGAAATCACTTTGATAACCAGATAATTAGAGACCTTCAACTTTGATTAACTTGGAAAGCGTACGAAAGTTGTAATTTAGGTTAATTGAAGTTGTTCTATTAGCATCAAAAGAGCAGCATAATTCATATGGTTATCGGTTCTTGATTCGACTAAACGAATAATTGTGCAAACTAAGTTTTAACACTCAAAATTGTTGTTAGAAAAGCAATTCCATAGAAGTCTTTCTTCCTTGATTGAATCCTAGATAAATTTCCCTACTTTACTAGTTCTAATTAGTTTTTAAAAGCTTTTCAAAACCAAAACCAAAACCAAAACCTGTTAGCCTAGCAATCATAAAGAGAGCTAGTTAATTGCGTTGCTAATTGAGTACCTATGGGATCGACCTTGACGTGCTATACCGTACATTGTGCACTTGCGGCTCTGTCAAGTTTTTGGCGCCGTTGCTGGGGACTCGGTCCCTAGCAGCCATTAAATGAATACTCTTAGGTTGACTAAGCTGTTTTCTTTTTCTTTTTTTTTTATCTTTGATTTTCCAATTTTTGGTTATTATTGAAATTATTATCTCTAACCTAATAATTTTGAGTTGGTAGTTGTTTGTAGGGATTTTTGATATGTCAAATTGTAGGGAAAGCAAGAAGGAAGCAAAGAAGAGGGGGAAGACAAAGCAAAATAGGCCAAAAATTGAATAATTATCATCAGGTGGAGAAACGCTGCCAGTGCTTTAAAAACGCTGGCAGCGCCTCTCCCAAAGACTTCAAGTACGCAAGTTTTGAGAAACGCTACCAGTGCTTCGAAAACGCTGGCAGCGTCTCTCCCACAAAGTCCATGTACGAGAGTTATGCAAAACGCTGGCAGCGCTTTTATGTTTTGCTGATTAAGTTTGCCCGCCTTTTGACTTTTAGTCGGCCCTACCCTTTTATTTTCAATTGAAAACTTTTGCTTCTAACTTCACCTCACCCCTCGACCCAAGCGCTGCCAATCTTCCCAACTTCCTCAACCCTCTCCTTCTCCTTCTCCTTGCTCTTGCTGGCCGACGCACACACCACCCACACCACCATCTTCCTCTTCCTCTACTTCCATTCTACTTCTTCTGACTCCTTCACACTATCCTTCTCCTCAGTAGCTCATAGGACTCATCCAGTCCAAACCCTAGTCCCGAAAATTTTCATTCACTTATTACTTGCAATTCCATCTTCTTCTTGCATTCAACTACAAGGTATGATTCTAACTTATCTCTCACCTCCATTATTATTAGCTAGTATTTCTTGGTGAGTTTATGCAATTTTAATGAGTTTTACTTGTAAATTTTGTTTGAATTCACCATGGTTCATGCTTAGGTTTGGTGCACTACTTGAGTAATTTTTGATACTAGTTAGTAATTTTTGGTTACTTGATTTGGAAAAGTTGGTATCTTTATTGATTGTCTTGCAAATTGGAACTAATGTGGTTATGTTTGGAAGTGAATGATATGAATTTTGAAAGTTGGATGTTTGAATATGTGAACCTCTGCTTTGGGAGTATGGAGTTGGACTATACTCTGTCTTTGAGTAGTAGAGTGGGTGTTTGAGATGAAAATTTTGAATGATAGTGTGCAAGTAAGAGAGGGATATAGACTGTTTTGGATTTGCTTTAAATTTTGCTGTGTGAAAATTCCAGGTTTGAACAAATTGTCATTGGTGGTGGTTCATGTTGAGAGTCACTCTTGAACTCGTTTATTCTTTGTCATAATTTTCACCTCACTTCTCATAGTCAATCACTAGTGTTTTGTGGTGTCATTATGCATAATTTCTCAAGCTACTTGTTGAATTTATTCGATAAACCACAGTTCTTGCTCGAGGATGTCGCGATACTTGAGTTTGTTTTTGATACTAGTTGCTTGTGTAGAGTGAGTAACCTTGATTGAAAATAACAATCTTGTTGCTTTGGTGCTTGAAATCTATGACATTGTTTGTAATGAGCTTAAAGTGACGAAATTTGGATCTAATTTTGAGTTATATGTGGTTGTTGAGCGAGTTTGACTACTGTACTTTGCTTTAGTGCTTGCTTCAACTTGTGTTGGTACCCTCTAAGTATCAAGCAAGCATGGGGTTATCTAAGTATGTAAGATTATTATGCTTGAACACTCATATTCAATTGATGTTTAGATGGTAAGAACGAAGAACCCAAGTTTCACGGCCGGTGATCCTGGCGAAGATGGAGCCGGGGGAAGCCGAAAAAGGAAAGCTACAGTTGCGGAGAAGGGAAAACAAAAAGCTACCCCGTCTCGGGATTCTAGGAGCTCCAACCCTTTCAATTTCGAAGGGGATGTCAAAGCGAGGTATGATACTCTTTCTAAAAGAACTTTGATACCTACTAAATATTTGAGTGAGAATTTCTTGAGGAATTGTGGCATGCTTGATAATGTTTTGTGGTTGTTGGGACGTGCACAAATGACTCTTTCCACCATTGTCTTCTGCATTGAGGACAATGCAGTGTTTAAGCATGGGGGGGGGGGTTATATATCCACTTTGTGAATATCTCTTCTTTACTTCTCTAATTTTTCTTTTATTTTCGTCTTTCTTGTTTCGTGCTTATTTTTCAATTTTTAGTGCGATTTTCTTATTTTAGTGTGTTTTCCTTTGTTTAAGTTTTTAGTTGTGTGATTTTCTTTGATTGTTTCTAGTTTTCCTTTCAAAGTTTTCTTCCCTTAGTTTTTCCTCTAGTTTTAGAATTGCATTCACCTAGATTTCATTAGTTAGAGCATGTTAGAGTTTTCTTTTCTTTCTTTTCTTAGTTTGTTTTCTTTTTCTTCAGCATTCACCTTATTCAAAAAAAAAATCAGAAAATAAGAAAAGACCAAAAAAAAATAAGATTAGGATTAGCCTGTCCGAAACACCTTCGGTGATGATTTGTAAACCAATTAGATTTTCAGTTTACCTTGCTTCACCTAGAGAAGTCTGGTTGAGAACTTAAAAGTTTTTGAAACTGTTTTTGCAAATCTTTTGGTTTGACTCAAGTTATGAATAGTGTACCTAACTGCTTTGACTATCTTAGTTAGTTTAAATATGCGTGTCGCAAATCTTTGGGCTAGGTTTAGTTGATTGAGCCCTATCACGTGAGTCTACATAGCCTAAAAGTATGGATTGATCATTTTTATCAATTCTTTTATTTCATGAGTGACTCCACCATTAGTTGCACCTCTAGAACATGTTTCGCATCTTGTTTGAAATTGCATATTTGCATTGCATGCTGTGACAAAGTGATTGATGCATTCTTTTCTATATTAATTAAACTACATAGCCAAATAGCCTTCGTAACAATATAACTATCGTTCTTTAGCCCCGCCTAGCCTTTGATTACCTTTCTTTTTGTGATGTAACCCTGACAATACAAGCCTTGGCCTTATTAATTCCTACCTTTTGCCTTACTTGGATGTTGTGAGAGTTCATTATTCCGGGAGCGAAAACTGGTTCGGTGTTGCTGTGAATGGAATTGAGATATTGGAGTGTAATTTTGATTTTTATTGGGACGCATTATATTTCCCAATTAATTATGAGTTAGCTAATTGGTTATGATGTTCTTTTGATATATTTAGGTCAAAGCTATATTTTTATATTTGTTCTCCTTTGATCACCCACCAAAAATAGAAGCAGAAAAATAGAACAAAAAAGAAAAGAATTTAAAAGAAAAGGGTGATTAAGGGAGATTCAATTGAAGGTTCTGAAAGATTTTGACCCGGTTGTAAAGTTGATGAAGTATTTTGATATTTATGAGGGAGAAAAGTGAGTTCCTTGCCTACACTTGGCAAGAGCGCGAGTTGAGAGTGTTATATTTATTGACAATCAATCCATGCATGGCTCTTTAGCTCCTCATTCCTAAATATTACAACTCCTTTCCCCAAAACCTAAGCCTCGTTACAACCCTAAAAGTCCTCTATTGTCACTTGTGTATTTGCATTCTAGCAGTGAGAACGAGATTCTTACCAAACCTATGGTAGACTGTCTCTTTTGGTCTGAGTATGAGAAAAACCCACATACATATTCAAATTTGAGTGTTTGAGTGTTCTTATTCTTTTCCTATGTGAGGTTTGCTCTTTTTGACTGACTTATGTCTATAACTAACCGCACATATTTGCATTATTCTTGAGACTGTTGGCAGATTTTTACATCTGAAGTACTTGTTCTCTTCTTTTGGCTTCGAAAATTTCTTCCATTCTCTTTTGAACTGAGTATTGTTCTTGTCCAGACTAATCTTGGTGATTGCTAATTGAATTGATGTGTTCGAATGGTTAGCCTAAGGGGGTGTTAAAATTTTGTTCTTTTATACCCTATCGAAAACTCCTGTCACTTCTCTCTCTTCCTAAGTCCTGTTTCCTCTGTTTGAGCCCTTATCCTCCTGTTTTCAATTCTGACTTGCTTGGGGACAAGCAAGAGCTAAGCATGAGGGATTTGATAAGTGATTTTTATACAGTATTTTTAGGGCTCAAAACACATATATTTCATGCTTTTTATACCCGAAATTCCGTATTTTTATATCAATTTATGTGATTTCTTCACTTGGTTGCGATTTTGGTACATTTTACAGGAAATATTGGAAATACATAAAAAAATCATGGAAAATCAATGAAAAAGGGGAGAAAAATAAAAAGAAAATAAAAATAAAGAGTGAAGAGAAGAAGAGTTGAAGGAGACGCGGCCCAAAACAGCCAAGGCCCGACCCAAATTTGGGCAGAACAACAAAACGCTGCCACCGCCTCCTCCAAAAACTTCGTTGCTGAAGAAATTACAAAGCACCGCCAGCGTTTTTAAAACGCTACTAGCGCCAAGGCACAGAGAGCAAAGTTTTTGAACTAAACCCTACCAGCGTTTTTAAAACACAGTCAGCGTTTTGTGGGGTTTTTTGCTTTTTGGACCCTGTATTTTGGGGGTATTTACAATCTGGACCCCCATGTTTCAAAATTTACAATTTGGACCCTATACAATATGGACCCAAAAAATCTAGCCCAAATTTAAGTTTGACTCCGGTGAACACCAAAATCTTGCATAAACTGACCGATTTACCCTTATTTCATTTATTCATTTATTTTGAATTTCCTTTTGAAATTGACTAGACTGAAGACTTCAATTTCACAGCCCATACGCACATCCCACCCTTAGTGACTATTCAACTTCAAACGCCCAGAAAACCGAATAAATGAGGGGTAAATTTGGAAGTTTAGAAATAATTAAGGGGCAACTTTGGAAGGAAAAATCAGTCAAACTACAATAAGGGCCTCTTTTGGCCGGACCCCTCTAATTATGTCCAAATTGTTGCCGGAAACAAAGTATAAGGTCCAAATTGTAAACTTTGAAACATGAGGGTCCAGATTGTAAATACCCCCAAAATACAGGGTCCAAAAAGCAAAAAACCCGCGTTTTGTGCCCTAATCGTGCATTATAAAAGGACTTCTTCGCCGTTCAGTTTGAGACATAGTTGACTATTAAGAGTTTTATTTCCGCCGTTTAGTATAGGGTTTCCTTTGTATTTTCCTCCCTTCGGGGAGCCACTCTAGTAGATTAGGAACAAAAGAGGAGAAGAAGGAGATCAAATCGAGTGCCACGAAGAGATCGAACTCGACGACTCAGACGTTCGATTCAATTCCTATTTACTTTATGTTTCGGTATTTAGTTTTTACTATTGCTTTCCTAGTTTTTATTATTATGAGCACTTAGATTCCTCGTTTGGGGGATAAACTCGATGTCATCTGGTTGATTTTTGAATACAGTTTCGGTGTTAAAGTATCCTTTTATTCGTTTGATCTTCGTACATTGTTTGTCATAGTAAAATTTGGCTAACCGCCTTTTACTTGGTATTAGATTCTTGATAACATGACGAAAGTTTGAATCTTGAATTGGAAAGACGTAGATCGAATAGGTTTAGAAAATATCTAGAAATAATGATTCTTGCCTAGGGTCGGTTATAAGCAGTTCTTATCTTTGAATAGATTAACTGGTTAGAAATAATGTTTAGTTTAATCACTGTAACTCTCTTCAAATCGAAAGATTGTTGTGAAAAGACCTAGAAAGATTATAGACTTCAAATTATCTTGTTATTTACACTAGGATTGTTGGTTAGTTGATTGATTGACTAGAGTAGACTCCCCTAAACTCTTTTAATTACTTGGTTAGAATCCTTTAATTTCCTGCTTTCTTAGTTAATTATCTGAACCGTTACCCACAACCCTTTGATTGACCTAGCATCCTTTGTAATGAACTAGTTTAGTGCGTAGTTGAACACAAGTCCATGAGAGAACGATATTTTTATTACTACACAGACCCGTACACTTGCGGTACATAGACACCTTATACGTTTTAGGTCTGTCATGTATGCAATAGACTCCAGAGTTCGAGTTCGACCCTAGGATCGAGCGAACTTTCCACTTTCAGAGGAAGAGGCAAAGACTAGAAGAAGCTAGTGGAGCAACACCCGCGCAAGAGTTCGAGATGGGTGAGGAAGAAAGGAGAACCTTTGACCAATATGTGACTCCGGACGTCACCAACCCTCAAACCTTTATCTATCTCCCAATTGTGGCGGCGAACAATTTTGAGCTGAAGAAATCTCTCATCAACCTACTCCGAGCTATGCCCTTCCGTGGTCTACCAAGCGAGGATCCCAACCGACACTTGTGCATCTTCCGTCGAGTATGCGACACCTTCAAAGCCAATGGGGCCTCGCCAGATGCAATCAAGCTGAGGTTGTTTCAATTTTCCATGGAGGATAGAGCATGGGAGTGGGTAGACTCCCTTTTGGGAAATTCCATAAGCATATTCGATCAACTTGCTAGTGCTTTCTTGGCAAAGTACTTCTCACCAAGCAAGTTGACGAGCTTAAGGAATATGATCTCCACTTTCGCTCAAGAGCCGGATGAGAATTTGTATGATGCGTAGGAGAGATTCAAGGACTTGCTTCGTTAGTGCCCCCAACATGGATTTGAGCCATAGGTCCCCATTCAAGCCTTCTAAAATTTTGTAGAAGATTAACTGAGAGCCACCATCCTTGCTGCAGTTGGAGGGAACATCATGAGCAAGACGATAGAGGAGCTTTATGACCTGATAGATCAAATGGCGTTGAACAGCCACCAGTGGTGAAGACTCAAGACCCCGTTCTACGAGGACGGGAGGTAAATATTCTGTTGATGCCCTTAGACTTTTGTCTACTAAGCTTGATGCAATAAATGTTAAGATGAAAAAGCTGCATATGAATGTTTCCCCTCCCCCTCAGTGTGCTTCCTACTATTCTCTTGAGCATGAGACTATGTACAGTCCCAATGGGGTAGGTAGTAGTGCCCAACCTGACCAAGCCAGCTTTGTTGGAAACCCTACCCAAAGACCTCTCTTCGACCCATACTCCAACACATACTACCCTGGTTTGAGACATCATCCCAATTTCTCCTACCGAAACAGTAACCAAATGGGTCTCCCACAAGGACAAAGGCCTCCTACTCAACCTTACTAAGCCCCTCAAAAGCCCAACCTAGAGGGTATGATGGAAGCCATGATTTTATCCTAACAAAATTAACTCGAGCATTATCATAGGCAAGATGCGATGATTAAGGCCTTAGCTACTAAGGTTGACCTTTTATCCACCCGCAACCAAATGCTTGAGAACCGAATTGCTATCCCATCTAGTCCTTCCACCACCCCTTCTGGTGTGTTTCCCGTACCACTCGTACCTGACCCTAAGGAGCAATGTAATGCCATAGTTTTGAGGAGTGGTACACAAATTGAGGGACCGAGTGCCACAAATGCCAAACATGGGGGGATTCGAGAGAGATATCTATTGAAAGGGAGGTTGAGAAGGAGGGAGACCACGAGAATGAGACCACCAAGGAGGATACTGAAATCCCTCTACCACCACCAAGAGTGTATGTGCCCCCAATCCCATTCCCTTCCAGACTTGCTAAGTCTAAGATAGATGTTTAATTTGGAAACTTCCTTGGCATGTTGAAAAAATTGAATGTAAATGTTCCTTTTCTTGATGCTTTGTCACAAATGCTGTTATATGCTAAATTGTTGAAGGAGATTCTCTCCATGAAAAGAAAGATTGATGATTGTGAGGCAATTGCATTGAGTGAAGAGTGTAGCTTTGTGGTTCTTAATAAGCTCACTCCATAACTTAATGACCCCGGGAGCCTTACAATTTCTTATGGCTTAGGAACCATGAACATTGACCGAGCCTTATGTGATGTGTGCTCAAGTGTGAGCTTGATGCCTTATTCCCTATACAAGCGACTGAACTTAGGAGAGCTGAGACCTACCGCCATGTCACTTCAAATGGCTTATAGTTCTGTTAAATACCCAATGGCTATTTTAGAGGACATTCCTCTTAAGGTAGGAGACTATTATGTCCCTGTTGATTTTGTGATTCTTGATATGGCTGAGGACACCCGTACCCAAATCATTTTGAGAAGACCTTTCTTTGCCACAGTTGGGTGCATAATTGATGTGCAAAAGGGGAAAATGAGCTTTAAACTAGGGGAGCATGAGGTAGAATTTGATATGTTTCGTGAACATGTGCCTCAAAATGTCTCTTCATGTTGTGGTGTTGATGTGGTTGGGAGTGATGAGTGTGTTGAAACTCCCGTGATGAATGTCAAGGAGCCTTGTTCGAATTTTTTTCCTGAAGGTCATGGGCTTGGTGATGTGACGGATTGGGTGTAACTTCCAAGTCACCACCAATGACTCCAAAGTCAACCTAATCAAGAGACTCCCAAGTTGTCACACAAGACTCACATGTCTATCAAATGACCAAAGAATTTCAAGTGATCACCAAAAGACTCTCAAGTCGTCATCAACAAACTCCCAAGTCATCACAAGAAAATGATGCTCAAGTCATCACCAAAGACTCTCAAGTCGTTATCAAAGACTTTCACTACAAAGTAACTATTGAGTCAAAAGACTGTTAAGTCGTCACGATTGACCAAAATAGGAAGCTCTCTAGTTATCTAAATCTCAGACTCCTAAGTCACAAGTCTTTGGGCTCTCAAGTTATAAATTTCATGGACTCCTAAGTAATTCATTCATATAAGTGTAGACCCAACAAAGCCTTCTGTCAAATGACACTAACTTTCGTACTATTACAATTGTTAGTGACCATAGTGTCAATGCCAATACATTCACCACCTTCACTATGGACGTCCCTCATCAAGTTAGCGCCGATGATTGTTCATCATCATTATTGGCATACCACTTCAAGTCAAACCTTACAACGTGGGACTCTAATAGTTGCGACACGACCATGATTGTCGATGACTACCAAGCATCGCTCGATCATTTCTGTGCCAAATGTTTTAGTGGCATTCTTCATGTCAACTCCAACAGTTGTGTTATGCCAACAGTTGCATCATTCGCACAATTGTTGGCGGCTTCGGCCACATGGACAACAAAAGCGGCGCCATGTCTGCCATTGACATGATTGTTGGATATTTTTTTCAGCAAGTCGTCTTTCAAGGGATAACCAACCTCTTCGAGTGATGTCCATCTTCTTGCATCAACAAGTACAAGAATCATACATTTTCTACCTTCGCAAACATGAAAAAAAAAACCAAAAACAAAGAAGCGGGTAAAAAGACACAAAATGAAGAGGGATTCAACACGAGCAAAGAAACTTTGTAGACTCCCATAGTGGTTAGTCATCCTTTTCTCATATGTGTGAGTGAAGGTTACATGGTACATACAACAATCAACATGTTACATAAATACTTGAAAATTAAATATACTTCCTAACGTTCTTTGTTCTACGATTCCTTCCCTACACCTTATTTTCCTCCCTCACTCCCCCCTTCTTTACGATCCCGAGCCGAGAGAGGGAGGTCCTATCGTATTCCTCACTGTGTTTCATCCTCACCGTCCCGCTTCCGTACAGTTGATGCTTCAATTGCGACCACCTCTGGGCCTCTCAAGGGCTAAGGGCTGCTACCTGGTTTGGATAGGTGGTTAGGACTTGGTAGGGTGGATAAGGTGGAGGTGGTATGTTGTAGGACTAGGGCACCAGTGGGTAAGGGGCGAGTGCCAAAGGCACTATCCATCCCGGGTTAGGTACCGAAGGAACCGCATTTAAAGGAAAGGGTAGGTTCGGGATAGTTGCTAGAGCTGCCCCCGGATTGGGATAGAGGTCGGTTGGAGCTTCCCAAGCTAAAGCTGGGTACTTGCACGACTAATGGGGGAATGTTCTCCGGGGAGGATAAGGGTCGGTTGTGGCAGGGTGGGTCGAGTTTCTCGCCACGCCATCACGAGATTTCCTCACCATGATTCCCTCGTTCTCAAAGAAGATGTCGAGTGCATCTTCCACCGGGTCCTGATAAACTCTGGGGTACGGATCGGGATTGAGCAAGGGATGCAGGCCCCCTGGTGCCCGTTCCGGAAAGGCATCCACATGTTGGTCTGACCGTATCCCCAGACGGTGGTATACGTCTCGCACCACCAATTCCCTCTTAATACATTGCCAACACCCTCCGTTCTGTATGAAATGAGCTATGTGGTTGGTGGGGTTTCCCAAGGTGAGGAAATCCTAGTACTTAACCCTAAATTAAGACCATGAGGATTTATCTGGCAGATTGCCCAACAAGGCCTGAGCCTTAAAGATTCTGTGTCTTAGTGGGGTTTTGTTGTCACGTTAAGTCACATCTGTCATTAGTAAAAATATTCAGTCGATGTATCATTCCATAGTTTTACTCCCTTGTTTGGGAAGTTGTAGGGGTCCTTGTCATGTTCCATCTTTCATAATAATATAGCATGTTTATTATTTAGAAGTTAGAGAAGCTATAGCAAAAGAAATCTTTACCGAGGCGTCCCCGAATTTTGAGAAAATATGACATAGGTGGGCGGAATGGATCAAGCCGAGGAACATGTGCTCTGATACAACCTGTAACAACCCGTGTTTTTTTTTGTGTGTGTTCTTGTAATATGCAACCACTTTAGTGGTTGGTTCATGGCCGATTAGCTATCCATTCATCTAAAGGTCACACTGAAACAAGGATTAAACTCGTCCTCTAGTGTTTGGGGCCTTCAGGGCTACCTCCATCCTTAACTCGAATTCCAACTCCCATGGGTATTCCCTTGAGTTAACTCGGGTTTCTCGGTATGGGTTGGAGTGCCAAGATGGGCGTCCTTCCTCCTAACAGCCCTATAAAAGCTCAAGGCCAAACCTGCATTTCAATAAAGTGTGGATTTTAATCCGTTATCGTTCACTAAGTCTACACGACCTTCGCTTGTCGAGGTATCCGAGGCAGACTTCCAACCTTTGAGGTTCATCTCCGACTCCCATAGGTATTCCCTCGAGTTTGATTACTCGGGTTTCCTAGAATGGGCTGGGTGTGCCTCAATTGAGGGCTTTTTCTCATGACTCCTCTCGATACTCAAGGCTTGTGGATGGTCTCACAATTCCAAATTATCTTATGTCATAAGAATGCAACGTTAATACATATTAAAAGTGACATAGTCTCTGTTACATGAGTAGTCCAATACTTGATAGTTCAGTTATACTAAATAAAGTTTAGAAAACAAAACGAGCATTGTCCTCCACTCAGCCTCATCAACCCAACCGATCCAATCTTACCTATTCATGCCTTCTCGCCCCCTTCGGGTTCCGCTCAGTCATGCTGATACCTAACATGAGATAAGATTGACATTAGAACACTAGCTAGCATAAGGCAGAACATTTTTCAACTATAGAATTATCGAAAACATGAAGCACTCTACAAGCGAAATGAATAACTAATTTTCGAAAGTGTTCTCCGCTGTTCGTTTATCCTTCGTGACTCATTTAGGTGCACCTATCATTTAGTTAACGCTTGGCCAGAATGTTAACTCCTTTAATGACCCTCGGGTCGTGATTGATATATCTATTTTCGGGCTTTGATTGGCGAACCTCGGTTCGTCAGCTTCCCCTTGCATGCTTTAATGAACTTGTCGAAACCCTTGGGCTTTTACTGGTGAACGTCAGAACATCAGCTTCCCCATGATGCATTGTGGTCTACATACTTCACTCTTTTATTTAAGTCTCATGCATGACTTAAGTAGATAATTTCCCCGTACCTTCCGTTAGCAGCAGATTTCCTGAAAATCATTTTATCGTATATGCATTAGGGACGTGCATAACTTCGTTACTTCTTGAACTTCAGGTTCATTTTAAATGGAGGAGGTTCCCTAGCGGGGTCGGGTTAATAATCTTACTCCTAGGTTATTCAAACATACGTATATTCTTACAACATTGAGGATAATGAACTTATGTCTTTATTATTTTCGAACAATAGCTCATTATGAAGGTCCATTTCAACCCAATTCTAGACGTCAAGCCCTGCTCAGCGCGAGAGATGTATTCTAGGCCGCCAAACCTAGAGACCCGGTTCATACCAGGTTTAGGTTAGCTTAGACTACCCAACCTATATGGCATCCCAGATGAGTTTTGGGTGCATTCCTTTCTTTGATTGCCTTATATGGTCGCCCGACCTTGTTAAAGGAAATGATCATTTTCCAATGGACGTGATTGGAGAGTAAATCTCATTTTTTTTCCTATATCTTTTTATTTGGCCAATCTTTCTAATTTCATGTAATCTTTCTAATTTCATGTAATCTTTCATTTATTCTGCAACGACTCCACTATAACTACAAGTCTCTCCCCTCAATAACAAGAACCCTGAATTCTACCGGCAAATTGATCCTACTAAAGTTCTCTCACATGTCTTCCTCCTATTCATTTGCATGCTATGCGGTAAAAACAAGCTTAGAGTAATCATTTATTTGGTTGCCACTCTTAATTACTGTAGAATCATGTAAACCATACCTAATATTTTATGTTTTCTAAATTGTACATCTTTTGTCTTAATATGCATGACATCAATAGTTCTAATGTGAAATTTATACAAATTTCTCCTTGCTATTCTTTTACTTAATTTGTTCTTAGTATAGTTTGTTTTTTAAATAGGTGAGTTAGAGAGTTTTCTAATTGTTAGACCTGTTGCCTTTCCTTGGAATATAGATCATTGGGTTGAGTCTTTTTCTCTAAAAGATTCTTAGTATTCTTTATTGACAAGAGACTCTTCTAATCATGTTTTGTATAATTTAATTCACAATAATTTCTTCGATTTGTGTTTATAATCATGTAGGTAAGAATAGACATAATACACTAAACAAGAAACAAAAAGAATTGATCCAGACAATATCAAAGGTCGCCCGACCTTGGGGTAGTCAGACGGTCCTCTTCTGGTTGCCGAATCGTTGAACCATTGGCCTGACACACCTACCAATGTTGCATGACCTTTGATCCGAATTGCCATAAGGTCATTCAACTCGACTAATAATATTCCAAGAGGTTCAAGCTAATTTTCTCTAATCAAAGCTCTCGCCTCATCCTTTGAAGATAATTAGGTGGTCTTGGGGAACAAAGGAAAATTTGGTCATCTTCCAAAGGGGTTGCTCAAGGCTACGAGGGCGTCAACGAAGAGCACGGGAAAAGCCGAAACCAAGGAAGGTCAAGGACGGGGAAGAAAAATATATGCGGTCACTCTCTCTATCATAACTCTTTCCATGACGCTCCAGTGTTCTTGAGATTCAAGGAGCTTAAAAAAGAAAACGAGAGCTTTCCAACAATAGATTAGAATCTTAATTTGGAACTTTAACGAATAACTTATACAAGTTTGAAGTTCGGCAAAAAACGGTCAAGAAGGCAGTCACGACCGAACGTAATGGTCACGGTTAGAGCTGGGCAACGGGCCAGGTTGGGTCGGCTCAGGGTCGACCCTTTACCCTTATGGACTAGGGTCGGGTCAACACTTTTGAGACAAGGAGTAGGGTCGGGTCATGGGCAAGCTAACCCTGGACCGTCCATGACCCGCCCATTTACAGCAGCTCAACAAGAAAAGCCGATTATGAAATTAATACCATGAGCTTCAAGCTATGAAAAGTCAATATCAATGGTTTCATTACAGTAGCAGGAATTCAGCATAGCACAAAAAGTCGAGAACCTAAAAATCAAACTCACAACCAAGAATGATATCATTGCCTTTTCTCCTCTGCATTCCTAGGCTGCAAAACATGATCAAACAACAACAACAAGGTCTATTTCTTCTCCCTTCCTCAAATATCTTCACAGTTCACATACTAAATCAAATTGCAATTTTGGTAATGAATGAATTTGAACTTCACAAACCGTTATGCTGAAACCCATGCAAATTTACATCAAAGAAACCAATCAAAAAATAGGGTGGAAAGCATTGAAATACTAGTCCACGACGACCACGAACAGGTGTATCAGTGTATATCGACGACGATTAGATTCGAGTGAAATACTAGAGTGTAGAGGACGATTCCCCAGTGAATCGAAACAAAGAATTGAAGATCTAGATTCCAGATGACAATTTCCCAGCGATTCGAGTGAGAAGAGAGGAAGAAACTGACAGAGAAAGAATTATGTGAACAGGAAACCCTATTTTACGCGAAGAAAGTGAGAAACTGGGAACAATGAGAGAGGGAGAAGGTGAAAGACACAGAATTCAGCGAACAGAAGGTGAGAGGGGAAACCCTATTACCCTCACTTTGCTGACCCAAAACTGACCCGCGTTAGACCCTATTTTGGCCCTAATTTTGCTGACCCGTGAATGACCCAACCCCTTTTATTTTCTGAATGGGCTTTGACCCTTAAAATCTAGTCTTCACCCTAACAGCCCATAGGGCCCCCGGCCCGTTGCCCAGCTCTAGTCACGGTCGTAACCTTCTATTAGTTCATAAACACAGCTAGCGTGACCAAGAGCTCTAGACTTAGGTCATGACCATGACCCCCAATCTCAATTTTTTATGATTATTCAACTTTAGGACTGACATTGAATTATTTGACGAAAAGGTAGGAATAAATTTAATAAGCAATACATTTAAAAGGGTTTTTGGCCACAAATAATCTGTATTGAGGGGCTTGTGACTGGGAATAATCCAAAGTAACTTTTCGGCCACTAGCAGTCTGTACTTTTTCACTATTTTTTCGTAGCAGTCCAGAATCAATTTCCAACATCAGAAAGCTGACGTGGCGACCGGAAATTGCCTTTATGAAGTATGAATAAACATAGTTTCCGGTTGCCACGTCAGCTTTCTGGTGCCGGACATTGATTATGAACTACTATGAGGAAATACTGGAAAAGCACAGACTGCCAGTGGCCAAAAAGTCACTTTGGATCATTCCCTGTCACAAACCTTTTTGTATGGATTATTTGTGGCCAAAAATCCAAAATAAAATTATCAATATAAGCATGTTGCGCATATAATAGGCGGAGAGAATAGCCATGATTATTCATATATATTAGTCTAAGGGTGAGCAAAAATTCCAGAAATTCCAGGACTCCCAGTCCCATATCGGTCCCGGTCAGAAATATATATATATTTGGCTAAAAAGGAGAGAGCCTTTCCCATTCATATCAAAATCAAGATAAATCTTACTCCAGGCATACCCGGAGACTTACAAATTTATAAACCGTCAAAACCACAGAATTAGAAAACAAACACTCCCTTAAGTTTTGCTATACAATCCCTGATAATTACCTTTGCTATAGTCTCCATATTCTTCCTACCAACATCATGAGAACGATTGTTTCTTTCTTGCCAAATATGATATACACTCCCAGTATACAAAAGAAAGTGTCTTTGCTGCTGTGATTTGGAGAGATTCCTCCTATTCATCGCATTTTCCACCCAATCACTTCCATCAAACAGATTGACACCAAATTCCTTTGCCACCATAGTAAGTTCACCATTACTATAAGGACATTGAAAGAAAAGATGGATGTGGTTCTCAACATCCGTGTCACATAACCAACATCGTGAGGCTAAAGAGTATCCAAATCTTTGTAATCTTTCAGTGGTGACCAGACGGTATTGTACTGCAAGCCAAGAGACAAAAGAGAATTTAGGTACCCTCCACTTGTTCCAAATCCTCCTCGTCCATATGGGTTCATCACTGGACTTTTTGAGTAAGTAATAAGTCCTAGCGATTGAATAAGAATCACCAGGCTGACAACGAGATTTGATAAAGTCCCTAGTTTTCAGGATATGGCGCCAATACCAAGCACTGTTCTGTGATGGTTGACAGTTCCATATAGAAGATTTCCTCAAATAGACGTGGTGTACCCACCTAATCCAAAGAGAATCCTTTCCCCAGAGCTATATTCCAAATGTGCTTGCGTATAGCCGCATGATTCCAAATATAAACATCTCAGATGCCCAATCCTCCATTGTGTTTAAACTCACAACATTGTCTCCAAGAAACTTGAGGGCTCGAAGTGTTGCCCCATAGGAAATTCCTACATAATTTCTCAATCTGATCCAACACGTACTTTGGGATGAAAAAGATTTGGCCCCAGTAGGAATGTATAGACATCAATACACCATTCACAAGTTCCACACGTCCAGCATAAGTAAGCTTATTCACAGCCCAACCTCTAATACGACTACAAATTTTCTCAATTAAAATCTGACAATCATCTTTTATGAGTTTTGTCGGTTTCAAAGGGACACCAAGATACCTTAGAGGGAGTATCCCCTCCCTGAATTGTGTGCACTCCAGTAGTTGCTTCTTAACTGTTTGATTGGTGCCAGCAATAACCATTTCTGATTTTGAGGGGTTAATTGACAACCCAGAAGCTGTGCTAAACTTATCAAAAGCTCGCAAGAAACATTGCACACTTTCTTTATCCGCATGACAAAACAGTAATAAATCATCAGCAAAAGAAAGGTGGGCTAATTGTAATTTGCGGCACAAAGAGTTGAACTTGAAGTCTTTTTTGTTCTAGATTTCAAACTTTATGGCTCGACTCAGATAATCCATAACCAAAACAAAAAGTAAGGGGGATATATATATATCGTGGCGACCGGAAATTTCCTTTTTGAACTATGAATAAACATAGTTTCCGGTTGCCACGTTAGCTTTTTGGTGCCGGACATTGATTCTGAAATGCTATGAAGAAATACTGGAAAAGTCTCTTTGGATTATTCCCAGTCACAAACCTTTTTGCACGGATTATTTGTGGCCAAAAATCCAAAATAAAATTATCAATATTAGCATGTTGGGCATATAATAGGTGAGAGAATAGCCATGATTAATCATATATATTAGTCTAAAGGTGAGCAAAAATTCCAGAAGTCCCAGTCTCATATCGGTCCCGGTCAAGTCCCAATCCCAAAATGCCGGTCATATATATATATTTTCAGCCAAAACTCATTTTACAAATTTTCTCAATAGTTTTCGGTGTAGTCTGAGTAAATAGGTTACAAGTTTGGATTATTTTCAGCCAAAAATGAGTTTAGATTATTTTCAGCCAATGGCCTCAGACTTTGGATTATTTTGAGCCAAAAACCCTTATTATTTTATAGAACATTGGAATTAGTTTAGCTACTGGAGTGGTACTACGTAATGACTTGAAACGATTATGACTTGAACAAAATTTTCATTTTATAAACGTCATGTGATTTTTATGTTGTTTGTTTATGAAAATGAATTAAATATTAGGTATAAATAAGTGGGAAAGTTGAGACCAAAAATTTCCAGTTCATTTCCCGGTTCCGGCGGGACCGAGTGGGAGCAAAAGCTTGCTCCCAGTCACAAACTGGATCGGGACTGGGTGCAAAAGTTTGCTTCCGATTACAACCGAAACCATAAAAAAATTACCAGGATCTTAGTCCCGTTTCCCCTATATCTATATCTATATCTATTCTATACTCTATTATAAAAGGGACAGTTGCCTCCCAAAATTGTTTGTTGTTTTGCTACTTGCCTGCTTGACCTTGTGCTGCAGCTAAATGGGCTGGCCCAATTGGTTATCCACTCTTGCCTCTGCCACATGGGCTACCCTTCTACAGACATCTGGCTCCTGATGACTCATGCCATAACATTATTAAAAAATGCCTTCTACAGACATCTAGCTCTTGATATTCTTTTTGTGAATGTCATCCATGAAAATTACACCATATCTAAGAATTTGATATATATAACATCAAAATTACCATACATATAAATCAATATATATATACGTATAGTATTAGCATCAAGTAACAAAGGTAGAGAATTGAGAAGGATGAAGATGATAGATTGAGGTAATTAATTAATGATTAAGGAGGATATGAAAGTTACCTTCAAAGTGACGGAACAGTTAGCCTTCTTGAATATGTCTGCTGCATTGTGGGATGCATGGTTTTGAGCCTCTACATTCATAATATCAGACCTTGGCCCTCTAATTAGTTAGCATAAACAAGCTAATTAATTAAACGAGATTAATATAATAATGGGTTGTTAATAAAACTCAGAAGAAGGAAGAAGATGAGAATAACAAGGCAGGAGAACTAACTTGAATGAAGGAGCATAATGCATGCATGGATTTAAGACAATAACCAAAGATAAAAGAGCTGGAAATTAAATCCACAACTTAAGACTGATCTGAAAATAACTTCAAAAAACCCCAAGCCAACACTGCACAAATTGAAGACCCTGAAAATTCGATTGTAAATTGGTAAAACCGAAAATCCCATAACAAATCAAAACCGTCTGAACACTATAAATTGGAGATTTGATAATGCAGAATTTGATTACATGAATTAAAAGTGTAAATTCTCAACAATGTCATTCAATTCAGACATCCATAAGAAGAGGGAGGCAGAAGAAGAGAATCACTTTCAGTTTTCTACAAACTGCAAACACCCTTTGAGAAAGATTACAAATTTGTGTCCAATTGTAAAAAAAAAAAAACTTCAAATTTGGTAACAATCAAAAGAAGAATTTGAAGAAAGTATAGGAAAGTGAGATGAAGTAGAAGATTTCGCTAGAAGGAGATGAATTTGGAGATGAATTAAGAGAGAGAAAGATCATTTTTTAATTGAAAAGTTAGAAGAAGAACAAGGGAGGGGATGCAATAGGTACTCTGACAATTGAGACTTTGGGAAAGAAGATTGGGGGCCGTTGATTCCACACAATTGTTGATGAAGTGATGGAGTGATGAGAGATAATAGGAAGCCAGAGAGACAGTAAATATAAAGTTAGAAAAAGGAGTGAGAGAATCTTAGAAATTACTATACAGAGCATGGTAAAACGTGGTAAAGTATAATTACAAAATGCTGGAATATAAAATTAATTTATAATTTCAATAATATAATCCCTCTGTTGGATAAGGAGAATCTTAGAAATTGAACGTGGTTCCTTCAAATTACAAAATGTTGGAATATAGAATTGATTTATTTTGAGTCAAGAACCCTAAATTTTAAATATAAGTTATTTAAAATTAAGTCAAGTTCTTTTGAATGATAAGGTAAGGTAAGGTAATGTAAGATTAAGTTATTTAAAATTAAATAATTGTTCATTTTGACAAATTTCGACCACTAATTAATCAAAAATTATAATAACTCACAAAATGAAACTACTAGCAATAGAAACTTATTATCCAACATATTATTATTAACTACTCCCTTGGTCCCATATTAATTGTTATAATTTTGACTTTTACGGTTTTCAATGTTACTTAGATTGATAGTTTCTTACATAATATATTATTAATAATTGCAAAATTTTATATCGCAATTCATTATATATATTAAGAAATTTACGGTCAAAATTTTTACAATTTGAGTGCATTATTTTCAAAGACAATTAATATAGAACGGAGAGAGCAAATTTAAAAATCCTATTAAAATAAATTAACGAAAATTAACGGTCAAAGCTTATTAAAATAGACGTAATTTTAGAAATAATGCATGTGCCTTGCACGGGCCTATTCTACTAGTATTACTCATACTAGGTCTGTGGCCCGTCCTACGGACAGGTTATGGCCCTGTTCTTTTATAATAGATGATAGATTTATCTTATCTATCATATTCTTAGTTACATTGTTCCAACTTTTTTTACATTATAAATTTTTCCTTACCTATTTTACATAATATCTATTTAAAAATTCATAAATTAAATAAATAATGTCATTGATGTGATTTGTCTTACTCACAATACCTTAGTAAAAATTATAAACTACTATATTTAAAATTCATATACTTAAATGACGTGCTGATGTGACCTAGATTTTGAATCACTATCTTATCCACCAACTTTATTCTACCTTTTCTACCAGCCAACTATCTTACAATTTTCATGTATATATTTGGTGTATTAATGCACATGACATATATTATATAAAACACATTTTAGTTTACCTTACATTTTGATAAGTATGAAAAGTTACAAAGAATAATACAAGTAATTATAATTTTATATGTAATACTATGTTCATTTTTCAAAAACAATGCACATTAAAGTTTGCATACATAAAAATTATACTGATTTAAAAGTCATATATTAAGACTCTTAACGTCTTCTATTGTCAAATAATAACCAACCCGCATTCAGATGATCTGAAAATATACGTGACCCATATTGACCCGAACTCGGAATACACTTAACACATATTTACTTGAGACCGTATTTACCCGAACCTGAAATATAATGGACCCATATTTACCTTATCTAGATATACAACCAACACGTATATAACCTACTTCCCGAATTGATTGATTAGTTTGGACATAAAATTTTATTTGATGCTAGACTCCTTAGTTATTGTAGCACGAGTTAAAAATTATAGTTTTATCATATATATATTTGGTGTAATAATGCACATAAATATAGTTTATTAATTTACCTTGGATTTCAATAAGTATGAAAAATTACAAACAACAATACAAATATTTATAATTTTATATGTAATACTATATTCATTTTTCAAATACAATGCACACAAATTTAGTTTACATACTTATAAAAATTATGACGCTTTAAAAGTTGTCATATGTTAAGACTTTTAATGCTTTCTGTTGTCAAATAATATCAAACCCGTATTTACCCGATCCCGAAATATGTATACATGACCCGTATTGTAACGCCCCGGAATTTCAATTATAGAAAAGTCAAAGTCAACTAACGTTAACAGACGAAACTTAGCGGAAGACTTCAAATTTAGTTTGGGCGTCACTGCCGTATCCCCGAAGGAATACAAGGCGAGAAAGGAAAACACAACTGTTTGCTAACGGTAACTACTAACAACTCAAAACAAAACTTTACGATTTCATAACGAAAACAATATAAAAAGATTCAAGGACTTCTAGTGTAACGCCCCAACCTTAATCACAAGATTAAGACTATACTTAGAATCCCAAACCTGTGATTAGCGCAGCGGAACACCTTAGGTCGAGGCATTACCGCCGTCTCCCAAAAGAGACAAGGCAACAACACTAAAGAAACTTCCAAAACCACAAGATAACTTACTAGCTTAAAAACCTTCATATATAAAACTTATACAACCTTTGGATAAACTACATAAACTTAAACATAGCTTAACAACTAAACGACTTCCAAAATCCTGCTCGCCCTTGCTAACCGGTGATTTCCTTAGAGAACTACCTTGACAGCCCTGAATTACTTTGGAACCGACTTGTCCTTGCCTTGGGAGCTCGAGCCTCCTAAAAACAAAACCATAAAACATCGCGAAAGTGAGTGGGGAAACACTCAGTACGTAAACCTCCAACACGTAAACCGTTCGAAAACGGTTTTAGTGTCGGCATTTAAATTCATTTTGAAAACAAGGGAAGGGGGGTAAAATCAAAAGCCTGAAATGAAGTACATACATAACATACATGAATAACAATGTAGTAAAGATAGATAAAAAAAAATATTTGGAACCCTCATGATCGGTGCAAGCACCTCACACACGCGCATGCCCAAATCGATCTAGATTTGGATTGGGTGACCGCTAAGCGGTCGACACTGGCCAGGTCAAGATTACTCCAATAGGAGCCTGTAAAATAATGCTAGATTTAACTCTAGCTACTGTAAAATTAAGTGTCGGGACCACTTGTAAAACAATAAAATCATTAGAATGTATTTATGCAATAAAACTGTACTTAACTTTAAATAGATACAAAAGTTGGACAATTTGCGTACCTTGGGACGCTAAAGATCTTGGCGGCGCAGCTCGGCTTGGAGATGGCTTTGGAAGTTTGTCAACTAAGATGAGAATAAATAGAAATGAAGAACCGAATAGGGTTCTAAATTAGACTCATAAGTTTAGAAACTTAGTAATATAAATGAATTAACTTTAGGAAGAAAAAAATTCAGGTTTAGTAAAATAGAGTTTAAAGCATAACTTGAGTTAGGAAAATTGAAACGAAGTAAAAGAGTACGTCCCGGAATAGGAAAAAACATAATCTACAACTTTGTCAACAGAACCAGAAGCTAAAAATGAGTGGAAGGGCCCCAAAATGGGCCCGGACAGAAGCTGTGCACATAAAACTTTGGAGTTTTTGGGTCGGAAAATCACGAGAAATATGACGTAGAAGGTGATTCAAATAAAAGGGCTTGAACTTAGGACAATTATCTTGAATTGATGATGAATAGGGTAATTATAAATTGGAAGCTAAGATGCGAGATAACGAGTTCAAATATGGTTTGATAATACGATATCGAATGAAATGGCGAAATGGAGCAAGATATACACGTCCAACAGTGAATAAAAGCAAGCTTGGATTAATGAATTATGAAATGAGGAATGAATTGAATTAGACATTGGAGGTTATCAAGCTAGAAGGAACTTTTAGCTAGAGCAAAGATATTGAACATGATACTTAAAGAAATATGAGAGTCACGATACATTACTTAAACATACTAGCTCTTGAAAGGTATTCTTAAGACTTACTTCGGTCTCCAAAAAAGGTACTCTTAGTCTTAAACACATAACTCTATAATTAAAATATATAACCATGACACATTTATACCTAGAACCCCTTATTGGGTTGGTTTGAGGCCCAAAAGACATTAGTTCACAAAGGTTAATTGAGCAGAATGTTGTTCTGGACAGCCCGGTTTCCCGGGATCGTAACTCACGCTCCCGATATCGGATGACTATGAACCATACCTTTCCGGAAAGCTTGCAACATGGCCTAAAACTTTCATGTTTACCACAAAAACCAAAGAGGTCTCCAAAGGGACGAAAAACAGCCCTCAAAACACTGACTCAGAAATTCGTATATAAAATCGTGAGGTTACGGTTTTGGTCGTAACTCGGGCTATACATGTCGGAAATTTGAAATTCCAAAGCCTATGGTTTGCTAACACCTTAAGCTATCCAATGGAGTAGAATTTTAGGCAAAAATCCCACTTTTATAAATCTGTAAAATTCCAGAACCGAAACAGCAGCTTAAAACACTCAAAACCCCATCTTTTACTTGGATTTTTCCACTCTTAATCATATTAAAACATAACCAAACTTCATCTAACCTTAATCCACTATATTTCCAGAATATAAACCATGAAAATCTCTTCATCAAAGGCCTTAAAACCCACATGCATTCATGAATTAAGCATAAACTCAACATAATAAACATGTTCTTGAACTCTTGCATAACAATTTCATTAATTCACCCAAATTAAACATGATAACACTTAATTTATAATTTCACAACATAAACTCAGCCCTTAAACACTTAGAAACTCTCAAGAAATCCACATGCATCAACACTAATTCGTCATCCACCATGAATTCAACTCTAAACCTCACAAAACACTTAGAAATCAACATGCATGTACTTCAAAACTTAACCCTAACTTAACCAATACAATTATATACTTGAATTCATGAATAAAGAGAGTAAAAGAGATGGAATTTATAAAAGAAACATATATATAACATGAATTTTCAGATTAGGGCATAAAAGATTTGAAATTGGGGTTTGAGAGATTACCCTTGGGTTAAAAAAATGGATGAAAACACAAGAGAGGAAGGGGGTGGTGCACGGTGGCCGTGGCTGGCGGCTGGCGGAAAATGGCCGGAAAACGGCGGCTGGGCTGCTGGTGATGGCCGGCCGAATGGAGGGAGAGGGAGGAGGATGGGAGCCTTGGTGAGTTGTCTAATTTGAGAGTGAAATGAAAATGACTTAAGCCTCCCCCTAACTAATACACATATATACTACCATCTAATTAACTAATACTAATAATAATTAAAATAAGACCTTAATTAAAATAAAATAAGAGGATAACAATAGGATAAAATATATTGTAATTGTTGTAGTAACTTGACATATTGGGTTTTTGTAGGAAATAAGATATATTGGTATTAATTGGGTAACATAAAATAAAATACAATGGTAATTGAATTAAAATAATAAAGTGGAAAGATTACTTCTTGAATTTATGTAAAGGAATAAAATGTAATAAATGAAGATCGGGACTGTAAAATATATATATATAAATCGGGACGTAAAAAAAATATTAGCCGATTCTCGGTAAATAAATTTATAACGTGAAACGTATAACCTGAAACACTTTAACTCTTTGAATGGGTATGTAAAGTAAATTTTTAAGCCGATAATTCGACACCTTAGCCATCTCCTGCACGAGACTTATCACCGATAATAATAAATAAACAAGTAAATCAATAAATAAATAAAGGTAAACGCGAAAAAATTTATAACGTGATTTAGGTAATTACTATGGTTAGTACGTAAATAATCATGATTTTGGGGCGGGTTGTTACATCTAGACTCGTCGTCCTCACTTCTAATTCCCGTCCCCAGCATTTAGATCTTCACCTGAAAACAAAACATTTCAAAAATGAGGGGGAAATCTCAATAATGTCTACCCCTAACGTTTAAAACAATTTAAGTTCATTTCAATTCATTTTGGGGAGAGGGATCGAATCAAACGTTTTACAAACCTTTAATCCCATACTGTTTCCTCAACCCATCCAATCCAAATTTTAATTTGCGGGCGGGATATCAAATCCCATAAAGAACATCGCCTACCAAAGGCATCAACCAACTATCCTATATCAGGGATGAAACCCTGATCTCCTGGCACATAACCCATGCAGGCATCGAATCCTGGTCTCAGGGTTATCACCCGCATAAACATTAGCCTCTCAAAGGCATCAAACAGCTATCCTATATCAGGGATGAAACCCTGATCTCCTGGCACATAACCCATGCAGGCATCGAATCCTGGTCTCAGGGTTATCACCCGCATAAACATTAGCCTCTCAAAGGCATCAAACAGCTATCCTATATCAGGGATGAAACCCTGATCTCCTGGCACATAACCCATGCAGGCATCGAATCCTGGTCTCAGGGTTATCACCTGCATAAACATTAGCCTCTCAAAGGCATAAAAAAAAAAAACCCGCTTAATGTTTCCACTTTGAATTATTAATTCATTATTCAAACTCATCTCACAACTCTCAAGCCAAACCCAACCCAGACTATCCAAATCAATAATAAAACCACTTATAAAAGACCATCTCAATTTTCTCCACTCATAAAACAAGGTACAACAATTACAAACAATTATCCAAAACAAATGGTCATTATTCCCCAGAAGTCCCCTTTCGGGATGCAATTATCAAAACAGATTAGAAAACATTAAAACACATTTAAAGAGCATCCCGGTGGGGATTAGAGAATAGACAATTACCTGAATAACGTCACAGTACAGCAATAAGGAGAACACACTTGAGCTCACTATCGTCACGCACTAACTCGGCCCTAGAATAAGAATAATTATCTAATCAAAACGTATTCTAACGAAGTTAGTATTAACTATCAACTACCTAACCCATCCCCTAGGAATACTTAGGTTCCTATCATTTATGAAATTACACTTAACACCTCCAAGAAAACACATAACAGGATCACTCATTATTTTCACTCAACAATTTTTATAAATAAAAGCAAGCAGAGGACAGATTGTAACGTTCACATACAACGGGTCACAACCTGACTTCCCGACATCCTATGGGTCTGGTTCTGAACTTTTCGGAAACCTCGGGATGTCTAATAAAACTTCTATGTTGATGACAAAGCCCATATCAGTCCTGAAGGACTCTAAAAATACCCATCTTCCCAATTGGTCCAGATCTGACAGGTTCTGGTAAAACGGTTATAACTCGGGCTATACAAATCAAACGTTCGATCCGTAAAATTTCTTTGGTTCCTAACATCTAAGGGAACCTCCAGTTAAAAGAGCTCGGTCAAAAGACAACTGTACTAATCGTGGTAATCCAAACTTTAGACTCTAACAAAACTGTCCGGTTTCCGCTTTTTATTTAATTAACACTTTCGGTTCTAACCTCCACCATTCGATCCTGGGGTCCTAATTTGGGCTTAAAACAGTAATTAAGGTCCGAGATGATTAGTCTAATTCAACTAAGGTCCAGATAAAACCAAACTATAGAACATGAATTCACTTTAATACCCCTTTCTAAACCTAAGACATGCAAGAGATAAAATTATTACTAACCTAACATGAATTATTTATTTCAAGGTTCTAAAGATTTTAACACGGATAATTATAACATGTGGAATACTATAAAGAACATGTAACGCTTAACTAATCAACCAAGAATCCTAACAACTAATTTCTTTATACAAGAGAAATCAAGAATTAATAAACAAGAATCGAATTTTTAGTAATTTAACCAACTCACTTATTGAATCAAGATTACACATGAAATGACACATGAATGAACCCTAATAGAATTTAAAGAACATGTGAATATTTAACTAGCGATTCAAGAATTTCAAGAACTATTAAAGGTGGTTAAACATACGGTTTTCTTTAATCAAGAAACAAGAAAGAATTTAAAGAACATGCAATTGTAACCTAACCAAAACAATAACTCTCATTTATTTTCAAGAGTCAAGATGTAATCAAGGATTATTAACAAAGATTGAACTTTGAATAATTAAAACCAACCTAATTTACTTAATCAAGAATTTAACCTAGGTTTTTATCGTTCGAATTCATGCATACAAAATAATATTGTGGTCTACATGATTCATAAAGAATATAAAGAACTATATAGAAACACTTTTAAACCTAATAACCAACTATTACAACCTAATCTAATTACAAATTACAACATAAAATTACATATAACAAATAAACAAATTACACATAATTACAATTAAGAACAAGATTACATATAATTTTTCCTAATTACACAACTAATCAGAAAAAATATAATACAACTCAATTAACAAAAACATAATCAGATTTTTAATTTTAAAAACAGAAAAAAAAGAAAAAGAAAAGGAAAAAAAATCAAAAACAAAGAAAAGAAAACAGTTAGGGTTTTACGTAGGGTTAGGGTTTTATGTAGGTTAGGGCACGGCTGGGGTTTCTGGGCGGTGCAGGCGGCGGCTGGGTGGACGGAGGTCGGGGGTCAGGGTTGGCGACAATGATGGCGTGATGTTGGTGGCGCATTCGACTCGGCAACAACAAGACTTCGAAGTTTCCTCTGTCCCCGAGCTGGCGGCGATTTTCCGGCGATGCGGCGGTGTCCCAGAGGCGGCGGCGACTCCGATGGTGGTTGTCGGCGACGGCGAGAAGGGGAAGCGAAAGTGAGAGGAAGAGAGACCGAGAGAAAGAACGAAGGAGAGAGAAAGAAGGGTCGGGAATGGTGGTTGCGGTGGTGGTTTCTGGTTGTGGTGGCGGCGCTGCGGCGGCGGCGGTGGCTACTGGTGGTTGCCGGCCGAGGGAAAGCAGAGAGAGAGGGTTGGAGGGATTAGGGTTTGATATGGGTTTAGGGGGTTTTTATACTAATACACAATTAGGCCCACTAACCTAATCTAATCCTAATCCAACTCATTTAAATTAAAAAAAACAGATTTTTTTTTTTGGAAAATACTAATAATAAGTAAAATAAAACACCAATAATATTAATATTAATAATAAACACATACCAAAGAATATTCACGTAATTAATAATAACACAAATAATATTAACCAGCGGAAATTACTATTTTACCCTTGTTAGCCCCTCAACGGTCCTACGAGCTCAAGCGTTAGCATAAATAAACACATTACGAACAACAGTAAATAACGAAGTCAAACCTATTTTATTAAAGACGTCACGGTCAACATCTTTGGATTTTTCGGGGTTTTACATCATTACCTTCTTAAAAGAAGTTTCGTCCTCGAAACTTAAACTTAACCCTAACGGTCCGGTAAGGAAACTAACGGTTCCATTCCTCCTAAAACTCGAGGTTTTACATCATTACCTTCTTAAAAGAAGTTTCGTCCCCGAAACTTAGGCTTGGAACAAGTGAGGTACTTCTTCCTCATTTCGCCTTCTTTTTCCCTGTGTCCGTTGTGGTATGATTTGCCCATCGTACTTTTACCAAGGGAACTACTTTCCTCCTAAGCTGCTTTTCCTTACGGTCCAGTATCTCTAGCGGTTGCTCTTCATAGCTCAGATCTTCTTGCAGCTGAAGCGGCTCGGGATCGATCACGTGAGTTGGGTCCGGAACGTATTTCCTGAGTTGTGATACGTGGAAAACATTGTGCACTCTTGGAAGTTCTCCTGGAAGCTGTAACTTGTAGGCGACTTCTCCGATGCGTTCCAAGATTGGATATGGCCCAATAAATCTTGGTGTCAACTTCCCCAACTGGCCGAATCTCATAACTCCTTTCGTGGGTGAAACCCGTAAAAACACATACTCTCCTACTTCGAACTCCAAAGGTCCCCTCCTCCTGTCAGCATAGCTCTTTTGTCGACTTTGTGCTGCCTTCATTTTATCTTGAATGATTAGGACCTTCTGAGTAGTGGCCTGTATTAGGTCCGGTCCGATCGTTAGAGCTTCATCGATGTCCTGCCAACATAGGGGAGTTCTACATCTCCTTCCATACAAAGCTTCGAAGGGTAACATCCCTATACTAGCATGGTAACTGTTGTTGTAGGAGAACTCAATGAGAGTCAACTCGTCATCCCACGAGTCTTTGAATTCCAATGCGCATGCTCGTAACATATCTTCGAGGGTTTGGATAGTCCTCTCTGTCTGCCCATCGGTAGCTGGGTGAAATGCGGTACTGAACTTGAGCTTTGTACCAAACGCCTCTTGTAACTTTTTCCAAAAACCAGACTGGAATCTGGTGTCCCTGTCTGAGACTATAGAAATGGGTACTCCGTGTAACCTTACAATCTCCCTTACGTAGGCTTGAGCTAGCTGATCTAGGGACCAGTTGTTGGCGATCGCTAGGAAATGAGCTGACTTGGTCAAACGATCTACAATCACCCATATTGCATTGTGTTTCCGCCTGGTCCTTGGTAGACCTATCACAAAATCTATTGATATCAAATCCCATTTCCATTCAGGGACGTCTAACGGTTGCAGAAGTCCGGCTGGTCGTTGATGCTCTGCCTTGACTCGCTGGCAAGTGAGGCATTTCGCCACAAAGTCCGCCACTTCTTGTTTCATATTACTCCACCAGAACATCTGTTTAAGGTCCTTGTACAACTTATTTCCCCCTAGATGCACTGAATATGGCGTATTGTGTCCCTCTTCTAGAATCCTCCTTTTCAGCTCTTCCAGATTGGGTACACAGATGCGGTTATGAAACCGTAATGTACCGTCTTCGTGGATCACAAAGCTAGGGGCTTTCCCTTGTAAAACTTCCTCCCGTATCTTTGCAAGCTGTAAGTCCAGCTCTTGAGTCCTCTTGATCTCCTCCATTAGAGTAGGTTGTAATTCCATGGCATTCAATACAGCTTTCCTTTCAGGTGTCACCACGTTAATCTCCAACCTCCTAAACTCCTCGCACAACTCGTGCGGCATCATCATCAAGTGGTTTATAGCAGGATACGGTCTTCTACTCAGGGCATCAGCCACTACATTTGCCTTCCCGGGATGATATTGGAAATTCACATCGTAATCCTTCAGAAACTCTAACCATCTTGTCTGCCTGAGGTTCAGCTCCTTCTGTGTGAAAAGGTACTTCAAACTCTGATGGTCTGTGAATATCTCGCAGTGCACTCCATAAAGATAATGCCTCCAAATCTTAAGCGCGAAAACCACTGCTGCCAACTCTAGATCATGAGTGGGGTAATTCTTCTCATGCGTCTTCAGTTGCTTGGATGCATATGCAATCACCTTCCCATCCTGCATGAGCACACAACCCAATCCACCATGTGATGCGTCACTATAGATGACAAAACCTTCGTTCCCTTGAGGTAAAGCAAGAATAGGGGCCGAGGTAAGCCTCTTCTTCAACTCCTGGAATGCTTGTTCACATTTTTCCGACCATGCGAACTTTATTGACTTCCGAGTCAAATTGGTCAACGGGGTGGCGATTTTCGAGAAATCTTGCACGAACTTCCTATAATACCCTGCCAAGCCCAGAAAACTCCTAATCTCCGTGGCATTCTTCGGTGTCGGCCACTTGGTGATGGCCTCTACCTTTTGAGGGTCTACTGCTACTCCTTCCTTGGACACCACATGTCCCAAGAACGCTACTTGTTCCAACCAAGACTCGCACTTCTTAAGCTTCGCATAAAGCTCGTTGCTCCGTAGAGTCGTCAATACTTCTCTCAGATGATTCGCATGCTCCTCCCGTGTTCCTGAATATACCAATATGTCGTCGATGAACACCACTACAAACTTATCCAGGAACGGCTCGAACACTCTGTTCATCAAATCCATGAAGGCGGCTGGGGCATTTGTAAGCCAAAAGGCATTACCACGAACTCATAATGGCCATACCGAGTTCGGAATGCGGTTTTAGAGATATCTTCTTCGCGAATTCTTAACTGGTGTTAACCCGACCTCAGGTCTATCTTAGAAAACGTTGTTGCTCCTCGCAACTGATCGAAAAGATCATCAATGCGAGGTAGAGGATAACGATTCTTGATGGTAATCTTGTTCAACTCCCGGTAATCGATGCACAACCTCATGCTACCATCCTTCTTCTTCACGAACAGTACAGGTGCTCCCCATGGTGACGTGCTGGGTCGTATATATCCCTTTTCTAGCAGCTCATCCAGCTGAGTCTTCAACTCCTTAAGCTCTGCGGGCGCCATGCGATATAGGGCTTTTGAAACAGGTGCGGCCCCGGGCTCCAAATCGATGCAGAAATCTACCTCCCTGATTGGAGGCAAACCCAGGATCTCCTCCGGAAATACATCAGAATACTCCCGCACTACCGGGATATCCTCAATCGTAAGCTCCTCCGCCTTGGTGTCGATTACGTTACATAGAAACCCTTCACAACCTTGGCCCAACAACTTCTGAGCCTTGAGGGCAGAGATGATCCGCACACTCTGAAGATGCCTATCACTCCAATGCACTACCTTCTTTCCGTTCGGTCCCATTAAGGTCACCTTTTGCTTATAACAATCTATCTGAGCTCTATATTTTGCTAACCAGTCCATCCCCAAAATAACGTCGAACTCCATTAGGTCAAACATATAAAGGTCGGCCTCAAACTCCTGTCCTGCTATCACTATAGGACATCCACCATATAACTCTCCACAACTAATGGTATCCCCGGTAGGTAGGGCTACCGACATAGGCTTACTATTCTCCGAGGGTTTCATCTTAGCCTTCTCTACTATAGCTCGTCCAACAAAAGAATTACTAGCACCAGAATCAAACAAAACAGAGATATTGTAGAGGTGGAGAGAGAAGGTACCGTCAACGTCCCGCTTCATTCTCAGCCTCTTCTTTCCTCATTACATATACTCGTCCTCCTGCGTTGCGCGGTGGTTGTTGTTGCGGACGAGGCGGGTTTGCTGGCCTCCCTCGGTTATTCTGATTTCCACCAGATCCACCTTGGTTTTGCTGTTGTGGCCTTTGGTTCCCATTATAGCCTCCCCGATTTTGATATGTTGTCTGCGGGGCTCTCCAATTCCCGTTATTCCCATTGTTTCCATTATTTCCGTTGCTTCCATTGTTCCCACCATTATTACCCATGAGTTCTGTAAAGGGCATTGCCTGATGTGATGCTGGAGACTCCCACATTTAAAGCATCCTCCCTTTGCAGCTCCTGATCTACAAGTTCTAGCAAGAAGGCTAGATCGACCACAAATCCCACAAATAGGCACATGAGTTGGTCCACGTCCCGAAGGTCAGTTGTTTTGCCAGTTGTTGGGGCGGAACCTCTTTTCCTGATAAAGTTGAGGTGGGTTGAAACGGGGTGGCTCTTTCCTCTTTTGCCCTTGTATGCCTAGCTGTCGTTCCATGTCATGCATTACCCTTTCTACAGTGAGGGCAACGTTCAACATGTTCTGATAAGACGTAAACTCCCGTGGTGACATACGATCCTGAATCCTGCAATTCAATCCATCCCAGAAACGGTCCATCCTTAGCTGTTCAGTGGCTACCAAAGCAGATGCAAATCGAGATAGTTCGGTGAACTTTGCAGAGTAGGCGAGCACGCTAGTTTCCCCTTGACGTAAATTCATGAATTCTTTTTCTTTCGCCTTCTGGAGAGAAATTGGGTAAAATCGATCCTTTAGCACAAACTTGAAGCGGTTCCAGCCGAAACCCGGTTCAGTCCTTATTTCCTTCACACTGGCCCACCACATTAAAGTTTGCATACATAAAAATTATACTGATTTAAAAGTCATATATTAAGACTCTTAACGTCTTCTATTGTCAAATAATAACCAACCCGCATTTAGATGATCTGAAAATATACGTGACCCATATTGACCCGAACTCGGAATACACTTAACACATATTTACTTGAGACCGTATTTACCCGAACCTGAAATATAATGGACCCATATTTACCTTATCTAGATATACAACCAACACGTATATAACCTACTTCCCGAATTGATTGATTAGTTTGGACATAAAATTTTATTTGATGCTAGACTCCTTAGTTATTGTAGCACGAGTTAAAAATTATAGTTTTATCATATATATATTTGGTGTAATAATGCAAATAAATATAGTTTATTAATTTACCTTGGATTTCAATAAGTATGAAAAATTACAAACAACAATACAAATATTTATAATTTTATATGTAATACTATATTCATTTTTCAAATACAATGCACACAAATTTAGTTTACATACTTATAAAAATTATTACGCTTTAAAAGTTGTCATATGTTAAGACTTTTAATGCTTTCTGTTGTCAAATAACATCAAACCCGTATTTACCCGATCCCGAAATATGTATACATGACCCGTATTGTAACGCCCCAGAATTTCAATTATAGAAAAGTCAAAGTCAACTAACGTTAACAGACGAAACTTAGCGGAAGACTTCAAATTTAGTTTGGGCGTCACTGCCGTATCCCCGAAGGAATACAAGGCGAGAAAGGAAAACACAACTGTCTGCTAACGGTAACTACTAACAACTCAAAACAAAACTTTACGATTTCATAACGAAAACAATATAAAAAGATTCAAGGACTTCTAGACTCGTCGTCCTCACTTCTAATTCCCGTCCCCAGCATTTAAATCTTCACCTGAAAACAAAACATTCAAAAATGAGGGGGAAATCTCAATAATGTCTACCCTTAACGTTTAAAACAGTTTAAGTTCATTTTAATTCATTTTGGGGAGAGGGATCGAATCAAACGTTTTACAAACCTTTAATCCCATACTGTTTCCTCAACCCATCAAATCCATATTTTAATTTGCGGGCGGGATATCAAATCCCATAGAGAACATCGCCTACCAAAGGCATCAACCAACTATCCTATATCAGGGATGAAACCCTGATCTCCTGGCACATAACCCATGCAGGCATCGAATCCTGGTCTCAGGGTTATCACACGCATAAACATTAGCCTCTCAAAGGCATCAAACAGCTATCCTATCTCAGGGATGAAACCCTGATCTCCTGGCACATAACCCATGCAGGCATCGAATCCTGGTCTCAGGGTTATCACCCACATAAACATTAGCCTCTCAAAGGCATCAAACAACAACCCGCTTAATGTTTCCACTTTGAATTATTAATTCATTATACAAACTCATCTCACAACTCTCAAGTCAAACCCAACCCAGACTATCCAAATCAATAATAAAACCACTTATAAAAGACCATCTCAATTTTCTCCATTCATAAAACAAGGTACAACAATTACAAACAATTATCCAAAACAGATGGTCATAATTCCCCAGAAGTCCCCTTTCGGGATGCAATTATCAAAACAGATTAGAAAACATTAAAACACATTTAAAGAGCATCCCGGTGGGGATTAGAGCATAGACAATTACTTGAATAACGTCACAGTACAGCAATAAGGAGAACACACTTGAGCTCACTATCGTCACGCACTAACTCGGCCCTAGAATAAGAATAATTATCTAATCAAAACGTGTTCTAACGAAGTTAGTATTAACTATCAACTACCTAACCCATCCCCTAGGAACACTTAGGTTCCTATCATTTATGAAATTACACTTAACACCTCCAAGAAAACACATAACAGGATCACACATTATTTTCACTTAACAATTTTTATAAATAAAAGCAAGCAGAGGACAGATTGTAACGTTCACATAAAACGGGTCACAACTCGACGTCCCGACATCCTATGGGTCTGGTTCTGGACTTTTCAGAAACCTCGGGATGTCTACTAAAACTTCTATGTTGATGACTAAGCCCATATCAGTCCTGAAAGACTCTAAAAATACCCATCTTCCCAATTGGTCCAGATCTGACAGGTTCTGGTAAAACGGTTATAACTCGGGCTATACAAATCAAACGTTCGATCCGTAAAATTGCTTTGGTTCCTAACATCTAAGGGAACCTCCAGTTAAAAGAGCTCGGTCAAAAGACAACTGTACTAATCGTGGTAATCCAAACTTTAGACTCTAACAAAACTGTCCGGTTTCCGCTTTTTATTTAATTAACACTTTCGGTTCTAACCTCCACCATTCGATCCTGGGGTCCTAATTTGGGCTTAAAACAGCAATTAGGGTCCGAGGTGATTAGTCTAATTCAACTAAGGTCCAGATAAAACCGAACTATAAAACATGAATTCACTTTAATACCCCTTTCTAAACCTAAGACATGCAAGAGATAAAATTATTACTAACCTAACATGAATTATTTATTTCAAGGTTCTAAAGATTTTAACACAGATAATTATAACATGTGGAATACTATAAAAGAACATGTAACGCTTAACTAATCAACCAAGAATCCTAACAACTAATTTCTTTATACAAGAGAAATCAAGAATTAATAAACAAGAATCAAATTTTTAGTAATTTAACCAACTCACTTATTTAATCAAGATTACACATGAAATTACACATGAATGAACCCCAATAGAATTTAAAGAATATGTGAATATTTAACTAGCGATTCAAGAATTTCAAGAACTATTAATGGTAGTTAAACATACGGTTTTCTTTAATCAAGAAACAAGAAAGAATTTAAAGAACATGCAATTGTAACCTAACCAAAACAATAACTCTCATTTATTTTCAAGAATCAAGATGTAATCAAGGATTACTAACAAAGATTGAACTTTTAATAATTAAAACCAACCTAATTTACTTAATCAAGAATTTAACCTAGGTTTTTATCGTTCGAATTCATGCATACAAAATAATATTGTGGTCTATATGATTCATAAAGAATATAAAGAACTATATAGAAACACTTTTAAACCTAATAACCAACTATTACAACCTAATCTAATTACAAATTACAACATAAAATTACATATAACAAATAAACAAATTACACATAATTACAATTAAGAACAAATAATTACACAACTAATCAGAAAAAATATAATACAACTCAATTAACAAAAACATAATCAGATTTTTAATTTTAAAAACAGAAAAAAAAAAGAAAAGGAAAAAAAAATCAAAAACAATGAAAAGAAAACAGTTAGGGTTTTACGTAGGGTTAGGGTTTTACGTAGGTTAGGGCACGGCTGGGGTTTCTGCGCGGTGCAGGCGGCAGCTGGGTGGACGGAGGTCGGGGGTCAGGGGCGGCGACAGCAGCGGCGGCCCTGTGATGTTGGTGGCGCGGTTCGACTCTCGGCAACAATAGCAGCACTTCGAGTTTCCTCCTGTCGGGCTACTGAGCGGCGATTTTCCGGCGATGCGGCGGTGTCCCAGAGGCGGCGGCGACTCCGATGGTGGTTGTCGGCGACGGCGAGAAGGGGAAGCGAAAGTGAGAGGAAGAGAGACCGAGAGAAAGAACGAAGGAGAGAGAAAGAAGGGTCGGGAATGGTGGTTGCGGTGGTGGTTTCTGGTTGTGGTGGCGGCGCTGCGGCGGCGGCGGCGGCGGTGGCTGCTGGTGGTTGCCGGCCAAGGGAAAGCAGAGAGAGGGTTGGAGGGATTAGGGTTTGATATGGGTTTAGGGGGTTTTTATACTAATACATAATTAGGCCCACTAACCTAATCTAATCCTAATCCAACCCATTTAAATTTAAAAAAACAGATTTTCTTTTTTGGAAAATACTAATAATAAGTAAAATAAAACACCAATAATATTAATATTAATATTAATAATAAACACATACCAAAGAATATTCACGTAATTAATAATAACACAAATAATATTAACTAGCGGAAATTACTATTCTACCCTTGTTAGCCCCTCAACGTTCCTACGAGCTCAAGCGTTAGCATAAATAAACACATTACGAACAACAGTAAATAACGAAGTCAAACCTATTTTATTAACGACGTCACGGTCAAGGGTTTTACACGTATTGACCTGAACTCGAAATACACCTAAATCTATATTTACTTGAACCCGAAATACAGATAACTGGTACTTATCCAAATCCGAAATATATCGGACCTGTATTTACCTTATTTAGACATACACCTGACATGTATTTAACCAGCTTAGTATAAATTCGAGTGTGAACACAAACTATAAGGTAAGCTGCTATACAAACAACTCTTTCAAACATTTTTTCGTCCCCCATCCCCCATTAAGCCTCTTTTTATTATTCTCACTGTTCCATATTAATTGTCGTTTTTGAAAATCGTGCAGTCAAATTTCAAACATTTTGACAATAAATTTCTCAATATATGTAATGAATTAAAGAGTGACATTAAAGACCATGAAAATAAAATTATGACAATTAATATGGAACGAAGGGATTATAATAAAGGAAAAGAAAAATTTTAAAAAAAAGACATGCAACACGTGGCAAGCCAACGCATAGAAATGAAGCATCAGGAACCAAGATTTTTTCAAACATTTTTCGTCCCTCAACCCTCCATTAAGCCTCTTTTTATATATAGGGATACAAGTTATCCCCTGTCTCTACGTGTATGTTTGTTTGTGGGTTATGGGCTAGATATAACATTTGTTTTCCCAACAGTTCAACCTTTTATAATCATATAATTATTTTATCATCCGAAAATTAATTCTCAAGCCACAATATGTGAGATACATTTTGAATACTAGTATCCTTTAATTTAATTGTGTATACGTTTATGGACACAAGAAACATGTTCAAACTTTCTATCTTTTTTTAAGTTAATTACATATTAATTAGATAATTATGCGTAGTATAGGTCGATGACAATAATTTATTATCCTCTTAAATTTTAATTAAATAAAATTAACCCATATAACTATGTTTTAACCATTTTCCTATATAGTCCAAACATGTCTCATAAATAAGTACTAAAACCCTATTCTTTTATACGGTGCGGTGCACTACGGTGCGATGCCACAACTCACTATACTACTCAATATTTTTCCACACTTCACCATACTTTGCCACAATTATTACCAATATATTTTCTCACTTTTGTCTTTCCTCATTTGTCTCCTCTACTTTTACATTCTCTAACATCAACTTCTACATCAATGACCTCCGACTTTATAAGTTTGGATTATTTTGAGCCAAAAACCCTTATTATTTTATGTAAATTGGAATTGGATTATTTTTAGCCAATGACCTCCGACTTTGGATTATTTTGAGCCAAAAACCCTTATTATTTTATAGAACATTGGAATTGGTTTAGCTACTAGAGTGGTACTACGCAATGACTTGAAACGATAATGACTTGAACAAAATTTTCATTTTATAAACGTCATGTGATTTTTATGTTGTTTTTTTATGAAAATGAATTAAATATTAGGTATAAATAAGTGGGAAAGTTGAGACCGAAAATTCCCGGTTCATTTCCCAGTTCCGGCGGGACCGGGAGTGGGAGCAAAAACTTGCTCCTGGTTACAAACGGGATCAGGGCTGGGTGCAAAAGTTTGCTCCTGGTTAAAACCGGGCAGGGGCGGATCCAGTTGCAGCAATGTGGCGTCAATTGACAAAACTAATTTATTTTAAAAAATAATTAGTTTAGGAAAAAGAATAAGACAATTTGGTTGATTATATTGCAATAACACCATATAAAATTACAAAGAGCTGCGTGGCCTGCTGGCGCTATCTCTTTCAAATTCTAAGAACAGATGTTACAAGTAGGTCGTGTGTTCAGTTGTTCTCAACAACATTTTTGTACATGTTTCTTTTTCTTTTTTTTATATTTTATATATAAAGGAGGCAGCCATGACAACAGCTACCACTCAGTTGCCCCTATTAAGGCCCCTATTGAATTTATTCTTATATTTGGTTGTAATTTATGAATTAAATTTATTTGATTAATACCAAGGCTAAACATTATATTCAAATTATGCATTTATATGTGATGTTCAATTTTTTTAAAAGAAAATTATTCTAACACCACTAACTCAATATCCTAGATCTGTCACTGAACAAACCGATTGCCTCAAAAATTCAATGTAGAGGAACCTAAAGTGAGTAGTGCATATTCGAATATCTAATCTACGAAATCACCTCAAATTTCAAATTATTTTTTCAGAAATCTAAAACAATTTGAATAACGGTCATCTAACTTGGCGGAGTGGTAGATATGTACCTTCAAGACTATATTCAAATTATGCATGTATTTGTGATGCTCAATTTTTTTAAAAGAAAATTATTCTAACACCACTAACTCTATATCCTAGATCTGTCACTGAACAAACCGATTGCCTCAAAAATTCAATGTAGAGGAATCTAAAGTGAGTAGTGCATATTCGAATATCTAATCTACGAAATCACCTCAAATTTCAAATTATTTTTTCAGAAATCTAAAACAATTTGAATAATGGTCATCTAACTTGGCGGAGTGGTAAATATGTACCTTCAAGTCCAGTGGGTTGATTGAATTTTTTTTGGTAGCAAAGACAAAATAAGTTAGGAATATACTACATCAGGAAATGACTCGCCTCTTAGCCTTAATGACTAGAGTATGTGCTTTCTTACGTTTGTTCTTTTTGTACATGTTTCGTTTTTTTTAAAAATAATTTATAAAGGAGGCAGTCATGACAATAGCTACCACTCAGCTGCCCCTATTAGCCCCTATTAAATTTATTCTCATATTTGGTTATAATTTATGAATTAGATTTATTTGATTAATTACCAAGGTAAACATTAGATTCAAATTATGCATTTATTTCTGATGTTCAATTTTTGTAAAAGAAAATTATTCTGACACCACTAACTCTATATTCTAGATCCGCTACTGCAACCAGGATCATAAAAAATTACCAGGATCCTTTCCCTGTATATTTATTACTCATATATGGGAGTTATCCCACTCGTCTCTGTGTGTGTTTGTTTGTCGGTTATGGGCTAGAAATAACATTTGTTTTCCTAACTCTTCAACATTTATAATCTTATATATATAATTATTTTATCATCCAAAAATCAATTCTCAAGCCACAATATGTGAGATACACTTTGAATACTAGTATCCTTTAATTTAATTGTGTATACGTTTATGGACACAAGAAACATGTTCAAACTTTCTAACATTTTCTAAGTTAATTACATATTAATTAGATAATTATGCGCAGTATAGGTCGATGACAATAATTTATTATCCTCTTAAATTTTAATTAGATAAAATTAACCCATATAACTATGTTTTAACCATTTTTTTATATAGTCCAAACATGTCTCATAAATAAGTACTAAAACCCTATTCTTTTATACGGTGCGGTGCACTACGGTGCGATGCCACAACTTACTATAGTACTCAATATTTTTCCACACTTCACCATACTTTGCCACAATTATTACCAATATATCTTCTCACTTTTGTCTTTCCTCATTTGTCTCTTCTACTTTCACATTCTCTAACATCAACTTCTACATCAACCACAATTTCCACAAATTTTACCATACCATTCCACACATTACTGATTTACCGTACTTTTCACAATTTTACCACACCTCACCATCTCCGCTTCTTACCAACTGCACAAAAGAACAGGGCCCAAACGATTAATTTTACAGATTTTTGGACGATAATACACTAGACTTTAAGGGTGGCAATAATGCACTGAACTTTTTTTTTCCAGACACTAATACGTTGAACTTTGAGGGTATTGGACAATAATGCACCCAGAATAATTTCAGTGGTGGTTGATTTGGTGGCGGTACTCGTGACCGGTTGAGAAAATGACGTGCAAAAAAGTTACAAAAAATTTTCATGTGAAAAAATTCACATAAGTAAAATGACTAATATATTTTTTCTGGAAAAAAAAACAACACCTGAAAGTAAGACAACAACCGTGTTAATAATTATCGGAATTGTTCCTAGTATATTATTGTTCAATATCCTCAAAGTTCATTGTATTAGAGTAAAAAAAAAAAAAAAAGTTCAGTTCATTATTGTCCAATACCTCTAAAGTTCATGTATTATCGTTCAATAATCGTAATTTTAAAGTTGTGTTCATATCATTTAACAATAGGGACAAGCTAGTCCTAGCAAATATTTATTTTGTACTGGCAAACTAATTTGGTTTAAATATATATTATATCTTTGCATAAGCAAATAATTAACTAATTGAATTAAATTTGAATTAAAATTAATTTGTCATGTTATGTAGAAATTTTTATTCCATATTCGAATATTAACTTTACAAAATTAATTTTGACAATATTTATACAATAGTAATCGTTTTATACGATAAATGATTACATATATTAAGAAATTAGTAAACAAAAATTTTAAATTTGATTGCACCCAATCTTTTTTTTTATTTTTTTTATAACTAATGATAAAACGGAAGGAGTAGACCATAAGTAATTAACTAACCATCAGGAGAAGGCCCCTACGACTAAGCAAAGACCCTAAGAAAGAAGCTTCCAAGTATGAGCAACGCATTTACGTAAGAAACTTGCGGAAATTAGCAGGCTTGATGTGACAGTGACAACCAGAGTACATCTAGAAACCAGCTTGCATTTTACGTTCCAGGGCCCCACTTTTTTTCTTTTTTAATGGATTTTCTTTCCAGTCCTCGTATGCTTCCTGTTCAACAAGAGAATAAAAGTCTTCTAGATTGTATGAATATTTTGTACCTATTGTTGTTGTGGGTGAACAGGCAATATATATAAATTGTCATGCTACCTGCTCCCGTCAGATGCCATATATATGTGACTTAAAATCTAATACAATACAATATCAATAACACGGATGTCCAGAAGATGAAGCATATTTCAGTTTTGTATCTACAGGGTCTCATGGTGATTCTTATTTGTTGGGCGTACCTGGGGGAGAATGTTTTAGTGGAGGCCAGAGATTTTCCTCAGTCTCCTCCATTGATGGAGCAGCGTCCCTCTGCAGCAACTACGATGTCAGGGAACTCATACTTTCTCGGGACGCTTGGTGTTGTGTGCAAATGCTGCAATCCTGCTGGTGGCGAATGCACAACCTTCTCGGAAGGGTCGTGTGCTAATCTCCAGTGCTCACCTTGGAAATTACCTTGGAAATTTCATTAACTTTTTGTATAAATAGAATTAGATATACACATATATATTTGGTATCATATGGTCGTAACTTGTATAGTTGTATGTATTTAGGGTATGCTAAATTTATGGGTAATCTCAATTTACCAAAATTTAGCAGTTTTTTGTCTAAATTTTCTAAAATTTACAAGTAACAGTCATATGAGTATATGACTTACAGTTTTGGATCCTCTTTTCTGTTATCATACCAAAATTTGAGTCCTGTAAATAATATATCAGTAATAACACTATGCATATATAGTAAAGTTGTATTTCTGGGTAAGAGAATATTTATTTGTTGTCTCAAATACTCCCTCTGTCACTTTTTATTAGAAAATTGCTCAGGTGTTGAGTTAAAAAATGACTTTGGCACTGTTATTTGGTTAGGTTGGATATAACTCTCCCTATTTATCTTAATTTATCCAAACCTAATAGAATTCCCCAAAAAAACATTCATTCTAAAAACACACTTCCCAAAAAAAAAAAAATCATAACTTATCCTAACTTATCCCAACTTATTCATTCAAACCTAAAACTAATCTAACCAAAGAACATAGACTTTATACTAAGTTATTTTTATTATCATTAGGTGTTGTCATCAATCAAAATCCATTTGACAATAAAATATTTACAGTTTGGTGATTTGTATAGGTCCCATACCTATTGCGTAGGTGTAATGATTTTAAATGAATGTTTAATTTTTAAATAGAATCAATTGTTTCTCAATAAGACAAATATAGTTGAAAACTACACTCTGCTTGTTAGAGTACTTACCCAAATAAAATCATATTTAATCTATAGAACGTGTGTTTTAATAATGAATTAAATACCAAAAAGATTATATTTATGCATTAGAATACCTACTTTAACTCTAAAGGGAGTATATCGGTCATATATAATTAACTAGACTCCAAAGACAGAAAATAAACTATATATGCATGCAATAATATAAGTTTCAACCTATAACTCTCTTACAAATGATAATGAAAGAACCCTTGAGGGGGGGTTTAATAGGTTTGTTACAGAGTTCTGCACTTATAAACACAAGGACGTTAATAGCACTTGATTGAACTGATAAGTTGTATGATGAGTCTTTTGTGACTGTTGGATGTTGTGATATGAGCTCCTTGAATAGATCATACATTTTTTTTGGTCGTCATTGTTTGTTCGAGGAGTCTATTGGGATATCGAATTTGTCATTGTTCGTTACACCATTGATGCTTTCATTACCCCGAAGCTATGTTGATGCCCTTATGCCCCTCATTTGGTGTTTCCTACACCGTGTCCTTCCTATGCCTATGAAACCACCATTAAACCACAAAAACAAAACCTGGGTGGGAAGTGAGTTGAGGAACCTTCTCATGTTGAGCGAAACACGGGAAGAGTGCGCTCTTGGTGAGGACGAGCTACCTTTGGCTTTGTCATTACCTTGTAGCGACCCAAGTGAGAATGAGAGTTCCCAAACACCACAAAAATTCCTTTTTCCGTCCCTTAACCCCTCACCTCCACAAAACAAGCCTCCAACCTGCTTCTTTTATTTGGATGATGGATATATAGTGGGTTCCGAAGCTTGTTGGGTGCCTCGTGTGATTGTTCATGGTGGCCGGGATGTTTGGAGCTCTAGGGTGCCAAGTTGTGGAGAGGGCCTCGATTTTTACTCCCAAGAGTTGAGGGCAACTCTTTTTCAAGAAGGGGAGTATGGAGCGTATCAGGCGAGGACCCAAACTTCGAATTATGTGTTTGCAAAACCTTCCCACACTACCTTTAAGAATCACGAGCGAACTCACTCCAAGGTCGGGTGTGGGGTGCATTTTAAGGTGGACCCGCGACCCTGTAGGCGTGGTTTGATCGGTATCGGGTGTGGCATCCACTACAAATGGGATCCCGGACCATAGGAGTCGAGCTACGGGTCCTCATCGGGACCTACTTCGGGCCTTTAAAAGGGTTCGGAGTCCTTCGGCAAGAATAAGCGCAAACGAGTCAGCATGGGTTGTCGGAATGGACGGGCATTCACGTTTTGGGCCATAACTCCTTCAATATAACTCTGATGGGTCTCAAATTTGGGAGCTTAAAGTACACACTGAGAGCTTTCCAACGATATCTTACGGGCCTAAAACAGAGTCTAGATGAAGAAGTTATGCACATTTGAAGACGGCAGAAAAGCTGCCCAGATCGTCACGCCCGCTACCCTCAGTGGTAACGCCCGTGACGACTCACGGCAGTTTCATTTTTTGGTTTGGAAGCTTCGTCACGCCCGCGACAACCAATGGTCACGCCTGTGACCCTGCTTGCCCAGGTCGTCACGCCCATGACGACAGGCGTCACGCCCGTGACGAAACTGTTTTGCGCGTGATGATTGTGTTAAACGCTATGTTTAATGTTTTAATTCCCCATTTGTATAAATACCCCCTTAGCTTATTTTCTAGGCAGCTTTTGATGATTATGAACATGCTTATGCATTAGTTAGGGTTTCTCTAAGTTTTCTCTCAAAATCTAGATTACTTTATCCATTGATTAATGGTGGTGTTTCTAGTCATTCCTTTATTGATCATTTGGTGGATTCTTCCTTTATGATGGTCATGGTGGGGTGTTAGGCTTTGGTGGTGGAATCTCCTTTATCCAAGGTCATATCCAATCCCTTTGGTGTTCAAGGTTATTGATATTAGTTGATTTTGGTTATTATTCTTGTTATTATTCAAGTTCAAGGCTATTGTTGCGAAGTTCAAGCATGGGTGATTGAGATGTTCATCTTTCTCCCCTTATTCTATTGTTTATGGATTTCTTTCATCTCTTCTACAACAACTCAAGCTAAGTCTTCAATCTCTCCCACCGCGCCCTGCTCCAGAAACTTAACCTCCAAAGCCGTGCGCCGGAGCGTCTCCCTAGTCAGCCTCAACAAAATCCTAAGGGACACCTCAACGCCATAATTTTGAGAAGTGGAAAAGAGTTGGAGGGCCCTAAAGGTGGCGTGCCGCAAGAAGAAGTGGGGGATGAAGTGGAAGTCGAGGATATCACTCATGAAGAGGAGGGAGTTGGAGTGCAAGGACAAGATTTGTGATGAAGGAGTTGAGGAGCCTAGTGATGAAAGAGGAATGAAAAGGAAAGAGGCGGTGACCGAGATTGAGCAAGAGCCAATTCTTCAACAAAAGAGGCCCTTTCAACCACCCATACCGTTTCCCCAATGGTTTGCCAAGCAAAAGGAGGATGCCAAGTTCTCCAAATTTCTGGAAATCCTCAAGAAACTCCATGTCACTATCCCATTTCGAGAGGCTATCTCCGACATGCCTTCCTACACTAAGTTCTTGAAGGATCTTCTATCGAATAAAAGGAAGGTGATGGAGCATGCGACGGTCTCATTGACCGAGGAGTGCAGTGCGGTGATTGAAAACAAGCTACCTCCCAAGCTTTCCGACCCCGGAAGCTTCTCAATTCCATGTTCTGTCGGAGATATGGCCATTAGTAAGGCCCTTTGTGATTTGGGGGCAAGTGTAAGCGTTATGCCCTATTCGATCTGTAAGAAGCTACACATGGGGGAGTTGAAGCCCACAATAATATCTTTGCAAATGGCCGATCGATCGATTCGCCGGCCCTTGGGAATCCTCGAGGACGTGCCGCTCCAAGTCGGCAAGTTCTATATACCGTGCGACTTTGTGGTTTTGGAGATGGCCGAGGACGCCCAAATCCCAATCATTTTGGGTTGTCCTTTCCTCGCAACAGCGGGAGCTATGATCGATGTGAAGAATGGGAAATTATCTCTTCACATCGGCGACGAGAAGATCGAGTTCAACTTACAAAGCTCCGTCGCTACTCCATTGATCAATGAATCATGTTACCAAGTCGATATCATCGATGAAGTCGTTGAGGAAACCTCGGTCCTCATTGGGCTTTTGAGGATCCATTGGAAGAAGCCTTGTTAGAAGCATTTGAGCCGGAATCATTGGAAGGGGATGCGACATCCTATGTGGCTATTTTCAATGGGCAACCGAATTTTGAAGAACCTTGCATGATGGAAGCCTTCACTTCCGGGATCTTTGAACGAGAGGCGGCGTGGTATACTACTCTCCTCAACAATGCACCGACAAGCAATGATCCTTTCGTTGAGTGGGAGGAGATTTCAAGTGTGGAAACACGGTCGCCGAAGGAAAAACAATTGCCAACTCCGGAGCTAAAGCCTCTTCCCCTAAGTTTAAGGTACGCTTTCTTAGGACCTAATGAAGCCTATCCAGTCATAGTCAATGCAAATCTCGATGGCACCCTACTTGAAAAGTTGTTGACCGTTCTTCGAAAATACAAAGGGGCCATCGGATATTCGATTGATGATTTGACCGGATTGAGTCCCTCTATTTGCATGCATGAAATTGACCTTGACCTAGATGAAAAGCCCTCTAGGCAACCCCAAAGGAGACTTAATCCAAATATGCAAGAGGTAGTAAAAAAGGAGGTCCTTAAGCTTCTTGAGGCGGGTATAATCTATCCTATAGCTAATAGTGAGTGGGTTAGTCCTGTCCAAGTGGTGCCAAAGAAGGAGGGAATGACGGTAGTGATGAACGATAAGAATGAGTTGGTGTCTACAAGAACCGTGACGGGGTGGAGAATGTGTATCGACTATAGAAACCTTAACAAAGCTACCCGAAAAGATCACTTCCCATTGCCCTTTATGGATCAAATGTTGGAATGATTAACTGGCCATCCTTTTTATTGTTACTTAGATGGTTTTTCTGGGTTCTTCAAATACCCATCCACCCTAATGACCAGGACAAAACCACATTCACATGCCCTTACGGTACCTTCGCCTATCGAAGGATGCCGTTTGGGTTGTGTAATGCCCTGGGTAAGTTCCAACGATGCATGATGGCTGTTTTTTCCGATTTGATTGAGAAAGTCATGGAGGTTTTCATGGATGACTTCTCGGTATACGGTAACACCTTTGAAACTTGTTTGCAAAACCTTGAAATGGTGTTATCGAGATGCCTTGAAGTCAATCTTGTTCTGAACTGGGAAAAGTGTCACTTCATGGTCCCGAAAGGGGTGGTTCTAGGCCATGTTGTGTCACAACGAGGTATCGAGGTTGACCGGGCAAAAGTAGAGGTCATTGAAAAGTTACCGCCCCCGACCACCGTCAAGGGGGTGAGGAGTTTCCTTGGTCACGCCGGTTTTTACCGCCGGTTTATCAAGGATTTCTCCAAAGTACCAAGACCTCTCACTCAACTCCTAGCCAACGATACCCCTTTCATATTTTCTAACGATTGTGTTGGAGCTTTTGCTAGGTTGAAGCAAGCCCTGATTAGTGCGCCGATCCTACAACCACCAGACTGGCTCTTACCCTTTGAAGTGATGTGCGATGCGAGCGATCTCGCTATTGGGGCTGTCTTGGGGCAGCGGAAAGATAACAAACCGTACGTGATACACTATGCAAGCCGGACCCTCGACGACGCCCGAAGGAACTACACGACTACCGAGAAGGAGTTGCTCGCAGTTGTTTTCGCCATCAAGAAATTCCGGCCCTACTTGTTGTGTTCGAAGGTGATTATCTTCACCGACCATGCGGCTCTTCGATACCTCCTTGCGAAGAAAGATGCGAAGCCCCGGCTCATAAGATGGATACTTCTCCTTCAGGAGTTTGACATTGAGATCAAAGACAAGGCCAGGGTGCAAAACGTTGTCACCGATCACCTTTCTCGGATCGTGGTAGAGCGCGATGATACACCCATTGATGACACCTTCCCCGATGAGCATCTTTATGTCACAATCGCCATCAACCTCCCTTGGTATGCTGATATAATCAACTACTTAGCCGCCGGCTTATTGCCCTCGAAATATAGCTACCATGAGAGGAAGAAGCTAATGCACGATACAAAGTTCTACCATTGGGATGATCCGTTCTTATTCAAGTCTTGCAAGGACGACATCTTTAGGAGGTGCATTTCAGAAGATGAAGTAGAGCGTGTCCTAGCCCATTACCATGAGCTTCCTTGCAGAGGCCACACCGGTGCTTCAAAAACCACCGCGAAGGTCTTACAAGCGGGCTTCTTTTGGCCCACTCTTTTTCGCGACGCGGACAGACACGTTCGGGCATGTGATCGATGTAAAGAACCGGCAACCTCACACGAAGGCAAGAGATGCCTCTCAACTACATCTTGGAGATTGAGGTCTTTGACGTCTGGGGCCTTGACTTCATGGGCCCTTTCCCATCCTCTAAAGGTAACTTGTACATTCTTGTCGCTGTGGATTACGTATCGAACTAGGTTGAGGCAATTGCAAGCGCTACGAGCGACTCGAGGGTGGTGATGAGGATGTTCAAGAAGATCATCTTTCCAAGATTTGGGGTGTCGAGAGTGATCATCACCGACAATGGTTCTCACTTCGTGGAAAAGAAGCTTGGTGCACTTTTGACAAAGTATGGGGTGAAGCACAAAAGAGGTCTCACATACCACCCACAAACGAGTGGGCAAGCCGAAATTTCAAACCGGGAAATCAAGTTCATCTTAGAGAAGACCGTTGCAAAGTCAAGAAAAGATTGGAGTGATAAGCTAGATGACGCCTTATGGGCCTACCGGACGACATTTAAAACACCAATAGGGACAACTCCCTTCAAGTTGGTGTATGGGAAAGCATGTCATCTTCCAGTGGAGCTCGAGCATAAGGGTTGGTGGGCCTTGAAAGCTTTGAATTTCGATAAAAAGCCTCTAGTGAGAAAAGACTCCTCTAATTGAATGAACTTGAGGAGATACGAGTTGATGCTTACAACAACTCCAAGATCTTCAAGGAAAGAACAAAGAGGTGGCACGACAAAAGCATAGCCAAGAAAGAACTTTGTGAAGGAGAACTCATGCTTTTGTTTAACTCGAGGATGCGGCTCTTCTCCGGGAAGCTCCAATCAAGATGGTCGGGACCAATTCGGATCTTCAAAGTGCATCCATTTGGGGTATTTGAACTTGAAGGGAAAGACGGTGAGACATTCAATGTCAACGGACTGCGGCTCAAACCGTACATAAAGGGAACGGAGCGACCGGAGGGATACACTTGCACCCTCCGGGACATCAAGGAGAATTGAAGGGATTGAGGTCGAGCTCAAGACCTTAAAAGAGCGCTTCATGGGAGGCAACCCGTGTTTGTAATTGAGGTATTAGTTCTAGGAAAAAGAAAAGAAAAAAAAGAAAAGAAAAAAAGAAAAAAGAAAAAACAGAGAGAGAATGGAGAGTTAGGAGTGAAAGGATGTGAGTGAAAAAGAAGAGAGTTGAAAAATTGGGGGTTAATTTTGAAGGAGTTTTTTGTGAAAAAATAGAAGTGAGTTGATCTTTGGTTTGAGTAAGTGGGTAGAGTTGAGTAATTGGAGTGTTTTGGTCTATTATTGTGAGGGAGTTTGAAGATAAATTGAGAATGGTGAGGTTTGGAGGGAGTGCACGGGATATTTCAGGCAGAAGTGCACAATCGTGCCGTTCAGTGACGCGATCGTGCACCGGCAAGTGCGCAGAAAGCAGAAGAAAAGCAAGGAAAGTGCACGATCGTGCAACATTTTGGCGCGATCGTGCCGATTCTCCAGAAGGTAGGTCATAATCGTGCAATCCTAGCGCACGATTGTGACGATCGAAATGCCAAGATTAGAAAAGAAAAGTGCACGATTGTGAGGAACATCAGCACGATCGTGTAGATTTGGCAGCACCTAGGTCATGATCGTGCCGATTTTCCTCACGATCGTGCCGTTCACGATTTTTGTCAGCGCTCAAGGTTTTTCAGAACCGCACGATCGTGCTGATTTTCCGCACGATCTTACCGATTGCGATTTCCAGCAGCTGTTCGGCCTTTTAAACCAAATTTTCACCCCACAAACCCTCATTTCTTCACCTATTCGTGCCTCCATTCACTCTCACTCTCACTGTCCTCTCAAACCCTAGCCGCAAAGTCCTGAAAATCATCCTTCATCTCTGAATTTCCCCCATTCTCATCCTCCCTAAACCCTAATTTCTCCATTCTCACTCTCTTTCTCAAACCCTAACCTCACATCTCCATCTCCACTCTCCATTTCCCCATCACCACCATCCTCACTCATCACTTTTCAAACCCTAACCCTCACCATCGTGCTAATCCCTCACCCCTCATAAATCCTTCCACTTCTTCCACTAATTCAAGCACCCATACCCTTTTCCTCCCTCAAAAAGCCCTAATTTCTCTCTCTAACATCACTAACTCCCTCATCTTGGTGAGTTAGGGAATTAGAGAAAGAAATTCTTCCCATCCTTCTTCTCAAGGCAAGTGTTCAAGGTCTTCAAGTCAATGGCGCCCAAAAGGAGTGCTAGGTCAGGGGCTTCTTCATCAACTTCACAACCTCCCCCACCGAAACGAGGTAAATCTGAAGAACAACCTCTAGATTATGACCAAAATGCTAGAATCCAACTCCGTAATGATGACCATAGGAAGAGGTACGAAGCTTTCAAAACTAGAAAGATTTGTGTACCCAATGTTTATCATGAGTTGTCTTGCGAAAACATGGGAATCAGACCGGCTTTGGAAAGGTTTTTTGATGTTTTGAGGTGGGGAGAATTCAAGAACATTGACCATCCCATCTTTGGGCAAGTTGTTCTCGAGTTCCTTAGTTCTCTTGAGGTGGAATCTGCCATGACTTTTGTAGCTTCCCTGTCTTTCAAAATCGATAAAACTGAGTTCAACTTGTCCTTTGATCAATTAAACTCGTTGCTTGGATTGCCCATTGAGGGAGAAACATACATAAAATGCAAACACCTTGACACCAATGACGTTGTCAAGAAGCTCACGTGTAAAGCATGAAAGGAATGAGAAAAAGATCGGGCTGGAAACATCATCTATCATAACCCCCGCACCACAAAAGCCTCCGACCTTTGCAATCCCACCATCCGCTATTTCCATCGCCTCATCGCTAATTCGGTGTGCTGGAGGCACGACGGGCGTTAAAACCTTCGTGGGGACGATCTCGCGGTTATCTTCCGCACTTTAATTAACAAAAAGATCAACACGGGATCGTATATAATGCACCAACTGCATGAGATTAGCCGGTTGACCAGTGCTCGTCGCGTCATTGGAATGGGGCACATCATTTGCCACATTGTCGACTGTGTCAGGATGGGTGCATACATGCGTCGACGCCCGCCTCAAATCCACTGTGAGCCCCTCGATATGGTTGTACTCGTGAACATGCGGATTATCAAGCAAGCTAACCGGGGATTCTCCTACGTCCATGGGAGCAACCCCGAGATCTTGCTCTTCCTTGGTCCGCAACGTGAACAGTGGATCGACCCGTCCGACAAGCGCAATTGGTCTTGTGATGCGAGGGACGAAGAGGAAAGTCAAGAGGAGGTGGAGGAAGAAGAAGAAGGTGAGGAGGAGGAAGAGGAAGAAGGTGAGGAGGAGGAAGAGAAACAAGAAAAGGAGGTAGGAGGGCATGGGAATCCGTCCTACCTAGAAGCCATCAATGACTTATCCGCTCGCTTCGGCCACTTCGAAGTGCAAACATCGGCGCGACTTGATATGCACTCTGAAAGACTCGACGGCCTCAACGCTCATGTTGAATCGGGCTTTACGAGGATAGACCATATGCTCCAGCAACAACAGCAAATCCTTTTCGACATAAGTTATGGCTACTATCAAGTTGGCGGACTACAAGCTCCCCCGGGTTGGTATCCTCCGGGCTACCAACACCAACCACCGCCCCCTTTGGGGCCCGGCGATATGTAAGTTTCCCCGCCCCCACCCTGTTCTCCTCAAGGATTATTTTCATTTTAGTGTGGGGGGGGTCATATGGTCAGTTGGGAGTTTAAGTCTTTCGGTTATTGTGGCTTAGTGAGGCATGTTCCCTTCCCTCCATCAGTATTTCCAAAGTTTTTTGCATGAGGTTTGAGGTATTTTTGTTGTGTGGTGATCGACGATGATTTGAGTCTCGAATAATGTACATTTGTATATATCTTGCATGTAGTTGTTTTCTTCTTTTTATTTGGCTCACTTGAACCACGTTTCTTAACTTTTTTCGCATTAAGTTTAGTGCATATAGGCTAGCTTTGCATTGATTTCTTAACCTTGGTTTTCTTCTTTGTTTATTCGTGGATGGCCGGTCTTTGTTTAACAATGTGGATCCTTGGTAAGATCGTTCCAATCCTCTCTTTTCTTTCTTTAATTGTGTTTTGATTTTTGTTTTGCATGCTTGTTTTTATACTTTGGTGGCACACCCTTATTGTGCGTTGTGTTGGGATCTCTTGCTGTTGGAGCCGTGTGGTTTCGGGTAGCCACCATTTTTACTTGCTAGTTGTCTTGGGTTGCTTTCTTTTTGTGGGTTTCCCTACCTTTCTTTTGTGACACCCTCCCACAATGCGGACATTGTGGTGCTTTAAGTGTGGGGGGGAGAGCAATTTCATGTTCAAGGGTGGACAACCTAGTTTTTCTTAGTATTTTCTAGGAAAGAAAAAAAAACGAAAAAGACGAAAAAAATATATAAAAATTTTAGAACGTCGTTAGGTCAGGTTAGGCAATCCTCCAGTGATGATTGTAGGCTAAGTAGTGCCTCTTGTAGCTTGGTTTAACCTTTGCATAGCCGACTGTGATTCAAAGCTTTTGAAAAGAATTTTCGAAAACATCTTGATTTGGGATTGCATTTTGATAGTAAAGATCGATAGCCCTTCTTGACCCATTGATGTGAGCTTTGCGCATGAACGTTTATGTTCTCTGGTTGGTTGTTGAGCACAAACCCGTGAGACTACTAAGCCAAAACGACTAATCATTTTTATTAGTCTCGTATCCCCATGTGTGACTCAACCTTGGTTGCGATCTCTAGAACTTGCTTTTCATCTCTTTGAAACTTTATTTTGCATCATGCATTGACAACATGATTGAGGCATTCACTCTTGCTTATTATAGCTACATAGCCAGATAGCCACCCGAATCATGTAATTTCCCGCCTTTAACCCTTCTTTTAGCCTTTGTTTACTGCGTCCTTGAAATAAACCGAAATTCCAACCCTTGGCCAATTATTTATCTTCCTATCCTAAGCCATTGCTTGGAGTTTATGGAGTGCGATTAACAGGGTTACTTGTGAATACATTCATAGAATGGTATATTGGGAATTTCATGAATAGGAAGTGATGGGTTGTTCTCACTTATGTCGTTTCAATATAGCTTGATTATGCTAATGGAAACCGCCGAGTCTTGTGCTGAATTTTGTATATAATCTTCACTTTATTCATACGCTTCGGAAAAAAAGAGAAAAGAGAAAAAAGAGAAAAAAAGCAAAAAGAAAGAAAGCAAAAATCGAAAAAAAAGAAAAAAGAAAAAAAGAAAAAAAAGGAAAAAAGGGAAGCAAAAGTGTGACGGCAAATGAGGAATCTAGTATTGAGGTGGTTTCCAATAAATGTTTCGGGTTGATTATGATTGCTTATGGGTGAGTAAGGTTCGATAACATTGCGTGATTTTGGCGAAGTATAACTCCAAGCTTGGCTTCGAGCTCCACTTATCAAAATACTTTCCGTCCCTTACCCGTATCCTTAGCCCTGTTACAACCCCTTCAAAGACCTCTTGATTGTCATTTGCATTTTGCATATTGCGGCAGAGAATTGAGATGATTAGCAAGCATATGGTAGATTGTTTCCCAGGCTAGAATATTGAGAGAACCAGACATCGTTTCCATTTTCAAAACACATGAGAGGAGTGTTTCCACATCCCCAAGAGTGAGGCTTGCTCTCGACTAACTTAGTTTCATACTCTTACATGTGCTTCCTCACTGATTCGGTGACGGAGGGGTGATTGATTTGATCTTGATGGTGTAACTCCCCTAAATCCTTTTCGAAATTTTCCCTTTGTCTTGTGTCGAATTATCTTAATCGCTTTTGGTTGTGCTTTGGTTAGGCCTAGTTACTTGAAAGTCCTGCTAACGCTTACCAGAGGAGGCTTGTACATAGATTGGTTGGGTTTTCTCGCGTTTTCCCTTTTCTCTTCTTTCGTGTCCTTTTCTCAAGTTTAGTAGGCTTGGTGCATATGCTAAATGAACCCGTTGCCTCCCACGAAAGCGGAGTAGCTGTTTAGGTGGCAAGTTTTGTCTTGTTTTGCTCGGGGCGAGCAAAAAGCTAGTGTAGGGGAGTTGATTAGGCTCATTTTTTAGCCTTATTTATACCACCATGCTTGGTCTTTTAGCTCGTTTTCCACGCTTTTAAGGCCGCTTATATTATGTTTTCCCTTGTTTTGTAGGCCTTGAGTGCGAGACCCAAAAGTCCCGGGAAAAGAGCGAGAGGCTGGCCCGGAACTCAAAGTTAGATGCCGAGATCATGGAAGAAGTCGGGAGCCTAGAGGAGTCAAAATGGCCAAGATATCAAAGAAAAAAGGGGGCATGATCGTGCAGCACATCGGCACGATCGTGCAGTCCCCTCTGCTCTGAACAAGCCCTGGCCAGAAAAGGGCACGATCGTGTCATAATTCAGCACGATCGTGCCGAGCTCCCTGTGAAGACCAAGTTTGTTCAGCGAATGAGCACGATCATGCAGTCCCAGGTGCACGATCGTGCACCACCTTCTGGAAGATCCGCACTGAAATAACCCTAGTGGGGGGTGATTAGGGTTATGTAAAAAATCTGCACTTCAATCAACACGACTAGGTTAATATCACTTTTATATAATGAAAAATATTTCTTTATTAGGGAAACAAAGTGCTTGAAATAAGGAGGTTACAACTCAGCTATTTTGAGGATTTTGAGGTGCTCAAACAGCTTACTAGGACAGAAGACTTGGCAGTCGCCTTTTGTTCTTGAGCCCTCACAGAAGGGGCAGTTACAGACAGAAAAGTGTTTCAACGTGAGGCTTCTTCATCACTTCAATTTCTCGACCCTAGAGGTCCTCACCAGTGCCCTCACTGGTTACACACAAACTCACCACTTACAAAGAATGGCTACACTTAGAATATCAACAAAATATTCCTACACTCAGAACTTTCTCACACAAAGTTCCTACTCAGATTTACTTGCTTGGAAATCCACACAACAAGAGAAGTCATCGATTGGTATATATACTGAGGCAACAACGACTCCTTGATCTTGAGGGGATAATTTCCCTTTTGTGAGTTATCTTCTCAATCTTCCATATAACTTCAATATCCTTGATTTGCACTACAACAAAAGTAGTCTATTGTAACACTCAATATAGTAACACTTAAAATAATTGTTACAATAGACTGAATAGGGTATCTATAGCAACATTTAGTAAAAATGTTGCATAAAATGTAACCTAAGGTAACACTTTTTCAAAAGTGTTACCTAAGATGAACTATTGCATCACTTTTTAAAAAAGAAGAATAAAAAAATGGTTGAATTGAGGCGCATTCTCAAAATTTAAACTTTAATCAAAATTTTTTATTTCCCAAAATTTTTCCCTCCAATCATTTCTTTCTAAAATTTTCCCAAATAAAAATCCCCCCTCCCCTCCTTACTACTCTCCCCGTTAACCTAATTTTTTCCAGGGCTCCTAGTCACTGGACTCCCTCTCCTCCATCAATTGTCCACGCATCTGCTTCTAGCAACCTCCATTGAGTCACGCACAGAGCGACAAGGGAGAGAAGAGACGGGAAAAATGTGTTGTCGTTGAAGTATCGTCAAGTGCAGCCGCGACAATCGTCCATGCATCTGCTTCTCGTACGTCTTTCTCTCGTTTTTTTGTCTATCATCTCCCCTTCTTCCTAATTCCTTCCTTGAATCAATTGATCTTCCTCTTATCGATTCTATTCCATTAATAGTTTTAGATGCAATGTCTTCCCATCGAGTCTCCTTTTTTCTATGATTTGCGCAAACTATTTTTTACCGCACATATAAGAGGCAGTTCTAGAGTTCGGTTTCGTATTACCCTGCTAGTTGGTACCAGAATTCGGTGTCAGTTGTTGGTTATTGGTGATTGGTGTATGGAATTTCTAGTTTACCTGGTATTAGGGTTTATAAGTTAGTTTTTAGTTTCTAGGTGTTAGCTTTATGAACGGTAGTGTTGAAGCTTATATGCAGTTATGTTGGTTTACTGGTTAATGGTTGTACTCGTTTATTTGTGTTATTGGTATGGCTTGATTACGCTTGGTTAAGCTTTGAAGATGCGTATCTTGTGGCCAACTATTTGAGCATTTGTAACTAGGATTCTGTGCATATTTCGAGTTCAGATGCTAATTTCTTTGCATATTTCGAGTTCAGATGGTAAGTTGACTTTTGCTTCTGGATGTGCTGTGTTTGGGCATTTGAGACCTTTTCACTTTTTAATTTATGGTTTGTTTGTCTCAATAATTGGATGTGCTATATGATATCTAATTGACATGAGTTTCATGTTCAAGTTTTGATAGCCATTTTACTGATGCTTGAGACCATACTTTGCTAGATATTTTTAAGTGGAAAAAGTAGTGCATCCAATAGCTATGTCATTCATGGATGTACCCTAGTGAAAAGGAGCTTTGTATGTGTGTGTGTGTGTTTTCTTTGGGGATAGGTTGGGGGGAGGGGGTGTGATTAAGAAGAAAGGGCCATAACTCTTGCTCCACCATTTTCACAAGGCGGCCATGCCAAAGATCGCCTTGAACGCTCCATCTCTACTCTCTCTCTCTTCACTTTTATCTCTCATTTTCCTCTTACTCATGCAATGGATTTAGAGGAGCAGGGTTTAATTTTTGCTTAACATATGTAGCGACTGCTCCTGAAATGGATTCCATCTTGCTTCGAGTTGAATTTTCAAGCACGCAGCTCGCTTGTTCAATGTTATCACCTTGTTGGGGTTATTCCCATTCAGAAGCAAATTTTAAACAAGCTACTTGATTTCACTCAGTTTGCTACAATTTCTAGCATCAATTCTGTTTCTCCAGCAATCGATATGTCTCTCGGGCATCTTTCTCGGTTCTGGTTCGCATCTATGTATGTCTATGCTTCTCACTCTTACGATTTGTGCTTCTCATGTTTTGCCTTGCTCTTACCTCGTCTTCTGGAACCCTTGTGGCTTTTAATGTTTAATTTGTAGAAAATTTGTAGCTTTTAGTTCATTACTCCCTGCCTTGGAGTGTCGCCTCCACTAAATGTAAAAGAACCACCACAGAACCAGTAGTAGTAGATACATCAGTGCAAGATTTGGTATGTTGCTTAAAGCTAATTTAGTTCTTTTTGGGGTGCTTTGTGTGTGTGTGTGTGGGGGGGGGGGGGGGGGTATTAAATTTGGGGTTTGAATTTGTGTTTTGTGCCAATGCAATTTCTTCACTTGAATTGGATTTTAGGTTTGTGATTTGGGAATTTTGTTAATTTGTTTTTTCTGTTGTAATGTTTGTAAATTATAGTTTGCATATTGGCTTTGTTAAGAATGAATAATTTCATTGTGGAACATATGTAGAAACTTTTTGTGGATTATACTCATGCAAGAATAATTTCATAGTTCCTATCTGTAGAATGAGATTAGACTCATGAATAATTTCACAGTGTTTCTGTAACTCTGTCCATTTCCAGTATATTAATGGATTGCCCATTATCTACATAAAAAGAAAAACTAAGTCGAACTGCTGTCAGAATGACTTGTGCAATAACACATCTGAACAAGTGATAAGATGCACTAGGAATGTTTCTTTAACTAAGCTGATTAATGTCATATCCCCCCGCCCCCTTCAAACCTTCTATTTGGTGGCATTTTCATGGAATTTTCCTCCTCTCTTTGGCTATTGATTAGAAAGCTGTCTGATATCTGGTAGGAATTTATTATGTTTGATTCTTTGTCATGTAAAATTATTATGGGATGGTTTATCTGGATATTCTTGTATGTCTTTGTGGGTTTAGGGTTTCTCTGACTTACTTTTTTTTTTTTTTTGTTTGCTTAGCTTGACATGTTTGGTCTTTGCATTGGTTGTATTAGTCCTTTTCAATGTTATTAGAACCTATTGTTTTGAGATATAGAATGCTGAGTATGAAAGGAATTGGGTTAGTTTACTATGGTTAAAGTACTAAAAGTGTGACATTTATCTCTTGATCGAGTAGACAAAGCTCTACTGGGCATAGTCAAATTTGCCCCAAATTTATAGATTAACTGTCAATTTTGAGAATATGATTAGGGCTGAATTTTATCCATGACTAGTTCTACTAGGCATAATCAGATTTGCCCCAAACTTGTGGTGCCTTTAGTTTTTGGTTGTAGATGATTTGGTTTTTGGTACTTAGAAAGTCAGCCATGGACAGTTTTTTAACTAATTAATAATATAATTATTGGGCATAATTAGTTACTAATGGTTTGGACAGTTTTTTCTAGGGCAAAATTCACCATTAGGTACAGGGAGTAATTAGTTATTGACAGTTAATAATTAGTACTCCCTCCGTCCCATATTAATTGACACTTTAACTAATTTATTTTGTTCCAAAATAATTGTCATTTTTCTATTCTCAATACCTAATTCAATTATTTTACATTATTTATTAGAGAGAGAAAAATCAAATACAATTGAGGTTTGGTAGTTATTATAGTTTTATATTGGTATGTGTGAAAATTCTAATTCCGTCAATTAGTTTGGGACGGAGGGAGTAATATAATTACTTGGCATAATTAGTTACGCTCTTCTCTTCAAAATAGTTTCTATCGATTGTTTGGACAGGGTCATCCAAGCAGTGTGACTTCTATTAATGGTGAATTATGTTAATACTACTACTTTCATCGGTGACTTAAGATGTTAGGTGTTGTAATTGTGTAGTTTAATGATGTTTAGTATGGCACTACTACTTTGCAATAGTGTGCATGTTTATGTAATTGTGTTTACTTGAACTTGAAGGCTGATGCACTTCACATATCAAATTTTTTTGTCATAGCTTCCCAACAAATACTACACATTTCATATTTAAGGGTTATTTGTCACTACCTTCATATTTGTCTAGTATGGCATTACTTTCATATTTAAGAGTCATTTGTGATAACATCTCGATTATACTTGACATATCTTTTTTTTTTTTTGTCTTACAGGTTATTTTTGTTGATGTTAGATATTGATTGAAGATCAAGTTTAAGTTCAAGCTCAAGGATCGGTCATATTCATTACTTTTTGTCCATATTTTGTGAAGTTATATAGAATTTTGTTGATTACGTTTAATATATAAGTCTAAATTACTCAAGTATAAAGGCCGACTTTGATATGTTTTGGAGGGATGGTGAAAGGTTCATTTAGAATAAGCTATATGTGGACCATTTAAATTTATAGTTGTAATTATACTCCAATGCTTATTCTACTTAATTTAATGATATTTATTTTATTGTATTTTGGAATTTTTTTCCACAAAATTCGTCTAAATTAAGAAATTGTTGTTGTAGAGCGAGAAAATTGTGTTACAACAGGTACAAGTCGATTGGTATATAACTTAACTTATAGAATGTTGCAATAGGTGGTGGTATCGCTGCCTTTGATAATATCTATTGCAATGTTTTTCTATAAGTGTTGCAAAAGGGTAAATATCTAAGACAACATTTCTCTTTACAAGCGTTGCAATAGCCTAAATACCTAAGATAACATTTTTTTCTAGTGTTACAATAGCCTAAATACCTATGGTAACATTTTTTTTTACAAATGTTTCAATAGCCTAAAAAGTGTTACAATAACTTATTGCAACACACATCTAATGTAACACATTGCAAAATGTTGCCATAGACCTAAGGTAACACTATTTGAGCCTCTAGTAACACTTTTGCTACGTTGCAAAAGCCATATTTTGTTACACACAAACTCACCACTTACAAAGAATGGCTACACTCAGAATATCAACAAAATATTCCTACACTCAGAACTTTCTCACACAAAGTTCCTACTCAGATTTACTTGCTTGGAAATCCACACAACAAGAGAAGTCATCGATTGGTATATATACTGAGGTAGCAACGACTCCTTGATCTTAGAGGGGATAGTTTCCTTTTTGTGAGTTATCTTCTCAATCTTCCATATAACTTCAATATCCTTGATTTGCTTCCCATAAATTGAGTTCCTGGAATAATGGAAACAATCGTTATTGCATTAATACAGAAAGAGTAGGAGGGAATATTATTTAGGGTTTTGATGGATACTTCCCTAAAATAATTTTGTCAATATTTCAAACAAAATTCTTAATGATGGCGCTGGAGCTGGAGGTTCTCGGAGCTTGCTGCGATGAGGTCCTCAATCTGGGCTTGAGTTTCTTCACGCACGATCGCGTCGCTTCACTGCACGATCGTGCCACTCCTTGCCTCTCAACAATCGCCAGAATTTTCAAACGGCGCGATTGTGCCGATCTCGGATTTCAGCCTTGTTTATGGATTCAAAACGACGCACTTTGGGATGTTTTTAGGGTACTATTTATAGATTTTTAGGGTTAAAAATCAGCAGCTTTTATCATTTCCTAGATTACTTAGTCACTCTTATTTGTATTCTCTCTAGTTTTAGCCCTAAAACCCCTTTGTTTAGAGCATTTTTAGCTTAATTAGTGTTGATCTCTCTCTACAAACCTCTCTTTTAATCTTCATTTATTGCTTTGTGCTGGTTTATTTTCAACATTTGAAGACTTTGGAAGGATATTTAAGTTATTTTGGAAGCATATATTGAAGGACAGTCATCTTAAGAAATAATTTATCTCATTATTACTGCTTTATTGCATTCCTAAGTGTTTTATGTTAGGTTTAGTGTTTTTCTTGATGACTATGAGTTGTTTTGCTAGCTTTGGTTTCAATGTTATTAGTTTAGTGCTTGTTAATATGATTAGAGGCTAAGTTTTTCTGGGCTTGGGGGTTTAATGGCCCAAAATGAAGTCTAACCATGGAGGTTTAGTGAAAGGGGGTGGTTATTCTGGGTTTAAGGATTCTCTCACCTTTTATCCTATCATTGTGGGAGGTTTGGTTGGCTGGAAAGTTGCCAAAACTCTTCTAACACATTGATTTGGGTTCTTGGTGGAGTGGTTAACCTTACTCTCATGAGAATGAGAGTTAGGTTGATTAGGGGTGTTGAACTAATTACTCCTAATTGCTTTCCTTCATGGAAATGAGGGAAAGAAATTAGGTTTCAATCTAATGTCTCCTTTGGAAGAGGTAGCTTAGAATGGTTTAAATTTATCAACAACCCATTCCTAGCCTTGTTTGATGACTCCTTCTTCCTTTATCTTCTAGGGTTAGGCTAAGTTAGGTGGCTAGAACAACCCCCGGGTCCTTCTTTATTGTGGTTTTCTCTTGAATGTTAATTTCTCGTTGGTTTAGTCTAGTTAATCTAAATCTCATATTTGGTGAAAATTTTTGTTTAATCCGAACTCTTTTGCATAAAACGGACCAAACTTGACCTAGTTCCCTGAGGATACGATAATTAAACCCCGGCTATACTATAGCTAAACAAGGTACAATAAACATAGAGGAGGGAACTCAGCAGAATCAGGACAGTGAGGTCCTTGATGACTGCTTACAAGGATAGAAATTGAGATTCAGTTTCTATTGAGAGGCCTTACATACGAGATTTTGATGAGGGGCCTCACAGATGAGGCAAAGAGAAGGGATCGACTTGACAGACGAGGCTTGTGATGAAGGGTCTCACAAATGAGGCAGAGGGAGGGTCCTCACAGACGTGGCTTGTGATAAAGGGTCTCAAAGATGAGGCAGAGAGGAGGGCCTCATAAACGAGGCATAGAAGAGGGGCCTCACAGATGAGGTAGAGAAGAACACGACGGATTACAATGGATATCAAACTCACAAAGTCTTAGTGTTTCAAGGCTTTGCTACACAACTCCTCACCAACATAATTGGCTACATAACTCACCAAGAACTTTGGTTACACCTCACCAGAAGTACCTTACTGGCTACGTAACTCACTAATGACTCATTGGCTACACTCAGAAATCTCACGAGATTTCTTTCACTCGATTACTTGCTTGGAATCGACTAATCTTCTACGAGGAGAGAAGAGCCTTTTACATAACCTGCTATTCAACATCAAAATGACTACTTTATCTTCCTTCCTTGTGTTGATGATCCTTTCCATATTTGTGTTGATCTTCTATCTTTGTTTCTTTTGGAAGCTTTAATCTTGCCAATGTAATGATATTCTTCGAGGATATATAATGGAATTAGTAGATATTTATTCAGAAAATATGTTGGAATCATTTTAGAAATTTTCAAGATAATTCACTAATTTATTCTTTCAAACATAACCTTATGGGCGTATTGGAGCTCCTAAGTGATGATGTCGAGGACATCTGTGGAGGGCATTACAGTTTCTACAATCTCCCTCTTTTTTGTTTGAAAGACAAAACTGAGCAGTGAGGACTCTAATGAGTTGGCTCCCCCTCAATCAATGCAGGAGAGATGGTGGAGGTCCTCAGAGGTGAGATGCGTTTCCACAATCTCCCCCTTGGTACAACATCTAGAATATTTTAGAGGTTGTCTCGAAACCTGCAACACTTGATAAACTTGTTAGTGCTTAGAGAGGATCCTCCCCCTCAATTCATGCCACAATTAAATTAGATCAATGAATGGATTACAGAAGATGTACCTCATAGTTTGTGCTAGATGAGAGACTGAGAAATAACAATTATAGCTGAATACATGATATCAACGTTCATGAATCACCTTGTTGCTTTCATTATCCCCCGTGATATTTTCCATAGAACAGTTAGTCTCCTCTTGAGTGGACCTGGCTCTGATACCAATTGAAACAACCCTTGAGGGGGGTTAATAGGTTTGTTAAAGAGTTCTACTCTTATAAACACAAGGACGTTAATAGAACTTGATTCAAATGAATAATACTTCTTTATTAGAGAAGCTTGAGGTACAATAGAAATAAAGGAGGTTAGGGAACTCAGCCGAATCAGGACAGTGAGGTCCTTGATGACTGCTTATAAGGACAAAAACTAAGATTTAGTTTCTCTTAAGGGGCCTCATACGAGGCTTGTGATGAGGGGCCCTACAGATGAGGCAGAGAGAAGGGGCCTCACAGACGAGGTATGTGATGTAGGGCCTCACAGATGAGGCAGAGAGGAGGTGCCTCACAAATGAGGCTTGTGATGAGGGTCCTCACAGACGAGGCAGAGAAGAGGGGCCTCACAAGTGAGGCAGAGAAGAACATGGCGGATTACAATAGATATCAAACTCACAAAGCCTTAGTGCTTCAAGGCTTTGCTACATAACTCCTCACCAACATAATTGGCTACATAACTCACCAAGAACTTTGGTTACACCTCACCAGAAGTACCTTACTGGCTACATAACTCACCAATGACTCATTAGCTATACTCAGGAATCTAGCGAGATTTCCTACACTCGATTACTTGCTTGGAATCGACTAATCTTCCAGGAGTAGAGCAGAGCCTTTTATATAACCCGCTATTTAGCATCAAAACGACTACTTTATCTTCTTTCCTTGTGTTGATGATCCTTTCCATGTTTGTGTTGATCTTCTATCCTTGTTTCTTTTGGAAGCTTTAATCTTGTCATTTGTAATAATATTCTGCAAGGATATATATAATGGAATTAGTAGATATTTTTCAGAAAATATGTTGGAATCATTTTAGAGATTTTAAAGATACTTCTCTAATTTGTTCTTTTAAACAAAACCTTCTGGGCGTATTGGAGCTCCTTAGTGATGATGTCGAGGACATCCGTGGAGGGCATGATAGTTTCTACAGTTAATTATGGTCATACAACAGTATTGAAGTTCAAAAGATATATTATTATTTGCGATTCAACATTTAAAAATTTTAGCAACAAAATCTGATATATGGAACAATATAACTTTATATCAGAGAAGAGTAGAGGTTGTGAATTCCAGAATTTGGAAATGTAGTTGAATTCAAAAACATTATCAGTTATGTTGTTGGTCATTGTTAACCCATGCAAATAATGTTGTTAACCCAACGCATATTGGGTTAACATGAACATTTTGTGGGTTAACCATCCAGGAAATTGCACGGATGTAACGTGGTTTGTAGACCTCTGTTTTTATCATTCTTCTCAGGGAGCTGGCGGCCTTGGTCATAGAAACTAGGTCAATGGTCGGGTCAAGATTGCTATGGTAAGGATATCGGTTTGAAAGGGTCACAAAGCAAGAAACAAAACTAAGGTCGGTCAAGAAATGGAAAATGGGCTTCGGAGGCTTTTCGGGATGCAAACAGGCTTACTGGGACAAATACCCACCGAGCTTCCTCTTCCGAGGATAGTTCGGATTAACTTCCCCAAAGTCCATCGACAGACCCGGGGGGTTAATGAAACGGAATTTCCTAGTTAGCTTCTATTCGCTTTCATGAATAGAATACTAACTATCCCAATTTCCACCTTCCACCTTCCAACACAAGTGTTGGATGTATTCGGGAGCTTCCGAACCCAAATACATCCCACTTGAGGGAAGGAAAGGAGTGGGAAATTGATTTCCCAACCAATTACTCACTAATATTGCTAACCCAAACCTAATCACCCATTCACACCCTTAATTACCCCCTAACCCATAGGTTTTCTAGCCACTAATCATGATTAAAACTAAGCTAACAACATCCAACCCAAACCTAAACATGATTTCTAACATCAAACAACCATAAACAAGCAAGAACAATGAAATAGCAAGCAAAGCAATTAAGAACAAGCAAAGTAATTAGCAAGGTAATTAATAAAAGAGTTAAGGGAATAGAATACTTATCAAAGTGCTGTAGATGAACAAGAGAAAGCAATAAAAAGATGGTCCAACAATCTTTCAATTGTTTGAATACCCAAATCTTCAATAACCACAAACCCTAGAATAAATCTCTCTCTAATCTCCCTCTAATCTCTCTCTAAAATCCCTAATTACAAGCTGGAAAAATTGTCTAATTCTATCCCTAGATGCCCCATAAGAAATCGTCAACAAGGAGTATATATACAAGGTAAAACCGTCGGCCAAAACGCAGCACTTCAAGCAGAAAACACGCGCAGGACATAGGGAGACCGTGGGTACGGTAAATGGGACCGTGGCTACGGTCTCCCAAGACCGTGGCCACGGTCTTGCTCGGCCTCTTCTTTCCTTAGACAAGTCTTGAACCCACCGTGGCTGGGGTCATCATGACCGTGGCCACGGTCTAGCTCGGCTTCAACTTCTTCTGCTCCTGACTTGACTGCACCGTGGCTGCGGTCATCATGACCGTGGCCACGGTCCAGCATGGCTTCAAAAGGCCTTCTGGGCGCCTTGACATGTCCGGCCTTTCTGCAATCCTTCGCCTTCGACTCGACCAAGACTCGAGGAATCTCGGAATTCCCAAAATAGGTGCAAAAATGGCCCCTTTTTGCCACGTTTTGAGTAAAAACTCCGTAATCTACAAAATTACCAAAATCGCATTAAAACTTATTAAATTAAGCTACGGAACAAGTCTAAAGCCTAAGGATTTAGGCGGTATTTAGACACAAAATTGGGTCAAAACACCGGACAAATATTTTGTGACCATCCAATGGATGAGAGATGGATTTAAACCCTAAACCCTTATACCTTGACACACCCTGAAATAGGTCAAATTGAGATGGAAACATTTAGTTAAGTTGTTGGTCATGGGTAACCCGGGAAAATATTATGTTTCTCCCATCAATTACTCAAAGGGGGCATATGCGACGTTGCTGACCCTAAAAATGAACAAAATTTGGCTAATAACCCTTTAAAATCATATTGTCCACCAATAAACAAGATGAATAGTGTCCAAATTTTCAATTCAAACAACCTTAAAACCAAGATTACCTTAATTTGATGCAACACTAAAGTTATACTTGATATATTATAAAGTTATATTGTTCCTTATATCAGATTTTGTTTTAGTAACTACTTTTCAACTAAAATTCAACTACTTTTCTAAGTAATTTAATTAAATTTTGTACAATAGTATTTAAAATCAAAATTTAGAGTTATTTTTTCGATAATTGAGGCAAAAGCCAAAGCCAACACGTCAACAAGTTTCGCAACACCGACAACACCCACAGAAAAGAGACGTCAAACAACACCAAGCAGGGAAAGGAAATCGCCAAACAACACAAAGAAGACGCCAAACAACACCAAGTTGGGAAAGAGAACCACAACACGACTGAAACATGAACAACCACCACAACCGACTCAACAAGCTAAAATAAGACACCACCAAAACAACCCAAGAGCAACAAAAAACATTCGTATCGAAACATAAAACAAAAATCACCAAGGCTCGAAGCATAAACACTGAAAAACCATCCTTGAAGTGCACACCACAAGTCAGATACATTCACCCATTTAGGCCTTGTCTTCATCCAACCTCTTCTTCTTTAGCATTTTTACAACCGTCTCTCAGTCTTCTAAGATTTTCAAGCTGCCTTTATTGTTGATGTCAACCGTCAGCCGCCCCAACAAATTATCAAAAGATTCAGAGTTGCTCCCAGCAATAGAAGAATAATTGGCTTTCGACACCGTCAAACCACCTTTCGGGTGCTTGACATCTTTGGATCTTCTTGTACTCTTGCTTCATCGGTTTGAAGATTTGGATTGCATGACATAACACTTGCTCAACCTTCTATGGTCCTGCCTGAAAGCCTTGACTTTGGCCTTCTCTTTTCTCTTGGCCCTAGCTAAGACCTTCAACTCTTTAGAGATAAAATATTTGACCCAAGAGGAAATTCAGGGCTCGAGATTGAAAGAGAAAGGTCAAGCCCAAAAGACTCTTGCTGAATCCCATCTCTCTTCTTATGAACTTTAGGGACCTCATTAGAATCAGAATCACAGATCAATACCCTCTGTTTGTCATCAACCTCACCCTACGAGGCCATAACCCTCTTTACCTCTCCGAAGTCAGGAACAAAGGAGGTAACAGGGTAATTAATGCCAACACTAGGGGTGCACTGGCCAGCCCCACCACCATTCCTAGGAACATCGATATCTTGGTTATTACTTGAGTTACTAGAGGATGAAGCAAAGTCAGGGGAGGTCGAGACAAACTGAACATCTTGCACACCCACGTTGTCCTCACAGACACTAACACAGTATGTTACTTGGTCAACCTCGAGAAGGACTTCCCCATCGATCCTAGACTGATGCGATCCTAGACCGATGCCTCGTAAGAACGCAGACCTTGAAGGAATCAAAAGCATCCAAGTTTAAAGCAGAAGAATCAATAGTGAGCACATGAACCCAACAACCACCAATCTTCAAGTTCTCTTTGCACCACAAGTGAAGTGGAAGACCAACGCAGGATAATCAAGCCTTGTGCCATTCAGAAACACAACAATCACTCCATTTTGTTATGTTCTTGAACCATTTTCCAAGCCAGTTCGAGTATTTATCAAGCACAACATCCATGAGGTCAATAGACTCAAAGGTTAAGAGAAATAGAGCCCCACCCATGGGTCTGATAGAGACCCCTTTCAGACCATTGGACAATACAACTTTGTTTAAGTCAGAGGCTGAGAGATTACAGTCAATACAAATACCCACAAGGCTTCTACCAAGCCAATCCAAATTCAAGCTACACTTGACTCATGTTGCATGAAGTCTCAACAACTGCCCCATATCCTAGGAAATAATACCACTGCCTACATCAATCAATGAATGCCTAACCATCTTATTCGGCTGTACCTCAAAAGATTTGTCATGTGATCTTCGAGGTGGGATTCTTTTAAATCTAGCAAAATTGACACTCAATTACAAATTACCCAACCAAGCTCTATTGCTCCAAAGGATAGCTTTCTCAGCCTCCTTCCTACACCCAAATCTCACAAAAGCAAACCTACCAAAAGAGCCTTACCTTACTTTCCTCTGCATAAAAGCATCTAAAACTCTACCGAAATTCCCAAACAGAGTTCTCAACCAGTTATTGGTCATACTCAAAGGCAAGTTATCCACAAAAGAAGTCTACAAAGGGCTAATATCCCCTATGTTTATAGTACCAGCAACCCACGATCACAACGGTCTCCAGCAAGAACAGCAAGCCTTCGGGGAAAGAAAGACAAAACACACCTCAAAGCGCAGAAAGGGAAACACACCGATAGCCACCGAACAAAGCCTCGACCCACACTGTCGACACCTAGAGACTTGCCCGCCATAAAAAAGTAAGCATACCACCGATGGCCGAGAAGAGGGGGAGACAAAGGGAAATCGAATTGGAGCCCAAAAAATGAGAACATTGGATGGACAACCACACATATCACAGCAGCTCAGGGAAGGAAACGAGAAAGATGGGAACAGGAAAAGATGAAACGGCGGTGGTGGAAAATGGCCAGGATCGGCAGCTTCAACGGCGGAGAAGGGCAAGAGGTGTAGTGCGAGGGCCTTTGGAGCCGCCCATAATATGCTGAATAAGAAGGGGAAAAAAATTTAGAATTACTTATTACAAAGACAAAATTTTAGAAAAGACAAAATTATATCATATTATAACCCATATATATTAGAAAGTGAAAATTTATTTATTACAAAGTCAAAATTTTATCCATATATATTATAAAGTCAAAATTTAGAGTTATTTATTAAAAGTAATTTGATGCAACAGTATGAATGTAAATTATGTAATCACCTCAAAAACAACCGAATAAAAAAATGAAATATTATTGCAAATTAATTGTCTTTCCACATCATCAATCTTTTTCCATGCTTATACACCTTTAACAAAATTAAATCAAAAATAAATTATCTAGTCAAATGTACTTGATGGACAAGAACACGTACCTAAGGCTATCTACAATGGCATTCTATACAATGACAAATTACTGAAAAACACTTACTAATAAATATTTTTTAATAAAATAGTAATATTTTATTTTTACTAAAACATAATATTTAATTACTGAAAAGCACTTACTGAATAATTTAATATAGTAAAAATATTTAATTTTTTTTATAAAATAGTAGTAATAATTAATTTTAAAATTATCATAAAAGATAAATATAAGATTAGAGACTAAAAATTGTTTTTCTGTTAATTAATTTTAAGATAAACCGAATATAAGATAAATTATGTAAACTAATTAATTTTAAGCTTATTAATTTTGGCTAAAAATTGTTTTGGAAAACCTTAAACAGAAAAAATTAATTAAAATTATTTCATCTATTTGGAAACAAAAGAAAGAAAAAAAAACGAAAATAGAATGGAAGTCTTCAGCTCATATCCGTTAATTTAGTGGGGTCCACCAGCTGAGGCGCACCACGCGTCCTCCAGAGCGCCGGTCCATGCACCTGACTGTAGCCTGTATAATTGAGCTACACGCGCGCTCTATTTTTTTCCAAGATTTTTTCCATTCTTCTCTCTTTTCTCTCTCTCTTGCAACCGGGAACGCTGCAACGTTCTTGGTATGCCCTCTTTTTTTATTTTCCCTTTTTTTCTCACTCTCTCTCCTCCATTCTTGGTGTTTTTGAACACCATTACTGATAGCTTAAGGGTAGCAAAAATACATTAGAGTAAATTTCTTTTTCAACTCAACACCAGAGAGCAATTTATCTCTTTTTATTTTCTACAATTAACTAATTTTTTAGTTATTCTTTATTATTTGGCTCATTTACATTTTTAGTAATAATTCACTACTTTTACCCTTAATAAATGACTTTAAAACTAATAATTTACTAACAGTTGAGGATAGTTTGAATTGTATTGATTTTTCCACGATTCTTCTGGTGACAAATAAAAAGTACAAGGGGAGTAAGAAACAAAGATAGTTAATATTGATTATTGACAAGTTAGTTCCCTTACTTCTAGGTACTAATTAATCATTGACTGAATATCTTCTGCACTGGAAAATTGGAAATGCAAGCAGGTTTTTTGTCTATTATTGCAAATCGTAGGTTTAAAGGTTCACAGAAGACATCAAAACAATATTACAAAACAGTAAACAACCCATTTCAATTCAAGCCCTTTGATCGCACATATGTAGTAACTTGATCACTGGGAGACCTAGTGTAGTGATGAAAGACATTTACAAAAGAATAAGAAATTCACACTTCCGCTGAATTGTAGTTGTATATAGACGTTGTTCTTTGTTTAGGTTAGGTTCATGTTAGGTTTGGAGATGAGAGGAAAGGAAAGGAAAGGAAATTACAGGATTTATTTGAGTTAAGTTAATTGTTGGATGTAAATATTTAATTAGTAAAATTTGAATATTTTAGGGAAAATAAATAAAAAACAAAAAATTACTCGGAGGTACCCTAACTTTTGGTGAAATATTTTTCGGGTACCCCAACTTTTCAAAACTCATTTTGGGATACCCTTAATTTTTGGGTTAGAAATTATTAGGTGTGTTTCCGGTCATCAATTTGGTTAAGTGACCGAAAGCACCAAATAATTACTAACCCAAAAATTAAGGGTACCTTAAAATGAGTTTTGAAAAGTTAGGGTACCGAAAAATAGTTTCCCCAAATATTGGGGTACCTCTGAGTAATTTTTTGAATAAAAAAAGGTATAAGTGTTGGAAAAATGGATTGATTTGAGATTAAAATAATATTATTTAAATTTTTTTATTTAAATTTTGCTTTTAACCTTGGTGTTTTTTAGGGAGTTATATTAGATTGGGTAAAATAAGTATAAGTTAAATTAAATTAAACTAAATCTTATTAACTAAGCTAATTAAAGGACAGAAAATCTATCAAAACCATTTTCACAAGAGTAGTAGAATATTCAAAAAAGTACTCCTTCCTCCATTCTTTTTTATCTGTCATATACGGTTTTCAATGCCAATTTTTAATCAATAATTTTAATATAAAATTTGTATAAAAAATTATAATATTATACTTTTTTAATAGTATTTTTTTATTACGAGTCTATTGACATCAATTTTGTATGATGAATCATTATAAAAATTAAGATATTAATAACCAAAGTTTTTAACACAATTTTATAAAAATTAAGATATTAATAACCAAAGTTTTTAACATAATTTTATAAAAATTAGGCGACAGATAGAAGTGCAAGTGTGCAACTACACCTCTCTAGTTGAAAATAAGTCTAAAAATCTAGAAAAGAAGATATGTGTTATTGGAGCATTATTTGGAACAAAATATAGTGGATGCGTAACCAATCATGATGGTGAAATGATGATTGTTTTAGCAATAAAATAAGCTCAAGAAAACAATTCTAGCGGTGAAGGTCGTCTATAAATCGCCGTGAGTGGTTTCCTATGTGTATGTAAGCAATACAAGCAGCAAATGATCAAATCCATTTCAATATAATACTCTATCCTCCATGTTCCTAGTAAAATTTTGATCGCCTCGATAATTTAGTTTGGTTTAATCTAGAAAAAATAAATAAGATATGATCATTAAAAGTTTGTCCAAGTTTTAAAATCAGTCAACTAGTCATTTTTTAAATTTAAATTGGGTCGGCTCTAGGTGAAGGAAACCGGGTTCAGTTTGTCCGAATTTCGAGGGAAAATCATGGAAAAATGTCCGGACCCAATTTGTGGCTGAACTTCAGTTACCTGTTAATTACCTTTATGTACAATCTAAACAACAAATTATTTTAACATTGGAGAATCGGTCAATGTTCGGTCATTCCCACACTAAAAATATGAACATGCATGTCCATATATACAATTTAGACAATGTACATCCGAGTCTGGACATTAGTAATCCAGGTCCAGGTATGAGCACAATGTCCAAATTGATTATCAAACAGGGTCCTGGTAATATGTTTTTGACCGGATGACCGATTATGACTGAACCTGGAATTACATGGACCTGAATTTTTGCAAGGCATGCTCCTACAATTATCATCTTCATAATATTCTGTTACCTACAATAAATCATCATTATAATACCAACCCACCTTAACAAATTAATCAAAAATCAATATACCAAATTTTGACAATGGTATTAGAGCATTGTGTTGAAGTATTTCAAGAAACTAAAATTCGATTAAAGATGGAAATTTATTAATTAAGAGTAGGATGGGAAGGTTAACATAAGCATAGCAGTTGAAGTAGGGTTAACACAAACCGTGTCTGGTATGATATAGATCGTGCCAACGACCAATAGCTCAAGAAAACATGCATGCACTTGGTTGACACGGACCGTGTCCAAGTGACACGATCCGTGGCAGTGCCTCGCTACTTGAGACCTTGGTTCCTGATTTTAGCCCTTGTGATTAACATGTGGGGATTTGATTATGGTTGAATATTGGATGATTCAACAGTCAAATATTGACTACCCCAATCAAGTTGCAATCCCTAAGCTCATGACCTTAAGTTGTAGTCTAGAAACCCCCTCTACAGGCGCATGGTCGTCACCAAAGGTAACACAATGGGACTCACACTGATCGGAAGTAACGACCTCATCTCACAATTATCCAAGGACCTCCATGGTTTTTTTGTGGTTAAACGACAAAATTGCCACACCAAGAAAGGGAAGTATCTCGTGCCTTATTTTGTCCAAAGTCCTGTCTATATGATTGAATCATTAAATATGGACTAGAATATTTTCACACGAAACAACTCACAAAGAAATATGGAAAACAAGGATTTCCAAGCACACAATCTAGAAGAGAAATCAAAGCATCAAATATGGAAAGAATCCAGAGGATATCAATTAAGTAATGTAACTGTTAATTGTCACGCCCCATAAGGAAACTAGCAACAAGGCTATAAAATCATCCTTGGACTCTAGCGGCAGGTTATTCGATTCCAAGTGAACAAATCAAGAGTTGTGGAGGAAATTTCATCAAAAATTTACGAGTTGTAGCCAAAGACGTTCTGGTGAGATCTTGTGTGTACCAGAATTATGGTCAAGTGAGACTAGTTATTTGGTTTGTAATATAGGAACAAACCCATGTTCTTCTGTGCGCTGTGAACATCACCAACCTGGTTGGTGACTATTGATGTACCTCTAATCACCTCCACCTGGGATTTGTGATATTCTCACTATAAGATGCCTCAAGGTCCTCAAACCTTTGAGTTGCCGAGTGTTTTGCTTTGTGTTACTATTGTAATGTCCTTAGTTGTTTGATTCAATAAAAGAAAGTTTCCTTTTCATTTTGTGTTGTTGATCCTTGACTAAGGTCAAGATTAAAGACTAATGTCCTTGCCATAAAGTGCGTTGAGTTTTGATAACCCTATTCACCCCCTTTCTAGGGTTCTTTCAAGTGGTATCAAATCATGTCCACTAAAATCAAGAGACTAACCACTCTGTAGCAGGAACCGACATTAGTAAAACAAGTCAAGGACGTTCATGGACCAGACCTCCCCTGCTCACTGGGGAAAATTACAGAAACTAGAAAAGACATATTGAAGTCTTCCTCAAGGATCAAGATAAGGATTTATGGAATGTCATAAAAGATTGAGACTATCCTATGCCAACCAAGACAACCTCCCAAGGGACTATCGTTCCAAAACTATGATCTGAATGCGCTGAGGGGAACAGGAACTTTTGCGAAAGAAATGCTCGAGTTTTAAATTTATTGTGTTGCAATCTTAACTCTAACGAATATAAAAGAGTGTCTACTTGTGATTCAAATAAACAGTTTTGGGACTACCTAGTCACTACCTACGAAGGAACTAGTCAAATCAAGGAAACCAAGGTAGATATACTTGTTCAGAAGTATGAAGCCTTCAAGATAGAAGAAAATGAGTCAATAGATAGTGGGTTCAAGAGATTCAGCAATATCATTAATCATCACAAATCTCTGGGGAAAACCTACTCAAATAAGGAGAAGGTTAGAAAGGTCCTCAGGCGCTTGTCAAAAAGAAAATGGGGACCAAAGATGACAACAATTGAAGAAGCTCAAAATCTCAAGGCACTACAGCTTGAGGAATGGTCGGAAAGCTATTGGCTCATGAAATACACCTTCTTGGCAACATAGAATAGAAGAGCATCAAACTAAAAGCGAGCAAAGACTCTGATGATGAGTCAGAGGATGAAGAAGAAGAAACCCTTGTTATGATCGCCAGGCGCTTCAAGAAACTCTACAAAACGATTCCCACCATCAGGGGATATGTAAAAGACTCATCAAACAGGAGATCAATCCACAAAGTTAAGAGCTCCTCTAAGGATGAACATGATTCCTTTAACTATTTCGGATGTCGCGGTGCAGATCACTTGGTCAAAGACTGTCCTGATGCAAGGATAACCAAAGACAAAAGAAACACCAGGAACAAAAATCCAAATTAAAAGGCAATGCTCGCTGCCTAGAGTGATAGTGACAACATTGAAAGTGGAAGTTGTAGACACCGGATTTTGTACTGGTATTTGTAGAATAATTAATGTAAAATTAACTGACCTAAAGTAGCTCTTAGTATGCATCCTCAATCTCCATAGAATTCTCTATTCCTATCCATTTCTAAGCCTCTTACATAAAATTCATCATTTCCTCTTTAAAAGCCTACATTTTTCACATTTCCTACATAGATAGACTTACTCTTTTGAATGCCAATCTTTCCACAGAACTCCGATGTTGTTAAAATGTTTGTGCTTAAAGTAAACACTATAACCTTTCCAATGCCTTTTGAATTACATCGATCAGAGTCCGAATGAGAGAGTTATGACCATTTTAATTCGGGCTGTTTGTGTAGTAATTGTACATAACCAGACATTTGACCCAAAAAAGTAAAAAAGTCAACTATTGACCTAAAATTCGGTTATCTATCATAAATCCAAGCCAAAATCTTATTTTTCCACTTCCATAATTTTCCAAAGAATATAATCTTATTTGGATTACATTGCGATAATATTATTCCAATTATTCTTATTATTCTTTTTCCCAAATCCAACCCAAATATAATATTCCATGATTTTAATTTATTCTTCCTCCCTTTTCTTAACCAAATAAAATCCCTAACTATTTTGTTTTATTCTTCTAATATTCTCTCGTCCACCACTATAAATAGAGTCTTCCACCCTCATTATTGAAAGGGACCTCAAATTTTGTTGGCGTTTTGATCCTGACAGAACTCTCTCTTTTCTCCCCCACTTTCTCTATGCATTCTAAGTTTTACCAAGGTTAGCTAATCTTTTATTTTCTTTTCATCACATTTAGTTCTTGTATTATCATGTAAATTTGAATAATCAATAATTGTACAGCTTGTAACTTTTTATTTTTATAATGCATGACACAATAGTTTTACTATGAAATTTGTACAAACTCCTTCTATTTTATTTATTCACTTTAATTCAAATTTAGTAGAATATGTTTTCAAAACAGGCAAGTCAGAGAGTTTTCTAATCCTCAGCCTTGTAACCTTACCCCTGAATCTGATCTTTGATTTGTAGGCCGGATTTTTTTTTTATGGTTTGTTAGTTTTCTTAAAACTGATTAGCGACTCTTTAAATTATAACTTGCAAAATTTAATTTGGACAAATTAAATTTACAAGTTTATGATTCCTAAGAATTGTTAGTGTTTTTAATAAATCCTTATTTAAGAATTAAGCAACCTTAGTCGCCTCCCAATTTAACTAGCTCTTTGAAATAAATTTCATGAATGAGAATTTTTCGGGCTCTACATATTGGCGACTCCACTTTGATTGAGTTTGAATAAAACGCCAATCAAAATAGTCTTGATTTGCTGATATGATTCGGGGTAACATCTCGAACCTGGGCGATGCTTGAAAGCTCTGTCCTGTGCCTAACTGTTGAGAGATGGTATTGTACTATGACGACCCAATGATTGCCAATGTTTGCCTCGTTGTGAACGCCTGGCGATAGGACACATTGATGATGAATATGTAATATCGTACTGTGATGGCCCGATGACTGCCAATGTCTTCCTCGTCGTGAACGTCCAACGATTGGACGCATTAATAATGAAGATGTAACATCGTACTATGATGGCCCGATGACTGCCAATGTCCGCCTTGTCGTGAACACCTGGCGACTGGGTGCATTGATGATGAAGGTGTAACAACGTACTGTGACGGCTCGATGACTGCCAATGCCTGCCTTGTTGTGAACGCTTGGCGATTGTGCGCATTGATGATGAAGGTGTAACATTGTACTATGGCGGCCCGATGATTGCCAATGTCCGCCTTATTGTGAACGCCTAGCGACTAGACACATTGATGATGAGGGTGTAACATCGTATTATGATGGCCCGATGACTGCGAATGTCTGCTTCGTCGTGAAAGCGCTACAATTGGACACATTCATGATGTAGGTGTAACATCGTATTGTGATGGCTTCACGACTAGCAATGTCCGCCTCGTTGTGAACGCCTGGTGACTTGACGCATTGATGATGAAGATGTTGTCCTGCAAAAGAACAAGGAAAGTATTAGCTTTCCTTAATTGTAATTTGGGTTTCGAAAGTTACCTACTTGATTTGTATATGAAGGCCAGCTGGCCTTAACTGGGCTACGTTTTCAACTGTTTTGGGCCATCGAGCTGGGATATTGGTTGATCCACATAATGGCCAATTAGCCTTGGTTAGGATGCATACTTGATCGTTTGGCCCATTGGGCGGAGATGTTAGCTGACACCCATGAAAGCCAGCTGGCCTTGGGTTGTCCCTATATGCTCGATGCACAACTTGACATGGAACTAGCATGTTGGACTTATCGCCCAACTTTATGCCTCTGATATTTGGGAGGATTCCTTAAAAATCTGTTGAAGTTTGAAGAAGCCAGAAGGAAGGATTTGGTATGACTGAGTTGGGGAAGCATACAAGGGCCTTAGTACGTCATCAAAACAATCAAAACACATGGGGGAGTTCTCGACTTCCTCCTCAATGTTATGAAAAAGAGGTCCCAACACAATATCATCGCCTAACTCAACAATATCACCTAATGTGTGCGAAGAAAGAGTAGGATTAACCCTTATGACAACACTCTCAGCATCACATGAATTAGCATGATCATCAACAATCACAAACTCAACAAGTGAGGAATCTACACATGAAGAGGGGGCGGAATTGTTAGTGATAGGGATGCTTCATCTTGAACATACAAGGGGAAAGTGCAACATTTTAGAATCATAATCCATGGCAAACGACTCAGAATCACACACATATTCATCATGAGACTTAACTTCTAAATCATGAGATATTGACACAAAATTCAAAGGAGTAGGAAAGTCATCATCATCATTTTCCCAATCAAACACAGGCTGATTAACAAGAATATTATGGGAAAAGGGGGAAAAAGACTCTATTCTATTCAATTTACATTCCTCGGGTGAGGATGGTCCTAACTTATGGCACTTTAATTCAAACAAAACAGGCTGCATTTGATGAACTGAAGAAGTTAATTCATGAAGCATTCTTTTCATCTTTTTAATTTGTTCATCATGAGTAGATATTTCAAATTGAGCACAAGGGGAGGTGACATTCATAGGAATAAAAGGAGGAGAGGAAAAGGTGCTCACATATGAATCTTCATAGGACACCTCCCATGGTTGATCCATAGTATGCAAACAATAGGAGGGGAAGGGGAACAGAAATTCACAGAAGAATTTTCATAATGAGTTCTAGCATGATGATCACAAGGATTATCAAAATAATAATCTGAAGCATGACAACTCTCCGTAAAACTACGAGTACTCTCTGTTAACCAATTAAGCAAATCACAAGCCTTATAATCCTTTCCAACAGTGAAGCCATAATAATTAAGCCGATTACGAGTTTCATAGTTCACACCCACATTGATAACACACAAAACTTCCCAATCAGAAAAAGTATAACCCTGAGGATCCCAATAAGAAAGATAATCATTTAATCTATCACAATAATCACAAAACATCTCTTACTCATCTTGAGGGAAGCTAAAACATGTCATTTCTTTTTTTTTTTCCATTTTTGATATTTTTTTTTAAAAACCTAAAGGGAACTCTCAAGAAAAACTCAAAGGCCGGAAGGCCCAACCCCCCGGAAATGGCGCCATTTTTTGTTTAATGTTTTCCTAGGGGTAGGGCAATGTTCGTATTGGTCCAAGGAGTCAAGGTTCTAGCCTAAAAATCTCTCAGGGACAATCAACAACTTGGTATGGAGGTCTAAGTTTGAGATGATTTAACTAATATCCTAAGGTCAAGAAAGAAAAGCATAAGATAAAGGTAATGGCTCAGGGATAGTATTGAACCTCTTAATGAAAGACTAATCACGGAAACTGTGGTTTTAGGTGAGATTTGTGCTTGATAATCAAGTGTAAGGATTGTGACAGGGCTGCAAGCGCACGGGTACTATTGTAGCAATGTCAAGGTCGATCCCACAGGGACTTATTCTAGTAACGCAGTGAACTATCCCTCTACTTAATTGCTAAGCCAATCGAGTTGATGATTTTTAATGATTTTTAATGAACTAACTAAAACTAAGGTTGACAAGAAAAGTTAAGCTTGAGGTAATTCAATGGATGAAGGCTTCTAGAGTTTTACTCACCTAACAACAGGGTCTGAAAGACAAGTTAAAGCATGCGCAAGAAAGTAACTCGAACGAATCAAGAATCGATAACCTCTAAATTCTATCGCCCTTTCGATGCTAAATAGAATTATCCAGCCAAACCTAATCAACAACTTTCGTCTGCCTTTCAGGTTAAAAAGAATTGAAGGTTTCAAAAAGTCAGGTTATCTAACGATTCCCTAGTTTACTATTCCTTTTTCAACTTTCGTAAACCTAGGTTGATAGGTTGGTAGTCAAATTCCCCTAATTCACCTTTCGTACTTCTTAGGTTAATCTCTGAATTACAAACATCCAAGGCCTTAAGAACGTTCGCAAGCATGAAAAACACAACCTTCTATTGATTCAATCAAGAATTCAAGCACAAACTAAAACATTCCAATCAAACACCATAACGTTGGTTCATAAAACCCTAGAAAGAACGAAATCTACTCACAAGTAGTCATTGGAAACAAGAAATACGTTCTAAACATGAATATCAATCCTAGAACTAAGAAAGAAATATGAGAAGAGTAAAGCAAACACAAGGAGGAATTCCGTAGAATCTCTCGATCTCCGAGCGGAAAATACTTCACGAATGTCACGTGCTTCCTCTCGAATTCCAATTCTTCAAATTCTTTGGATTGATTCTTGATGGATGGAGGTGTTTGTGGGGAAGAATTACTCAACGAACTCTGTCATTTCTGCCCAAAATGAATGATAACTGCCTTTTTTCTCCTTTCCCAGCTTATTTCCGCAAAAATAACTGCCACAGCGAGAAAACAACTCCAACCACGGTCCGTGGCTGTCACCTTGGGCAGACTGAGGTTGGCGCTGTCCGGCCAATTTCTACTCGTTTCTTGCTGAAATTTTACCACGATCTGATCAACAGTAGTTGATGTCCGTGGTACCCTTGGCCTTACCAAATTTGCTCCAAAAATCAACTTTTTGGCCTTGAACCTGCAAATCAATACCAAAAACACAAAGACCAAGTGTAAATAGAGAAATGGGGAAGGTTTAACACATTTTTGGCCTAAATCTACCATGATTATGCTTCTAAAACACCTAGAAATAAGTGCAAATAATGCACTTATCAAACCACTCCATGCTAAAACCTTGCTTGTCCCCAAGCAAGTACTAGACTCAAAACTAGGAAAAAGGACTCAAAAGAGGAAAAATGAAAGAAAGACTCGAACATTCTATTTACAAGCCCCCTCAGGTAAGCTTTTGCAGAACTCTCAAGATTCTAGGCTTAACCAAAACACAACCCAAATGTGATTAAAACATTTTAGCACAAGTTAGAGGGAAATTTTCGAAAAGGATTTAAGGACATGTATGAGTATGAAACTAAGACAGTTCAGAGCAAGCACATGTATGAGTATGAAACTAAGACAGTTCAGAGCAATGCTCACTCTTAGGAATGTGGAAACACTCTTCTCGTGTGTTTTCAAAATGAATTTGATGTTTGGTTCTCTCAATACTCTAGGCTAGGAAACAATCTACCATATGCTTGATGATCATCTCAATTCTCTACCGTTGTATGCAAAATGCAATTGACAATCAAGAGGTCTTTGAAGGGGTTGTAACGGGGCTAAGGTTAGGGGTAAGGGACGGAAAATATTTGGATAAGCGGAGCTCGAAGCCAAGCTTGGAGTTATACTTTGCCAAATTCACGCAACGTTATCGAACCTTTACCAACCCATAAACAATCATAATAATCCCGAAACATTTATTAGGAATCGCCTCAATACTAGATTCCTCACTTGCCGTCACACTTCTGCTTCACTTTTCTTTTCTTTTTTTTCGTTTTTTTTGTTCTTTTGTTTTTTTTTTCGATTTTTGCTTTCTTTCCTTTTTTTTCGAAACATGTGAATGGCAAGTGAATGTTATATACAAAATTTAGCATTTTACAAAACTCGGCGGGTTTCACTAACATAATCAAGCTATATTGAAACTACATAAGTGGGAACACCCCATCACTTCCTATTCATGTCATTCCCAACACACCATTCTACGAATGTATTCACAAGTAACCCTACTAATCACACTCACTAAACTCCAAGCAATGGCTTAGGGTAGGAAGATATGTAATCGGCCAAGGCTTATAATTTCGGTTTATTTCAAGAAGGAAGGAGTAATCAAAGGCTAAAAGAAGGGTTAAAGGCGGGAAATTACACGATTCGGGTGGCTATCTGGCTATGTAGCTACAATAAGTGTGAATGAATGCCTCATTCATGTTGTCAATGCATGATGCAAAATGCAATTTCAAAGAGATGAAAAGCAAGTTCTAGAGATCGCAACCAAGGTTGAGTCACACACGGGAATAAGAGACTAATAAAAATGATTAGTCATTTTGGCTTAGACGTCACACGGGTTTGTGCTCAACAACCAATCAGAGAACATAAACATTCAAATGCTAAGCTCACATCAATGGGTCAAGAAGCGCAATAAATCTTTACTATCAAGATGCAATCCCAAATCAAGATGTTTTCGAAAATTCTTTTCAAAACTTTGAATCACAATCGGGCTATGCAAAGGCTGAACAAAGCTACAAGAAACACCACCTAGCTTACAATCATCACCGGAGGATTACCTAACCTAATCCAAAAGCTATTCTAATTTTTTTTTCATGATTTTTCTTTTTGTTTTTTGTTTTTTCGTTTTTTTCACTAAAGAACATAAATGCAAACTATACTAAATGCAACCTATATGCAAGATGCAAAATATGTACAAATGTATATGCAAACAAGTCACTCTCCTAAAGTTATCACCAAACATCAAACATGGTAACCAAATCAATCAAGCTAGACAATCAAATCACTCAAAACCTAGCCCTCCATGCTAGGACATAACATTGTCCTCAATGCTAAGAAGAAACAATCATCATAGAGGGAAAGGGAGAAAGGTCAAAGATCAAGTCGTTACTCTTCAAGAGGAGGAGGAGAAAGGTCAAAGATCAAGTCGTTACTCTTCAAGAGGAGGAGGAGGGTTACCTTGGTCCATAGCGGCTCGCTGAGCACGAAGCTCCCTTCGAGGGTCCTGCAGCATTAGTTCTCTTCTTCTTTGGTGCCATGGAACTTGAAGCTCCAACAATGGTGACTTGTGGAAAGTGAGAGTGGAGGATGGAAGAGATGGTGGTGGGGTTCGAATGGGGTGGGACGAGAGGTTTGAATGTGGGTTCGAACCCGGGTGGTGTTCGAATGGATGGTGGGATGGTTAGGGTTAGGGTTCGTGCGGGGTGGTCGTGTTCGAATGGTGGCTATCAAGTGGAGCTAGCGCGAGTGTGGTGAGGGTGAGGGAAATCAGTGAGGTGTGAGCGAGTGAAGTGGAATTAGGGTTTAGGGATTGTGAGGAAGGAAGAAGAAGAAGAGTAGAATGAAGATGGAGAAGGAGGATGGAGAATGGAGAGTTAGGGTTTAGGGTTTGGGTTCGCGCAGAGGTCAAGAGAAGAAGGAAGAATGAATGAATTGAGTGAGAAATTGGGGAAAAACGAGTGAAAATCACGCATCACCACCATTGGCTCGAGGTCGCCACCTCTGCAGACCGAGGTTGACGCTGGTTTGGGTGTTCTAAGGTTTTTTTTTTAATTTCCAGCTGCCACCTCGGGCAGACCAAGGTTGGCGCTGGAAAGGGGTTTTTCGAGGAAAAAATTTGGAGGAAGGAAAGGACGAGCTACGGTCTGTGGTTTGTACCACGATCGGACCGTGGTTCGTGCTGGTTCTGGGAATTTTTGGTAGGAAATTGTGGGGAAGGATTGGGCGGCTACCACGTGGTCGAACTCGCGGGCCGAGGTTGCTACCGAAAGCTTGTTTTTTTCTGAACGAATGAAATCCAGAAGCCACGGTCCGAGGTGAGAACCTTAGGCAGACCGAGGTTGGCACTAGAGCTTCATATTGAGCCGATTTGTGAGCACACCTTCCACACTTCTTCCCTCTATCTTTTTCACTCATGCTCTCTCAATTCTTTACTCCCCCAACTCCCTTAGTCTCACCCCTCCATGCTAGTTCTCTCACTTGAATTCAACTCTTTCACTCTCTCAATCTCATTAATTTCATCACTCTTTCCCTTTTTTTTTTCTTTTTTATCAATATACTCACACTATACACAAGAAGCACATGGTTAAACAACAAAAGGGAAAGCAAAGAAAAGGAACTAAAAGAAAGGAAAGGAATTAGGGAAATAATGAAACTAGAAAAAGGGGAAAAAAATAAAAAAAAGGAAAAATGAACTCCTGCAAAAGATTAAATGAATGAAAAGGGAAGAAAAGTAACTAAAAAGCTTGGGTTGCCTCCCAAGAAGCACTATTTTAACGTCTTAAGCTAGATGATACTTACCTCAAGTCATACGGGGTCGGCGAGGGCATAACAGGCGGCTTTCTCCTCAATTTGGCCCGTGATGTAAGGCTTTAGTCGTTGCCCGTTGACGTTAAATGTGCTGGTAGACTCACTCCAAACTTCCACAGCTCCATGGGGATATGCTTTCATAACATGGAATGGCCCGGACCACCGGGATTTCAGCTTTCCCGGAAATAATCTCAATCTTGAGTTGAACAAAAGGACCATGTCTTCTTCCTTAAACCTCTTTGGCAAGATGAACTTGTCATGCCACTTCTTGGTCCTCTCCTTGTAGATCCTCGAACTCTTATAAGCTTGCAACCGCAATTCCTCTAATTCTTGCAATTGAAGCATTCGCTTCTCTCCGGTTGCCTTGGCATCAAAATTCAGAGTTCGGACCGCCCAAAATGCTCGATGTTCCATCTCTACGGGAAAATCACACGGCTTCCCATACTCCAACCGGAATGGAGTGGTATCAAGGGGAGTCTTAAGTTGGAGTGGTATCCGGGAAAGGTCAGACATGTCAAGACACTCAGAAGATCTTTTGAAGCCGAGTTGGACCATGGCCACGGTTATGATGACCACAGCCACGGTGCAGTCAAGTCAGGAGCAGAAGAAGTTGAAGCCGAGCTAGACCGTGGCCACGGTCGTGATGACCCCAGCCACGGTGGGTTCAAGACTTGTCTAAGGAAAGAAGAGGCCGAGCAAGACCGTGGCCACGGTCTTGGGAGACCGTAGCCACGACGGTGCGAAGAGAAGCGAAATCTGCAGTTCGCTAAGCAAGACCGTAGCCATGGTCCCATTGACCGTACCCACGATCTCCTTGACCGTGGCCACGGTCTCTCGAAGGAAAAAAATCGCCATACAGATTTCGCTGGACAGAACGAGACCGTACCCACGTCTCCTTGACCGTGGCCATGGTCTCCTTATGTCCGGCGCGTGTTTTCTGCTTGAAGTGCTGCGGTTTTGGCCAACGGTTTTGCCTTGTATATATACTCCTTATTGACGATTTCTTAGGGGAGGAATCTAGGGATAGACTTAGACAATTTCCAGCTTTGTAATTAGTGGTTTTAAAGAGAGATTAGTGAGAGATTAATCTAGGGTTTTGGAGATTTGTGTTTGTTATTGAAGATTTGTTGGGGATTCAAACAATTGAGAGATTGTTGGATTATCTTTTTATTGCTTTCCTTTGTTCATCTACAACATTTTGATAAGTATTCTCTTCCCTTAACTCTTTTATTAATTACTTTGCTAATTACTTTGCTTGTCCTTAATTTCTTTGCTTGCTATTTTGATTGTCTTGCTTGTTTATGACTGTTTGATGTTAGAAATCATGTTTAGGTTTGGTTTGGATGTTGTTAGCTTAGTTTTTATCATGATTAGTGGCTAGAAACCCTTTAGGGGGTAATTAAGGGTATGAATGGGTGATTAGGTTTGGGTTAGCAATATTAGTGAGTAACTAGTTGAGAAATCAATTTCCCACTCCTATCCTTCCCTCATGTAGGATGTATTTGGGTTCGAAATCTCCCTAATACATCCAACACTTGTGTCGGAAGGTGGGAATTGGGATAGTTAGTATTCTATTCACGAAAGCAAATAGAAGCTAACTAGGAAATTCCGTTTCATTAACCCTCCGGATCTGTCGATGGACTTTGGGGAAGTTAATCCAGACTATCCTCGGAAGAGGAAGCTCGGTTGGTATTTTCTAACGGAATTGCCACTTGATTTTCCCTTCTTGTTATTCCCTTGTTGCAAAACCCATTTCTTCATCCTCGTTTGCATCCCGAAAAGCCTCTGAAGCCCATTTTTCCATTCCTTGACTGACCTTAGTTTTATTTGTTGCTTCGTGACCGCCTCTTTCAACCCATTGCCTTACCTTAGCAATCTCGACTCGACCATTGACCTAGTTTCTATGACCAAGGCCGCCAGCTCCCTAAGAAAGAACGATAAAAACCGAGGTCCACAAAACCACTGTTACACATAATGGCGCCGTTGCCGGGGAATTGGGATAGTTATTATTCTAAACCACTGTTAATAAAAGAGTTAAGGGAAGAGAATACTTATCAAAATGTTGTAGATGAACAAAGGAAAGCAATAAAAACATAATCCAACAATCTCTCAATTGTTTGAATCCCCAAATCTTCAATAACAAACACAAATCTCCAAAACCCTAGATTAATCTCTCACTAATCTCTCTCTAAAACCCCTAATTACAAAGTTGGAAATTGTCTAAGTCTATCCCTAGATGCCTCCCCTAAGAAATCGTCAACAAGGAGTATATATACAAGGCAAAACCATTGGCCAAAACACAGCACTTTAAGCCGAAAACACGCGCAGGACATAAAGAGACCGTGGCCACGGTCAAGGAGACCGTGAGTACGGTCTCATTCTGTCCAACGAAATCTTATCGCGATTTTTTTCCTTTGACAAACCGTGGCCACGGTCAAGGAGACCGTGGGTACGATCAATGGGACCGTGGCTATGGTCTTGCGTAGCGAACTGCAGATTTCGCTTCTCTTCGCACCGTCGTGGCTACGGTCTCCCAAGACCGTGGCCACGGTCTTGCTCGGCCTCCTCTTTCTTTAGACAAGTCTTAAACCCACCGTGGCTGGGGTCATCACGACCGTGGCCACGGGCCTAGCTTCAACTTCTTCTCGCTCCGGACTTGACCGCACTGCGTGGTCATCATGACCATGGCCACTCCACGGCGTCTTCAAAAGGCTTTCCGCATTCCTTTGCCTTCGACTCGACCAAGACTCGGGAAATCTCGGGATTCCCAAAATAGTTGCAAAATGGTCCTTTTTACCACGTTTTGAGTATAAACTCCGAAATCTACAAAATTACCAAAAACGGATTAAAAGTTATTGAATTAAACTACGAAACAAGTCAAAAGTCTAAGGATTTAGGCTGTATTTAGACACAAAATTGGGTCTAAACACCCCCCCCACACTTAAACTTTTGCTCGTCCCGAGCAAAACAAGACAAAAACTAACTAAACTAACACTACCGCCTTTGAACCCCCCCCCCGGCAGCTCTGGTGGACGAGATGGACTCGTGAGGGTTTGTAGCGACTGTACCCACAAAAGCCGAAGAAAGGGGAAAAAGGGGAAAGAAAAAGAAGTGAAAACCGAAAAACAAAACAAAGTAAAACAAAAGCAAAGAAAATATTCTCGTCCCCAATCATGCACCTAGTTCCCCAACCCGCCTCAACAATCGATTGGAAAAAGCAAGCGTAAACTAATTAAGACACGAAGGTTGGAAAACTGCCAATCTTTGAGATTTTGAACCAAAACACTTCCTGATGAGCAAAACACCTCGTGCATATGTGCAAGTGGGCTCTAATCGGTCCTTCCTATCCTAAGCCAGACAATCAGAGTTGTTCTCATGCTCAAGCTCGGGATTATCTATCCTACTTCACTCTTGGTTTTTCTTTCAACCTCTCTTTTCTTTCTTTTTCTCACTTCACTCTTTTCTTTCTTTTTCTTTCTTTTTCTTCTTTTCTCTCTTTTTTTTCTGCTTTTCTTGCTCTTCCTTACCATTCTATTTCTAAACTCTTTGTTTTTTTTTCTTTTTCTTGCTTCGCTCTTTTCTTTCTTTGCAAAACCTACACTCTTTTCTTCCAACTCAAACCGCTTTGTGTCTTTTATAGTGTTTGCGTCGGGTTTTGCGGGATTTAAGCACCGGCCTTCGCAAAGGGCTACCCTCCCTGCTGGGTTTCTCCATACGCGAGACATTGCACTTAAGGGGCATAGGGTGCCGATCCACCCAAACCAACCCATGACGGTAGGCCCGACAGTTATTTGATTAATGTATTAATTAAGAGCTTAAGCATTTGAACAACCAAAACCGTCTAACTTAGGTGAGAAGACTCAGTCAAAGCGTGTAAGATTTGAGGATTCTGCTTTCCCATTCCATATAGAGGTCTAAAAGAGATAAGTCATGGCAAAAATCCTTCCTAAGGCCTCTATTTATTCATACCGGTCGCTTCCAACTAACCGAATCGGTAAATTAGACAACTATCTACATAACTGTGAATGGAAACATCTTCAAAAAGAAAAGAAAGAAACTTTTGGATTTTTCACAACATTTCTCCCCTTTTTACTCTTTCACACACAAATGTTTTTTCAAAAGTTTAATTTTTTTCAAATTTTAAGCAGAAACTAGGATAACAAGGAAAACAAGAACCAAAAATCTAGGTGATCTACCCTTGAAACAGAATATCTCCCCCCCCCCCCCCGCCCACACACTTAAAACGCCACAATGTTCTCATTGTGGGAAAGTGTCTCTTGAAAAGGGTAGAGAACCTACAAAAAACAAACAAACAAAAACAACTAGTAAGTAAAAATGGTGGCGACCCGAGCCCACACGGCGCCAACAGCAAAATATACCCAACAAGCACATACTAGGGGTTCGCCACCCAAAAGAAAAGTCAAGCATACAAAAAGGATCATAGGATATTCAACTCAAAAAGAGAAGAGCGGAGAGATATTACCTCGAGTTCTTCAAAACAAATGATTACTTGATCCGCGATCCGTGATAATCGAGCAAAGGGTTAGGATAATCAAGCAAAAACAATCAAAGCTCGTAAGATCCGCATGCAAGATTAGAAACATGAAAAAAAAGACTAACTAAGAAAAACTAAAAATTAACTCAAAAGAAAGAAATAAAAGTATGGGTTGCCTTCCATAAAGCGCTTGTTTAAGGTCCGGAGCTTGACCTAATTTACCCGTTTGATTCTAGAGAGACGTGGTGCACATGAGAGGTACATAATCAGCTTCTTCCACCATGGCCGCTTCTTCTTGCTTCCTCTCCAACTCCTACCACCTTTGGACAACCTCAAGTTATGATGTCCTTCCGGTCGTTTAGTTGACCATGAGCGGGGAAGAGGTGATGATATCTTTGATTTCTTCCAATGTTGCTTCCTCCTCCTTATCAAACATCTCCTCATCACCTCCGTAAAAAGAACAAGAGTTTCCTCCGGTGGTTTGATTTGGTGATGGGGATGAAGAAGTAATTGAGGTTCTTCTTCAAGTGATCCTCCAAGTTTCAGACACTTGGGAACAATTTTCTCATTATCTATGTCCTCGATATAAACTTCATCCAACGAAATTTCCCTCCTCAATGGAACAATCTTGAGGGAATCAACACCAGATGCATCTTCAAGAACCATTGGTTCGGAACATAAGGTCTTTGGATGATTGTTGCCTTTCTCATTATCGGGCTCCACTTCAAGAATATAAACTTCCTCTTGATGCTCATGAACAACTGTTTCTATCATATTGACTTCAACACTGGCATGAAAAAGGGTGTCTCAATAGGAACATTAAACTTTGATTCAATATGTCATTCATCAATCAAGTGTTAAATCAACCGATTTGGGAGAGGAATTTGCATTTCGTGGGACTAAATTGCTCTTCAGGACATTCACTAGCATTTTCATTCAAAACTACAACTTGTTCTTCCTCCACCTTCTCTTCTACGCGATTGGCTTCCTCATCAATCATATCCTCCTTCTCATCATCAACCACTTGCACAACCTCAATACCCTCTCCTTCGATTTTATCCTCAACATCTCCCTCATTTTCTTCAAGAACTCCCTCCTCTACCAACTTAGGTTCCTCAACTTCTCCTCCACTCTACAATGTAATAGCATTCACCTCCACTTCTTGGATAGGAGTGGTTTGGATAGGTGTAAATTCAAATTGGTTGGATTGAGCCAATTCGAGCTCGAGACTTTGGATATAAGTGTGATCCTCTTCTCGGTCTTCCGTGATTCGCTCCAACATCAACTCAAATGCGGATTCTTGGGGTGATTGAGAAATTTGAGGTTGTGGAATGTCTTGTTGGGTTAGATGGAAGGTTTCTTCTTGAATGAATGAGTGATGGTCAATGGGTTGAAAAGTAGAAGGGTGTTGGTTAGTTGTAAAATCATAAGAAATGGGATCTAGTTCAACATGGGAAGAAATAATGGCACTCACTTGCTCTAATTGTTGAAAATTGAATACTTGCGCTTCTTGAGCCATTCTCAATTGCTTAGAAGTCTCCTCATTTGCCTTCTCTTTTTGTATTTCGTAAATAGAAGCCAAAAGGAGTGCAATAATAGGATGATGCTCCAAAGATAAATCTCCTCCACTAGATTTGCAACCTCCAAAATCAGGAGCATATTGAACAAGCTCATGAAGGAATTGTTCGGCCTCCCCCGCAGTCTTCTTCGAAAATGTCCCTCCGGATGCTATATCGATTGATTCTTTGAGAGAGTAAAAGAGTCCACAATAGAAGTGTTGAAGAAGCATCTAGTTGGGTAAGTTATGGTGCGGACACTAACGTTAGAGATTTTCGAATCTCCCCCAAGCTTCGAAAAGAGACTCTCCGGCTTTTTGCTTTAAACTTATAATATCTTCCCGGAGTCTACAAGTTTTGTCGGTCGGGAAAAATCTTTGAAGGAAATCTTTCTTTAGGGCCTCCCATGAAGAATAATATCTAGGTGGACAAATGTCGAGCCACATTTCAGCTTTTCCCCTTAGCGTAAGAGGAAAGAACTTCAACTTCAAATATTCGGAATATATTCCAGGTAGGTGCATCAAACTGATACCTTTTCGAATCTCTCCATATGAGCAATAGGGCTCTCGGAAATATCTCCATGGAACGGATTGCTTTCAAAAACTTCAAGAAGACACGGCTTGAACTCAAATACCGCGTCGGGTGGTAATGGTGGTAAAATGATAGGGTTGCCTCCCGTACCCGAAGATGGAACGGCAGATGATAGAAGAGTACGGGGTGAATCGGCTTGGCCTTCACCCATTAGGACTTGAAGCCTCCTACGATGCTCGATAGAACATTAGGGCATACCTACATGCACCAACAAGAACCAATAGAAGCATCAAATTCATTGGGATTAACACAAACTAATTTCTAGCGTGAAAGCAATCTCAAATAACCAAAAACAAAGAAACTAAAACTAGGGGCGCTGGCTCCCCGGCAACAGCGCCATTTTGTGTAACAGTGGTTTTGTGGACCTCCGTTTTTATCGTTCTTTCTCAGGGAGCTGGCGGCCTTGGTCATAGAAACTAGGTCAATGGTCGAGTCGAGATTGCTAAGGTAAGGCAATGGGTTGAAAGAGGCGGACACAAAGCAACAAATAAAACTAAGGTCGGTCAAGTGATGCATAATGGGACCAAGGGATGATCTCATTACACAATATCTAAGGATCTTTAAAAACGAAGATAGGAATCTCCCTTCTCAAAGTTCCAAAGAACCAAAAATGGAATAGAAATGGACGAAAAGGATGGAAAGAACTATGAAAGATGATTACCCAACGAATGGAAATGATGAACGAATGGTTGAACGAATGATGGATGATGTTTGAACGATAATGGCTTTGAAGATTCTTGGAGGATACAGCCACACCACCTTCAAGAGACCTTCAATTCCTTCCTATCACCACCAAGGACGCCAACATTGGATAGAAGAAGGGGATAGTTTCGTTCTCCCTCAAGAGAAACAAAGAGAAACTAGCATAAAGCTAGAGAGAACACATCATGTGTTTGATTGTATTTTGATATATGATTGAATGAATGAATACAATGGCACCCAAGGGGGTCTATTTATACTACTCTAGGACCCCTTGGACGTGTACCTAGGGTTCAAGAAACCAAGAATCAACTATTACATCATATATCCTATTTATGACATCATAAACTCTAAAATACAACTCTAGAAAGAAATTGCTATAACTCCTTCAATACTTGTCCGTTTTCAATGATTCAAAAACCATTGGAAAGCTTATTGAAAGATCTCAATCTGTCTTGATGATTTCCTCAATAGACGTATGGATCTAGAATTATAGAGTAAAATATCGAAGTACTTGATGGAGTCTTTTCTTTGTAGTGAGAGATGACTTTTCAATAAGGACTTGAGAATGATTTAAGCTCATTTGATGTCCTCCAAATGTGAGAGTAACTCCATATAAGCTTAGAAGTGTGAGGACTAAGCTTAGAGTACCTTCAAGGTCCTTTACGCCTTCTACCTTGATAAACCCAAGACGACATTTGTAGCTTCAAACTGGATTAAGGACCTTGTAGCTAGACCTTGATGTATATAGCTAGGCAAATATACATCATTCTCCCCTGGTTGAAAAAGTTTGTCCTCAATATTGGAGCATCACTCTCTTACTCGCCTTCTTCACAAAAATCACAAACTTTCTTCTTAAAGGCTTTGAAATCGTCATATATCCCTTTGATGAACTTCTTCATCTTTCTCCCAAGTAATCCATGGGCATTATAAGACTTGGATCCTCGAACTTTCTCCATGAACGTAGAGATTCCATGAAGCTTCTTTGTTTCCAAGTCAAGCTTCACCACTTCTCCTTCACCATTTAGCATGAAACAACCTACTTTGACGGCTTTAGCTTCTCGGCTCCTTCGAATCGTTGGCTCCTCAACCATAAGATTCAAGTTGATATCTCTTGGGTGCACATAGAAGATACGCTTCATAGGAGAATTCAAAATTGGGTGCTTGCTTGGATCTGATTTGCTTCCCTCCGAGTTGGCAAGAACAAGACCCTTATGCTCTTCATACCCATGATATTCCTCCTTCATAATCGTTCTGATCTGATTTCATCCTCCTTAGTGTGGTATAAGATGGAAGTAGAGATGTCTCTTGATGCATGATATTCCTATCAAGCAACTTTGGTCTTTCCAACAAAGTATGACAAGTATCCATAGAAGTAATATCACACCATAATGAATCTCTACAATTCTTATAAGTGGGAAGACTTACTAAACTTCTTGGATCCTCATGAATGTCTTTGTCATGGCTTGGCTTTTGTGTAGGGGCGTCAATGTAACCATAGGAGGCACAACTTTCTCCTTCTTTGATCAATGAACATACTTCTCCTTTGTTGGTACAATGAGAGATCTTGCACTCTCTTTGTCGATGTTCATTCGGCACACATACTTCTTTCAAGTCTCTCCTTGCCACATGCCACTCTTCTACATACTCCTCTTCTACTACATTTTCCTCAAATAATTCATTATCATACGTTTGGTACTCAACCAAAGACACATCTTTCTTCTTGTTAGGACACTTCAAATCAATGTGACCTAAACTTTGGCAATGACAACATCTCCTTTGTCTTTCAACATCGAGAGCTAAATAACTTAACTCTTCCAAGTTTGTGAAAGGTTGATTTACAACAACACGTCGAATGTAATCATTAAAACCAAGAAAGTAACATACCAAAACTCGTTGATCATTCTCCTTAAGGGCATACTTCCATAGTTGCCACTTGAATTCTATTGTATATTCAACCACATCCTTGTTCCCTTGCTTTATTCTTTCAAGATTGTTGATGGAGTCACCTTTGTAATCGGATGGCAAGAAATCTTCTTGAACTTTCTTCCCATTCTTTTTGTTGCAATGTTTACTCCGTGCATAAGGTGCTTCATATTCAACCTTAGAAGAGTGAACCATACGTGATTTTGTGCTTCTAGACCCCTTTGGAAGAATCCCACATTCTTCCATTTGCTTGGCAAGATCATCGATTTGTTGCTTCAAGCATTGTAGCTCACGTTGGGAATTCTTGCTAGACCTTTTGCAATCCATTAGAACCTATCTTGATTCAAAAGATCACAAGAAACTCATGGTAGGATGGTTAGCATAGAAGGGACGTGAGGGGGAATTGGTTGGATTTGTGTTTGGGCTCACGGGTTCTTTGTGGAGTTTATGATTCTTTATGAGTTCTTGATGAGTTCTTGATGGGTTCTTGATGAGTTCTTGGAAGAACTTATGGGTGGCGTGTGATGGAGAGATGATGGGGGATGAAATTTGTGATGGAAAGATGGGTAAAAGATGGTTCAAGAACTAAGAGAATCAAACTCCTTGGCTCTGATGCAAATTGATGCATAATGGGACCAAGGGATGATCTCATTACACAATATCTAAGGATCTTTAAAAGCGAAGATAGGAATCTCCTTCTCAAAGTTCCAAAGAACCAAAAATGGAATAGAAATGGACGAAAAGGATGGAAAGAACTATGAAAGATGATTACCCAACGAATGGAAATGATGAACGAATGGTTGAACGAATGATGGATGATGTTTGAACGATAATGGCTTTGAAGATTCTTGGAGGATACAGCCACACCACCTTCAAGAGACCTTCAATTCCTTCCTATCACCACCAAGGACGCCAACATTGGATAGAAGAAGGGGATAGTTTCGTTCTCCCTCAAGAGAAACGAAGAGAAACTAGCATAAAGCTAGAGAGAACAACACATCATGTGTTTGATTGTATTTTGATATATGATTGAATGAATGAATACAATGGCACCCTAGGGGTCTATTTGTACTACTCTAGGATCCCTTGGACGTGTACCTAGGGTTCAAGAAACCAAGAATCAACTATTACATCATATATCCTATTTATGACATCATAAACTCTAAAATACAACTCTAGAAAGAAATTGCTATAACTCCTTCAATACTTGTCCGTTTTCAATGATTCAAAAACCATTGGAAAGCTTATTGAAAGATCTCCAATCTGTCTTTTGATGATTTCCTCAATAGACGTATGGATCTAGAATTATAGAGTAAAATATCGAACTGTACTTGATGGAGTCTTTTGCTGCCGTGAGAGATGACTTTTTAATAAGGACTTGAGAATGATTTAAGCTCATTAGATGTCCTCCAAATGTGAGAGTAACTCCATATAAGCTTAGAAGTGTGAGGACTAAGCTTAGAGTACCTTCAAGGTCCTTTACGCCTTCTACCTTGATAAACCCAAGACGACATTTGTAGCTTCAAACTGGATTAAGGACCTTGTAGCTAGACCTTGATGTATATAGCTAGGCAAATATACATCAGGAATGGAAAAATGGGCTTCGGAGGTATTTCAGGATGCAAACGGGGATGAAGAAATGGGTTTTGCAACAAGGGAATAACAAGAAGGGAAAATCAAGTGACAATTTCGTTAGAAAATACCCACCGAGCTTCCTCTTCAGAGGATAGTCTAGTTTAACTTCCCCAAAGTCCATCGACAGACCCGGAGGGTTAATGAAACGGAATTTCCTAGTTAGCTTCTATTCGCTTTCGTGAATAGAATACTAACTATCCCAATTCCAACCTTCCAACACAAGTGTTGGATGTATTCTGGAGCTTTCGAACCCAAATACATCCTACTTCACGGAAGGATAGGAGTGGGAATTGATTTCTCAACTAGTTACTCACTAATATTGCTAACCCAAACCTAATCACCCATTCACACCCTTAATTACCCCCTAATTCATAGGGTTTCTATCCACTAATCATGATAAAAACTAAGCTAACAACATCCAAACCAAACCTAAACATGATTTCTAACATCAAACAGTCATAAACAAGCAAGACAATCAAAATAGCAAGCAAAGAAATTAAGGACAAGCAAAGTAATTAATAAAAGAGTTAAGGGAAGAGAATACTTATCAAAATGTTGTAGATGAACAAAGGAAAGCAATAAAAGATAATCCAACAATCTCTCAATTGTTTGAATCCCCAAATCTTCAATAACAAACACAACTCTCCAAAACCCTAGATTAATCTCTCACTAATCTCTCTCTAAAACCCCTAATTACAAAGCTGGAAATTGTCTAAGTCTATCCCTAGATGCCTCCCCTAAGAAATCGTCAATAAGGAGTATATATACAAGGCAAAACCGTTGGCCAAAACTGCAGCACTTCAAGCCGAAAACACGCGCAGGACATAGGGAGACCGTGGCGCGGTCGAGAGACCGTGGAGTGCGGTCTCGTTACGTCGGCCAATCATATGCCGATTTTTTTCCTTCGAGACACCGTAGCCACAGTCAAGGATACCTTGGGTATGATCAATGGGACCGTGGCTACGATCTTGCATAGCGAACTGCAAATTTCGCTTCTCTTCGCTCCGTCGTGGCTACGATCTCCCAAGACCGTGGCCACAGTCTTGCTCGGCCTCTTCTTTCCTTAGACAAGTCTTGAACCCACCGTGGATGGGGTAATCACGACTGTGGCCGCGGTCTAGCTCGGCTTCAACTTCTTACGCTCGACTTGGCATTGCAGTGGTGAGGTCATCATGGCCGTGTCATCGGTCGGCCAAACGGTCTTACGGCGTCTTGACATGTCCGGCCTTTTCGCATTCCTTTGCCTTCGACTCGAACAAGACTCGGGAAATCTCGGGAAATCTCGGGATTCCCAAAATAGTTGCAAAATGACCCTTTTTACCACGTTTTGAGTATAAACTCCGAAATCTACAAAATTACCAAGAACGCATTAAAAGTTATTGAATTAAACTACAAAACATGTCAAAAGCCTAAGGATTTAAGCTATATTTAGACACAAAATTGGGTCTAAACACGGGGCCGAAATATCCACCATAGGTAGTGGAATGGCAATGATGTAGCAACCCTTGAACTTCCTCCTCCGGAATGCATCTCCGATAAGCCCCATTGGCACATAGCTTGAAAAGAAGTCGTTCTTCCCAAACATAGCTCTTCACCTCGAATAGGAACCTCTTCTTTTGTTGATATGATAAGTTTGGTGGTAACACTCCACATACAAGGTAAATGACGTACTTGGCATACCATGGAATGAATGGGGTACACACGGCCATGAGCTTCTCTTCCGGAAAAGAATCATCAATAGGGAGCTTCTCCTTCGGAACATCCTCCAATCGAGAGATGATCGGCCACCACGCTCTGCAATTCGGGCTTGTCCCGAATCTCTAAGTCGAACCCTTGGAGCAATAACACCTAGCGAATGAGTCGAGGTTTAGAGTCCGACTTCTTCATAAGGTGTCGAATGGCGGCATGGTCGGTAAACACAATCACGTTGGAGTTAATCAAGTATGGTCGAAACTTCTCCAAGGCGAAAACAACCGCCAAGAACTCCTTCTCCGTGGTGGCGTAGTTGACCTGAGCCTCATCTAGAGTTGGGCTCACATAGTAGATGGCGAAAGGCTTGCCATCTCTTCTTTGCCCCAAAACAGCCCCCAATTCTTAGTCACTCGCATCGCACATCACTTCAAAGGGCAAATTCCAATACAGGGCTTGCATATTGGGCGCGGTGATCAATGCTTCTTTCAACCTGTTGAAAGCACTAAAGCAAACATCATCAAAAACAAAAGGCACATCTTTGACAAGCAATCGGGTGAGAGGTCTAGCAATTTTTGAAAAATTCTTTATGAACCGTCGGTAGAAACCAACGTGTCCAAGAAAACTCCTAACACCCTTAACAGAGGTTGGAGGTGGTAGTCTTTCAACCACCTCAACCTTTGCTTTGTCAACCTCAATGCCTTTGCTTGATACAACTTGACCAAGGACTACACCTTCTTGTACCATGAAATGGCACTTCGCCCAATTCAAAACCAAATTCACTTCTTCACATCGAGACAACACTTTAGCAAGATTTCTCAAACAATGATCAAAAGAATTGCCATAGACTGAAAAATCATCCATAAACACCTCCATAATGTCCTCAATAAAATCAAAGAAAATAGCCATCATACATCGTTGAAAGGTAGCAGGTGCATTACACAACCCAAATGGCATTCTCCTATAGGCAAAGGTACCGTAAGGACATATAAAGGTGGTTTTCTCCTGATCACTAGGGTGGATAGGGATTTGGAAAAAGCCGAAATACCCATCTAGATAACAAAAGTATGAATTATTCTCCAGTCTTTCAAGCATATGGTCAATAAAGGGGAGAGGTAAATGGTCTTTACGGGTGGCATCATTCAGTTTTCGATAGTCAATACACATCCTACACCCCGTAAAAGTCCTGATAGGAATCAACTCATTGTTCTCATTTTTCACCACAGTCATCCCCCCCTTCTTAGGCACAACATGCACCGGACTCACCCACTCACTATCACAAATAGGGTAGATAATCCTAACATCAAGTAATTTCAAGACCTCCTTTTTCACCACCTCTTTCATGTTAGGGTTCATCCTTCTTTGATTTTCTATGGTGAGTTTATAGTCATCTTCCATCAAAATCCTATGCATGAAAACTGAGGAACTAATGCCCTTAAGGTTATCTGTGGTATAGCCAATGGTCTTACGATGTGACCTAAGGACTCTCAACAATGAATCAATCACAGCGTCATTCGTTACATTCACAATCACAAGATAAGAGGAATTGGGGCCAAGAAATTCATACCTTAGAGAATAAGGGAGAGGTTTCAGTTCTACCTTTGGAGCTTCCTTCTCACTCGAAGCTTGCTTGCTTACGCTGTCAGTCTCTAATGCTTCCACCGTTTCCAGCGTCGATGGAATTTCTAGGGATGCCTGCAAGAGCTTCACACAATGGGCAACCTCGGGATCGTGATCCTGATTTTTACTGTTAGACAACAAACAAAGCTCAAGAGGGTCGTGAGAATGGATGTTACTGCTATCTTCCCTAAGAATGGAATTAATGATATCCACTCTAAGGCAATCATCAGCAAATGCAGGGAATTTAGCAGCTTCAAACAAATTAAATTCAGCTTTCTCACCTCTTATACTAAAGGACCTCCTACCATTCTTCACATCAATTCAACACCCAGTCGTAGCCATGAAAGGTCTACCAAGAATAATAGGGGTACGGGTGTCTTCCTCCATCTCAAGGATAACAAAGTCAACAGGAACAAAGAAGCTACCCAACTTAATGGGAACATCCTCTAAGATTCCTATGGGAAACTTCACCGATCGGTCGACCAACTGGAGGGAAATGGCAGTGTGGTTTAGTTCACCCAAACCAAGCTTTTGGGACAAAGAGAGAGGTATAAGACTCACACTAGAACCAAGATCACATAATGCACGGTCAGTGGTAATCTTTCCAACTTCACAAGGAATGGTCAAGCTACCAGGATCCTTAAGCTTCGGTGGAAGCTTATTTTGGAGCACGACACTACACTGTTCCGTCAATGCCACTGTCTCATGCTCTTCCAACTTCCTTTTGTTTGTCAAAATTTCCTTCAAAAACTTAGCGTAGGAAGGCATTTGAGACAGGGTTCGGTGAAAGGAATATTAATATGGAGTTTCTTGAGGACCTCCAAGAACTTCCCGAATTGCTTATCACTCTTAGCCTTGGCCAATCTTTGAGGGAAGGGCAAAGTTGGAGTGTAGACTCTTTAGGGAGTTCTCGTTGCATCCTTAGAAAGTTTTTCACTTTGCACATCAACATCAATCACAGGTTCTTTAGGAGGCATAGTTACCTCTTCATGCACACCAACACTCACATCAGCATTCACATTCGCATCACTAGTAACATTCTCAACATCAATCACATTCTCAGCAACATCATCATGCACATCAACAACAACATGCTCATCACACAAAGCCTTAGGCCCCGCCAATTGCGTACCACCTCTTAAGGTTATGGCATTGCATTGGTCTTTTGGGTTCGGAACAAGTTGGCTCGGAAGCTTTCCTGGAGGAGTGGTGGAAGTACTGGCCTGGCTAGCAATCTGAGACTCAAGTATTTTGTTGTGAGTTGCCAACTGGTCAACTCTATCAGCTAAAAGCTTGATGGTCTCTTCATGCTGATTATGAGACACCTTCATACGTTCCACCAATGCCTTCCAGCCAGGCTCTTGGGTTTGTCGAGGTTGGGGTTGGGTTTGGGCTTGTTGTCTTTGGAAACCAGGTGGACTTTGGGCCTGTTTTTGTTGGTGGGGTCCCGTGGGATTGTTATTTCGATAGGAAAAATTAGGATGATATCTCAATCCCGGGTTGTAGACATTAGAGTACGGGTTAAAGTTCTGTCTTGGGTTTCCAATGTAATTGGCCTGGTCCGAGGTCTCGGGACTAGCTAACCCAACAAGACAAAACATGGTCTCATGCTCAAACGAACTACAAGAAGCACACGGTTGGGGAGGATTGGCATTTATATGCAAGCAGTCTATCTTTTGAGTCACAACATCTATTTTAGCAGTTAAAACAGAAATGACATCGACATCATACTTACCTTCCGTTCTTAAGGAACGGGGTTTGGACCATTGATGACTGTTGGACCGCTCAATTAGAGTGTGGAGCTCATCAACTCCCTTACTCATGATGTTCCCCCCAGCTGCTGCGAGGATCATCGCCCTCAACTAATCATCCACTCCATTGTAGAAAGAATGGATGGGCACCCATGGCTTAAGACCATGTTGTGGACATCGGTGAATTAGGTCTTTGAACCGTTCCCAAGCCTCATACAGGTTTTCATCCGGCTCTTGGACAAAGGTGGATATCTGGTTACGGAGGCTTGTCAGCTTACTTGGCGGGAAATATTTGTTGAGAAAAGCGCTCGCCATCTTTTGAAAGTGGTGATGGAGTTCGCCGGAAGAGAATCTAGCCACTCCCATGCTCGATCCTCCAAGGAAAACGAAAACAACCGCAGCTTGATTGCATCCGGTGAGGCCCCGTTCGCCTTGAATGTATCGCACACTTGGCGGAAGATACGGAGGTGTCGGTTGGGGTCCTCACTAGGATGACCACGGAATGGCGAAGCTTTGACCAGATTGATCAAGGAGTTCTTCAGCTCAAAGTCATTGTTGGCGATGTTGGGAGGGTTGATGGTCGTAGGAGGATCTGTGACATTCGGGGCCAAGTATTGTTCCAGTGTCTTCGGCTGTCCTTCTCCACCAACCATTTTTTATTGTGGTGCAGACTTCTCTCCTTGCTTCTTGCTAGCTTCCGCTATTCGCAGCCTCTTTCTCCGAGAATGGAAAGTGCGTTCAATCTCGGGATCGAACTCAAATTCCAGAGCTTTTTGCATACACCAAGAGTACCTTGCAAAAACAAGAAAAGAAACACAATCAAGATCAAGAAAGGGGAAAGAAAAAGAAAGAAAAATAAATTTTAAAAAAAAACAGCTTAGTCAATTTGAGAGTCTTCGCTTAATGGCTACTCGGGACAAAGTCCCTGGCAATGTCGCCAAAAACTTGACAGGGCCGCAAGCACACGGGTACTATCGTAGCAATGTCAAGGTCGATCCCACAGGGACTTAGTCTAGTAACGCAGTGAACTATCCCTCTACTTAATTGCTAAGCCAATCGGGTTGATGATTTTTAATGATTTTTAACGAACTAACTAAAACTAAGGTTGACAAGAAAAGTTAAGCTTGAGTTAATTCAATGAATGAAGGCTTCTAGGGTTTTACTCACCTAACAACAGGGTCTGAAAGAAAAGTTAAAGCATGCGCAAGAAAGTAACTCGAACGAATCAAGAATCGATAACCTCTAAATTCTATCGCTCTTTCGATGCTAAATAGTATTATCCAGCCAAACCTAATCAACAACTTTCGTCTACCTTTCAGGTTAAACAGAATTGAAGGTTTCAAAAAGTCAGGTTATCTAACGATTCCCTAGTTTACTACTCCTTTTTCAACTTTCGTAAACCTAGGTAGACAGGTTGGTAGTCAAATTCCCCTAATTCACCTTTCGGTACTTCTCAGGTTAATCTCTGAATTACAAACATCCAAGGCCTTAAGAATGTTCGTAAGCATTAAAAACACAACCTTCTATTGATTCAATCAAGAATTCAAGCACAAACTAGAACATTCTAATCAAACACCATAACGTTGGTTCATAAAACCCTAGAAAGAATGAAATCTACTCACAAATAGTCATTGGAAACAAGAAATACGTTCTAAACATAATATCAATTCTAGAACAAAGAAAGAAATATGAGAAGAGTAAAGCAAACACAAGGAGGAATTCCGTAGAATCTCTCGATCTCCGAGCGGAAAATACTTCACGAATGTCGCGTGCTTCCTCTCGAATTCCAATTCTTCAAATTCTTCGGATTGATTCTTGATGGATGGAGGTGTTTTTGGGGAAGAATTACTCAAGGAACTCTGTCTTTTCTGCCCAGAATGAATGATAACTACCTTTTTTCTCCTTTCCTAGCTTATTTCCGCAAAAATAACTGCCACAACGAGAAAACAGCTCCAACCACGGTCTGTGGCTGTCACCTCGGGCAGACCGAGGTTGGCACTGTCCGGCCAATTTCTGCTCGTTTCTTGCTGAAATTTTTACCACGGTCTGATCAACAGTAGTTGATGCCTGTGGTACCCTTGGCCTTACCAAATTTGCTCCAAAAATCAACTTTTTGGCCCTGAACCTGCAAATCAATACCAAAATCACAAAGACCAAACGTAAATAGAGAAATAGGGAAGGTTTAACACATTTTTGGCCTAAGTCTACCATGATATGCTTCTAAAACACCTAGAAATAAGTGCAAATAATGCACTTATCAGATTGCGTGCATACCCAGCTAGCATCGGTTTCCCCTTCCAGGGTGTGAAACCAATATTCGATTCCTATACACGAGCTAGCATCGATCCCCCTCTCCAGAGTGATGAATCGATGCATACTTTCCAAAGTCTGTCATCACTCTCTTGTATGATAGACCATGGTAGTATTTGAATGCAATCCTGAGTAATCAATTCCAAGTCCGTCTCGCAAGAGTTAGGATTTGGAATCAATTAAACCACCCTAGAGTTCCTATTCGATGTTTGAAAGGATCCATAACCTCCCGACACACGATATCCTTCAACTATCGAGTAAAAATCTAGGGCGGAACACTAATCACCTCGCTAATCAACCTAAACCCACTATCCATCCTAATCCCCTATGAGGGGCCCTAATTACCTCCTGACCCTAAGGGAAATACTCACACATGGTCAGAACAAACAGTAATTCAGAAATCAAATTAAACTAAACATGAAATAAGCAAGCGATGGAGAAAATCAGTAATAACACTAATAAGACTAATTAAGGATATAAGTAAGGTAATCAAACAAGTAAAAATACTAATCTAATGCTGAAAGTAAAAGGGAAGAAGAACACTTATTGAAATATTGGAATAGATTAACAGCTTCAATTTAGAAAGAACAAGAATGAGAAGTTCAATTACAAAACCAAAACCCTAAGCTAATTACAAGGAAATTAAACCGAATCTAAGAACTAATCTAAGGGCTAATCCCTAAAACTATAATGTAAACTCTAGAATGAAAAGCTGCCCTAAAAAAGGGAAGAGTTTACAATCTATAGGTGGGGGGGAGGAGAGGGAAAAACACAATCATTTTGCCCAAAAAAATTACTTGGCAAAACAGGGGGGTCACGGCCGTGAGGTAGGTTCTGTTCAAAACCCAGTTTTTCACTTTTCTTCTTGTTTTTTCTCAATTTATGAGATTGAGGCTCGGTTCTTCTTCTCTAGAGCCGGGTTTTCTCAGGATATCCCGGCTCTATTGCATTTAGGCCTGAATTAGCCTGGTTTTGCACGCTTTTGCTCCACAAGCACCTAAAAGAGATGGATGTAGTAGAATTTAGAGTAGAAATATTATGATAGGAATGAAGAGTAGAATGAGCGAAAGATTGAGTGAGAGATTGAGAGAATTGAAGAGTGAGTGACAGAAAGAAGGAAAGAGAGAATGAGTTGGTGAGTTATGCTTCAAAAGAGGTAGTATTTATAAGTGAAGGAAAGGATTCAAGATACATGAACATACATACATCCTTCTCATAAGTAGTCAATATCTATCAATCTGCCCAGACTTCGAGGTGGTCAAGGGAGTGTATATGGTGGTCGACAGCATGAAGATGAATGCACCTGGTGTGAAGAGCCTAAAGTCCAATCGGCCTTAAGCAGGGGGGAAGGATGAATCTAACTTTGTCCATGCGTCCCTTGGGCGCGAACTATGAATAGATGGGCATCGAAGATAGCTTTTTCACACATTTGGATAGTGAGAGCTTATTTGAGTAAAAATGAATGTTTTTGTGAGGTATAGAACATGAGACCTCTTGCATGTGTTTTTGCATGGCTTCCATTTCTTATGTAAAAAGTGTGCATGCAATTATCCAGTCTTTTACATGTGATAATGCATGTGTTTTTATGCGATTTTGTGCATGTAAAGTGCATGTGAATAAACTTATCGACGCAGCTTCTTCTCTTTATTCGTTTATTTCCTTCTTTATTCTTATGCTCAAATACCCGGTGTCCACACATACATGGAGTAGTTCTTCCGGGAACCATGCAACTTCTCCCTAAAAAAAAAGAAAGAAAAAGCTATGGGGCAATGGCCTTGCATTACACGGCCACAATGTCAACATCATATGTGTCACAATCGATTTCAAATACTAGATTGAAGTCTAGGAGGGCAAGAACCGGTGCTTTACATAGCATACTATTCAACTTCTCAAAGGTCAGTTGAGTTGATTTGGTTCATTATAAGGTTCCTTTCTTCAAGAATTCAGTAATCAGAGTAGCAATGGTATTAAACCTGCGTATAAATCTCTGGTAGAAATATAACAGACCATGAAAACTCCCAACCTCCATGGTGGTTATAGGGGTCGGCCAAGAACGAATAGCCATCACCTTAGACGGATCCATCAAGATTCCATCCTTAGAGATAATATATCCCAGGAAGACGACTTAAGGTGTGAAGAACTCACACTTCCTAATCTTGTCATATAACATTCGTTGCCTCAGAATTTTGAATATCGCGTCTAGGTGACCGAGATGTGCATCTTCATTCTGAGAATACAATAGAATATTACCAAAACATACCACAACAAGTTTTTCAATGTATGATCCTAAAACTTCATTCATGAGTCTCATAAACGTACTTGGAACACTAGAGAGACCAAAGGGCATCACCATCCATTCATAGAGCCCACCCTTAGTCTTGAAAGTCATTTTGCACTCATCTCCTTATGCAATCTAATTTGGTGATAGCCACTTCAAAGGTCAATCTTGTAGAAGATGCATGAAACATGGAGTTCATCTAGCATATAATCAAGACGACGTATGGGATAGTGAAATTTAATGGTTATGTCGTTGATCACTCTATTATCCACACACATCCAAAAAGATACCATCCTTCTTGAGAACAACCAAGACTGGAGCAGAACACAAGTTCATGTTTTCCCTTACGTAGCAACCCTCTATAAGCTCATCAACCTAGCGTTGTAGCTCTTTAGTCTCCATAAGGTAGTACCTATAGGTCGCCTCTGGCCCTAGGGATGAGATCAATCTGATGCTCAATCCTGCATATAGGTGAGAAACCTAGTGGGAGGTCCCTTGGAAACACATCTAGATATCTCTCAAGGAAGAAAGGCTGCCATAAGAGGGTTTAGGTGTGTCTCTTACTCACTTATTTTGGTCTCGAGGAGGAGCAAGGCATAAATTTCCTTACCCTTTCTAGGAGCCTTCTCTACCTATGTCTCACTCAAGTGTTTAAACTCCTCACATCCCACCCCAGATTTTGATGGAAGTAGCTCGTGAGGAGCTAGCAATGCAAGTTTAACCCTCCTCTTATTGAAGGAAAGGGTATATATGTTTTCCAAAACATCATGTAGAGCATGCCTATTGAACTGCCACAGACGCCCCAATAATATATGACATTAATTCATTGGGACCACATCACATAATAAGGAATCACGATACTTTTGAACCAATTGAAAGAGGAAATAGAGCTTGCTTTGTTACCTTGATTTCACCCATGCCGTTCACATACTTCAAGGAATAAGGATGAGGGTGTGAAATAAGGGGAAGTTTCAACTTCTCAACCACATAAAAAGATACTGCATTACCATCCATAATCAAATTGCAAACCTTCTCCCCTTCATGGTACATCGAGAGTTGAATATCATTTCACATTATGTCTTGACAATTAGTGCTTCATTAAAATGTAGAACTCTCCTCGAAACAAGCATTCACCGTTGTCGGGAGTAAAAGTAGCAGGAGCATATTCATCGGAATCACTACAATCCATTACAATAAATTATGATTCTTCCTAAGCATCCAACAACTCATTCTCAAACTCTTGTACCTCTTCGACGGTTAATGTTCTCCTGGTAAGAGAATCAACTTTGAAATGCCTATAGCCTTGGCTGGACTTGTCAATTCGGGCGGGCGGGTCGGTTTCATGTCGGGTTTGGTATGGGTCGATTTCGGGTTTATTTATGCTTTAGGTTTGAAATTTCGAGCCTAACCTTAAACTTTCGGGCGAGTTCATGTCGATTTTCGGGTCGGGTCGATTTTTGCCAGCTCTAGCTTTGCCATTGAAAAGATTTCTTCCCTTCTATCTCCTTTGGTAACGCCATAGAAGAACGATAAGAAATTTCCTTACCCTTTTCAAATCTAGGTAGTGGTCGTGTGGAACGAGGAGTGTCTTATGACCTAGAAGTAGCCATAGGACTCGGCCTTTGAGGAGGAGCAAATGGACCGCTAAATGGAAAAATAATTGATTGCTTATCTAGTCTTAGCAGCAAATCCTTCCTCCGAAGATGGACAGCATCCGCTCTTTGACACATCCTATCCCGTAATGGGAGGAAGGATGAATCTAACTTCGTCGATGCGTCCCTAGGGCGCAAAGTGTGAATAGATGGGCATCGAAGATAGCTTCTTCACACCTTTGGATGGTGAGAGCTTATTTGAGTAAAAATGAATGTTTTTGTGAGGTATAGAACATGAGACCTCTTGCATGTGTTTTTGCATGGCTTCCATTTCTTATGTAAAAAGTGTGCATGCAATTATCCAGTCTTTTACATGTGATAATGCATGTGTTTTTATGCGATTTTGTGCATGTAAAGTGCATGTGAATAAACTTATCGACGCAGCTTCTTCTCTTTATTCGTTTATTTCCTTCTTTATTCTTATGCTCAAATACCCGGTGTCCACACATACATGGAGTAGTTCTTCCGGGAACCATGCAACTTCTCCCTAAAAAAAAAAAAAGAAAAAGCTATGGGGCAATGGCCTTGCATTACACGGCCACAATGTCAACATCATATGTGTCACAATCGATCTCAAATACTAGATTGAATTCTAGGAGGGCAAGAACCGGTGCTTTACATAGCATACTATTCAACTTCTCAAAGGTCAGTTGAGTTGATTTGGTCCATTAAAAGGTTCCTTTCTTAAAGAATTCAATAATTAGAGTAGCAATGGTATTAAACCTGCGTCTAAATCTCTGGTAGAAATATAACAGACCATGAAAACTCCCAACCTCCATGGTGGTTATAGGGGTCGGCCAAGAATGAATAGCCATCACCTTAGACGGATCCATCAAGATTTCATCCTTAGAGATAATATATCCCAAGAAGACGACTTAAGGTGTGAAGAACTCACACTTCCTAATCTTGTCATATAACTTTCGTTGCCTCAGAATTTTGAATATCGCGTCTAGGTGACCGAGATGTGCATCTTCATTCTGAGAATACAATAGAATATTACCAAAACATACCACAACAAGTTTTTCAATGTATGATCCTATAACTTCATTCATGAGTCTCATAAACGTACTTGGAACACTAGAGAGACCAAAGGGCATCACCATCAATTCATAGAGCCCAACCTTAGTCTTGAAACCATTTTTCACTCATCTCCTTATGCAATCTAATTTGGTGATAGCCACTTCAAAGGTCAATCTTGTAGAAGATGCATGAATCGTGGAGTTCATCTAGCATATCATCAAGACGGCGTATGGGATAGTGATATTTAATGGTTATGTCGTTGATCACTCTACTATCCACACACATCCAAAAAGGTACCATCCTTCTTGAAAACAACCAAGGCTGGAGCAGAACACAAGTTCATGTTTTCCCTTTCGTAGCAACCCTCTATAAGCTCATCAACCTAGCGTTGTAGCTCTTTAGTCTCCATAAGGTAGTACCTATAGGTCGCCTTGGGCCCTAGGGATGAGATCAATCTGATGCTCAATCCCGCATATAGGTGAGAGACCCAGTGGGAGGTCCCTTGGAAACACATCTAGATATCTCTCAAGCAAGAAAGGCTGCCATAAGAGGGTTTAGGTGTGTCTCTTCCGCACTTATTTTGGTTTCGAAGAGGAGCAAGGTATAAATTTCCTTACCCTTTCCAGGAGCATTCTCTACCTATGTCTCACTCAAGTGTTTAGACTCCTCACATCCCACCCCAGATTTTGATAGAAGTAGCTCACGAGGAGCTAGCAATGCAAGTTTAACCCTCCTCTTATTGAAGGAAATGGTAAATATGTTTTCCAAAACATCATGTATAGCATGCCTATTGAACTGCCACAGACGCCCCAATAATATATGACATTAATTCATTGGGACCACATCACATAATATGGAATCACGATACTTTTGAACCAATTGAAAGAGGAAATAGAGCTTGCTTTGTTACCTTGAATTCACCCATGCCGTTCACATACTTCAAGGAATAAGGATGAGGGTGTGAAATAAGGGGAAGTTTCAACTTATCAACCACATAAAAAGATACTGCATTACCATCCATAATCAAATTGCAAACCTTCTCCCCTTCATGGTACATCGAGAGTTGACTATCATTTCACATTATGTCTTGACAATTAGTGCTTCATTAAAATGTAGAACTCTCCTCGAAACAAGCATTCACCGTTGTCGGGAGTAAAAGTAGCAGGAGCATATTCATCGGAATCACTACAATCCATTACAATAAATTATGATTCTTCCTAAGCATCCAACAAATCATTTATGTTTTAGGTTTGAAATTTCGAGCCTAACCTTAAACTTTCGGGCGAGTTCATGTCGATTTTCGGGTCGGGTCGATTTCTGCCAGCTCTAGCCTTGCCATTTAAAACATTTCTTCCCTTCTATCTCCTTTGGTAAGGCCATAAAAGAACGATAAGAAATTTCCTTACCCTTTTCAAATCTAGGCAGTGGTCGTGTGGAACGAGGAGTGTCTTATGACCTAGAAGTAGCCATTGGACTCGGCCTTTGAGGAGGAGCAAATGGACCGCTAAATGGAAAAATAATTGAATGCTTATCTGGTCTTAGCAGCAAATCCTTCCTCCGAAGATGGACAGCATCCGCTCTTTGACACATCCTATCCCGTAATGGGAGGAAGGATGAATCTAACTTCGTCGATGCGTCCCTTGGGCGCAAAGTGTGAATAGATGGGCATCGAAGATAGCTTGTTCACACCTTTGGATGGTGAGAGCTTATTTGAGTAAAAATGAATGTTTTTGTGAGGTATAGAACATGAGACCTCTTGCATATGTTTTTGCATGGCTTCCATTTCTTATGTAAAAAGTGTGCATGCAATTATCCAGTCTTTTACATGTGATAATGCATGTGTTTTAATGCGATTTTGTGCATGTAAAGTGCATGCGAATAAACTTATCGACGCAACTTCTTCTCTTTATTCGTTTAAATCCTTCTTTATTCTTATGCTCAAATACCCGGTGTCCACACATACATGGAGTAGTTCTTCCGGGAACCATGCAACTTCTCCCTAAAAAAAAAGAAAAAAAAGCTATGGGGCAATGGCCTTGCATTACACGGCCACAATGTCAACATCACTTGTGTCACAATGGATTTCAAATACTAGATTAAAGTCCAGGAGGGCAAGAACCGGTGCTTCACATAGCATACTATTCAACTTCTCAAAGGTCAGTTGAGTTGATTTGGTCCATTAAAAGGTTCCTTTCTTCAAGAATTCAATAATTAGAGTAGCAATGGTATTAAACCTGCGTCTAAATCTCTGGTAGAAATATAACAGACCATGAAAACTCCCAACCTCCATGGTGGTTATAGGGGTCGGCCAAGAATGAATAGCCATCACCTTAGACGGATCCATCAAGATTCCATCCTTAGAGATAATATATCCCAAGAAGACGACTTAAGGTGTGAAGAACTCACACTTCCTAATCTTGTCATATAACTTTCGTTGCCTCAGAATTTTGAATATCGCGTCTAGGTGACCGAGATGTGCATCTTCATTCTGAGAATACAATAGAATATTACCAAAACATATCACAACAAGTTTTTGTATGATTGTATAACTTCATTCATGAGTCTCATAAACGTACTTGGAACACTAGAGAGACCAAAGGGCATCACCATCCATTCATAGAGCCCACCCTTAGTCTTAAAAGCCATTTTGCACTCATCTCCTTATGCATTCTAACTTGGTGATTGCCACTTCAAAAGTCAATCTTGTAGAAGATGCATGAATCATGGAGTTCATCTAGCATATCATCAAGACGACGTATGGGATTGTGATATTTGATGGTTATGTCGTTGATCAATCTACTATCCAAAAACATCCAAAAAGGTACCATTCTTCTTGAGAACAACCGAGGCTGGAGCATAACCCAAGTTCAGGTTTTCACTTACGTAGCAACCCTCTATAAGCTCATCAACCTAGCGTTGTAGCTCTTTAGTCTCCATAAGGTAGTACCTATAGGTCGCCTTGGGCCCTAGGGATGAGATCAATCTGATGCTCAATCCCGCATATAGGTGAGAGACCCAGTGGGAGGTCCCTTGGAAACTCATCTAGATATCTCTCAAGCAAGAAAGGTTACCATAAGAGGGTTTAGGTGTGTCTCTTCCTCACTTATTTTGGTCTCGAGGAGGAGCAAGGCATAAATTTCCTTACCCTTTCCAAGAGCCTTCTCTACCTATGTCTCACTCAAGTGTTTAGACTCCTCACATCCCACCCCAGATTTTGATGGAAGTAGCTCGTGAGGAGCTAGCAATGCAAGTTTAACCCTCCTCTTATTGAAGGAAAGGGTGTATATGTTTTCCAAAACATCATGTATAGCATGCCTATTGAACTGCCACAGACGCCCCAATAATATATGACATTAATTCATTGGGACCACATCACATAATATGGAATCACGATACTTTTGAACCATCTGAAAGAGGAAATAGAGCTTGCTTTGTTACCTTGATTTCACCCATGTCGTTCACATACTTCAAGGAATAAGGATGAGGGTGTGAAATAAGGGGAAGCTTCAACTTCTCAACCGCATAAGTAGATACTGCATTACCATCCATAATCAAATTTCAAACCTTCGCCCCTTCATGGTACATCGAGAGTGGAATATCATTTCACATTATGTCTTGACAATTAGTGCTTCATTAAGATGTAGAACTCTCCTCGAAACAAGCATTCACCTTTGTCATGAATAAAAGTAGCAGGAGCATATTCATCGGAATCACTGCACTCCATTACAATAAATTATGATTCTTCCTAAGCATCCAACAACTCATTCTCAAACTCTTGTACCTCTTGGACGGTTAATGTTCTCATGGTAAGAGAATCAGCGTTGAAATGCCAATAGCCTTGGCTGGACTTGTCAATTCGGGCGGCTGGGGCAATTTCAGGTCGGGTTTAGTATAGGTCGATTTCGGGTTTATTTATGTTTTACGTTTGAAATTTCGAGCCTAACCTTAAACTTTCGGGCGAGTTCATGTCGATTTTTGGGTCGGGTCGATTTCTGCCAGCTCTAGCCTTGTCATTTAAAACATTACTTCCCTTCTATCTCCTTTGGTAAGGCCATAGAAGAACGATATGAAATTTCCTTACCCTTTTCAAATCTAGGCAGTGGTGGAGTGGAACGAGGATTGTCTTATGGCCTAGAAGTAGCCATGGGACTCGGCCTTTGAGGAGGAGCAAATGGACTGCTAAATGGCAAAATAATTGAATGCTTATATGGTCTTAGCAGCAAATCCTTTCTCTGAAGATGGACAGCATCCGCTCTTTGACACATCCTATCCCGTAATAAGGGAAGGATGAATCGAAATTCGTCCATGCGTCCCTTGGGCGCAAAGTGTGAATAGATGGGCATCGAATATAGCTTGTTCACACCTTTGGATGGTGAGAGCTTATTTGAGTAATGTTGAATCTTTTTGTGAGGTATAGAACTTGAGACCTCTTGCATGTGTTTTTGCATGGCTTCCATTTCTTATGTAAAAAGTGTGCATGCAATTATCTAGTCTTTTACATGTGATAATGCATGTGTTTTTATGCGATTTTGTGCATGTAAAGTGAATGCGAGTAAACTTATCGACCCAGCTTCTTCTCTTTATTCGTTTTTTTCCATATTTATTCTTATGCTCAAATACCCGGCGTCAACACATACATGGAGTACTTCTTCCGGGAACCATGCAACTTCTCCCTTAAAAAAATAGCTATGGGGCAATGGCCTTGTATTACACGGCCACAATGTCAACATCACTTGCGTCACAATCGATTTCAAATACTAGATTGAAGTCTAGGAGGACAAGAACCGGTGCTTCACAAAGCATACTATTCAACTTCTCAAAGGTCAGTTGAGTTGATTTGGTCCATTAAACGGTTCCTTTCTTCAAGAATTCAATAATCAGAGTAGTAATAGTATTAAACCTGCGTATAAATATCTGGTAGAAATATACCAGACCATGAAAACTCCCAACCTCCATGGTGGTTATAGGGGTCGGCCAAGAACGAATAGCCATCACCTTAGACAGATCCATCAAGATTCCATCCTTAGAGATAATATAACCCAAGAAGACGACTTAAGGTGTGAAGAACTCACACTTCTTAATCTTGTCATATAACTTTCGTTGCCTCAGAATTTTGAATATCGCGTCTAGGTGACCAAGATGTTCATCTTCATTCTGAGAATACACTAGAATATTACCAAAACATACCACAACAAGTTTTTCAATGTATGATCGTATAACTTCATTCATGAGTCTCCTAAATGTACTTGGAACACTAGAGAGACCAAAGGGCATCACCATCCATTCATAGAGCCCACCCTTAGTCTTGAAAGCCATTTTGCACTCATCTCTTTATGCATTCTAATTTGGTGATAGCCACTTCAAAGGTCAATCTTGTAGAAGATGCATGAATCATGGAGTTCATCTAGCATATCATCAAGACGGCGTATGGGATAGTGATATTTGATGGTTATGTCGTTGATCACTCTACTATCCACACACATCCAAAAAGGTACCATCCTTCTTGAGAACAACCAAGGCTAGAGCAGAACTCAAGTTCATGTTTTCCCTTACGTAGCAACCCTCTATAAGCTCACCAACCTAGCGTTGTAGCTCTTTAGTCTCCATAAGGTAGTACCTATAGGTCGCCTTGTTAGGTAAAGGGGCCCTAGGGATGAGATCTCTGATGCTCAATCCCGCATATAGGTGAGAGACCCAGTGGGAGGTCCCTTGGAAACACATCTAGATATCTCTCAAGCAAGAAAGGCTGCCATAAGAGGGTTTAGGTGTGTCTCTTCCTCACTTTTTTGGTCTCGAGGAGGAGCAAGGCATAAATTTCCTTACCCTTTCCATGAGCCTTCTCTACCTATGTCTCACTTAAGGTTTTAGACTCCTCACATCCCACCCAAGGTTTTGATGAAAGTAGCTCATGAGGAGCTAGCAATGCAAGTTTAACCCTTCTCTTATTGAAGGAAAGAGTATATATGTTTTCCAAAACATCATGTATAGCATGCCTATTGAACTACCACAGATGCCCCAATAATATATGACATTAATTCATTGGGACCACATCACATAATATGGAATCATGATACTTTTGAACCAATTGAAAGAGGAAATAGAGCTAGCTTTGTTACCTTGATTTCACCCATGCCGTTCACCTACTTCAAGGAATAAGGATGAGGATGTGAAATAAGGGGAAGCTTCAACTTCTCAACCACATAAGTAGATACAGCATTACCATCCATAATCAAATCGCAAACCTTCCCCCCTTCATGGTACATCGAGAGTGGAATATCATTTCACATTATGTCTTGACAATTAGTGCTTCATTAAGATGTAGAACTCTCCTCGAAACAAGCATTCACCTCTGTCGGGAATAAAAGTAGCAGGAGCATATTCATCGGAACCACCATTACAATAAATTATGATTCTTCCTAAGCATCCAACAACTCATTCTCAAACTCTTGTACCTCTGGGACGGTTAATGTTCTCGTGGTAAGAGAATCATCTTCGAAATGCCTATAGCCTTAGCTGGACTTGTCAATTCGGGCGGGCGGGTCGGTTTCAGGTCGGGTTTAGTATGGGTCGATTTCGGGTTTATTTATGTTTTAGGTTTTAAATTTCGAGCCTAACCTTAAACTTTCGGGCGAGTTCATGTCGATTTTCGGGTCGGGTTGAATTCTGCCAGCTCTAGCCTTGCCATTTAAATCATTTCTTCCCTTCTATCTCCTTTGGTAAGGCCATAGAAGAACGATAAGAAATTTCCTTACCCTTTTCAAATCTAGGCAGTGGTGGAGTGGAATGAGGAGTGTCTTATGGCCTAGAAGTAGCCATGGGACTCGGCCTTTGAGGAGGAGCAAATGGACCGCTAAATGGCAAAATAATTGAATGCTTATCTGGTCTTAGCAGCAAATCCTTCCTCTGAAGATGGACAGCATCCGTTCTTTGACACATCCTATCCCGTAATGGGGGTAAGGATGAATCTAACTTCGTCCATGCTTGGGCGCAAAGTGTGAATAGATGGGCATCGAAGATAGCTTGTTCACACCTTTGGATGGTGAGAGCTTATTTGAGTAAAAACGAATGTTTTGTGAGGTCTAGAACTTGAGACCTCTTGCATGTGTTTTTGCATGGCTTCCATTTCTTATGTAAAAAGTGTGCATGCAATTATCCAGTCTTTTACATGTGATAATGCATGTGTTTTTATGCAATTTTGTGCATGTAAAGTGCACGCGAGTAAACTTATTGACCCAGCTTCTTCTCTTTATTCGTTTATTTCCATCTTTATTCTTATGCTTAAATACCCGGTGTCTACACATACATGGAGTAGTTCTTCCGGGAACCATGCAACTTTTCCCTAAAAAAAAAAAAAAAAGCTATGGGGCAATGGCCTTGTATTACACGGCCACAATGTCAACATCACTTGCGTCACAATCGACTCAATCGTACCCTTTTATACAATCTGGGGAGCCTTTCAAGTGTTGGGAAAGATTTCGAAGATGACACAATCATGCTATCGATCCAACGACATGTGCATGCCATTTCTACAAAAATGGAAGATTTCAAGTTGATGAGTGAGTTTTCGACGATGGCATGATTGTGTGATCCCATTGCACGATTTGCATGTAATGACCCTTGTACCCCAACTAATGTTCAGTTGAATACCCCTAAGTAGGTCATTTTATTTGGATGAATCTTAACCCTTCGTTATAAAGCTTTGGGTTGTTTTTGGTCCTTGGATTTAGTTGTATCTTTCTTGGGGACTGCTCCAACCCCTTTATCTTATAATCTTGTCCTAGGGAAGAAACATAACAACTTTTGATAATTAATGAATGGTGTTTTTTAGACCAACCCAGAACTCTCCCAAAATCTTAGACCTAGCAATCGGATGTGTCAGATCGGGTTCTGATCGGATGACTACGCGTTTGAGTTTATTTATATCATCCATACTTCGGATCGGATCGGGTTTGGTTCGGGCGGGGTTCATATTCGATTTGACTCCGGATACATCTTGTCCGGGTCAGATGGGGTCCGCCTCGGGTTTAACCAGATCGTCATCTTCGAGTTAGAATCGGTTGAAACTGTTCACGGGTCGGGTTCAGTCGGATCAGGTCAAATTCTGATGGGGTTGATTCGGTTGCTTGTTTTCAAATGCATCCAAAGTTTTATCTATATTCGAGTCGGATTACTTTCGGGGCAGATTGCTTTCAGGTCGAGTTATTTTCGTATTCTGTTAAAAGTTATTGATTATTAAAATGACAATTTCTAATTTTGAGTAAATATTTATTGCATAATGAAATAATTTATGGTGCATGATTCAGATTTATTAGTTTGTCCTCTATACTGTACTGTATGGAAATCACTCGAAAATAATATTAACTACTAGTCTACTACATTAGTTGAAAGTCAAATAAATAACAATTCGGAAAAAAATTGTATTTAATTCAATATTAGTTGAATTAAACGCATAAATAAATCGGTAAAATTCGGTTCAGATGTGGTTTGGGTCAGGTAAAATTCGATTCGAGTGTGTCTCGGATCGGATTAAATTCGGTTTGGACAATTTTCAGATACGAGTTTATTCAGGTTTAGCTTGACTCGGATCAGGTTCGGATCGTTTCGGATTATTTCGAATGCTTTCCTTAATCGATAAACTTCGGGTTTCGGTTCGAATTAGTTCGGATTGGAGTGATCCGGGTTCGGATGAAGACCGGGTCCTGACATTCGGGTGCGCTTCGGGTTTGGATTCGGATGGATCAGATCGACTTTCGGATAAGGATTTCCATATCTACGAAATCTTAATACTTTATCGAAATTTTCTATGATTTGGTTGTGTTTTAAGTTATTCTTTTATTGATTTTGTGGTCATTAATTTTTATCAACATCATGCTGGAATGTTAAGTTGTTGGGTGGTGATTAGCTTTATCCGAAGTTATATCCTTGAAGATTATTGGTCACTGTTGTTGTCAGTGGCGGATCTCAACATTAAATTTAGAAGTGTCCAATATATTGTTCTTACTGATATCCAATTACCCAATTCACTGACTTATTGATACCCGATTACCCAATTCATTAACTTATTGATCCCTCAAAATAAAATAATTAAATTTAAATAAAAAATAATAAAAATAAAAGTAAATATTAAATGACATATGCACAAACTTAACAAATTTTGACATCATATAAATATGCACATCAAATAAATTGAAATTTCACATTAACTAGATATTTATATCTTAAACTTATATTGATACCCAATTACCCAATTCATTGACTTACACTTTTTGTTTATTAAAAATAAAAAAATTGGTACCCCTCCATCCTAATTAATTTGTTCAGCTTACTAACGGTCTTCGATACAACATTTTAACCGCTCATTTTTCACATTTTATCTTAGCAAGACTAATCATATTGTATTCAGGTATAAAAATATTTTTCATCATAAATCTAATAGTGGTATTGTGGTAGTCTTTTATAATAACTCAACATACAATATGATAAATTAATGGTCAAAATTTAAAATTTGGAGCTAACTAATCAAACTTGGACAATTTATTTTGGACGGAAGGAGTACCATTTTAGGGTTTTTGGGTTGCTACTAAATTGGACACCCCAATTATATTTTTTGGGACTTTTTTTACGGTGTCCACTTGCTCCAATTAAGAAAATTTCTTCCGAATAATATTAGAGAATCACAAATTTTCTTTGACGAGGGGTGTCCATGGACACCCCTACATTAGCTATATGTCCGCCCATGGTTGTTGTTTTGGATTCAAGTTCATCATTATCTTGGCATGATCATCTTTTCAACCACGTTGATTATCATAATTATTGGAGTTTTTCAATCAATCGATCAAGACTTCACAATCCTCTATATTTTTTCTCTTAATCTTCATGGCCCACATGCTCCAACGTACACTTAATTTTAAGGAATAATATTTAGTAGAATTGCGTTTCTCATGTAACTATCATTAACATATATATATATATATATATATATATATATATATATATATATATATATATTGGAAAATCTTAGAGAACTTCCGTTAACAAAAATCGTAGAGAACTTCCATTAATAAAACAAGTGCAAGATATTCAGGCATACCTGAGGGGCTAACAATGCGATCAAGCCCAAGATCAAAACCATAACAAAACCACCTCCATGAGGAAAACACCTTACAAACAAAACTAACACTAGTAAAGCCTCAAAGAAATATCCGATTTTATGAAAATACAAACGCACTCAATCAAGCGTTCAACATTCTAATGTACCCTCCTATTCCTCTCACCCCAAATGTGATATATAATTGAAGCAAGAGCCAACTTCTTGTGTTTACTAGCAAACTCAGCACATCTCCCATCGAACAACTTCCAACTTGTCCCATTTGGAGCCAAATTGAACTTATCAATCCAAATGCGATGACCTACCTTCTTTGAAAAATCACAATCAAAGAATAGGTGGTCATTTGACTCACAGTCTTTGTGACACAAGTAGCAGTGATTAGCCATATAAAAATCGAACTTCTGCATTCTATCTACAGTTAGTAGCCTCCCTTGAGTCACAATCCATTCAATGAAAGCGCATTTTAGTATTCTAGGGCTGCTCCAAACCAATCGGCACCAACCCACTTTAGGACTGTAATCTTCGATGAAATCATAACCCAATTTCACCTTATACTGCTTCCCTTCACTGAGTAATTTTCGAAAAAGAGGAAGCAATTCATCCCTCGCCTTCAACAATTTCCTCCAATACCAATTGGAATTCTGTTTGATTTCACACTCAAGAATAGAAGTTTTGCGAGTATAGATGTGGTGTATCCACTGTACCCACAACAACTCTTTCCTGCAAATCAATTGCCACATTATATTTCTAAGAGCAGCAGCATTCCATGCCATAACATCACGAATATTCAACCCCCCTTCACATTTATACAAGCAACATGTACTCCAAGAGATAGGAGGAACCTTCTTATACTCTCCCCATAAGAAGCCACGACAAAGTTTGGTATTGGACAATAATATGAACTTTGGGGGTATTGGACACTAATAATACCAACTAATTTCTTGTTCACTGGCAGTACCAACTATCAACCTATTTTCCACCAGTAGTACGCCACCGAGTTGGTGTGGGTTTGACTCGTCGGAAACTTGACGTGGCATCCAAACATCTGGTGTGGAAGGCTGGGCTCGTGAAAAAAATTTGGATTTCAAATTATTTGCCAACTCAGCACTTTCACATATTACACCTCAGAGTTTACCACGTGAGGAGTTTAAAGGAAGGAATTTGTTTTTTTAAAAAAAAAAAAAATCCAAACAATTACCAATCGTTTAATTCTCTGAATTTTATAAATTTGTAGAAATTCGTAAAACTTCTGAAAATTTTACAGTAGGTTATTGGGTAACCATTCTTTTAGGGAAAAATTTTTCTGTTAATTTATCCGATAAAATTTTATTTTTTAATTTTGATTTTCAGATTTGAGATAAATAAATTTGTTCCTTCTATGAATTTTGTAAATTCATAAAAATTTGCAAATTTTCTGAAACTTTTACAGTGGGTTACTGGGTAACCATTCTCTTATGGATAATGTTCATGAATTTTTCAAAAGCGTTTAATAATTTTCCTTTAATTTTTAGATTAACAGAAAAGTATAATTGTTTGCTTCTCTGATTTTTATTCTAATTTTTGAAATTTGATAAAAATCTGAAAATTTTACAGTAGCATATTGGATGAATCTACTGTATGGGAAAATTATAAAATTTGATTTTTAAACTTATCGGACTGTTATTATTTATTTTCCTCTTAAACGGAGAATTAAAAGGTTTAATTCCCTAAACTTTTTACAATATTTTGGAAATTGTTAAAATTATGGAAATTTTCATATTGGGTTATTAGATAACACTATGATATGAGACTTCTAAATTCGGTATGTTTTTTGATATTTTATTTAAGTTTTTCATAAACGAAAAAACCAACACTTGCAAGCAACTCGGACCGTATTGCCAGCAGGCAGCAGTGTTCTTGTCAGCCCCGACAATGTAGCTGTTGATTAGATAACATAACATCGGTGCAAAGTATATGTAGTTACATAGCTTATTGTTTCAATTTGACTACAGACGATGGAGAAATTCATATCAGGAAGCTAGAGCGGGATTAAATACATATGAGGCTAAGAAGTTGGAGGACATTTAACAATATGCTTAAGAAATTACTAATAACCAAATACACAGTTACATAGCAGTCACCAGTTAAACTGCTTGATTCATCTGATCCAATCTATAGACCTGCAACATATGATAGGTGTTAGTAATCATCACAAAGTAGAATTAGGTATTATAATGTGTACAAAATATTATGATATCATATTCAGATTGCAATGTTTAATAGAATCGACATCTTTGTAATTCAACGACAATGCTACCATCCAAGCCCCATATTGGATATATATCAATATGGGTATGATACTTGGCTTTTCAAATCAAACCAGTAGCTCACAAATTTTGATAGAATTGAGAATGACAAGTTCACAACCTAGACTGACCCTTGTACCCATGTTGGGTACTTCAAGTTGAATCCAAGAAACATAGGACGTAGTCCAATTATAAGATACAACCTAGGCGACCCATCCTGTCAGGCCTCAGCCCTGGTGGATAAATTCTTTGTTTTATCTCTTATGAATTCCTAACTTCTAAGTAGAGATGCTTATGGGGTCTCATGTTCCTTCTTCTAAATCAATAAAAACCCAACTACACCACATTAAGCAGTGTCTTCGTCAAAATCAAAATGCCAATCATCTGCAAACCTAAATGGGCATGTTCCCCAGCTGAAATTTAGCAATACTTACCTCATTTTCCACTCCAAAGAATCTCCAAGATCCTACAAGATCGTATAGGAAGACGAAAAAGGAAAATGTCTCTTAAAATCTTTCTAAATTCACCCTTTTTCTTCTTGTCTTTGGTGTGTTTTTTTAGGCCCCCGTTCTTTTATGCATTAACGCACCCAAACGCAACGCAACTTACCGCAACCCTACCGCAACATAACGCAAATTACAATTACTTTTTAATTATTTCCACCCCAACTTAACGCAATGCAAACGCAAACGCAACGCAACGCACAAAAGAACGGGGCCTTAGTGGGGGGGATGGGGGTGGGGGTGGGGGTGGGGGTGGCGGGGGGGGGGGGGGGAATTAGGATGGGGGTGAGGGGAATTAAAAAGGCTTCTAAAAATACCTAAGACTCTAATGTCCTGCAGTTATCTGTAAGTGTTTCAAGTCAGAAATTCATACCTACTAAACCTAGAAATTGGGACTGCGTAATAGATTCATGTACTGAAGCATTTTCTGCAAACATAGCAAAGCAAATCAGAACACATCTTAATTGATCTTCTTGATATCTTCTTGTAGATCAACATATTTGTTTATACTTCGTGAAAGAGAAAATAAAATGGAATTTTGATAAATTGAAGTCACCTAAGCAGAGTGACAAATATAAGCAAAATCAATGTACACAGTTAAGCTTGCAGTTCCTAGTTCATCGAGGATGAGAACGAATTTGAGTTTTCGAATTGCTTACAAACAGACCCAAATTTAAGCAATGGTTCTAAGCCATGAACAACAATCTAAGCAATAGCGAAAGAATAAAGAAACACCAAGCTCAAGTACCATACAAATAGGGCTGACAAAAAAAATGTACGACCTTAAAACCCAGTTCAGTCCGACCCGGAAGAAAGCGGTTATGGTCATAAAATTTCCGTCCGAATTTTTACATTGACCGATGTAATTGAAAATCCGAACACAATATTTTTCAATTTTCTATTGTCCGAACCCAATTTGACCCGAATTTATGCTTGTCCGATTTGTCCGACCTGGAAAATGTTCCAAAAAATTGGGTATCGTACACCAAGTTTTCGTCCGATGTCCAATTCATCCAAACCCGGATTGACCAGGACCCGAATTTTTGACAGCCCTACTGATACAAAGATAAGCGAAAACATTTTTAAAAATTAAAATAGGACAAGAGATTTGCACCTAAAGATTGTTAGAAACTACACCATCCAGACCATAGTTCATGCCTCCACCATTACAACCAAATGAACCAATCATCTTACAAACTGATTTTGTCAATTCCATAGTTGGGGAAAACCTCAATCTGATTTAACAAATATTTTCTTATGTCATCCAGAGAAACCCTCTGAGGATAATCTCAATAATCAACACACATAACATAACACAAATGAGAAACACACACAAAGACAGTTACTTGTCTGTTTTAATAATTCATCCCATGGGAGCCTAACCAAGAAATAAATACAAATTATTCTGTTAATACGAATGCTATGCATAATTGGAGTCGCTTAGCCTTAATTTCTCCTAACACACTACTTACTGATGCTTAAACATCGGTTAAATACCTAATGAAATGTATAAAAGGAGGACTAAGCTGAAGAAATAGCATACACAAGTGACCAACTTAAGCAACAATACTATCAACCTTTCACTATGAGCTTAATTCTATTTTATTGCTACGATACTATCAGCCTTTCACTACGAGTGTAATTCTATTTTGTTTTTTTAGGTGCACGTTTGTGTGAGTGAGTGTGTTGTCCTTTGAGAAAAATATGAACCCACATTACAAAAACATAAAAGGAAACCTAACCTAAAAGGCTTGAAAATTGCAGTTCTGTAGAGGGTTTTTTGATTTTTGGACCCTGTATTTTGGGGTATTTACAATCGGGACCCCCATATTTCAAAGTTTACAATTTGGACCCTATACTTTGTTTCCGGCAACAACTTGGAAATAATTAGAGGGGTCCGGCCAAAAGAGGCCCTTATTGTAGTTTGACTAATTTCTTCCTTCCAAAGTTGCCCCTTAATTATTTCTGTACTTCCAAATTTACCCTTCATTTATTCGGTTTTCTAGGAGTTTGGAGTTGAATAGTCACTAAGGGTGGGATATGTGTATGGGCTGTGAAATTGAAGTCTTCACTCTAGTCAATTTCAAAAGGAAATTGAAAATAAATGAATAAATGAAATAAGGGTGAATCGGTCAATTTATGCAAGATTTTGGTCTTCACCGAAGTCAAACTTAACTTTGGGCTAAATTTTTTGGGTCCATATTGTATAGGGTCCTAATTGTAAACTTTGAAACATGAGGGTCCAGATTGTAAATACCCCCAAAATACAGGGTCCAAAAAGCAAAAAACCCGTTCTATAGATAACCAAGGATTTGTAGCAAACGACATGTACTGCTAGTCAGTTTAGGAATCTCATTTTCTTGTTTTGCATTTTCAAAGTAGTGGGAGATATTAACTTTAAACAAAATGAAATAATTTTTGCCATCACCCCTACAACTTTCTGATCCAAGATGGTGTACATCCAATAGAACGACAGCCTACAGCCATTTGTCCATTTGGTACAAAGTACATGTTGCAGCACTCTAGAAGGCTATTTAAGGCAAAGGGAGGGAAAAGAAGATGGAGAATAAACAAAAAGCAAGTATACAAACATGGAACTGATGAACAGGTATAGAATCATAGAATTCATGGGCAATTATGATAGTTGAGACTGCAGGAAACATTCAGTAAGCTTACGAACCCAATGAGCATCCATTCAATAAAGTTGATTTCCCAAAGTGATATATCATACATTCAGGCAGTTGCAAAACCCAGATAAAAGATAAACACCTTTTATATTAACAACATTTTCTACTTCATATCACTATATCCGTACACAAAATAGATACTATCATAATAACAAAGCCAGAACATGCAAACTGACCTGTTCCCAGCCACATCAACATGCTTCATTTTTCTAGAGAATGGATGCAGGTCTTCTACCAATTTGTAGAAATTAAATAGAGAAATATGGATCTTCCATAGGATCCAGGTTGCAAACTGACCTGTTCCCTACCAACTTGTTTTTCTCCTCTTCAGGCACCTCCTTGAATCCTAAAACTTAAAAAACAAACAAACAAACTTTAGGATCCATGTTGCAATATGGCAGTAGCGTCACTGATCAAATGCCATGCACAATAAACTATGAGCCAATGAACAAAGCTCGTTGCAAGAGATCCAATTACTCGTCAAATTTATTTCCTTAATATTCCACCAATCCCACAACCAAATGATACCAGATTTTAGTTCACCAACTGCAGAGGACAACTCTAGAAATGCATTTTGAAAAAGTAGCAAGCACTTAAAATGCCATTTATGGTTAGAATCGATTTTAGACCTATGTGTTGTTTTTAATCCCTATGTAATTCTGCATATGGTCACGATTCCTCAAATTCAATATCAACACTTATACTATAACTGAACTACCACTTTATTTTATATTTTTAATTTTTAGTGTAAGGGAAGGCATAAATGTTTACTTAGTTAGAATTCATCAATTTAGATTTGTACCATCAGAACTGAGTTTACAAGAGGATCATTCTCCCAAACTCAATATAGAAACTTATACTATAAGAGAAGCATGCAGAGAAGGGAAAAAACAAAGGAAAAAGAAAAAGGTGCCTAAACTATAGAAACCCATGGTCACTCAAAGCAACGTCTACAGTTTTACAGAAACATTTCAACTATCAAGTGGCCAAACGTAGATGCAATTACACAAAAGAATAAATAATGAATCAATTGATGTAATAAGCAGTGTTAGAATCAGGGCATCGGAGCAGGGGAACGAGCTTTCATTTTTTATCAACCACCGTCCCTCAGGCCCCCGACTGACTGATTCTACCACAGAGCAACTTTTTTTCTTACCTCAAAATGACCCAAATTTCAAAGATCATTAGTCTGTTATAAATGGATTTGAGGAAGTTCCCCTAAAAGCAACGCAAAGGAAAACGTACAATTAATATTTGAAGCCATAATGAAAAAAAAAATCACAATAGAGATATCAATTCCCTTCAAACAATCAATACTAAACATTATTTTTGTTTCATGAATAATCCCATTTGTCTAGTAATTAGCAATTATCAACATTTTCCTGAAACCCCCACCAGATCACCCCCTCCCATTTTGTAAGAGTGCCAAAGAGTCAAATCTAGGAGCATTACTACAAGTCTTGGGATCATCTACTTCAGCAACAATCTGATTGCAATTGTCAGGCTGCTAGAGTATTATCATCCCTATATCCCTTCATGCTAGTCATCTAACAATGTCCACCGGGAAGCTCATCTAGGTTTCACAAGATGATGCCAATGTAACGCAAAAGATAGGCAATTAATAATGGCAGCATTCTCAATTGATTTACTTGTCAACACAGATGACCAAAGAGTCACAATAACAACAATATAGGCAAGAAAAAAAAAAAAAAAAAAAAAACTTCTCAACTATACTATCCTTACACTCAGAATGTGATAATTGAACATGGTTCCTACATCCTTTGTAAAGTCTAAATGCTAATGAATCCTTTAAACAAAGACTCTCGTCTTAGTTCAGATCCTCTTGCAATGTCAGATCAACTTCTATTGCTCAACCTATGCACCCTTCATCGGACATTATACAAAAGTGTAGTATATTTGGAACAAGATTCGCTTTCATAGATAGACATTCATTTTAGATGAAATAGAGTGTGAAGGAATGTTCAAGAATTTATTTTGTTTTTGGTTATTTGTTTTTTTTACAAAAAGAAGTCAATCAAATTAATTTTTGGTTATTTTAGATGATTTTTTTTGTTCAACATTACTTATTTGGTCTTTTCCGGGGGAGGGGGGATTGCAAGGACATTAAGAAAATGGTATTTCAAACTTTATCCTCAAAGAGATATAGTAACATACCTTAGCAACACATTTCTTCAAACTACTAGAGGCTCGGATTATAGACTCCAGCATACATTCACGTTCCCCACCATATCAAAATTATGCAACGACCTCTGTGTTTGGGCTCCTGTAAGCTGTTGTCTTCAATCATGAAAACCAAAATTTTGGTCAAGCACATGAATAACTAATAAAACTTTCCCAAATGACCCAAAGCCCTAAAACAATGCTAGAGAAACCCATCCTTCACCTCTCTTTAATTCATTAATACACACACATTACAAATCAAAATAATATGGGATTCATCATAAATCTTTAAATTTGAGCCACCAAAATACCTAGAAATTAGATCGAAAAAAAAAGTCTAAATATCAATTTTATGTTCTTTTATCATAATTAGAAGGCCAATTTTCAATTTTGCTTTTTTGTAGCTTTCAAACGTAAACATTCAATGGATTTTGCCAATTGGGATTGCAGATTTGGTGAATTTTAATCTTTATCTTACCAATTGAAAAGAAGTAAAAATCAACGGAAAAGATAGAACAAATCAGATAGAGTTACCTCAATAGTAGTGGCGATGATGACTACAAATCTCTGAGGGTGGTGGCGGACTGGCGGTTTATCTAGACCAAAGCAAGCATACAACTTAACGAAAAATTTTGCATCTGAAAAATTAAAAGGATAGACTTGGATACCTCATCCAAGGGACCATTATACCATTAATGAAGAAACAAAGAAGAGGAAGTAGTTTTCAATACCTCAAACTCTCCATGGTTGAAGTTTGAGGTACTATATTCTTGAAGTTTGGCCTTATTATAATTAATGTTTAATCATGCTCTTGAGCTCAAACACTCTTCCAAACCAAAACTTTCTTCTGAAAGTATTATCGACTTTGATCCCCTGAAATGATCAATTTTCAAATCAAATCAAATCAAATCAACACCAACTACACCCTCTTCAACAATTTAATTATTCAAACACTAATATAAAAGACGTGATGTATCAAGAACTTACCTGATTACTCGGTTGAATCATCTGGGAAACCATAGACTTAAAATATCCTAACTAATATAATCTCAATAATTTTCAAGGAAAATTGAAGTTGTTTGCTGGTTTGTTGATGATCGAAAATTGATTCATGATCAAATATCTGGAAAATCCAATTACAGAGGATAAATAAAGACTTCAACTTCAATTTTAGCATACTTCAAGAATTAAAGAATCCAAATTCCTCTAAACTTAGTCAACACCCTAAAAAATCATTCATATGCAATGAAAATTTAACATGCAACAACATATTAAACCCTAGATTGTCTTAAATTACCCCGTGAACAAAGTTGGATCCTGTTGACGGCTCAACCCCCAAGTTCACCAAAATCAAACCTGGACTGGCTTAAATTCGAAATTTTCATAATTTACTCAGTTCAATTTAGAATCGGGTCTGGATTGAGACGCAATCTTATTTTGGTAGGGTAAAGTGGAGCACTTGGATGGGTAAAGAAATCGTAATCCTAGAATAACAACTAACAATCAGAAGATAGAAATTTTCTTCAAAATTCAAAAGAAAAAAGTGAAACCTAAAGAAGAAAAAAGAAACTGACATACAATGAGTTTTTCTGCAGATAGTAAGTTTGTTTTTAGGCTAGCTAGGTGGCCTTTGACCCACCATCACCATAAAATCATCCTTAAACTCCCGCCTCGTCAGCGCCACCGCGAACATCACCCTCAATCTCTTGCCTTTGGAGTGATAGATAATAAGCAGATCACAACGCCTTTTTTTTTCTTTTGGCATGTATTGGGCCAGTGTCTAGTGGCACTGATTGATTATGGAATAAAAGGGCTGAAGCCCGTCAACTTTTCGAAAAAAGATAATAAGTCGTAATCGTAAAATAAAAATGTCAGTTTGATTGTTTTAAACAAAACACATTAGCCAGGGGTAGAGAGGAAATTAATATGTTAGATAAGGGTATAATGGGAAATCAATATGTGTGACAGGTTTAAGCTTACTGCCTTTTATAAGTAGTATAGATATAGTATCTTTTAAATTTTTTGATTTTAGGTATAAATTTCTAAATCTGTTTAGGTAACTAAAATAAAATTTGGAATTTTGTTTATTTTATTAATCATGCAAACTTTTAGGAAACATTATTTAGTATTTGTTTCCTTATATGTGTTGTGTTGCAATTATATATGTCTTTATAATTTGTTATTTAAGCATGTGTTATATTTGATATAATTATTGCAATATTACCTGTTTGCCTGTGCTTCTAGTATGGCCATAGATAGTCGGTTTTATCGGTCTGCGTTTCGAGTTGGGTGAAATACGGCATGTGTGGCGTCGTTGAATTAATTTTAAATTTAAATTTTCAGTTAAGTTTATTTTAACTCATGTAAGGCCTCAATTGTGAGGTCCACTTTGTAAATTTGTTGTAATTAGAGACATCAAGTTAAGTAGGAGCCCAACAGCAATGGAGGTGGTTATTCGAGTGGGAACCCATCCAAGGAAGTTGCAAACTCCAACAAGAGTTTCTTGAAGACTGTCAAGGCTTGGTTAAAATTAGTTTGATTAAGTCTAGGTGTCCATACTAGGGTTTTATTTATCCTTTAAATTCGTTATTGCATGTTTTATTATGCCTTTTACGCTTTTCGAAAGAGTTCACCTAGAATCGCATGCTTAGGATAATAAAACCTACTCTCAAAATTGAATTATTGCTCAACCTATCGATACACCACTTAGATGGATAAATAAAGAAAGTCAAAGCGAATTATTCCATCATTAATAAGTAGGGTGGGAGCTAGGTCAATTCAAATTGGCTATCAAAATAGTTTTGGGCCAAGAGCAGAGGAAGAGAAATATTGTATTCGATACAAATTTCTTGCCAAGAGTCATTTTGAATGATCGATCATAAGATGATCCACCAAAGATAACATGGGATCGAGTTTTGTTGGCCAAAGTCCACTTGAGCCCATGAGTCTTGTGGGTCTTGGTAAATTAAAACACTAAATGAGAGTTGATAAAGTGTTTTGATTTGAAGTTAAAATTAGTTTAATTTCTTTTGATGAATAATAACTAAAATGAACCAATTTTGTCGCGTAGAATTATTTATGTCTTTTCACTCAAACATCCATCACTAATAAAATATTGTTTTCTCCTTGAGAAAGTTAAAAACAATTACACCAATTCCTTAATTGGCATTGCCATCGCAAGATTGTCTTGAAAGGTGATTAAAAGAAACATGCCTTTGATTTAACATTGAGCTAGGCATCAATATTAAGAGGTCAATCAAGCCAAATGGATACATGTAATGTCATAGTATTCATGCGACTTTAACTTCAAAATGTTTAAAGATTAGAGGAAGGATTTCAATATTACCAACTCAAAATCAAGTTCATCGAACTAGTTAGAGTTGATAAATATGAAACCAATAACCAGATAGTCTCGTTTGAGCTTGATAAGAGCCAATTGATGGCGCTCATGTTCTGAAATAATTTGACTATTTTAAAACATGAGGAACCTCAGATCCCCTTTAGCCAAAAGATTGGCGACCAAAGATAGTCTTCTAGTGAAATGGAAAATAAGATTTAAGAAATCTATCAAAGACAAGAAGTCAAAGGAAAGGTAAGGACAAACAGTTGTACATACCCAACCAATTGATAACAACCGGTTAACAACCAAATCATGTATGACACTGGGAGCGTGAATAACTATAAGGAAGACTTGAGATATGATTTCAATTCTAGGCAAATGCGTATATGAGACACACTACCCTTATTAAACCCACTTTGAGTATAAGATATCGGCTATGAAACTCGCATTTATGCAAATATGCAGGATCTACAACAAAGTAGATGTGTTTTGAAGGATGAGAGTCAACCTACAAATAGGAACATGCAATTAGTTGTAGTTCCTTATGAAGAGTTAGTTGTTTATCCATTTCCTCAAGACTTATAAGAGAAATTTATAGGTGATTCTATGTTCTCATTATAAGTAGAAATTTGATTTCAAGCTCTCAACTAGAGAGAGAGGATCTCGGATAAACACACACAACACATCGAACCAAAAGGTTTAAAAAGGAATAACTCATGTTCAAACATAAACCTTGTAACTATATATTAAGTCATGCAAATCAGAGCGCATTCGGAAGCGTCACAGTGATAGACTTTTGAATAATAAGACTTTGAAACATGTGATGTCTGCAAACCATGACTATACCTTTTACAAGAAAAGGTGAACTTGCCAACAAAAACTCATACATATGGATGTATGTAGTCCAATTGAGCACAAGTACACGGGATGAATTACTTCAAATCTTCAAAGATGAATAAAATAACACATGGTGATTCATGTCTATGAGATTCATCTGAAGTTGGAATGTTAAAATAGTTTAAAGACTTCCAAAATAAAGTAGTCTTGACGAAACCATGAGAGCACCTAGATAAGATCGAAAGAATGCTAATGGTTGAACCAAGAGTTTGAACAAATGACTCAAATGAAACATAATTCTTGCATTATAAGCTTAAGTCATATCAATCAGAATTGCATTCAGAAACTGCATAGTGCAAGATTTTGGAAAACCTAAACTTTGAAAAGTTCAATGTTTATAAAGCATGCTTGATGGGTAAGATGACTAAAAATCACCTCTTATTGGAATTGGTGAACAAGCTAATGACTTATTAGGATGCAAACATATTGATGTATCTGGGCCTATGAGCACTAGTGCTAGAAGAAGGTTTACGGTACTATTTCATCACTTTTAGTGACATTTTTTTAGTAGATATGGGTATATCTACTTAATACGCCACAAGTCCAAATCCTTTGAAATGTTCAAAGATTTTCAAAGTGAAGTACAAAATCAACTTGGCAAGAAAATCAAAACCCTTCAATAAGGTTGAGGAGGTGAGTATTTGAGCCATGATTTCACTGACCATTCAAGAGAATATGGAATTGTTTCATAACTCTCTCTTCTAGGAATACGACATCTCAATGACGTTTCTATGAGGAGGAATCACACCATATTAGATATAGTCCGATCAATGATGGTTGAGTCAACATTGCCGGTTACCTTTGAGGATACACGCAGTTAACGATATCTCTAATTACTGAACAAAGATTATCTGGAGCACTAGAGAAGACACCATATATGATATGAAGAAGAGAGGTTCCTGAACCATTTTCTGAAAGAAAGGGATATCACTTCTACAACTGTTGTAGATGATAGTGTTTGTGTCTCAAAATGCTTTCTTCTTAGAGAATATATTATTCTCTAAAAGAAAGAGTGGGAGAGTTTTTTGAACTTACCGAAGTTCAAGAGACACAAAACACTATAATCATCACCTAAAACTCCGCTACTTGATCCCAGTTCAAGTTTTCCTGTTGTTAGGAAATTAAGAACAAGGTTGAGGCAGTAGAAGTTCCTCAAAACATTGAGAAGGAGGTGTCATGAACCTTACTCCAAGCAAGGTCAGGTAAACAACTCCGTCAACCACAAAGATATCGATCTTCTATGGATAAGCGTGAGATGTTACTTTTAGAAAGTAATAACTCTACCTACATCAAAGAAGCTTTAGCAAATCAAGATTCCATAAGATCTAAAATGGACTCCTTGTATGCAACCAAGTTTAGAACTCAGTTGATTTGTCTGAAGGTGTGAGCCATTAGGCATAGGAGGGTTTTAAGGCAAAACATGGGTTCATTAAGATAGACTTCGAGACTGACTTCAAAATTAGATTTGGAAGGAAGGTGTGTACTGGACACATCCAAATGGTTTTTGTTGGAATACTTGTAAACTTCAAGAGGCCATCTGTTGTCTTAAGGAAGCTTCTAAGAGTTGGAATCATTGACCTTCTTAACCAGGATATCAAAAAGTTTGATATACTTGGAAGTGCCAAAGATAATATTGTGTTTACAAGAAGTTTAGTGGGAGCAATGCGCTTTCTGATACGGTATGTGATTGACATACTGCCTCCTGAGAGGAAGATTCCCATGTTGCGTCTTTTGAGGTTGACTTGGGAATAATTTTCAAAGTGAAGGGTTAGTGGGGCTAAGAATTTTCTTGGAGACAAGATCTATAATGATAGATTAAAAATTTTGATTGTTTGAATCAAAGTTGACAAGGTGTTGAATAGTTCAACCCACTTCGAGAATGGATTAATTTCCATAAATCACGACATATCCTTATGGAATCTGATTGTCTCAAAACAATCAGAAGATCTAAAAAGGATGAGACATATAACTCATGCTTCAGGCGTGAGATTAATGTATGCCACGAGATGTTCAAAGCCCAACATAACATATACATTGTATATGTATAAGCAAAACTAAGGATGTGTCCTAAGTCTAAAGTGGTTGATAAAAGCTAAGTGTGAAGAGTTGCATTGATGCTATACTTATGACAGAGAAATATGATTATTTGAAAGGTTAGAGAAAATTATATGATTTGTTTGAGTGGTATTGAGGTGAGTTAGAAGAAGTTCCTAACATGACATGTGTTTAATTCTATACAATAAGACAAGCATGGCACAATTTAGAAGCTGTGACAGAAACTGTTAGGATTGTGAAGTTCGTTTCAGAACTGGGTGATGTTTCTAGCCTTGCGAGAGAAATGGAGCCTTGTTGATAGGAGCCATCACTCAAGCAAAGGAACTGAAGCTCACTGTGAATCCAAACATGAGTTCCCGAAATATCTTCCTAAATGAAAGGTCATTAGTGAGATGGTATATGTGCGAGGTTCATAGCAAATATTATATACTAAACCCCTGTTGTAGGTATAGCATGATAGTCATGTATGGGCAATAGATATTCAACACATTCCAGAATATTAATAAGTCAAGTTTACATGAATTGTTCATGAATTATGACATTGTTGATTCATCACTAAGAATAAGATTTCAAAATTTACATTAATTGTGGTTTAGAATTATGTAAATGTCCAAAATGGTTAGCGAATTCAAAATGGGAAATTGGATGAGGTTCGATTTCTAAAGCCCCATTAGTGAACTTGATAACGCTAGTCTTGGTCGACAGTCGACCTAGTTCTTAATTGTATTATCACGTAAGAACAGTGATAATATCAACATAATTAGCATGTAGGAATGAGGCGATGATCAAGTTTTGTGATCATAATGATGTGATATATGACATCATAAATCAATCACATGGGTATTATTGAGAACAACTACCGATCTGACCCGCAGTGGGAGCTCTTTATGTTGGGAATTGTCATACGAGCTCTCACCACTCAAAATTCCTGAATCATGAGTTCAATACATAGACTATATGGTAGTTTGTAACTTTGGAGCGCGTCAAACATCTTTCGTAAAAGTAGGTTATAAAGGCGGTGTCTGGGTTACAGTTGGATCATGTGAGAATATGTATTTGAACAAGATGGCATTGTCCTCCCTATTAGGGATTGATGTCTCGTTGGCCACTCGGTGAGATTGGACTAAAAATGCTTGGCCGAACTTTTTCCTCACTCTAGGACAGATGTCATCAATAGCTTGCACCATTTGATCTCGCTTAAGTACAATCCTTTGCATGAGTGCTGTCCGAATATCTTAAAGCATGAAAATCAAGTGCTTTGCTCTAGCTTGCACAACGTACGCATTAAATGTTTCTGTCATGTTGTTGGTGATGTAGTCACACTTATTAGCATGCATGATGTAAGCTCTGCAGATAGAACGAGGATCTTGGGCAACAAAATCTTCAAAAGCCTTAACAGACATATTCTTCATCTCTTGTAATGCAATGTTGAGATCAACTTCATTGTATGCCATGGCAGCATTCCAAAACAACAATTTGAATTCATCTCCTTTATGTATTTTATGCCAGTTTGCATATATATGCCTTGCACACTTTCTATGTTGACACTTTGGAAGCTCGATCCCAACAGCATGTTTGATTGCAACAAATATTTTATGCAATGGTAAAGTAAAAATTTATGGTCAATAACATATTAATAACATATTACTAACCTAAAGTCAACCACAAATGCAAAAAAATTAGAGGAAATAGAAAAGTCAAAGTTGAAGAGGTCAGATATGATCAATATTAGTAAGTGAAGATCTCACTTTTTAGAGGTAACATATGCTCAATATTAGTTTTTTTTTTCAATAAAATAGGTGGTTAGTCTTTTGCAAACAAGAATCACATAATAAGCAAAATGCAAAAAAAAATAGAAAAGTCAAGGTTAGTTCACTTACATGATGTTGATCTGATATGATTATCCAACGATCACCATCTGTTGTTTCAATGCTAACCTTCACATTTGATATAAACCAACCCCAACTTTCATTGTTCTCACCCTCAGCCACAACCCATACTAATGGGAACATTTGGTTGTTTCCATCAAATCCTATTGCAGTCAACAATACTCCACCGAGAAAGGTCTTAAGGAAAGCTGCATCTATGCACAAAACACGCCTACATCCATTCAAAAATCCTTGTCGTAACCCATCAAAACAAACAAAGAACCTCTGGAAAACAGATATTTCTTTTATAATTTTTGGGTCAGTTTCCAAGATGAAGGTGATGTCCTTGTTTGATCTCTTTAATTCTTTCATGTAGCTTCCAACCTTCAAGTAATGTTCCCAATACTTCCATGCAATAACCTCCCCGTTTTTTGCTTGATCTTGTATGCATGTCACTTAGTGATCATCAAGCTAAACTCCTGTTTGACTAGCTGTTGTATCATCTTGGCAGGCATATGAGGGTTTCTTTGAAGTTTAGAAGATGATACTCAGCAGCTCATGACCGTTTCAACTGTGTGTTTTTTGTCATGCACCTTGTGTATTTGTGGTCATTGCACACTGCCTTCACCATGAAGGCAACCTTCTTTCTCTCCCAAGAACAATAAAGCCTAAAGTTGCAACTTTTCTGGCACACAACCTGGCATTTTTTTCTAGCATGATCGGAGATGTTGAACTTCACATTAAAACCCGAGGTCAAAGCATACTTGATAACAGCACCCTTGAATTCCTTAGCAATTGCAAACCTCATCCCAACTTGCCAGTTGAAATCTTTGAAGTTGGTCCTATGATCAACATGAGGTGGCTTCTTCTTTTTCCTCAACAATGTGTTACCCTCTTCATCACTTGAAGCTGGGTTGTCCATCTGATCATCAGTGTCTTCATATTCACTTTCATATTCACTACACACTCTCTTGTTCAAGCCAAGGTTATCGTTTGCAACTTGTCTAAGAATATTGGCCTAAGTGTCCTCCCTGAACTTAGTCACCTTCTGATGTGATTCCCAATACTCTTCATCACTGGTATCAACATTATCACCATCTGTCTCATTCTCACCATGACTACCATCTCTATCATAATTGATTTTCCTTTTCCCTTTACACCTTGCACTATCACTGCTATCATCATCAGACTCACTTGGAACATACTCACTGGCATTAGTTGAACTTAAATCATCTCCTGCAATCAGTTCATGGCAAGGTATTGGAGAATCTGGTCTATGGACCTCCCAATCATACTCATCCTCAACATGTTGGTCATTTTGGGTTTTTGCAGAAGTGACATGGGCTTCATGGGTTTTTGAAGTGTTGTCTGTTAGGACTGTTTGAGTTTTTGAACTTTGGGTTGGCTTGGCTTTTTGGGTCTTGGTGGAGGTGGGCTGGGATCCTTTGGTTTTTAAAGATTGTGATGTTTTGGTTTTTTGGTTCTTGGGAGAGGTGGGTTGAGATCCTTTAGTTTTTTGGGTCTAGGGAGAGGTAGGCTTGGCCTTTTGTGAAGTCTTTGTGGATGATGGTTGGGCAGGTGGGGTCTTGGAAGAAGTGGGTTGGGCTGTTTGGGCCTTAGGAGAGGTGGGTTGGCATCCTTTGGTTTTTTGGGCCTTGGGAGAGGTGGACTGTGTTTTCTTGGAAATTTTTGTGGCTGATGGTTGGGCAGAAGTAGGTTGTGTTGTTTGAGTCTTAGCAAAAGTGGGTTGGACTGTTTGAGCCATGGAAGATGTGGGTTGGGTTGTAGATGTGGTCTGGCTTGGAGATTGGGAAGTTGGGTCCTTGGAATTTGGTTCTTGGAGATTAGCTGAAGGTTGGGAACCATATGTTATTGGAAGCATTTCAAGAAGCAACTCAGGCACATCCACATTGTGCTCAATGTAAACATTCACACTCTCATGCCCCATGATCAACGCGGTCATATCTCTCACTTCATTATCTGTGCATGCCCTTCTAATACCCCTTGCCATGCTGGTAGATTTAGGCAACAAGTAAAAAAAAAAACTCCACAGCATTCACGTACCCAAGGTTTTTGGCCATATCTTGCAATTCACAGTAAGATAATCTGTCTAAATCCACATCCACAATGGTTGACCACGTTCCGTTTTCATACTTCAAACTCCTCCCTGACTTCACAAATTTACCCCCATAATAAAAATTCAATTTGATGAATGTGTCGTCACCCATGTCTGACACAGTTCAATGGCACAAAAAAATACCCAAATGAGTTCAAAAACATCAAGAATAAGTTCAAATTGAGTATAACATACCGCTAAACCCTAAAAAAGAGACGAATCAAATGGCAACACAATCGTCCCTCATACTACATAATTCGCAAACCCTGAACGAAATTCTAAACCCCATTACCCAAATTCAATGTGTTCTACACAATCGTCCCTCATGTCAGAGGTATTCCTAAAATTTACAAACCCTAAGATCAGAAATTCGACCCTTAATTTCCCCCCAAAACTTAAACACTACCATATGTTGCAAATGAATTGAAACAAACCTTCCTCAACAACTTCGAATCAAACACCGAATCTTGTATCTGCTGCTCAATTCGACATCGACAACACCCTTGAATATGTATTTGGTTCCCAGAAACAAGAATCAGAAACAAGAATGAGAGACTTTGCGTGTTTTCTGTGATAGAGAGAGAAAGTGATTTCAGATGGTGAGTTGAGTGCATAAATGGTAAACAGTGATTTTAGGTTTTATTTTTAAATTTTTAAATTTTTGATCCAAAAATCTTTTAAACTCCCCCTCATAACGTTGGTGGAAGTCAACTGTTTTATAAGTCAACTGAGGTGTAATATGTGAAAGTGTTGAGTTGGCAAATAATTTGAAATCCAAATTTTTTTTCATGAGCCCAGCCTTACACGTTAGATGTTTGGATGTCACGTCAAGTTTCCGCCGAGTCAAACCCACACCAACTCGTTGGCGTACTATTGGTGGAAAATAGGTTGATAGTTGGTACTACCAGTGACCAAGAAATTAGTTGGTATTATTAGTATCTAATATCTCCAAAGTTCTTATTATTAGCATCAAAAATTCCTTGAACCAATCGCATTCTTCGGGATAATAAAAATTTACGCCTAATATGAATGAATAACATAAGAATGCTATTAACCAATTCTACCCTTCCAGCATATGTAAGTTTTCTCACAGCCCAACCACTAATTCTCAAAGTCATTTTTTCCAATAGTATAGTACAATCATGCCTGTTCAAGCTGAATGGTTTCATTGGAATACCCAAGTAGCTAAAAGGAAGGAAACCCTCCTTGAAACCAACAACATTCAGAATTCTCAATTTCTCAACCCCAGGCACATTAGCAAAAAATACATCAGACTTAGCCTTATTCGGATTCAAGCCAGAGATAGAAGAAAAGTGTTCCACAACACCAAACTGAATTTTAACACTCTCCATCTCCATTACAAAACAATAGCAAGTCATCCGCAAAACAAAGATGTGTAAGATTTAGGGGAGCACAAAATTGGTGGAACCTGAATAAAGGCGATTGTGTTTCCTTCTTCAAAGTACGATTCAGATAATCCATCACTAACACAAACAAAAGAGGTGACATGGGATCACCTTGGCGAAGACCCCTACCACTTTTGAAATGGTCATATGAAGATCCATTAAACCCAACTAAGAAGCTTGCAGTAGACACACATGCCATAATCATGTCCATAAAAGTCCACAGGAAATTCAAGGCCAATAGCAAATTCCTCAAAAAATCCCAGTCCACAGTGTCATATGCTTTCTGAATGTCAACTTTTAGCATACAGCTGGGTTTTGCACCTTTCCTGTTATAGAACCTAACGACATCCTCTGCAATTAAAATATTATGCAACATTGACCGACCCTCAACAAAAGCAGCTTGTGAAACATCCACCAAGTCACCAAGGACCTCCTGAAGGCGATTACAAATCAACTTTGTAATCCTCTTATGTATGACATTACAACATGATATCGGTCTGATGTATGCTACTCACTAAGATCAGAGTATTGAGCTATTATACATCACACAATCACACATTAACACAGTTGGATGCTTGAACTTACAACAACTGGTAGAAAGCAATAAGTTGGAATAGAAGACAACCCAATAACATATTAAAAGGATAGGCTTGCTTACAGTTGATACAGACACACCACAACTGCAATCAAGGGCAATGGACTCTCACACACATGCCTCTACAGATACACCAAAGCATGGATGATCAAGCTCAGCTTACACTTGCTGGATTTTGCAAATTTCCAGTGACAGGAACTGATTGAACCAAGGTTGAGAGTTATAGGACACTCACAAACTTTCAGAGGTACTAAGACACTCGAGAATACTATTGAATGAACACTGAGATGCCTTCATTGATAGGAAACTTCAAAATATAAAGAAAACTATCAGTTTGATTAGCAGCTGCTTAAGCATAAGCATTCTGCCTAATCTCCCTGGATTATCCTAAGCTACGAAGCTTGAAACAAATACAGCTGATTACATCCTAATGATCTCGAGTACAAAATGTAAGAAAATAAAAGGAAAATACTGAGCTAAGCTCTGATTGGACCAAATGCCAAAAGAGTGGCAAAATGGACCAATGAGAAGCTTTCCAAACCAAGGGGGTAAAACTTGATGTACTGTGGTAATTCCCGCGCAACTATTAACCTGGAAATAATCTCAACAGGTTAATAACATGCTGGAAAGACCAAAACAACCCCTATGGACAGAAAACAAAACACATAGCCCCAGAACTGGGGTTCTGGAAAAACTGATAAAAACAACCCTGCTAGGATTGCCCTTTTCTGTCTTCTGAATCTTACTATGCCATGCTTGATCATGTTGGGAATTGACTTGGACTTGAAAAGGACATGGCAAGGAACAAAAAACTCCTGGAAAACATTAGTTGAAACTTCATCAATCAAGAGATACAACATTGAGAAAGTCAGTTGCTTGGACTGTTGTTACTGGGAACTGTAATTGGTCTGGATGACAAATGTTGATGGGCTGAGTGGCCGTAGATGCCATAACTTGCTTTACAATGGTGTAGCAAGCCTGGATGGATGCTGTTGGTGGTGTGGTGGCTGTTGTAGATGCTAAGAACCTCTTGCTGGAAGTTGGAACTGCTGAGAATCCTGCTGGGTGACTTGCTATCTTTGCTGGGATTAGGAAGCCTGCTATTTCTGCTGGATAGGCTTTCCTAGCTGCTGAGTTATGTGAAACAACAAGTACTCCTCCTTGTGCTGCTGCTGCAGTTGCTGGTGAAGCTCTTGGAGATGCCTCTTTCGATGTTCTTTGAAGTGAAGTTGTCCTCTATGATGGTCTCCATCATCCTCCCCAGGTTGAGGAAAGTTTTCCCTCAAACTTGGAAGGTCTTCATCTCCTGGATAGTATGGTTGAAGATCTGCTACATTGAATGTTGCTGAGCCTCCATACTCTTCAGATAGATCCAATCTGTAGGCATTATCTCCAATTTTCTCTAGCACTTCAAAGGGGCGATCTGCTCTAGGTAGTAGCTTGTCTTTTCTCTTGCTGGGGAACCTGTCCTTCCTGAGGTGGATCCAAACTAGATCTCCTGGCTGGACGGTCACCTTCTTCCTATTTTTGTTTGCTGAAGTAGACACTTGTTCAGTATACTTGGCAATTTACTCCTTCACTTGCTGATGAAGCTCCTTGATTTCATCTGCTCTTTTACCTGCTTCAAAACTAAATTTGACAGAAGTAGTTAGTGGGACTAAATCCAAAGGGGGAATTGGATTTTTACCATAGACTACTTGGAATGGTGAGTAGCCTGTGGCCTTGGATGGTGCTTTGTTGTAAGAAAATTCAGCATGGGGTAGTAGGGAATCCCATCCTGCTTTATTTTTGAGGATCAGTGCTCTCAATAGGACTCCAAGTGTTCTATTAGTAACCTATGTCTGGCCATCAGTCTGTGGATGGCAAGTGGTACTATACTTGAGTTGGGTGCCCAAGTTCTTCCATAAAGTAACCCAAAAATGGCTCAAAAACTTCGTATCCCTGTCAGATACCATTGTTTTTGGGACTCCATGTAATCTGACAATCTCTTGGAAGAATAACTCAGCTACTTTTGTGGCATCAAAGGTGGTGTCGCATGGGATAAAATGTGCCATCTTTGAGAATCTATCAACCACGACCATGATTGAATCCTTCCCTCTCTGAGTTCTTGGCAAACCTACAATGAAATCAAGGCTGACATCTTCCCAAGGGCTGCTGGGAACTGGCAATGGTGTGTACAAGCCTTGAGGTAGGCTATGAGACTTTGCCAATTGACAGATATTGCACCTCTTGAGTAAATGCTCCACATCCTTCCTCGATCTTTCGCCAACTGTAATGCTCTCTCAACATTATCAAGGTTTTCTCAACTCCAAAATGCCATGCTAGACTTCCTCCATGGACTTCTGTGATCAATAGTTCTCTAAAACTACTCTTAGGGACACACAACCTACTTCCTTTGAACAAATACCCCTGGTCTATATGGTACAGACCCTGGGATTGCTGCTGACACTTCTGGTATACCTGCTTAAAGTCTCCATCCTCCTGATACAAAGATTTCAAATGCTCAAAACCAATAATTCTAGAATCAAGCATATGAAACATCATGTACCTTCTACTCAATGCATCTGCTCCCTTGTTTAGCACTCCTGATTTGTGGTGAATCATGAAGTGAAACTGTTGTTGATAACTGCATTTCATGACTATATTTTTAGGGGTTTTTAATAGTGAATTAGGGAGAGTTTTATGTGTGAACCTTGATTTTTATTCCAATTTCCCCACTACACTTGGTGTTGTTGTTTTTGATGTGAATTTGTAGGTTTTGAGGCCAAAACACCAACTTTCTCTCAACTTCAGGCAAGAGTGAATATACCACGGACCTCTACATGTCAAACCCAAACCGTGGTACAAATTTGGGACGGAAAGGAGCAAGGAATAGCCGGGCAGCAGCAACCTCGGGCAGCCCGAGGTGGTGGCCACGGTCCGTGGCGGTTCAGCTCCTTGTGCCCAACTCATTTTTTGCGAAGGAAAGAAGAAAGAAACGAAATAGTGGCAACCACGGGCAGCCCGTGGTGATCACCACGGTCCGTGGGGTACGGACTTGTACGGACCGAGACAGACTGCCTATGCAGATCGGTTGTTTTCGCGAGTAGAAAAGGGGGCAAGCGGCAGTTTTTCGATATTCAATCATTATCTATCAGTTTTCTTTCGTTCTTTGGCCGTGAAGGAGAGAAAAGAGAGCTCTAATACTTCCATTCGACTCCTCTTCCCCACCATCAAGATTCAAGACTGAATCGATTCAAGAAAAACCAAGATCAAGATTCGCAAAGGAAAGGAGCGACGTTTGCGGAGAAGGTTCTACCCCGGTATCGAAAGGCTCGACGGGTTGTATTCTTTGCAATTCTATTCTTTCTTTTCGATTTCCTTCTTAGTTTTGAGATTCGATTGTGATGATTGGAACTTGTGTCGTGTTTTCATTGAATATAAGTGAGTAGTTTCTTTGAATTCTAGGGTTTTGCAACCTGAAACAATGTGGTTTGATTGATTGTTATTAGTTTGTGCATGAATTCTTGATTAGAATCAATAGAAGGTTGTGTTTACCATGTTTATGAGTATTCTTAAGGCCTTGGATATTTGTAAGTTTGAGATTAACCTGAGAAGTACTGAAAGGTGAATTAGGGTAATGACTACCAACCCGTCTACCTAGGTTTGCGAAAGTTGAAAAGGAGTAGTGAACTAGGAATCATTAGATAACCTGACCTTTTGAGACCTTCAATTCTGTTTAACCTAAAAGGCACACGAAAGTTGTTGATTAGGTTGTTTAGAATAATTCTATTTAGCATCGAAAGGGCGATAGGATTTAGAGGTTATCGATTCTTGATTCATTCTTGAATGTATGATTGTGCAGGCTAAGTTTTTGTAATTGAACTCGTTGTTAGGTTAGCATCTCCCTAGAAATCTTTCTCTCTTGATTAGAACTCTTTGATTGTTTTTCCCTGCTTTATTAGTTTAATTAATTGTTAAACCATTTTCCAAAACCCAAAAATCTGATTAGCTTAGCAATCGCATTAGAGATTAGTTTTCTGTGCTGCTAATTGAGTCCCTGTGGGATCGAACTTGACGTGCTACTACGAACACCGTGCGCTTGCGGCCCTGTCAGCTGTATATACTCGACCCAAGCAGCATGCCTGGTGTTGAGCTTGTGCTGCCCTTGAATAAACTTCAAGGCCTCATGATCACTGTGAAGTATGAATTCTGCTCCAATAAGGTAGTGCCTCCAGTGCTGAAGAGCTCTGATGATGGCATAGAACTCTTTGTCATAGGTGATGTATTTCTTCTTGGCATCATTTAACTTCTCACTAAAATAGGCAACTGGTTTGCCCTCTTGGGTCAATACTGCTCCTATGCCAACTCCTGAAGCATCATATTCTACTTCAAAAACTTTGCTGAAGCTGGGTAGTGCTAGGACTGGTGCTAAAGTGAGCCTCTCCTTGACTTCTTCAAAGCCTTTCTGGGCTGCTGCTGTCCAAATAAAGGACTTCCCTTTCACCACTTCAGTCATAGGTGCCAAAATGGTGCTAAAATTCTTGACAAATCTTCTGTAAAATGAAGTCAGGCCATGAAAACTCCTGACTTGATGAATAGAAGTGGGAACAGGCCACTCCCTAATTGCTTGAATCTTCTCATTATCAACCTGAATACCTGCTGCTGTAACAATGTACCCCAAGAAGTTCACTTGGGATGTAAAGAAGTGACACTTCTTGAGATTCCCAAATAACTCCTCCCTGCTCAGAATAGTTAGAACCTCCTGCAAATGCTTGACATGCTCTTGCTCAGACCTGCTATAGATAAGAATATCATCAAAGTATACCACAACACTCTTGCCTATGAGTGGTTTAAGGACCTGGTTCATGAGTCTCTTGAATGTGGATGGGGTATTAGTCAGGCCAAAAGGCATGACCAACCATTTAAACAAACCTCCCTTGGTCTTAAATGCTATTTTCCACTCATCTCCCTCATAGATCCTTATCTGGTAGTATCCACTCCTCAGATCAATCTTAGAAAAGACTGCTGACCCATGTAACTCATCCAACATGTCTTCAAGTCTAGGTATAGGGTACCTATACTTGATTGTGATCTTGTTAATAGCACACAATCAATACACATTCTTTGGCTTCCATCTTTCTTAGGCACTAACAAGGTTGGGATTGCACATGGACTTAAACTCTCCCTAATCATTCCCTTCTCCAATAACTCATCCACCTGCCTCTATATCTCATTAGTATCTGCTGATGTCATCCTATAAGCTGGCTTATTAGGTAACACTGATCCACGCACTAAGTCAATTTTGTGCTGGATACCTCTTTTAGGTGGTAAACCAGGTGGCATTTCATCAGGAAATACATCCTGAAACTGCTGGAGTAAAGGTAGGAATAAAGGGTGGTCATTTTGTGGTGCTGAGGGTTCTTCAAGTTCTAAAAGGATCAAGTCTTTCTGTGTGCTAAACTCATGATGATCAGATAAGAGCAACATATCAAGACTAGGTTCAAGACACAGGGTTTTGGCTTTTTTGTTTAACTGTGAGGGTTTCATGGGGGTTAGGACAGTCTTTTTGTGGTTTAGGGTCAGGGTGTAGGTATTAGCTCTTCCACAGTGGTTTACTAATCTATCATACAACCAAGGTCGACCCAAAAGCAAATGACATGCATCCATAGGTAAGACATCACACCAGACCTCATCTTTGTATGACTGACCAATTGAAAAAGCAACAAGGCACCTAGTAGAAACTTTGATACCTTTGCCTGAACTGAGCCACTGGATGGTGTATGGAGCTGGGTAGGGCTGGGCTGCCAGGCTTAGCTTCTTCACCATGGTGCTAGAGGCTGCATTGGTACACCTTCCCTCCAATAGTGCACCTTGTGTGAAAGATATTCTCCCTCTGCTCTTCTGCCTCCTCTACTGCTGAGCTGCTCAAAACTCTTCTGATCACAAGCATTTCTCCCTCATCTGGACCCTCTTCTATCACCTCATCATCATAGATAGGATCATGCTCATGCTCTTCATACTCCTGCTCTTGTCCCTGCACATGTTCAGGATCAACAAATAAAGTTGTCTGGTACTCAGCAAGAGTAACCATTCTTTTATTTGGACATTCTGAGGCAATATGCTCTAGTCCTTGACACCTGAAACATCTTCTTTCTGAATAAGGTCTGCTGATAGGGGCTGGGGTTCTTTGTGAGGAGTTTTATGGCTGATTTTGTGGGGGTCTTGGGACTGGATTTCTGGTTTGAGGTGGGGGTAGGGGTGGATCGGCTCTTTGTGAGGGATTGTGAGGTTTGTAGGGGTTTGGTTTGGATGGTGCATAGGGTTTGGCAGGATATCTGCTGCTACTGTAGTCCTTTGCTCTAGACTTCTTCTGCTGTTCCACTTTGTGAGCCAAAGAACTTAGCTCATCAAGGGAATCATAGATCTGCAACTCTACAACATTCTTGATCCCTTCATTTAGGCCTGCAAGGTATCTAATGTAGGTTTGCACCTCATTTTCTTGCATATTGCACTTCCAAAGTAAATGCTCAAACTCCTTGGTGTATTCCTCCACTGACTTGCTTCCCTGCACAAAATGCTGTAATTTGTTGAAGTTCTCCTTCATATAGTTATCTGGAAGGAACTTCTCCTTTAACTTCTGTCTCATCTCAATCCAGGTGCTCACTCTGGCTTCCCCAATCTCCATTCTCCTTCTCTGCAGATTAGTCCACCAAGTAGAAGCATATTTTTTCAATTTTAAGGCTACTAACTTCACCTTGTTTTCTTCTGAAACCTCTTTCAAGTCAAAGACTCTTTCGGCTGTCTGTAAACTATCTAGGAAAACATCAGAATCTAGTTCTCCCGCATACTCAGGTATATCAATCTTGAAATCAAGTTTCTCAACCCTCCTATCTTCCCTTCTTACTTCTCTTTCACTTTCACTATTTTCCTCAGGCTCACTGACTCTAGGTGATCTTATTATCCTTCTCTTTCTCCTGGGTGTAGGTCTAGGACCTCGAACTCCTCTCCCTGTCCTACTGAAAGGATTCTCACCTTGTCCTTCCTCCATCTCATCATCAGTCTCCTTATTCAACTGATGTCTATGCAATCTCATATAATAATTCAACTGCTCACTCAAAAACTTCATTTTCTGCTCTATTTCTTCCTTCTCTTTCAGAGTTTGTTCTAAGACTTCTTGTGGTGTTTTACTAGTTCCGGCCATTTTAATAAAACAAGCAAACACACTCCAAGAAAGAACACAATGCTCTGATACCAAGATGATGTATGCTAACTCACTAAGATCATAGTATTGAGCTATTATACATCACACAATCGCACATTAACACAGCTGGATGCTTGAACTTACAACAATTGGTAGAAAGCAATAAGTTGGAATAGAAGACAACCCAATAACATATTAAAAGGATAGGCTTGCTTACAGTTGATACAGACACACCACAACTGCAATCAAGGGCAATGGACTCTCACACATGCCTCTACAGATACACCAAAGCATGGATGATCAAGCTCAGCTTACACTTGCTGGATTTTGCCAATTTCCAGTGACAGGAACTGATTGAACCAAGGTTGAGAGTTATAGGACACTCACAAACTTTCAGAGGTACTAAGACACTCGAGAATACTATTGAATGAACACTGAGATGCCTTCATTGATAGGAAACTTCAAAATATAAAGAAAACTATCAGTTTGATTAGCAGCTGCTTAAGCATAAGCATTCTGCCTAATCTCCCTGGATTATCCTAAGCTACGAAGCTTGAAACAAATACAGCTGATTACATCCTAATGATCTCGAGTACAAAATGTAAGAAAATAAAAGGAAAATACTAAGCTAAGCTCTGATTGGACCAAATGCCAAAAGAGTGGCAAAATGGACCAATGAGAAGCTTTCCAAACCAAGGGGGTAAAACTTGATGTACTGTGGTAATTCTCGCGCAACTATTAACCTGGAAATAATCTCAACAGGTTAATAACATGCTGGAAAGACCTAAACAACCCCTATGGACAGAAAACAAAACACATAGCCCTAGAACTGGGGTTCTGGAAAAACTGATAAAAACAACCCTGCTAGGATTGCCCTTTTCTGTCTTCTAAATCTTACTATGCCATGCTTGATCATGCTGGGAATTGACTTGCATTTGAAAAGGACATGGCAAGGAACAAAAAACTCCTGGAAAGGATTAGTTAAAACTTCCTCAATCAAGAGATACAACATTGAGAAAGTCAGCTGTTTGGACTGTTGTTGCTGGGAACTGTAATTAGTCTGGATGACCAATGCTGATGGGCTAAGTGGCTGTAGATGCCAGAACTTGCTTTAAAATGGTGTAGCAAGCCTGGATGGATGCTGTTGGTGGTGTGGTGGCTACTGTAGATGCTGAGAACCTCTTGCTGGAAGTTGGAACTGCTGAGAATCCTGCTGGGTGACTTGTTGTCTTTGCTGGGATTAGGAAGCCTGTTGTTTCTGCTGGATAGGCTTTCCTAGCTGCTGAGTTGTGTGAAACAACAAGTACTCCTCCTTGTGCTGCTGCTGCAATTGCTGGTAAAGCTCTTGGAGATGCCTCTTTTGCTGATGTTGCTGGTGAAGCTGGTTGTCCTCTATGATGGTCTCCATCACGGTCTCAAGTCCCCAACTCTCGAAGGGCAAGAGATATTAGGAATCATAGTAAGGAGAGTTGAATTCACCTCACCAAGTAGTTTTCCCGTAAGGAAAAAATCTCTAATTGCCCTTACAACATCTGCTCCAATGATGGACCAAGTAGGTTTAAAGAAAGTTTGGTTATATCCATCTGGACCTGGACTTTTTGTACCATCCATAGCAAAAATAATTTCTTTGATTTTAGAATCAGTTATAGGCCTCAGCAGCTTGCTATGACTATCCATATCTAATCTTCTTCCTTTTGCAACCACTTCAAAGTTCACCTTGCCAATGCAAGGTTTCTTATCAAATAAATTTTCAAAATGTCCCGTAATATATTTCTCAATCTCCTCAGAATTTTGTAATAAAATACGAACTCCGTTATTCAACGACAAAATTATGTTCTGATATTACCTGGATTTAAGCATGGAGTAAAAGAATGCAGAATTGGCGTCACCTTTTTTCAACCAGTCAGCCTTTGTCTTCTGCTTCAAAAGTTTCATAGCAGCACTCGGAGATTCTTGATACTTCTGTTTTGCAGAATCAACACATTCTAGCAAATTTGAATCAGATGGATTTTTCAAAAAAGCATCCTGAGCCACCATCATAGCCTCGTAATCCAATTGTGATTTCTTATAAACATCACCAAACTGAGATCTATGTAAAGCAGATAAGGGGCCTTTAAGCATTTTCAGTTTAGTGACAAGCACAAACATTGGTGTACCTGTAACTCGCTTATTCCATATCTCACTGACCACACTTCTGAAAGAAGTATCATCCATCCACATATTGCAGAACATAAAACATCTTCTCGATCTTATAATACTTCACACATGAGCCAAGTGGTCTCATATACTTGACACATGAGCCATCTTGTGCGCTGTTATCGTTGAAACATTCATGGAGCTAGATGTTGTGGATGTCGAGTGATGAGTGAGCCCCCAGTTGTAATGTCGTCGAAAACGATAACAATGGAAGACTCAACATGCTTAAACTGCATGATGGGATAGTTAGGATGCTCGACTTTGATGTCATGGTTGGGAACCCCAAGCACTAAGAAGGATCAAGCGGCAAGCCCTCTTGATTTCCCTTGACTTTACTCTGGCTTTCTTAGTTCTTTTATTTGGGTAGGAACATGTAAGCACACCAAACCCCCAGTACTAGTGAACAAATGACTTCAAACGAGTCAACATGAGGGACCTAGGTGGGTGTTGTCTTCAAGTAACCCTTATTTTGATGCAGTTGGCTTTTTGTTCTGCCAAAGGAGTTATCCCTCACTCAGGTGTTCTGGAAGCGAGGATTTAACTGACGAATCTCATACATACACTAATGGCCAAATCAGAAGAACTCACAGGGTAGGGACAATGGAGGATGGATTATGGAAAAGGTAGGAATGGTGGTATAGAAAGCATGTTTGTGAGTGGTTAGGCCCCAATGGTGCGCCAGACGAGGCTATGGATGGCTAGGCGAGAGTAGTGATAAGATGTAATGGACAAGGTGATGAATGGATGGGTAGTTCGATGGAAAAAGATTCGAACTGACGGAGGAAGGTGAGATGGTATTTGGATGGAGAACCATATTTCATGGGTTTATCTCATAAGGGAAGAGATGGTCAAATGGCTAGATTTGGGTGTGAAGGGTGATCCAAGTCTGATGGGAAAAGTGGGTGTGCATGGTGAAAGGAAATTTAAGAGTTTTCATTGTCCTTATGGACCAATGCTTCCTCTCCTTTTGCGTAGCCCGCCTGGTGAGGTTTTCAGGCTAGCCACTCTTTATTCTCTCTCTCTCAAAGACCAAATGATTTAGTGACGGATTTTCTCTAAGTAGAATTGCAGCGGCCGGGCCTCAAAGAGGTTCTCCTACATATCCAATGTGGAATCAGGCCAGTTGTAGTTCAACAGGTGTAGCCTTAAAGGATTGATGCCTCAAGAAGGACTTTGAGATAGGTAGGAAGGTTGAATGGGAAGGATAGGTGTGAAGGTTTGAGGGGAAGATTTTGGGATTTGTGCGGGTGACATACAACTGCCTCTTTTTCTTGCTTCTTTCTTTTTTCTTTTTTTTTTCTTTTTTTTTTGCTTTTTCTTTTTTTTTTTTGGATTTTTTCTGTTTTCTTCTTCTCTTTTTTTTTTTCTTTTTTTTTGGATTTTTTTTAACTACAGACCTTTAGCTTATACTTCTCCTATCAATTAATGTTACCCGCAACACATTATTTGGCTTAGGTGGGTTTAGGGATGAGATGGTCATAAAATGAATGACCGAGTTCGTGATGGTGGCTAAGAAGATGGTGTGAGAAGGTAATAATGTAGGTAAAGCGGCTAGGCAAAAATGAAGGTGGTGATGATGTCAGTGGTAAGGGGTGAAAGCCTCCAATCATAGGCATGTCTTTCTGAGCTGCATGATTTATTTGATAGTGAGATTCACTTTTAGACACGATTGGTCTTGTTCATTTGAATTCTCTCCTTTTGCCTAATTTGTTGGATGAGTGTTCAGGTTAGCTTCTCTCCTCTTAATTTTTACTCATTTACCTCTCCTTTTGCTCAACATGTAGGTGTTCATGTCGGCCTCGTATTTTGTTTTTTTTTTCTAAAAGAAATTTGTCTCTCCTTTTGCCTAACTTCGCTTTGGCGGTGAAGTTAACCTCTTTTCTCTACATTAACCTTGGACTCGGGGTAGGACAAAAAAAGAAAAAATATATAATGAAGGTGTGATCAGGATGTGAAATTGAGTGAAAGATGTAAGCAGATGGATGTGTCAGACTTGGATGGTCATATGGGTGATTGAGCACAAGATTATTTCCTTAGCAGTTTCCTTAGCAGTTTAGAAGCAAATGAAGGGTTGGGGAATACAAGAGTCATAAAGAAATAAATTCATCTTTTTCAATGCAGCTAAGACGAATACATTAAAATCTACTTGGGATATATCCCAATTGACTCTGAAAATACAATGGGCCGCACACCTAAAATTTGAAAATATAAAACTTTAGGAGTTCTGTATACGAGTCATGCCATCTTCACCTCTAGTGTAGTTTGCAATCCCTTCTTCATTTACCCCTCCTTTTGCCTAACCCCAAGTGAGTTCTTGGAATTAACCCCTCTTCTCTTTGTTAACCTTGGTTTGATTTGATTGGCCTCTTCTTTTGCCTAATCCCAAGTGAGTTCTTGGAGTTAACCCCTCTTCTCTTTGTTAACCTTGGTTTGATTTGATTGGCCTCTCCTTTTGCCTAACTCCAAGTGAGTTCTTGGAGTTAACCCCTCTTCTCTTTGTTAACCTTGGTTTGATTTGATTGACCTCTCCTTTTGCCTAACTCCTAGTGAGTTCTTGGAGTTAACCCCTCTCCTCTTTGTTAACCTTGGATCTGACAAAAGGTGAAGAGTAGGAATATGATGGACATGGTATCACCTTCAATCAGTGAGTATCGGGAAGAATTGTTGGAGCTGGTGAAAAACTTGAAGTCTCCATGATCTGATTCTAGCCCAAGATTTGACTCTTGACATTTTATGTCCTATTTTGCCTGTATGGAAACCATAAACCTCAAAAATTAACCTTGACATTTACCTACCCAAACGCCTAGCGACCTATATGAGACAATCTAATGCAAACAATGCCTATATGATGAAAGAACCTTTTTTTGTTGGGCTTGCCCACTGATGGGCTTACATGAAGATTCATAACCTAAAATGATGTTATTTACATGAAGAGGGGAGGTATCCATCAAGTCATCATTAAATCGAATCAACGTTAAAATTTTAACGGACTCAAATTTAGTTAACGACCGGAGGGATGCCTTAGGGGTCAAACATTACTTAAGGTTGTGTGAAGTCGAACTTGAATCTCAAGCTTAGTCAAACCTCTTTGACTTGGGCCTAAGAGAGACCTTTTGGGCCTACTGTAATCTCGTTTAAATATTACCCAAACTAAAGTAATGTTTGAGGGAAATGCAAGTGCAGACAGAGTTGGTCTACAATGAAATGTACAATTAGCACATAATTAACACAATAATTTTTTGAAAAAAAAGGGAAAAAAATGAACATAGCATACAAATGAGTGTTACCATCCTAACCATGGTTTTAGGTTCGACGTTTAGGGTAAGTTTCCTGAAGGCTTTTATGCTCATGTCTCGCACGGGCCGTAAGTTCTATGGAGTTCATAGTAATGCGGGTCGTGTGTTTCTCACAAAATTTAAGGGAAAATGTAAATTCATAATTCCTAAAATTTGGAGTAATTCATGAGTGGGAAAGGGTTATGATCTTCCTGAAATGTGTAATTCATTTCCTCGAAGTCATAAACGCACTTTTCCCGAAAGGGAAATTTAGGGTTAAAAACCTAGACGGTACCTTTTGGTTCTTCCCGATTTAAAAAAATCGAAAAGTAGGCCCGTATGCAAAAATGTCTACTAAACAATAAAAATTAAAAGAATTAATTTCTCCTTTCTACTCAAAAATTTAAAAAACCGATTTTTCAAGTTTTACCCTCTTAAAGTAATTCCCAGTGGAGTAGCCATTTGTAGGACCCGGGAAAAAACTTCCAATGGTGTCCTACGCGGTGTTAAGTGGATCGAAAGAGGTGTCTAGTCTTTAAGGGATTTGAATTCAATTTTTATTAATCAAAATGTTCAAATGCAATCTTGAATTTAATTATTTTTATTTCCAGAAAATGTCATTGCTAAGAAAATAATATAACACAAAAAACGAGGAGAATCAACGGTGAGCCGAGACCTTAGCTTTCTGATTCGTTTCTTTCTGTGATATTACTTCCAGTGCAATTAAAATTTTCTAGAAATAAAAAGGTAAAATTCGAAAAGAAAACGAATGAATCAAATTGAATGAATTATATAGTCGCCAATTAATTTTTGTTGAGAATTAATAAACTCAAGTTAGACTCCACAAACCGCAAACCATGAGATTCGGATCCGGGGGTAAGATTACGAATTCGAAAGTAAAAACTTTTGAATCCGCCCGTTCAAAGAACGGACTCTACTAAATCGGTTCGTTAAAGAAGAGAGTAGAAAAGGAGAATTAATTAGATTAATTTAAAATATTTAGACGCATATGAAAAATTAAAGTGCAAAAATAAATAAATGCGATAAACGAAACATAAATAAATAAAGAACGAAATTGAAGTTGCAATTACATGTAATCCGCTTTAGATTAGTCGCAATTAATATTTAATATCAAGATTACAATAATATAAGTGATTACAAGAAAGTAAAAATCCAAAATAAAGATGCCAAGAATTAATGATGCAAATGATGAAGAAATAGAGAAGGAGAATAAGAGTGAGGGAAGAAGAAGAAATCACATAGTGTCAATACTCCTAGGTGATTCGGTGTGAAGAAAAATGATGGGAGTGAGGCTGTATTTATTGGGGAAATTGAGTGAGGAAACTAGGGTTATGAAATAAAGAGGGGTAGTTGGGTCATTCTGATCAGCAGGAGGCCCAGTATGTTGGAATGAAAGAAAGTGGGTCATTGTGGACCATCGTGTTGGGTTATTTTGAGCTGCCTAACTTCAAATAACCATAACTTTCGCATCCGACCTCCGATTAACTTCATTCATGTGTCATTGGAAATCTTGTAATGAGTATTTTTAGCTCCCAAAATTAGGAAACTCATAGAGGTTGGTGGAAAGTCGGTAATTTAAAGAAAAGGCTCAGGTACATGAACAAAGGGCTGAGTTTTTGGAATATTTGAACGCGAATGGGCCAGAAATGGAAATGGGCTAATGTGAAAGGCTTTTTTGTAGAGGAAAATTTATTTGGGTTTTTTGTGGGTTTTTCATCATTTATGCATTTCAAGAATACTTGACATTTAATTCTAAAAATAAAAATGCTCTAAATAAATTACATAATTACGAAGCTGAACTACGACAAAATTCAGCGTCTACACACTTCAACTTGTGATCCACTAGCCACAAAGTCATCCATCTTTGTGGGAATGGACAAAAATCGAGTCAGCTTATTTTTTCTTCTGTTTCCACCCCTGTTGTTTAGCTTTCTTACGACAATTATTCGCCCTATGCTCAAACAATTTGCATTCAAAATAGATAATCAATTTCCATTCATATTCAATTTTTTTAGAGTCCTCATCAATTAACGGAACAGAATCTGGAAAAGAATGACCAATGTCACCTAAGGAAAATCCTTACAGAAATGGTGAAATTTGAGAGGTTTGGTTGCTCCTAACCTATTTCCGAACCTAATTAAGTATTGTCAATTTTAAAAAATTAATTATTTAAATTTTTTTCTACCAAGAATTGAATATTGGTGGGTAGTATAGAGGACGAAAATAATTACCACTTTACTACCATCTCATTTATATCACTATAGTTACATCAACAAATAATATTATGTCAATCATTTTCAAAGTGGAACTATTTTGAGATTAGTATATGTATATACGAGGGTTGATGATAGATAAATTAAGATTAAAAATGTTATGTATTTGTATTTAGCAAATATTGTTTCGAGCCTATTATTTGTAATATATTAATGATTTTATTGAATTTTCACAAACATTATTTTCGATTTATAAAATAATAATTAATGTCTCTTTATTATTAAAAAAGTAACGCAACTTTGTTTTCATTGATGTGTGAATGTTTAACATATTCTTACATTTATAATTGATAATTATTTTTAAATTTTTGATATTATTAATTATTTACAACTAAATATTAATGCTTTATAATTTCCCTAACCTTCTCTATTTGAATTATTTTTATTAAAACATTTATATTTATTTAATGAAAATAAGTTTCAAACAAAAATATGTTTATAGTGTGTACAAATAGTTTCAATTATCTTAATCATTTATTTTGATGTTTAAGAATTAGTGTTTTTTTAGATGCTATTGGGAAAGATTTGAAAGGAATTATAAAGTTGCTTATGTTTATTCAAATTGACTCGTAAAAAAATTTACTATTGTTTTTCATTATACCTGTTTAAGACAAAATCATAATAAATCTTTCTTCATTTTATTTTCATATTCATAATAATATTTAATTCTCTAAATTGAAAAATAAATTATTTTATAAATATTTTCTAATATATCATCTATATGTATATGTGTGAAAAAATGTATATTTCAATCTTAATAAGTTTAACACATATATTCTATCAAAAAAGTTTAACACATAATTCTCGATAGTTTAATAATTGACAATCTTCTCGTGCATCACACCGGATATATGTCGCTAGTTACAATAAAAAATAGACGCCGTATGTTGATTTTAATTGTTTTGGCTATTTAATTAGAATATCGGATTACGTTATTGTAAAATCACTACAACATAAAAGGGCCTAAGGCTACGCCTCAGATTACAACAGTATAAGAATTGTTGCCTTATATACCCTAAGGCAACAGTGCTTTATTTGTTGCATAGTTTTCGTAGTAACAGTTAAGAGATCGTTGCCTTAATTGACATAGGCAACATGTCTAGAGGCGTTGCTTATTATAATGTTATGGCAACAGCCATAGAAATGTTGCTTACGAAAAGGCGACGGATTCATCAGCGTTGCGACTAAGATTCTGTAGTAACAGTAATGGGATCGTTCCCATAAATCACAAAGGCAACATTTCTAGTCAGGTTGCTTATTTTTAATGCTATCGAAATTGTTATAAGAATGTTGCTTTAAATATATCCAGATAATTGAAAATAGAAAAAAATCCATATGTTGAATATATTTTAAGTTGTTCTTATTTAACTGTTTCGGTATCATAACAATATAATAAATTTCGTGCTCACAATCTAACATATAGTACCAGCCGACCCCCTCCTCCAACATAAAAAATAATACAAAATTGCCCTTGGCGTCCTACTTATAATAATAAACATTATCGAATAAGATAAAACATGTACCTTACTATTTTCAATTTTATTTTACATAATTAGGTGGTCCAATGCGTTAAGCCCCCTACCTCAAGGGAATACTAACCCAACGGTTCATATGGAACAGGGGTAGGGGATGTCACAACGCCGTATACAAGGCCCACGTCTCCCATTATTATATTCATCAACATACTCTTGATCTTGGTAAACAGGAATGCTCCCCAGAGGATTCGAACTCTGGAGGGAGAAGATGGAAGCTAGGGTGGGTGACTTGGAAATACGGCAAGGCCCAATTAAAGGACGCCTTGCTGTTTTCTTGGAATTAACATAACATTGAGTAACCAAAACAAGTACACACATTGTCTTACTTCTCCTAGGTAGGACACTTTGACGTCTACGTACTGAGTTGATGACTGTCGAAAAGGCCCGAGTACATTGCTCCACCAAGGGGGTCTTAGCTTGCAGGGTGTACGTTAATGAATACTTTAGGGGGGAGCAGATAGCGAAAGACGATTAAGGAATATAATGGAGACCCGAACTCGAATTTTCGGTTAGGCTAAAAATAATTAATCGTTAGCAGCAATTACTGACAACATAGTGGAAAAGGCCTTCCAGGGTTTGTTGACAATCGTACCATATATGTAGCAATTATCGAATGATCCAACTGACCACTCGTACCTAGCTAGGCACTAACTATACCAATTTTAAACATGACATGAATTGAACATCCACTCAATAGCTATGTTGAGTTACACGTACATAAGCGCGCCAAATAAAGATGACCTAGGTCAGTGTCCGACCTTTAGTTGAATGGGAATAACCTCAAATCGAACATAGACCCGGCTTATACCCAATTCGAATGGCATGTATGCAATGCTAGGTCTACGTACTTTATAGATTAGCCAAATAGTCCAACCAAAATACACAGATACACACAAAGATGTACACGGGCACAAACACACACTCCAAGGACCAACACGTCAATTCATTATTAGATATACAAATGTTCGAAATAGATAGTGTGTTTTAGATATAGTTTTTTATTATTAATAATCTTTAGGCCTATGCACATATTTTTGAATTTATAGTATAACAATAATAATAATAATAATAATAAATAATAATAATAATAACAGTAATAATAATCAAAATAATAATAATAATGAGATAACATAGTCCTTACTTAAATTTTAAAGTAACACAAAGTTACGATAACAAATAATTAAAGAAACTAGTATTATTTTCTTCTCAAGTAATATTTTGCTTTGAAAATTATGAAATTTCTTTTGGTAGAACCAATTGAATTAATTGGCACTCTACTGAATTTGGGAAAATCAAAAACTCCCTCCAACTTTTCCTTTTCATGGGCAATTCCCTCCAACATATACTATCACTAATTAAAAAAAACAATGTTTTCTCTAAAAAAAGGTAAACACTACCATCGACTTCCCATTTTTCTTTTCAGCTTCCCTTTCTTTCTTCTGCTTCTCCAATTCCCATCGGCTACCATCAGGTATTGTTCACTTTGCTCCATCAATTCGCCATTCTACAAACACGCTACCAATTCCCATCACTTTGCTCCATTCTACAAACACGTTACCATCAGGTATTCTCTTCTACAAATCCCTAATTTGCCCCTTCACTTTCTTTCTTCCCCAAATCTGGTTATGCAATATGTGATGTAAACCCTAAATTTATTTTTTGGGATATTGTTCAGACATTTGGTTACAAATTTAGGGTTTAATTGCATGTGAGTTTTCGTTGTTGTTGTTTATCTTCTTCGCTTTTGTATGGTGTTTTGACCATCGACGCTCCTCTGTCTTCTTGCTCTCTCGGTCGACGCTCCACCACACCAGGCACCAAACTACCCAGCCCACCACCAGGCGACCGCTGCCCATTGTCCGCCGCTGCAGATTGCGGATTGAGTTGGTCGACGCTCTTTTGTCTTCGGCAGACTCGAGCCACCGACCAGCGCAGCCGCCCACTCCCAGACCGGCAATTGGAACGACTTCCTATCAGTGACTATTGTGCTAATCTCCGACGATTTCCCTTCGCAAATCTCCGTCACCGGGAGGTTTTTTGCCGGCTATTTATCAACTCCAGCAGCAATCGAATTCTTCCAGTGAGTATTCTCGCTACCCAGAATCGGTAACTGATCTCGGTTTTGTCTCTCTTATCTGGTGGTAGATCGGCGAATTTAGCACCATCGGAAGTCGGCTACGATTTTCTCTCTCTATCTATTTGCATCCCTGGTAACGAGATACCTACTCCTCTGATCCTCCTTCTTCATCTGATATTTATTGTTCATGTTCTTGCTGTGAAAATCCACTACTCGTTTCAAGCTAGCTTTCGTAGTTTGTAATCGTGACTTGATCTACGTATTGTTGTTTGTTGCCTTGAGTGATTCGGTTGGTGTTCTTTTGAATTGATTTGTGTTTATGCGGGGATAAATCTGAGTTTGCTTGATTGATGTTTCGATTGGTGCAAGGTGATTTTTGATCAGTGAGTTGAATTTTTTATCAGTGAGTTGATTTTGTGTCACTGGGTTTTTACAGGGTTTTTGCAAGCTCAAATTGAATTTAGTTCTTGCTTTGCCTAATTATCTGCAATAGTCTTTAGTAAATTAGCTCCGTTGTGCCTAACTTGGTCCATTTGTTGTTGTTGTTGTTGCTTTTGTATGGTGTTTTGCCCTTCTGCTCTAAGTTATGTAATATGTGATGTAAATTTAGGGTTTAATTTAGGGTTTAATTGCATGTGAGTTTTCGTTGCAACTACCGTACGATCCAAATGAAGGTAGTAGAATAATACACGACATTGTTTCTCACCTCTTCCTAGTTTGATTCGGTTGTCCAATTGAAATGAGTATTTGGTATTATCCCCAAAGGTGCTAGCTTTTCCCCCCAATTCACTAAATTAGGGTTTGGAGTAATGCCTTGAAATGGTTGAAAGTGCAACAGAACAAGCTTCAGACCTTGAGTGGGATTGAATCACTAAACTCACTATAAATTAAGCTTTTTCTGTTTCAGTATGTTGTGTTGGGCATGTCATAAATTGGGAAAAATTAAATTGAGATTTCGGGTTTAGGTGTTGGATGCTGGAAAGGACAAGCTGAGATCAATGGTTCAAGTGAAAATTCTCGTCAAATTGCTTGCATTGATATTAAATGGTGAACTTCTTTGCTCCAAAATAAGTTGAGTTTATGCATCAAGTGAGTCATAAAATGGCTAGAATGTGAAGAACTAATGATTGGATTCTGTTTCAGATAATAAGATTACAACTATTTCCAGACTTGACCCGCTCAAGGAGTTGAATACACTTGGTGTGATCATTTATGCCTTTCGGTTAAAAAAATCATCTAGATAATGGGATGTCATTGATGTATTTAGTTGTATTTGTTCTCATGTTTATATATGGGATTTTATCAGTGTATCCCTACTGAACTAGGCCACAGCAAGAAGCTTCGAATTCTTGATCTAGGAAACAATGCCATCTCAAAGTGGCCTAATTTGGAGGTATGCTTTCTTGTTCATGTTCTAGTGTTTGAATGAGTAAAGTCCTATCTAATGATTATTCATGCCATGTAACACCATAACTTGATGTACAATGTTGTTCGACATCTATTGTCATATTAATCGCTCCTTAATGTTGCAATAATCAAGCAGAATAAATAAAATGGAAAGGTGCAACACACAACTCTTTATTATACATTTCACTTCTCTCTTACATGGTTCCTTTATTCTATGTTGCAAGTCACAAATCACAACACAAATTTCTTCTATTACTGAATAATGTCACTAGATAGATGTATGGATTCTTCAACCAGGATAATGTCCAAGTTAGACACCTTACTGTCGAGGATCAGGTATATCTAAATATATAATTTATAAATTAAAGGTAATCATCACAATTTACAAAAATCCAACTTTGCTTTTTATAAGTTGGTTGGGGTATATCAAAATATATAATTTATAAATTAAAGCATCCTATTTTTTGTCGCTTAATACTTCCTATTAGTTACTAATTTTAAGTGTGTTCTTCTACAATTTGCAACTAATTGATATTAAGTATTTTGTTTTCTTTTTCTCAGGAAGAAGATGAAGGTGAAGATGGAGAGCTAATATGATGAACTGTCTAGGTCGTTATCTATCTATATTGATCGTGTCATAATAGTAGGATAATCTTCAAAGATGAAAACTTTTATTATTAGATATACTATTTTTGGACTTGATACTTCTTATTACTATCTTTTGTGTCTTATATGGATGACCTATTTCATATTTTGACTCTTGTAATGAGGTCCAGCAATGATATTAATAACATTTGGACGTTTGTTGTCATATGTATATTATTTCTCGTATTACATATCATTACAGGTAATCAATTATAAATATTGAATAGGTACTGGAAATAAGCATATGCAACAATAGTAGATTGTTGCTATGAAATACAACATCTAATGTACCGTTGCCTTAGGCCAAAATACCGTTGCCTTTGGCCTAAGGCAACAGTTTTTGACTGTTGGCATAGGCCCTTTATGTTGTAGTGTCAGTTAACCAGTCAATATTAAAAATGTAACTCATGGGCTAGTTAACAAAGATATTAAGCAATTAAATTCTTTGATTACAATCTTTTTAAAAAATTATGCTACTAAAATTCCATTCAATTTTTATTAGAATTTGTGGGATTAGGATTTTACCATGCTTATATCTAATTCACTTATATTGAGATTGTGTTTTTGACCAAATACATGATATATTTTTCTTCAAATATTTTTTGTTAATATTAAAAATTTTATAAAATAATTTCAAATCAACCATTAAATTACGATGAAGCATGAAATTCCAAAAAATTACTCGGAGGTACCCCGATATTTAGGGAAACTATTTTTCGGTACCCCAATGTAAAACCCCGAAAAATCCAAGGGTGTTGACCATGACGTCGTTAATTAATTAGGTTGACTTCGTTAATTGTTAAATATTTGTTTATGACTATTGTTGCTAACACTTGAGCTCGTAGAATCGTTGGGGGACTAACAAGGGTATATTAGTAATATCAGGGGTTGTGATTGTTGTTATAAATACATGATTATTATTATTAGTATTATTAAGTGATTATAATTGTTATATGATTAGTATTTCTCTTATATGATTATTAGTATTATGTGTTGTATTATGTTTATTATTATTATTATTATTATTATTATTATTATTATTATTATTATTATTATTATTAATTACTATGCTTATTACGTGAAGAATCATGGGAGTGATATTGTTATGTACGTGTATTATTATTGCTAATATGTAATTATTATTATTATTATCATGTGATTATTATTATTATTACTACGTGATTATTTAGTATCATGTGATTATTGTTATTATTAGTGTTATTATTATCTCTTATTATTATTAGTAGCATTTGTAATTATGATTATTACTATTATTATTATTATTATTATTAATTATTGGTATTAGTAGTAGTGAAGTTTGGTAGTATTAGAATTTGTTAGGGATGGATTCTCGTTCAGTTAGGAAGTTGTTAGAGTTAGATTAGGTTTAAGGTTAGGTTAGTGGGGAGATTAGGAAGTAATAAGCTAGATTAATTCTTCAAAACCCCACGTGATCCCTCCTTCCTCCTCTCTCCCTACACTCTTCCAACACTCTCTGCCGTCCCCTCCAATCAACGCAGCCGCTGGAGTCGCCGGCCGCCACCTCGAGCGCAGCAACCATCGCTCTTCCACCCTTTCTTTCTCGTTCGCACTCACTCTCACTCTCTTCTCCCTCCATTCGATTCTTGCTCCGTCGTGCGGGCGTTGTCATACCATCGCCGCGGCCGCCTCCCAGGCGAGCGTCGTACATCACCCTCGCTGCCTGACGTTGTGGTGCACACCCAGGACCGACGGAAGGAGTCGTTGCTCCTGTGTCGCTGTTGCGTATGTTGCCGCCATTGCTGCTGTATTCTAGCCCCGAATCCCAACGATGACGCTGTCCACGACGCCGCATACTCATCGGAATCCACCCCGACAACCACCGCTGCACTAACGTAAACCCCTGTTTTAGTTCACATCTCTTGCTCTGTTCTTGAAGTTAGTCTTGCTCGGTTATCTACTGTGTTCACTAAATTGATGTTGTATCAATTAAATTTGATGTTTTAATGAGGTCTTGTATGAAGTATTATGGTATTAACTAGCAAGATGGATTTTTTATTATTGGTTAAGAAATTATGTAAATTCTTAGGTTTTTGATGATGGGTTTTATGTATTTTTGGTTGAGGGACGTTCACATAGTTATTACCAGGTGTGCAGATGGTAGAATAAGTGAGTGGGGGAGTGTTTTCCATTATTAGGGAGTCTTGTTGATAGGTTATTAATAATTTTTTTAGTTAATGATGTAGGTTATTCATGTTTTGCTGTTGTAAGTTTATTACGGAATATGTGTATGTGAGGTGAGTCATGTTAGTGTATCATATTTTATGTATGCTTTAGGATTAGGTTAAAATACTAAATTATGTTTTCATGTTTTACAATTTGGTTTATATGGTAGAAAGTTTGATGTTTGGACCTTGGTTGGATTAGATTAAATACCTATAACTTTAGTCACTGTTTTAAGCCCAAATTAGGACCCCATGATCGAATGGTGAAAGTTAGAACCGAAATTATGAATTAAATGGAAACCGGTAACGGGACAGTTTTGATGGGGTCTAAAGATCGGGTCACCACGGTTAGTGTAGTTGTCTTTTGATCGAACCCTTTGGACTGAAGTTTCCCTTAGATGTTAGCTTTCATAGGAATTTTACGGACCGGACTTCGGAATTTTATAAGTCGAGTTATACCCCGATTACCAGACCTAGGTCAGGTCTGGACAGTTTTGGAAGATGACGGTTTCTGAGGACCTTAAAGCGTGTTTTGGGTCTCGAGTTCAACTTAAGAGTTTTATTAGAAATTCCGAGGTTTTCGAAAAGTCCAAAACCAGACCCATAGGATGTCGGGAAGTCAAGTTACGACCCTTTTTGTGTGGATGCTATAATCTGTCTTGTCATGTGAAATTGCTAATGAATGTGTTGTTGATTGAAAAGGTTTACTTGGTACTATTATGCGATTACTTGGAATGTGTTAGGTAATTTAAAGTGTAAATTCATGATTGATAGGAACCTATGGGGTTCCTAGGGGAGGGTTAGTTAGAAGGTAGTTAATACTAACTTCGAAGGGCGCGTTTTGATTAGAGTAATTATTCTATTTTAGGCCCGAGCTAATTCGCGTCGTTAGTGAGCTCAAGTGTGTTCGTTTTGCTGTGAAGTGAAGCTAACCAGGTAATGTATATGCTCTACTCCCCACTGGGATGCTCTTTAAATGTGTTTTGATGTTTTCTACTCTGTTTTGAGAATTGCATCCCGAAAGGGGGACTTTGTATGGAAAATGTGACCATCTATTTTGGATAACTGTTTGTAATTGTTGTACTTTGTTTTATGAGTTGAGAAAGTGGATGGTCTTTTATTAGTGGTTTTCGGATTGGTTTTGATAACCTGGGTTGGGTTTGACTTGAGGGCTATGAGCTGAGATTGCATAAGATACTAATAATTCAAGTGAAACATTAAGCGGGTTTATTTGGTCGTAGCCTGTGGTAGGCAAAGGGTCTGGGACCCTGGTCGTAGCCTGTGGTAGGCGGAAATATGAACTCTTGATTTTCTGGTCGTAGCCTGTGGTAGGCAAAGGGTCTGGGACCCTGGTCGTAGCCTGTGGTAGGCGGAAATGTGAACTCTTGATATTCTGGTCGTAGCCTGTGGTAGGCAAAGTGCAGGACCACAGTGCGTAACGTGGTAGGCGGAAATGTGAACTCTTGATATTCTGGTCGTAGCCTGCGGTAGGCAAAGGGTCTGGGACCCTGGTCGTAGCCTGTGGTAGGCAGAGGATCTGGGATCCGGTATGATATTTGTTACTCTAAGGGATGTGGTATCCCACCCGCATGATAAATATGAATTGGTTGGGTTGAGGAAAACAGTTGTAAGGGTTAAAGGTTTGTGAAATGGTTTAACTCGTTCCCTCTCCCTCAAATGAATTGAAATGAACTTAACTTGTTTTTAACGTTAGGGGTAGACATTATTGAGATTTCCCCCTCATTTTTGAAATGTTTCGTTTTCAAGTGATGATCAATATGTTGGGGACGGGAATTAGAAGTGAGGACGACATGTCTAGAAGTCGTTAAATATGTTATGTTTCTTTATGAAAGACTTGAAGTTAGTTTTGAGGTTTATTTCTAAGTATGAGTTTGTTAGTTGGTTTGCCGTTGACAGACGGTTGTAGTTTTCCTTATCGCCTTGTATTCCTTCGGGGATACGGCAGTGACGCCCAATAAGAGTTTGAGTCTTCCGCTAAATTTTGTCTGTTAACGTTAGTTTGACTTTTACTTTTCTATAATTGAATTTCCGGGGCGTTACACCCAACTTTTCAAAACTCATTTTGAGGTAACCTTACTTTTTGGGTTAGTAATTATTTGGTGCTTTTCCGGCCATCAATTTTATTAAGTGACCGAAATACCCTTGTTCTTCTTCTTTAAGGGTATTTCTTAAAAAATGGAAGAACAAGGGCATTTCGGTCACTTAACCAAATTGATGACTGAAAAAGAACCTAATAATTTCTAACCCAAAAAGTAAGAGTACCCCAAAATGAGTTTTGAAATGTTGGGGTACGTACCTGAAAACATTTCACCAAAAGTTAGGGTACCTCCAAGTAATTTTTTGATGAAATTCATGTCCTACGACACAATCCTAAATAAAACATTACTTATTCTTCAGTTTAAAGTAATCAGCGAGACTTATAAATGTTTTACCACTTTTCATTTCATTGAACTACCTCAACTATTCTAGAAGTGCATCCGACATTTACCTTTTTAATTTTTACATTTACCCTAACTGACATTTGTTGTAATAATTTTTACACACCTGAGATTTGTGAAATAATTTTTACTTTACCTGACATTAAGTGTTCATATATTTAAACCTCTTAAGTTATTTTATAATTTATTTTTGTTGGATTTTCCGGCAAAAGATAAATATGAATCGACTTTTTTTAGTCTTGATATTAACTCATATGACTTTCAATTAAACATGAATTAACATTTTTATCCTTAATATTAATTCATATGACATTTAAACCACAACATTTTCTCTACTTTATTTCTTCGAAAACGCAAACTCTCCCCATTCTAAAAATGAAAGCTCAATTATAAAATATCTTATAAAATATCAAGGGTAAAAAAATTAATTATAATAGAAGAAATATCTTATAATGGAAATGAAAAATGAAAAAGAATTAATATCAAGGGTAAAAAAGTCAATTCAAATTTATCTTTTTAATATTCACTGAAAAATCCAACAAAAATCAATTATAAAATATCTTAAGAGGTTTAAATATGAGAACACTTAATGTCAGATAAGGTAAAAATTATTTCACAAATGTCGAGTATGTCAAAATTATTACAATAAGTGTCAAGTAGAGTAAATATAATTTACTCATCAATCATCCAGTATATCTCCTCGAAATCGTTATTTTATGAGTAGATATATACTTATTTCCATCCAAATACTAGTAACTCTTACTGGACATAAGTTGATTTTACAATTGTTTTCGCTATTCTCCACCCCTATTTCGCATTGCCTTGTTATGTGCTCCTTTATTATAAAAAAAATAATTAAGGCAAATGAGTATCGAACGTCTCTGATATAATATATTTTGGTGGATAAAGCAATAATTATGAGTGGAAAAGTACAAAAATTAAAATATTAAATAGAAAAAGGAATTTTGGATGCTAATATACTAAACTTTTGAAGTATTAGACAATAATGCACTGAACTTTGACCTTGGACAATAATGCACTGAACTTTAGGGGGTGTTGGACAATAATGCACTCGAGACAATTTCGACGGTGGCGAACTTGGTGACAATCTTACGTGACAGACCGAGAAGACAAATATTTTTGGACCAATTCATCTCCTCCACTCGCTACATAGGATTGCCACCAAATTAGCCATTGTCAAAATCATACGAAGTGTATTATTGTTCAACACCTCCCAAAGTATAGCGCATTATTGTCCAAGGTCAAAGTTCAGTGCATTATTGTCCAATATATCAAAAGTTAAGTATATTAGCATCCAAAAATCCATAGAAAAATAGTGTGATAAATGTATAAAAGCAATAATTTTTAATTGATTTGAGGAATGGGTTGGACGAATTTTTGGGTTCAAGTTGGGTTGAATCCGTTAATTTTCTGTTTTTCAATTTTTTATTTTCAGGTTCGGACTATTTCCAACTTTGGGTTGATAAATCATCTTTAAAACCCATTATTTTCAGGCGTGTTTGGATCGGGTCTATTCCTGCCCTGTCTACATGCCACAAACATTTAAACATCATAAATTTCAAGGATTCTGTTGAAGAAGGAAATAAAAGCAATATCTAATACCCACAAAAAAAATTACTCAATGTTTTCTTACTCAACCACCAGAAGTTTACTGAAACTTCCAGCCAAAAAAAAAAAAAAAAAAAAAGAAGAAGTGGGGGGGGGGGGGAATTGGGGGCCCAAACAATTAAGTGTCGAGGAGAAAGGGCCCAATGTCGTGATTAACGAGGGCGTGGAGTTTTGATTCCATAACCTCGGAGCAAATATTGGCCATGGCGTTGTAAAAGGACAATAGCTCAGTTAGTTGGTCCACAGACATTTTGGCCATCACTTTCCTTGCCATATTTTCTCTCCCCTCGTTTGCCTTCATCTTCTCCAAGTATGCCAGCGCGCTCCTCACTGTTGCCCCCATCTCTATCACCCTTGTTTCTTCCTGCTGACTCACCACTGCATTTGACTGCATTCGTCCAACACCACCATTTGTTATTTCACGTACTACGTATACATTGAACCCCTCCGATAAAGACGCTAACGGAAGCAATCCACATATGGCATAACACATAATCTAAGGCCTGCGGACCTCATTTATTAATTCTGTTATACGTATATTGTATGAGTATGTCCAATAGATATTTATAAGTTTACAATTATTGTAATAATAGTGAACAATCATTCTAATAAAGAGTGAACAATTTAATACTATCTATGGTAAACGATCTAATAAATGTGGGTGAACAATCATACTATTTGAAATAAATTACAGCTAAATTTATGTCTAATGTAAAACATAAAAAAACATATGACAACCTAAAATATTGTAGATTTTTGCCTGATCAAGATATCAATCCCAGCTTGCACTCAAGCTTGCTCATGCCTTTGCACCCATCTTTTTTATCTTTTGCATGCTAAATTTATGCCTCAACATTCTCGTTTAATTATATTAGCTGTGAAATTACCTAATAACTACCCTTTTTTTTTAGTTCATAGTTTAAACATAACCTAAACTTTTTTGTACTAAATATAAACTCAATTGACATGTGATATATGTACCTTAAGCGAAAATGATACGCGGCTTGTGACAAGATGGTTAATACTTAATAACCATTTTGGATGACCTAACATAAGCACGTTAACATGCTAAACATTTTTGTAAAAAAAAAAAATATTTGACACATCACTATTATGAAAGTATAAATAAACTATAGCAATTATATTTGAATTGCTATATCTTCATCATTTTCTAAAATCATATCATATCTTATTTATATTTTTTAAATTATTTATATGTCCTAATTTAATTTTAAAATAAAACATTTTCAACAAAAACGCTACATTTTTAATAAAAATTTCATTTGTTTTATAAAGATTATTTATGCTTTTTTAATTTTTCTATTAAATATTTGTAAATTATTATTTTTATTTATTTATTTATTTATTTGTTAATTTTATAAATTCAGATTCTTTAAGTATTGAATTTTTTCTTTCACATTTATGAGAAGGTTCCTACAATTTTGTTTAATCACAATAGTGATGTGACAAATAATTTACAAAAATATTTGGCATGCTTAATTATATTGATTTGTCATATCATATAAGATGATTATTAATCATCTTGACGCAAGACACATGTAACTTGCATGTATATCATCGTCCATACCTTAAGGAAGTCAGCTCCAACTTTGAGTTGGGATTCTTTGGAGGGATTAATCCCGTTCCCTGCACAGTAAATATCTCTAGCAAGTGAGAAACTTCGAACAATTACTTTCCTCTTCTTCTCCAATTCATGGTCCAACTTTAGTGGCCTGGGTAGCTTTGTTACACTAGCTGTCTTCTTCTGGTATGCTATCACCGCCTTTACAAAGGCCTGTGCATTATTACACAAATAATAATATTAGAACATGCTCCACTTATGACCTATATATTTGCCAGCTGAAATTTACTGGAGGTAAGGCAATGTTTGTAAGTACCTGATAAGCACAGGGGCAACCAGGGTAATCGAAATCATCGGAGTCAGGGCGCCGCATGCGCTCAGGATGGAACTGGAGGCCCATCATAAACTTACCATCGTCTGGGTTAAATGCATCAGGGTCATAGAAGCCTTCGATCAATCCATCGGGGGCAAAGGCCATAGGAACGAACCTCTTAGCCAACTTCTTAACCCCTTGGTGATGGTAGCTGTTAACATGAATCTCCATTTTCTTGTGTCCTTCACCACCTTCCTGCTGAGCCAGTGACTCCCTGAACCACTGATGCAGCGGTGTCCCTTCTAAAACCCTCACTGGGTGCCTGTGCCCATCGTAGTTGTCGTAGTTGATGTGAACCACCCTTTCTTCTTCTCCCAACTTTCTTGATACCTCCTTTTCTATGTCTTGGTATAGGGTCCCCCCACATGCTACATTCAGCACCTATTCCCACAACACAATTTTATACAACTTCATTAGTTTGATATTCTAATCTCCTATATATTCATTCCTCATAAATTTATAACAAAGGGTTTAGAAAGTGAGAAAGTGTACTTGAGAACCGCGGCAGATGCCGAGATAAGGGATGTTACGTTCGAGGCAGAGCTTGGCAAGGCGGAGTTCGATGGAATCCTTCTCCCTGTCAAGGGCAGTATCACTAGCATGGAGGCGGCGGATCTGTTCGAGTTCTTCAGGGGAGAGGTCAAGGTCCGATTGGTAGAGGGAGGGGTCGATGTCCTCACCTTCACAAAGGAGAACCCCATGGATCGGTTCAAAACTGTCCAGAAGCAAGTGAATGCCTGTGACCCGCGGCACTATCACTGGGACTGCCCCATATCTTACTATTAGGTCCAAGTGGTATTCTCCTGCCCAAATCATCACCACACAAATACATACATACATACATCAGAAACATATATGAGTATGGCTCACTATGCGTGTCACGGTGTCACCTCATGCATTTTTGTAGGCAACTTGCAGAAGCCGAATTTGTAGTCGCCTAAACTTAAAGACGCGTGCTAAAATTCATCAATCCGATTACTGGATACCACCCATAGGAAACTCAAAACTTTTAAGAAATTGATTAATTATTTCAAATTAACTTATTTTCTCCATGCTTAGTTATATTTTGACTTTGGAAACATTTTAAGATGACTAAAATTTTCCATATTCACTTTGGAAAAATTTCCCTTGGGAGTCAAGGATAAGACAAAAAATTTTGATTACTAATCCTACAATTAAGGGTATCACAAAATGAGTTTTGAAAAGTTAGGACACGTAAAAGATATTTCATTAAAAATTAGGGTTTCTTCGAAAAACTTTTGTCCCCTAATGAAAAACTTTTGTTTCTGCCAAAGATTAAACTTAGGTCACGTTCTTTTATGCGTTAACGCACCCAAACGCAACATAACTTATCGCAACGTTGTGCAAATTACTATTACTTTTTAACTATTTCCACCGCAACTTAACGCAACCCAAACGCAATCGCAACGCACAAAAGAACGAGGCATTAGGATGTGTTTGGTACAAAGCAAAACTGTTCTTTAGGAAAATAATTTTCCTTAGAAAATGATTTTCTTAGAAAATGAATTTTCATTTGATATTTTCCCCGTGTTTGGTACACAAGAAAATTATTTTCTTGGAAAATGATTTTTACATGTTTGATAATATGGAGATAGAGATTAAAATGTATGTATGTGTGTGTGTGTGTGAGAGAGAGAAATATTAAAAATGGTGTATGAGAAAGAGCAATGGTGCATGAGAGAGACCAGTGGAGAGAGATAATTAAAACGTGTGTTATTAAATAGAGTGGTGGTGTGAGAGAGAGAAATATCAAAACGAGCAACAGAAAAAGTGGTGGAGAGAAAAAAAAACGAGAGAGATATTAAAACGTGTGCATGAGAGAGTGTGGTCGAGAGAAAGAAAGCAGATAGAGATATTAAAACGGGTGCAGGAAAGAGAGTGGTGGAAGAGAAAAAAATGAGAGAGAGAAAAAAAAATATTAAAACATGTGTATGAGAGAGATGAGAGAGAAAGAAAATGGTTTTCCTTAGTGGAGTGAAGAAAATAATTTACAAATAGGTAAGGGAAAAATCATTTTCTTAAAAAATGGTTATCTCAATTTTCCGGTTACCAAACACTAAACAATGAGAAAATTATTCTCATCCCAACCAAATATACTCTTAATAAAAAAAAAAGTTAAAAGATGGAATGGTTGCAACTAAGGTAATATTCTTTTCTGAGTGTAGGTAAGGCAAGAGTTTAAATACTACGTACCTCACCCATTTTTTTCATTTTCAAATAAATTTTGTGAGTTAAATAAAAAAAATTATTATAAATTATCTAAAAAGTTCTTTTTTTAATGGTAAAGTAATGTAATATAACATAAAAGTAAAATAAAATAAAGTAAAATAAAATAAGATAAAATTATATTTACTTTGCAAAAGAAAAGTGTTTACCAGTTTGTTTCAAGGAAATGGACAACATTTTCATTTTGTTTGAACGAAAATTTGATTCTAATCATTCCTAGTGTCACCAACCTATAATAATAATCTTTATTTTTTTTTTGAATTTTGGTGGTTCAAAAAAATTAATAAAATTAAATTTTTATATGACAACACCGATAATATACCATAAATATCATAAATTTTGAGTTACATTGAATTCAAAAATTTACTATATCACTTTACCATGATTTTTAATAAATTTATAGTGTTTCTCCCAAATTCTTTCTTTTTTGTTACTATTGTTTACGATTTTTTGACTTTATTTATTTTTAAAAATTTTTAATAATTGCTCAAATTTTCAAAAATATAATTTAAGATTCTTTTAGTAACTACACTTCATTATCTTTTTGGGGCGAAAATAAAAAATACCAAAAATAATATGGGACAAGAATGAAAAAATAAAAGAATATACCACTGCAATCGAATTTTATTTTTTTTTTGGGTCAGCAGAATCCAAAATAAAAATAGGCATTATTGCTATATAATTGATGAAAATATGTATTATTAAAGTCCAATTTTTCATTTTTTTTACCACCAAATTCCGTATTTTTGCTTGAAGTATGTATTCTAAATTTATAGTGCCAGCATTATTACAAAGGCTATATACACAGAGATAGACTTACCGACAAAATCGACGAACTTGTTCTTGCGAATGCTACGTCTGGAGACGATAAGGACACGAGGTAGAATAACAGAGAGTTCTTGAGCGGCCATGACCTTCTGTGATTAAGTTGGTTATGATTATCGGACTGTGTGGTGTGGCACAACACTTGTAGATAGACGGCTGATTAATTAGTTGTTGAGATCAATAGAGAGATGAATACTAATGAGCCTATAATGTGACCAAATTAAGATGTGTGGCTTAATTTTTTTGGGTAACAAATTAAATGGGAGTAGGAGGTGTATTTATAGAAGCCAAAACTTGGACCCACTGAAATAGTGGTTGAATTAGGGCAGTTGATGCCATTGCACTACTTTACTGTTTGCTGGAAAGCAACAGAGATCGGAGAAAAGGAGAAGAGAGAGAATGTGAAACACAAACTGAAAGTGTCCACAGCTCAGGCTCATGCGCCGCGTATGCTATCTAGTATCTACCCTCTGTTTTTGGCTGACTCAATTCCTGCTGAGAGATTTACGTTTATATTTTCCAATTTACTAAGGCCCTTCACTGTGGCAGAAATCACAGATTACACTCATCGTAGTATTACAATTCACCGTGATTTCACACAAATCATTACTTTTCTCTCTCCTTACTCTTCTCCATCTTCACTTTTCTCCTCTACTTTTTACATTCTCTCTCCTCACATACCCTACATACCAATAACCTACCACAATTCCACCACACCCCACCATAATTCCAACGTAAAATACCGCAGAAAAAAACAAGGCCTAAATTATCTCTTTTTATAGTCCTCATTAATTTATTCATTCATTGGCGGTGTAGACTTGGAAAATAAGTTGGATTTTTTTTGGACGAAGGTAAGCACAAGTATTTAGACAGTCTTTCGATTCTATTAAAATAAATAAAGGTAAGTTGGATGTCCCTAAATTGATGGATTACTTTTGTATATATCTAAACATTAGTATTGGCCTAATTAAATTATCATATTGCGGTAATTTTAGATTCAACTTAGTTAGATTTACCGTTTTCTTCATGGAAGAAATACTGTATTTTTTTATGGAGAATATTACTATACTTTTGTGTTAATTCATATTATTACAATGAGAGATGAAATGATTTGATAAAATATTTAGAAACTATGATTGATATGGTAGATGAAGAAATAAAATATGAAAAGCAAAGTGGAAAAGTAAGGAGATATATTGATAATCATTGCGGTATGGTATAGTAAAGTGTGAAAAAATATTAAATAATATAGTAAATTTTTATACCGCACAGTACCATACAAAAGAACAGGACTTATGTCCAATAAAATTGGAGCATAGTACCAAATTCAAACATAATTTTGCTAAGTAAAATTAAGTAACTAACAAACGATCATCAAAAGAAAGTAATTAGGCCTCGTTCTTTTGCACGTTGCGTTGCGTTACGTTTAGTTGCGTTAGATTGCGTTAAGTTGCAGTAGAAATAGTTAAAAGGTAATGGTAATTTACGGTATGTTGCGGTAGGTTGCGTTACGGTTAGTTGCTTTTACGTACAAAAGAACGGGCCTTAGATGCAGAATTAGGATTATAATTTTGGAGTACCAATCTCTTATATTTTTAGAAAGAGTTTTATGAGTATGTATGTATTATTTTATGGACATACATACATAAATTTATGAGCATATTCATAAAATTAATAAATATATACATGTTCATAGTATAAAATTTCAAAATTCATGAAATTATAAATGTCTGATCATGTATAAATTATAAATTCAAATCACACACACACACAGATATATATATATAATTGGATTCTAATAATCCCTACTTTCACCAATTGGACAATGGTGGACCGTATTTTCACTTTGTATTCTGGTGGTCCAAAAATAAATAAAATTGGATTGTAGTGGGATATTTTCAAGGGAATCATAGATTTTGTGTTGCATTTGATTCAAAACTTAGTATATCACTTTACAATAATTTTTAATGAATTTACGGCGTTTCTCCCAAAAAAATTTTCATTTTTTTTACTATTTTTACTATTTTTTCACTTTTATTATTTTTAAAAAAATCATAATAATTATTCGGAGTCTCAAAAAAATAATTTAAAAAATGTTTTAGAAACTACAATTCATTAGCTTTCTAGGGGCAGGAACAAAAAAAACAAAAACGATATAGTGTAGGAATGAAAAAAATAAGAAGAATGTGGATGTGGATTTGGTACCACTGCAATCCAATTTTATTTTATTTTTTACCATCGATACAAATAAACACTACCCACCATCATTCTAATTTATCGATTGGTGAAAGTAGGGATTATTAGAATCAAATAATCCTATATATATATATATATATATAATATCAACAAGTATATTGTACTCTTTTGATAATATTTTTCATTATCAATTTAGGCACTGTTCTTTTGTGCGTTAACGCAACTAACCGCAACGCAAATCACCGCAACATACCGCAAATTACCATTACCTTTTTACTATTTCCATTGCGACTAACCGCAACACAACGCAAACACAACGCACAAAAGAAAGGGGCCTTAATAATAATACTTTTATACAATATAATATTATTGACATTAAAATATATATGGTTAAAATTTTTAAAATTTAAAGTGGGGACAGGCAGAATTATCTAAATTTTTAAGTTAGATGGGACACGTTGTTTGAATTAAAGCGAGGAGAATGTGATTTGTGAGAATATGGATAGGGATTATCCAAGGGAGGGAATGACTAGGAGGGGTCAAAGCTGAGTTAGTGCTGACCTGGGCAGGAACATGAGTTTGCCCATCCCTATCTTCTGGTTTTTAACCACCGAATTCTTTTTCCCTCGGTCTCCTCGTCAGGTTAGATCTCAAAGTTTAAGTTTCAACTTCCAACTAGGGAAAGTTTTTCTTACTTCTTTTTTTTTTTTTAATTTCGTTTCCAATTAGTGGATGATTGTTTTGACGGTCGGTGGATAAATGTTGAGTTAATGGATAATTGTATATTAGTGGATAACTGATAACTAATAATTATTTTAATAGTTATTTGTCAAGATTATATTTAGTAAAATTAAAAGTTAGAATAGTTGATAAATATAAAATGACTAAAAAAGTATTATTTTATTAATAATAATAATAATAATATTATTATTATTATTACAAAATTTATTAGATACTCCTGTGGAAGTATGCCTTGTGTCTCTATTCCCGCTACAGTATGATTACAATAATATTACAACACGCGCGATCTAAATTAGCAATTGGTAGCATAGCTCAGTGGTAGGGCCAAGAGTATTGTTTGGTGTGGTTTAATGTTTTTATCTCTACTATTGCATAGATTGGTTTTCCAGGTGTTATGATTTTCATACATATATTTTTTATATGTTGATCAAAGATTAATTTTTTATTCTCAAACTTTTTGAAATTTTCTTAAATTAATTTGTTTAGGGAGTTTGCCATCCACTTATATTATTTTTTTTTCTTTTTCTTGATCATCATTTAGACTGTTTAAAAAAATTGTTATTTTTATCTTTTAATATATTCTATATATTTAAATTAATTATAAAAAATTATATTGTATTCATACTAGCATATATTCCTATTACACACGGTTAAAAATTAAGTATAATCTTGAAAAATTTGAAGAGAAGCTTTAGAAAAATCTCTAGAAATTTTTAGATAATTTGAGGAGATCGATATTATTGTAGCATGCTCTAAAATTTTCCTTTCTAGATTTTTCTTTTCTAGATTTTTCCTACCACGACCTCCTTTCTACAAGTATAAATATAGGTGGTGGGACTTTCATTTGAATCATCAAACAACCAAGAGTTGTAATCCATTCTCTCTCCATCAATAACAAAAGCTTCTCTTCTACAATTCTTCCTCTATTTTCACAAAACATTTTTCTCTTCAAACACCCAAAAACCTAACAGTGGTATCAGAGCCAGGTTAACCCAAGTCCTCATATCAAAACTTCATCTTTCAAAAATTAATCATCAACCTTCAAGCCATATCCCAACCTTCAAAACAAACCATCCGTAAATTCCAACTCCACAAATATTAAACATGGCCTCCCTTCAAACCCCAACCACAACCTTTAACTACCTCCCAAATTTGAGGCCACTCATATTTGATGGGGAGAGTTATCAAATGTGGAGTATTCAAATGATAACATTCTTTATTGCGCAAGGTTTATGGGATGTGGTAGAAAAGGGATATGATAAACCACCTTAGGAGAACGAGAAATAGAAGGATTCAAAAGAGAAGAAGGATGGAGAAGGAATGCCAGGGGAAGAAGGTAAATCATCATGTGATGAAAGTAAGGAGGCACAATATCAAGAGAAATACAAGAGGGGTATTACAACCCTTCATCACATCTATCAAGCAATCACTCCAACAATCTTCCCTCGGATTATGGTTGCCACAACGGCCAAGAAGGCTTGGACAATATTGAAGGAAGCATACCATGGCACTGACAAGGTAATATCCATTAAACTTCAAACTTTATGGAAGGATTTCGATACCTTGTTGATGAAGGAGGATGAAACAATTCAAGCATACTTCGATCGTATCACTAGCATAGTAAATAAAATTAGAATATATGGAGACATGATCGAAGATAAGAAGGTGATACAAAAGGTACTAAGGGGCCTTCCACCAAAGTTTGATCACGTAGTGGCTGCAATAGAAGAATCTAAAGATCTATCTACGCTCACCCTCACAGAGTTAGCAGGGTCTCTCCAAGCAGAATGCGTAGATTCACATATCAGCCACTAGAACAGGCTTTTCAAGTTAAATTAAAATTCTCCAACCATGAAAATAAAAAGGAGAATAGCCATGGTAACCGTGGATGGAGGAGAGGCAATTACAAGAATCAAGGAAGTCATGGAGATAAAAAAAATCAAGCCCATACTACAAGATATGCAAGATGACGAATCATGATACAAAGGATTGTCGGTTCAAATGCAAAAGATGTACATGGCACACACATCATGTACGAGATTATAGAAACCGACAACGTGACGAGGCCAACTTCATGGAGAAAGGCGACCCAAGTGAAAACGTATTCTACTCATGCCTGAACGCCACGTAAGAAGCACAAGACTCATGGTACGTAGATAGCGGTTGTTCCAACCATATGACGGGAAATCGAGATTCCTTTGTTGAGTTGAATGAAGACATAAAATCCAACATCACGCTTGGTGACGGGAGAACACGTGAAGCCGCTAGCAAGGGAACAATCGCAGTTAAAGCCAAAAATGGTCCGACCAAGTATATTCAAGACGTCTTATACGTACCTAGGCTAGCTCATAATCTCCTAAGTGTGGGCCTACACCTTCAGAAAGGCTATCAGGTGAACTTTGATGACGATAGATGCATCATAATTGACAAGAAGATGCACCAAGTGATAGCATCAAGTGATAGCATCCATCGCAATGGAGCCCAATAGGATTTTTCCCTTTTCAATGCCAACGAAGGAGAAGGCGGCCCTCAGCTCCATCACGGATGCCACAACCTTATGGCATCAAAGGTATGGCCATCTAAACCTTGACAGTCTTAAAGTCTTGAAGCGAAAGAACATGGTTATTGGTTTGCCAACAATAGAAAACAAAAGGAATATATGTGAGGGCTACATAATGGGAAAAATGCATAGATTACCATTCACAAAAACCACGTGGAAAGCTAAAGCCCCCTACAGCTTGTCCATGTTGATAATTGGGGTTCAGCACATAATCCTAGCCTGGGTGGCAAAAGATACTTTTTATTGCTCATGGATGACTATACTCACATGATGTGGATGTACTTCCTCGAACAAAAGTCAGAAGCATTCTCATATTTCCAACAACCCAAGGCCCTCACGGAAAAGCAAAGTGGGCACAATTTGAAAATATTGAGAACAGATCGTGGGAGAGAATTTCATAAAACTGAGTTTGATGATTTTTGTCGGAAGCATGGAATCAAAAGAGAACTCATAGTAAGAATTACTCCACAACAAAATGGAGTTGCAGAGAGGAAGAGCAGAACAGTAGTTGCGATGGGCCACAGCATGTTGCAAAGCAAAAATGTTCCGCAGAACTTTTAGGCGGAAGCAATAAACACAACCGTCTACATTCTCAACCGGTCTCCCACTAAGGCAGTTCCAAACAGAACACCATATGAAGCATGGTTCAAGAGAAAGCCAAAGGTGGATCATCTCAAAGTATTTGGTTGCATAGCATATTCATATATTCCAAAAGAGAATCGAGAAAAGTTGGATGGCAAAGGAGAGAAGTGCATCTTCATTGGCTATAGCGTAGAGTCGAAGGGATATTGCCTCTATAATATAGAAACAAAGAAGGTGATTATTTCAAGAGATGTTAAATGGAGATGGACGGAAGACACAGACCAAGAGTCAGCACATGAAAACCATCACATTCAAGAAATCAGAGAAGGAAGACCCAGTGACAACAGTCAATCTTCAACTCCATCTCCTCATGGAGCTAGCGCACCACCTCCTACTATGGAGTCAAGCGACTCTCCACAGCCAACTCGGAGGTCTCAACGAGAAAGGCGCCCACCTGCTTATCTACAAGATTACGATTGTGGCCAAGTAATTACAACATTCTTCGTTAGTAAGCCAACAACATTTCAAGAAGCATCCCAAGATGAGAAATGGATCGAGGCGATGGATCAGGAAATCAAAATGATCGAGAAAAATGACACATGGCAGCTAGTGGTGAAGCCTCAAGATAAAGAAGTCATTAGGCTCAAGTGGGTCTACAAGATCAAATACAATGAGGATGGCTCAATCCATAAGTACATGGCTCGATTGGTTGACAAAGGGTACTCACAGCAACCGGGAATCGACTTCAACGAAACATTTGCTCTAGTAGTACGTATGGAGGCAATAAGAAATGTACTTGCCATTGCAGCACAACTAAAACTACAAGTATTCTAGCTAGATGTCAAGTCAGCATTTTTAAATGGCGAGCTTGAAGAAGAAGTATACGTGGAGAAGCCTCAAGGGTACGTGATTGAAGAAGAAGAAAACAAAGTATATCGGCTAAAGAAAGCACTCTACGGTCTCAAACAAGCACCGCGAGCTTGGAATAGTAAATTTGATGGGTATCTCCTTCACAGCGGATTCAAAAAGAGTCCAAGCAAGCCAGATTGAAGGAGAAGAAAACAAAGTATATCGGCTAAAGAAAACACTCTACGGTCTCAAACAAGCACCACGAGCTTGGAATAGTAAAATTGATGGGTATCTCCTTCACAGCGGATTCAAAAAGAGTCCAAGCGAGCCATCCATATACATCAAGACTCAAGGGAAGGATCTTATAATCTTGTGTCTCTATGTTGATGATTTTATATACACAGGCACAAATCAAAGAATGATCCCAGATTTCAAAAAGCATATGATGACGGAATTTGAGATGACGGATTTAGGCCTCACGAAGTATTTTCTCGGGATGCAAGTGAAGTAAAGCCCAGGTGAGATCTTCATCTCTCAAGAGAAATATATTGAAGATCTGCTTAAAAAGTTCAATATGTTGGATTGCAAGCCAATATCAACACCTATGGCTACAAATGAAAAACTCTCCAAAATTGATGGCAAGGAAAAGGTAGATGGAACACTCTACAGAAGTCTGGTTGGTTCATTAATATATCTAACAAACACTCGACCAAACATTGTTCATGTGGTTAACATCGTCTCTTGATTCATGAGCAAGCCAAGTAAAGCTCACTTCGTAGCAGCTAAAAGAAGTTTGAGATACATCAAAGGAACGAAGAGTTATGGTCTTATATACAAAACAGAGGAAGATCCCAAATTCACTGGGTACACAGATAATGATCGATTGGGCTGGATGCATTGATGATCGAAAAAGTACAAGTGGATATTTGTTTCAACTTGGTTCCAAAGCTATCTCCTGGACATCCAAGAAGCAGCCAACCGTAGCATTGTCAACTGCAGAAGCGGCCAACCGTAGCATTGTCAACTGCAGAAGCGGAGTACATTTTAGCTACAAGTGCAGCATGGGAAGCAGTATGGCTAAGAAGATTATTAAAGGATCTACAATAAGGTGATGAAGAGCCAACGTGTAACGCCCCGGAAATTCAATTATAGAAAAGTCAAAGTCAAACTAACGTTAACAGACAAAACTTAGCGGAAGACTTCAAATTTAGTTTGGGCGTCACTGCCGTATCCCCGAAGGAATACAAGGGGAGAAAGGAAAACACAACTGTCTGCTAACGGTAACTACTATCAACTCAAAACAAACTCTAAGATTTCATAACGAAAACAATATAAAAAGATTCAAGGACTTCTATACTCGTCGTCCTCACTTCTAATTCCCGTCCCCAGCATTTAGATCTTCACCTGAAAACAAAACATTTTAAAAAATGAGGGGGAAATCTCAATAATGTCTACCCCTAACGTTTAAAACAATTTAAGTTCATTTCAATTCATTTTGGGGAGAGGGATCGAATCAAACGTTTTACAAACCTTTAATCCCATACTGTTTCCTCAACCCAACCAATCCATATTTTATTGTGCAGGCAAGATACCACATCCCTTAAAGTAACAAATATCATACCGGATCCCAGATCCTCTGCCTACCACAGTGACCCGAGTCCTGCACTTTGCCTACCACAGTTACGCACTGTGGTCCTGCACTTTGCCTACCACAAAGCTACGACGAATATCAAGCACATTTCCGCCTACCACAGTTACGACTGTGGTCCCGCACTTTGCCTACCACACGCTACGACCAGAATATCAAGCACATTTCCGCCTACCACAGGCTACGACCAGGGTCCCAGACCCTTTGCCTACCACAGGCTACGACCAGATAAACCCGCTTAAAGTTTCACTTGAATTATTAGTATCTTATGCAAAACTCAACTCACAACTCTCAAGTCAAACCCAACCCAGGTTATCAAAACGAGTATCAAAACTACTATAAAAGACCATCATAATTTCTCAACTCATAAACCAATAATCACAAATACAACGCACAGTTATCCAAAACAGATGGTCACATTTCCGCAAATGTCCCCTTTCGGGATGCAATTCTCAAAACTGATTCGAAAACATTAAAACAAATTTAAAGAGCATCCCGATGAGGATTAGAGCATAGACATTACCTGAATAACGTCACAGTACAGCAATAAGGAGAACACACTTGAGCTCACTATCGTCACGCACTAACTCGGGCCTAGAATAAGAATAATTATCTAATCAAAACGCGTTCTAACGAAGTTAGTATTAACTATCAACTACCTAACCCATCCCCTAGGAACACTTAGGTTCCTATCATTTATGAAATTACACTTAACACATCCAAGAAAACACATAATAGGACCACACATTATTTTCACTCAACAATTTCCATAAATAAAAGCAAGCAGAGGACAGATTGTAACGTTCACCTAAAACGAGTCACAACTCGACTTCCCGACATCTTATGGGTCTGGTTCTGAAATTTTCAGAAACCTCGGGATGTCTACTAAAACTTCTATGTTGATGACCAAGCCCATATCAGTCCCGAAGAACTCTAAAAATACCCATCTTCCCAATTGGTCCAGTTCTGACAGGTTCTGGTAAAACGGTTATAACTCGGGCTATACAAATCAAACGTTCGATCCGTAAAATTCCTATGGTTCCTAACATCTAAGGGAACCTCCAGTCCAAAGGATTCGATCGAAAGGTAACTACACTAGCCGTGGTGACTCGATCTTTAGACACTAACGAAACTGTCCCGATCCCGGTTCTTAATAAATTAGTTATTTCAGTACTAACTTTTACTAATCGGTCTTGGGGTTCTAATTTGGGTTTAAAAACAATAACTTAGGGTCAAAGGTATATAGTCCAACCCAACTAAGGTCCAACATTAAACTTTGTAGAATTAAACTTATTTTTTTTAAAAAAAGAAACACTTTAATAAAATTTTAATAAAGCTTAAGTCGTACAAGAACTATAATAATTTCTTAAAATATAAAACACGTAAACAAGGTTCAAGAATTAATAAAGGTGGTTATAACATGTGGGTTTCTTTAATCAAGATTCAAGAAGGACTTAGGAAATATAAACATAAGGAACAATATACATGTGGTTACTAATCAAAAATCTCAACAACTAATTCTTTTACTAAAATCAATCAAGAATTCAAGAATCAAGAAAGACTTAAAGAACATGTAATATTTAATAAGAAACCTAATTAATTTTCAAGAATCAAGATTTAACAAGAAACGTGAATTACTAACAAAGATTGAATCTAATTTAAACAACCTAATTTGTAAAACAAGAATTTAACCTAGATATTAAACTTCCAATTTCGTGCATAAGATAATAATATGGTGGTCTACATGATTCATAAAGAATATAAAGAATTGTAAAGAAACACCTTTAAACCTAATAACCAACTATTACAACCTAATCTAATTACAATTTACATATATAAAATTACATATAACAATTTAAACAAATTACACATAATTACAATTAAGAACAAGATTACATATAATTTTCCTAATTACAAATCTAATAATACAATTCAATAAGTTAATAAAACAATTAAATTTTTGAAATTAAAAACAGAAAAGAAAAAGGAAAAAGAAAAGGAAAAAATATCAAAAACAAGAAAAAGAAATCAGTTAGGGTTTTCTTAGGGTTAGGGTTTTACGTAGGGCTCGCAGGGCACGGTGCAGGCGGCGGCTGAGTGAACGGAGGTCGGGGTCGAGGTCGGCGGTCAGGGGCGGCGTCGGAGTCGGCGGCGGGAAGGTGGTCGCAAGGGTTGTCGTCAGCTTCTGGTGGCGTTTGGTGAAGGTGCGGCGACGAGAACGTCGCTGGTGGCTGTGGTTGTCGCGGGTGGCCGACGACGGTGTTGGCGGCTCGAGGCGGTCGCCGACGGTGGCGACGGACGACGGCTGCACTGGGCGGCAGGTGCGAGAAAGAGGGGGGAAAAATCGAGAGAGAGAAAGAGGTGGAGGAGAGATGGTTGTTGATGTACGGTGGTTTCTGGCGACAGTTAGGGCGGCCAACTGATGGCCGGGTGGGCTGCTGCGGCGGCTGGTGGTGGGCGGTTACAGCAGAGGAAGGAGAGAGATGAGATGGGAGGAGATTAGGGTTAGGGTTAGAGTGAGGGAGAAGGTTTTATATAAACAAGCCAATTTGGGCCCAACATTACTAATCCTACTCCTAATCCAACCCAAATTCTAAAATCTGATTTTTCTTTTAGAAATAATAATAACCCTATTAGTAATAAAAATAAAACTAATAATAATATTATCACTAACCACATAACAAATAAAATTCACATAATTATTCATATAACACATTTTAATAAACACAATAATATTAATAATAATACTAATAATAAAAAGACTTAAACTAATAATACTAACACCCAAGAAATTTCTGATATACCCTTGTTAGTCCCTCAACGGTCCTACGAGCTCAAGTGTTAGCATAAATAAACACATCACGAACAACAGTAAATAACGAAGTCAAACCTACTTTATTAACGACGTTACGGTCAACCTTTTTGAATTTTTCGGGGTTTTACATCATTACCTTCTTAAAAGAAGTTTCGTCCTCGAAACTTAAACTTAACCCTAACGGTCCGGTAAGGAAACTAACGGTTCCATTCCTCCTAAAACTCGAGGTTTTACACAACGCCACTTCTCTGTGACAACATGTCAACAATAGCAATGACAACGAATCCGATTTTCCATAGTCGCACAAAGAACATTGAGATTAGACATCACTTCATTCGTGAACTCGTGGACAAAGGCGAAATCAAGCTAGAGTTTTGCAGAACGGATGAACAACGGGCAGACATATTCACAAAAGCGCTTCCAAGTGAGAAGTGTAGTTACTTCAGAGAGCAGATTGGAGTTCGAGATTTTTCTAGATTAAGGGAGAGTGTTAAAAATCATGAAAAATCTAGAAAAATCTTGAAGAGAAGCCTTAGAAAAATCCCTAGAAAATTCTAGATAATTTGAGGAGATATTATTGTAGCATGCTCTAGAATTGTCCTTTAATTTCTAGATTTTTCTTTTCTAGATTTTTCTTACTACAACCTCCTTTCTACAAGTATAAATATAGGTGGTGGGCCTTTCATTTGAATCATCAAACAACCAAGAGTTGTAATCCATTCTCCCTCCATCAATTACAAAAGCTTCTCTTCTACAATTCTTCCTCCATTTTAGCAAAACACTTTTCTCTTCAAACACCCAAAAACCTAACACGCACTAACTAACATATACTCATTTACGTACACACCAATACATACTCTTTTATAAAGCAACACACACTCACTTGCATGCTAACACAAACTCATTTACATACTAGCATAGACTCATAACTCATTTGCAACCTAGCATAAAGTGCTTTGCACACTAACACATACCAGCACAAACTCTTATGTACACTAGCCTAAGCTCCTTTGAATGCTAATTTTTAGGGGAATGACTTTAGTGTACAATTGTGTAATTAATCGCACACTAGCGTAAATTGCTTCGCACACTAAAAAACTCATTTTCACACTAACATGGATTACTTTGCAAAGTAGCAAAAGCTCATTTGCACACTAGAATAGATTCACTTGCACACTAGCAAAAACTCTTTTAATTTACACACTAACAAATATTCTTTTGCGCACTGGCATAGACTCCTTTGTACACTAGGAAAAACTCATTCGCACACTAGCAAATAGTCTTTTGTAAACTAGCATAGATCCTTTTGCACACTAGTAAAAACTCATTCACAAACTCCTTTAAACACTAACAAAAATTGCTTTGTATGCTAATTAGACCTGTTCAACGGGTTAAGGACCCACTCGGCCCGACCTGACCGGAAAAAATGCGGGTCAAGGTCACAATTTTAGGAGGTGACCCGTCCTGGCCCGACCCGACGACCCGACTAAATACATTTTTTTTTAAAAAAAATCTTAGATTAAGTTTTAGTTTTTTATGACCCGACCCGGCCTGGCCTGAAGACCCGACAAAAAACAATTTTTTTTTAAAAAAATTCTTAGATTAAGTTTTAGTTTTTAAATGACCCGACCGGACTAAATTCATAAATAAAATGCGTGAACTTTTAGGCTTTTTTAATTAAAAAAAAATCAATCATATATAGTTGTCGGCCTGCTGACCCGGCCCGTGGCCTCTCGTGTTAGGGTTCGGGCCGAAGGTATCGGGCCCGACAGTCGGGCAGGGTCGGGTTCAGGCCGACGGGTGAAAAACTTCCAACCCGACTGACCTGACCTTTGAACATGTCTAATGCTAATACAAACTCTTTTGCACAATAATTTTTTCTAAAGAATACTTCAAGGCATTATAATAAAAGAAAATTTTATGAACATGTTTTTGTTGACATCATCGACAACTTTTTCTAATAAATATGAGTACTAAGAAAAAAGAATAAATGTGACTATCAACAAGATACGCCAAATATTATACTATTACACATTAAACTATGATACTTAACCATACCAACATTGTACTATTATACACTAAATGTAACATTTATGCAAACCATCATTTTTCTTTATACTCATATTTATAATAGTGTATATAATAGATACACAAAAAGGAAAAAAAAAAACTAATACGCACTAAAGTAAATTAATATTGGGTTTTTGGACACTAATATATTGAACTTTTGCGATATTGGACAATAATACAATGAACTTTCACCTTGGACGATAATACACTATACTTTGGGCCTTGGGGGGTGTTGGACAAGAATACACCCGAAACAATTCCGGCGGTGGTTGACTCGGTGACAATCCTACATGACAGGCCTGCCACGTAGGATTGTCACCCAACTCAACTCTCTCCGTGATGTGGTGGTCCCCACTCTCACCCTCACCCTCACCCTTGTTTGTGTGATCCCTGCCCAACCCCCACATTTTCTTCTCATTTTCAATCATCTCCCATAAATCTTCTCTTTCAATTTGTTCTCACATTTATCAACTAAAAAAAAATGATTTTTTTTTTAAAAAAATATGATTCAACATAATATAAATGGACAAGAGTGGTGAATAAACAAATTCAATAAATAAGCAGAATGATATTTATAAACATTTAAGGTTTGTTTTTATATATGAGTCGTAATTTACCGTAGCTATTACAATCTACCACACTAACTACGAATTATCATTTTACCACAACAAGTATAATGTTCTTAATTTTTTCTCTACTTTTTAGTTTTTCTCTCGTCACCTACCATATCAGCTATTCTTACGATAAATTTTACCATAATTTACCACATTATTTACCACATTATACTGTATATCACATTATGCAATATAAACGTTTTACCATATCATACCATTAACACATTTCTACCATGGGGAAAAAAAAAGAGAGCAGGGTCACAGTTCTAAAATAAATATACTACTACTGTAATTCTTGTATTAGTCATAGTAATTTATCATACTTATAAAAAAATCATACCTATTTTTTCTTTCAAATAAATTATGTGAGTTAAATAAAAGAATTTAAATATAAATTACCTAAAAGTATAGCCGTGTTTTTTTGAATGGTAAGGTAATATAACACAATACAAGGTAAATTAAGGTAAAATTTTACTTACTTTACAAGAAAACAGGGTGGAAAATTAGGTAAGGAAATATAAATAAAGTCGTGGAAGTAATTAAATATCACATCACCTATTTTTTATTTTTAAATAAATTTTATGAGTTAAATAAATAATTTTAGATATAAATTATGTAAAAGTTTACTTATGTTTTTAACTTAACTTGCAAAAGAACATGACTTTATTTTACCTTTATATTTCAACTAATAAATATAGATGAACTGAAGTACATGATGAAGACGCATATGCACATTAAACTAGAGAAGTGCATAATTTCCTTTTGCAAATCAACTCTTTAGTTCTGAATTTTTTTTACAATCATTTCCTAAAACAATTGTACAAAATTTTCCGTTGTCGTCGGAGCAAATATGTAAAACAATGGGAATGATTATTTGTTGATTCCGTTAAAAAGTTCTATGTTTTTATACCCGTGCATCGTACGGGCAACCTCGCTAATATATATTTTAAAAGTTGTTAAACAATTAGGATTTTCAAAGAAAGTTAAAAAAAAAAAGATCACTAGCAGACATTTTTTTAAAATTAATTTTAAAATTTGTATAAAGAAGAATAATAAATATTTCATGCGGGAGAGGGAAATAATTGGAAGAAGAAAGGGAAATAATAATAATTGGAAGAAGGAGGAAAATATAAAAAATGAATGAAATGCCCAAGTTTTGAACCTGTGACACGCGTTGCATTTCGAACACCCCAAACCAACAAGCTAGAAATTTCTCTGTCGAAATAACTAGCACGAAATAATATTTATTGTATTTATAGCGGGAGTAATAATACTATATAAAACCTGTTATTATTAAATATACCATGTAAGCATTGTACACTACAGGCCAAACTGAAATTCAACAAGCTTATTACCATAAAATAAAATATCATTTTCTAAAATGTATAAAACATATAGGCTATGTTCGGCAAAAAGAGCAAGTTGAATAGCGGATATCTGTTCGTAGCAAATAGTAATTAAAGTAGAGGATAGCTGATGTATATTAACGAATAGATGATAGTTGTTAAAGTATTTGTTTGTAAAGAATGTGTTTGGTAAAATCAAAGGTTGAAGTAGTTTATTAATGTAAAATTACCAAAAAGAACATGTGTTGTGTTGTTGTTATTATTATTATTATTATTATTATTATTATTATTATTATTATTATTATTACTAGCCTTAAACCCGCTCGATGCACTAGTATATTAAAAAGTAGACATCTATTATTAAAAAATAACAATTGCAATTTATATGAATATAAACATAAATTATAAAGAAAAAAATTATTAACATACATATTTATTAGAAAGAAGAAAACATAAATGATGTTATCTTACTTACAATTAATATACAAACTAGTACTTAGACCCGTGCGTTGCATGGGACATAAATAAACCATATGTATTGTTGAAAATATTATCGATGTGATATTTAAAAGAATTAAAAAAGACAATAATAAAAAATAAAATGAATAGTTTTCTTATTTAAAAGAATAAAGAATAAAGAAAAAAAAAGGAAAAGAAAGAAGAGTTATTAATGCAAACATACACATTAATACACACATTTATATTACATATTTTTTTAAAAAAAATTAAATAGAATCAATTATAAATTTCCCAAAATGCCCTCATTAAAATCAACATATTTCTATTTAGTTGAGTTTTGGTGTACAATAAGTAACAATATTATTCATTACCTCTTACGTTCAGGGTCGGACGTTATTCCAGAAAGAAGCAATTGCATATACATTGATTCGAAATATGTATCTTGAGGTTATTCTTTTACCAATTTATGTTGAAAACTAAAAACTTATGCCCATATTCAATGCAGAGAAGTAATGAATAATATTATTATTATAGGGTTTTTTGCATTTTGGACTCCGAATTTTAGGGGTATTTACATTCTGAACCCTTAGTTTTCAACTTTAACTTTTTGGACCCTAAAGTTTGAGAGGGGAAAAAAAAAGCTCATTTCCCGTTTTTCTTTTTCTTTCCATGTTTCAATTTCTCTCCCGATTGGCATCAAACTTCAAGACTAAGATTAAAACCGATATTAAAGTTATAATAAACCTCTTTTATTCATGTTGGAGTTACTTAAAACCATGTACTCAGGGGTCTAAGTAGCCTCGACACGAATAAGAGAGGTATAATATAGCTTCAATATTAGTTTTAACCATAGTCCTAAAGTTTAACGTCAATCGAGAGATAAATTCAAACATAAGAGGAAAATAAAAAATGAGATAGGGGCCTTTTTTCTTCAGTCCACAAACTTTAAGGTCCTTTTTTTATTCAGCCTACAAACTTTAGGGTCCAAAATGTTAAAGTTGAAAACAAAGAGTTAAGAATGTAAATACCCCTAAAATTCGGGGTCCAAAATACCAAAAATCAGCTAAATTAATAGTTGTACAATTGCACTACCTATGCAACCAATTTCATACACCATCCTCCCCTTACTCCACCCTCCAGAAAAAGTAAATAAAGACAAAATAACACCAACATGGCAACATGTTATACAAACGCCAATGCAATCTCACTTTAGTAAAATTCAAGTAAATATCTAGAATTATGTCATTTAAAGAGACTTTCCATATAAAAGAGGTATTTCTAAATTATTATTATGTAACTAAGGTTTATTCTTTTATGCGGTGTGTTGCGGTATGCCGCGGTATGGTGTGGTGAAATTGTGGCGGGTATGGTAGAATTGTGGTGGATTATTAGTAAGTTGTGTTGAATTTTTTTTGTATATATATATATATATATGTGTGTGTATATATATATATATATATATATATATATATATATATATATATATATATATATATATATATATATGAAAATTGGATTTTAATAATCCCTACTTTTACGAATTGGATGATGGTGGTCCCTACTTTCACTTTGTATCCTGGTGGTCCAAAAAAAAATAATTGGATTTGAGTGGGACGCCGCTGAGTTGAATGGTGGTGACTCAGTGGTTTTCTAACATGGCACATTGGCCATGTGTTTGACCGGTTTGAGTTTAGTGTGCCATGTCAGAAAACACCGAGTCACCACCACTCAACTCGGCGACATCTCACTCAAATTTAATTACTCCCTCCGTTCCATATTAATTGTCCTGACGTGCCATCAATTTCTCAAATTATACGATGTTCTAATATACGAAACTACCATCATTAGATTCATAACGAAAAGTACTATATATGTATATATATATATATATATATATAAATATATATATATATATATATGAAAATTGGATTTTAATAATCCCTACTTTTACGAATTGGATGATGGTGGTCCCTACTTTCACTTTGTATCCTGGTGGTCCAAAAAAAAAATAATTGGATTTGAGTGGGACGCCGCTGAGTTGAGTGGTAGTGACTCAGTGGTTTTCTAACATGGCACATTGGCCATGTGTTTGACCGGTTTGAGTTTAGTGTGCCATGTCAGAAAACACCGAGTCACCACCACTCAACTCGGCGACATCTCACTCAAATCTAATTACTCCCTCCGTTCCATATTAATTGTCCTGACGTGCCATCAATTTCTCAAATTATACGATGTTCTAATATACGAAACTACCATCATTAGATTCATAACGAAAAGTACTATCATAAGAATATAATTTTGTAATTTTTTGATAAAATATACTATAAGAAATTCTTAGTCAAAGATAACATTTTGGACAATTAATATGGAACGGAGGGAGTATATTTTTTTTGGACCACCAGAATACAAAGTGAAAGTAGAGACCACCATCATCCAATTTGTAAAAGTAGGGATTACTAGAATCCAATTTTCCTATATATATATATATATATATATATATATATATTATTGTATTGGTAATTGTGAAAAAGTAATTGGAAAAAGTAAGTTGAAATATTGTATTGTTTTTGGATGATTAAAAAAATATCGTATTGGTAGTTGTGAGAAAGTAATTTGTGGTGGGTTGTGGTGAATTGTGGTGTAATGGTATGTTGTGGTGGGTTGTGGCAAAGTGTGGTGGGTTGTGGCACCGCAGATTGTAAGCCGTATAAAAGAACAGGGCCTTAATTATTTATACTTGTGAATTCATAAAATAAGAAAAACCGTAAATATATCATAGGTGATTATCAAAATCTATATAGTTACCAATATTGTTGATTAAAAAGTCAAAACTAATACTTTAAAATCTCACAAAGTGAGATATGAAGGGGTTGAATACAATGATTTTATCCATAAATTTTACAATTTAGAGAGATGGGTTCTAATTGACCCATTAGAAATCATTATCTACCAACTACTCCATGGAATAGAAGTAGATGAGATTTAATAAGACTTTACTTTAATTCATTGAATCTTAGTAGGAAAAAAAATAATCTTTTACAACTATTTACATTATAGACAAAATTAAAAGAAATTAAAAAAGATACCAAGATAGGTCATGCACAAAAAATGTTCATAGCTCCTTTCATCTATTTATAAAAAAAAGTTAAAATTATTTTGATTTCTCAATAGCATTTGTTTTGATTCAGCATCCATGTGTAAGAAGATTCTTGTTGGAAAATAGAATCTCAAGGCTCTGGGAAGAAGGAAATTGAGCCGTGGGAAGACCACTGCCTTGAAAGCGAATACGGCTCGACCTAGGTGCCAATCGAGAATAGCCGGTCGCTCTCTAAGGCTAACTCAGCGAGCCCCTGGACACGTGCACTCGTGGCCAGGAACATGGAGTATGGAAGACTGTGTATGCCCAGAGAAAAGAAGAGAAGAGAATGATAGTTGTATTTTTCTGTGTACTTAAACAACAACTAGAACACCAACTTAGAGAGAAAATAGATCTGACATAAGAGGAAACTGAATAGACAAAAAACTTAATGACATGCAAGAATCAAGGAATAATAAAGGGCAAGGCGCAAAATCTAGATCGGAATTAATTCGGTCAAAGATATTATCGGCTATCAATTTAATGACTCAAAAATATCAAACCGGATCAAAACCACCCGACCCATGACCCGCGGCACGCGCCGCGCTAAGCCCGGACTAGACAGACAACGGCGGCGACGTGCGCGTGTATGGAATCCCAAACCAAGCGCTCCTCCATAAAACCCACCTTCAAGCCAATACAACAACGCATAGGAGAGTGGAATATTTAAACCCACTCAAAACACTCCAACTCTTCCTATGTGGGACAAAGGAGAGATAAAAAGAATGAGGAAGAGCCTTGTTGCCATTAACATATAACTTCCACAACTAACAATCCCCCATTAATGGCATACAAGGAAAAGGGAAAAGAAAAGAAAGAAACCTGGGGAGAAAACGAGTTAGATACTTAGGCGTCAATATCTTTTGATTTGAATTGACACATTATTGGAGTGAGGCAACAATCAACAATCTGACAAGTGGACTAGGCCTTGAACTTGTAAGAGCTTGATTGAGACCCCCAAAACACATATCAACCCTGAAGAAATCCATACTCCGCGATAGAATCATTTGTGCCTTTATGGCCATGCGCACATCTTGGGACTTATAAGCGCTCTAGAGAGATAGCCTAAATCTCTCATAGAAGGCGACCAAACCTTCACACTTACGTAGGTAATTCCATCAAGTCCATCTCAACATGGACCACCACAAAAGTGACTATGGAATTATTTAGAGCAAACATCTCAACCTCTCATTCTTCAATCGGTGAATCCATCAGTGCGTCTCACAAGCACCCCCCACAATGGGCGTGGATTCATAGAGAGAATAATCTCTACCTTAAAGCACAACTTTGCACTATAGGGATAAGAATGTAGTGCACTTCGAAGATTAGTATGGTTTCGTTTGACCAAATAATTGGGATCCACCATACCTCTTCAAGATATAGGCTTAAGCCCTATCCCCCTCGATGCTTCGATAACAACTCTTTTAGTCAATCCCTTGGTGAGTGGATCCGCCAAATTCTTCTCAGATCGCACATACAACAAGGATACGACACCATGTTCCAGCAATTGTCTCACTGCACTATGTCTCACACGGATATGTGATGCATAATGGATCACAAGACAACCAAAATGCCAAGAAAGAACAGGGATCAAAACACAAGTAAGAACTTGCAAGAGATGAATCAAGAAGGACCTTTGAACAACGATCTGAATAGAGGTAACTTTGACAGAATGAGCAACGAAACTCCTCGGATTGATACAGCCACACCACAATCTTCAAGAGCTCCTACTCCTCCTTTACACCACCCAAGAATGCTCAATCTTGGATTAGAAGAGAAGATTTCATACGAAAAACCCAAAGGTAATTCGTTTTCTAGCCAAAACTAGAGAGAAACTAAAGTATCAACTTTAGAGAGATTTGTGTTTATTATCAATATGTATGAATATATCTTTACAAGAGACCCAAGGGGTCTATTTATAGGAATAGGAGAACCCCTCCCTAAAGGCGTCACCCTAGCAAGGCCGCGTCACCCCGACAAGGCCCTTTAAGCGACACTTACAACAAAGGCCCTTTAAAGAAAATACAATATCTCCTAAAATACAACTCCAATACTAAAGATTCAAAAACCAAAATGTACATAAGGAATAACCCTTCCACATAACTAAATGAGAACTTCAAGACTCTTGAGATAAGGAGCTCAAAAGTCCCTTAGTTTTGGAGATATTCGCGATGTCATGTGAGAAACCACTTGAAACAATTTGTAGCAGACTGGTAAGGTCCTTTAGGGCTTCCTCTTGATGCATTGAAGTATGATATGCATCATTCTCCCTTTCTTGAAAAGAGTTTGCCCTCAAACTTGGAATTTCTTCATCTTCATTATAATAGGGCTTAAGATCACACACATTGAAAGTACAACTTCCTTCATACTCATCTTCCATCTTCAAGCGATAAGCGTTATCACCAAGTCTTTCTAAGACCTCATAAGGACCTTCACCTCTCGGTTTCAATTTCCCTTTTCTCTTACTTGGAAATCTCTCTTTCTTCAAGTGTAACCATACCAAGTCTCCAGGCTTGAATATAACCCTTTTCCTCTTTTGATTCATTTTCTCTTCAACCTTTTGAGTATATCTCTTAATCTTCTCACGAACTTCCTCATGTAACTTCTTAATCTCCTCTACTCTTTTACTTGCTTCAAAACTAAACTTCGTAGATGTAGAGATAGGAGATAAATCCATGGGTTTAAGAGGATTTCTTCCATAGACAACTTCAAATGGAGATAACTTTGTAGCACGATTAGGACTTCTATTATATGCAAACTCGGCAATGCTTAACAAAGTATCCCAACTCTTCTTTTCTTTATTCACCAATGTCCTCAACAAGGCTCCCAAGGTTCGATTGACTACCTCCGTTTGTCCATCCGTTTGTGGATGACAAGCCGTGCTAAACTTGAGCCTTGTTCCCATCTTCTTCCAAAGAGTAACCCAAAAGTGACTTAGAAACTTAGAGTCCCTATCTTTCACCATAGTCTTGGGTATGCCATGCAACTTCACAATTTCATCAAAATATAAGGTAGCAACTTTCGTAGCATCATATGTAGTGTTGCAAGGTACAAAATGCGCCATCTTTGAAAATCGATCTACAACCACCATAATAGAATCCTTACCTCTTTGAGTTCGAGGTAGACCCACAATGAAGTCTAAACTCACATCTTCCCAAGGGTAATATGGAATAGGTAGTGGTGTATATAAGCCTTGTGGTAACACATGTAACTTGGCAAGGTTGCAAGTACCACATCTCTTAACAATATGCTCAACATCCTTCACCATGCTAGGCCAAAAGTAATAATCTCTCAACATCAAATAAGTCTTCTCTATGCCAAAATGACCTGCCAAGGCACCTCCATGAACTTCTTGAATCAACAATTCGCGCAATGAGGTCCTTGGTATACATAATTGATTTCCTTTAAATAAGAAACCATCTTCGATATGAAACATTTCATGAGGATGCTTCTTTGCCAACTCATATACTTCTTTGAAATCTTGATCATCTCGATATAAGTCCTTAATATGCTCAAATCCAGCAACGTTAGAATCAAGAACATATGTAAGTAAGTACCTTCTTGATAGAGCATCGGCGCCCTTGTTCAAATGCCCGGCCTTATGCTTGATCACAAACTGAAAAGCTTGCATAAATTCAACCCATTTTGCATGTCGTGGGTTAAGCTTGTGTTGGCCTTGGATAAACTTGAGAGCTTCATGATCACTATGTAGAATAAACTCTCCACTTAGTAGATAATGCCTCCAATGCTCAAGAGCTCTTATAATGGCATAGAACTCCTTGTCATATGTACTAAACTTCCTTTTGGCATCATTCAACTTCTCGCTAAAGTAGGCTATTGGCCTTCCCTCTTGTGTAAGGACGGCACCAATGCCAACTCCACTAGCATCTTCTACTTCAAATACTTTGTCAAAACAAGGCAAGGCTAGAAGAGGTGCATTACATAACTTCTCTTTGATACTTTCAAACGCCAATTGAGCATTTTTGCTCCATGTAAACTCCTTTTGCTTCAACAACTCAGTCATAGGAGCCAAAATAGTAGAAAAATTCTTGATAAACCTTCTATAAAATGAAGCTAATCCATGAAATGATCGTACCTCATGTATACTCGTTGGTGTTGGCCATTCTTGGATAGCTTTGACCTTTCCTTCGTCTACCTGAATCCCATTTTTGGAGAGCACATATCCAAGGAAGACGACCTTGGGTGAAAAGAACGAGCACTTCTCCAAGTTGGCGTAGAGCTTTTCTTTCTCCAAGATATACAAAACTAGCTCTAAGTGCTTTACATGGTCATTCTCACTTCTACTATATACAAGTATGTCATCAAAGTATACTACAACACACTTTCCAATCAAAGGTTTCAATACATGATTCATTAACCTCATGAAAGTAGAAGGAGCATTTGTTAGACCAAAGGGCATTACTAACCATTCATATAGACCTTCCTTCGTTTTGAATGCCGTTTTCCATTCGTCTCCTTCACATATGCGGATTTGATGATATCCACTCTTCAAATCAATCTTTGAAAACACAACACTTCCATAAAGTTCATCAAGGAGATCCTCCAAACGTGGAATGGGGAAACGATATTTGATGGTGATTTTGTTGATGGACCTACAATCCATGCACATACGTTGGGTACCATCTTTCTTTGGAACTAGTAACACTGGGACGGCACATGGACTCATGCTTGGACGAATAAGGCCCTTTTGGAGTAGCTCATCAACTTGCCTTTGAACCTCATGGGATTCTTTAGGGTTCATTCGGTAGGCTTGCTTATTTGGTAATGTAGTTCCCGGAATGAGATCAATCTTGTGTTCAATGTCCCTTCTTGGTGGCAATCCTTGGGGCATTTCTTTTGGAAACAAATGACCAAATCTCTTCATCAAAGGTGAGAGCCGAGGATGTTCATTAGTTGGGGAAGCTTGTTCTTCTTGGATATTCGCCAATATCAACTCTTTTTGCTCATAGAATTCATGTTGTTCTGCCTTTAGTAAAGATACAATGTTAGTCTCCCTTTCTTTCTCTTTCGTTGGTGGAGGCCGAATAGAAGAAGGGGGCAATGGAGCCAATGTAATCTTCTTCTTGTTGATGACGAATGAGTAGGTATTCAATCTTCCATCATGAGTTACATACCTATCAAAAAGCCACGGTCTACCAAACAAAATATGACAAGCATCCATGGGTATTACATCACACCATACATCATCTTTATAATTCTTCCCAATGGACAATGAGACTAATACACGTTTATCAACTCTAATGCCCTTCCCATGGCTTAACCATTGAATATTATAAGGAGATGGATGAGAACTTACATCCAAATTCAACTTTTCTACCATTGTAGTAGAGGCGGCATTAGTACAACTACCTCCATCAATTATAAGAGAGCATACCTTCCCTTGAACGGTACACCTAGTATGGAATATGTTCTCTCGTTGCTCCTTGTCATTTGGGGTAGAAGCCACACTTAACGCCCTTCTAAGCACCAACAATTCGCCTTCATCCGCTGGCTCAACCTCCTCATCATTATCCTCCTCATTTTCCACTTCATGTTCACTTTCATACAAGCTTGGTTCAACAAACAAAGCACTTTGATATTCAACAAGAGAAACCGTGCGCTTGTTAGGACATTCGGATGCAATATGACCCAATCCTTGGCACCTAAAACATCTTCTTGGTGGTAATGTCCTTGGTTCTTGGACTTGGGTTTTGGATGGGAGATTTTGTGGCTGGTTTAATGTAGGTTTGGCGTAGGGTTTAAGGGAGGATGGGGGCTGATTTTGTGGAGCTTTTGATTGTATTTGAGGGTAAGGACGTTGGGTATAGGGTTTGGATGGGTTTTGGTATGTCCTTTGCGGTTCTTTGGCCCTTTCCTTCCTTTGCCTTTCCACTTTCATAGCCAAGTTACTTAGCTCATCAAGAGATTCATATGAATGTAATTCAACTATATGACGTATCCAATCATTCAAACCAATCAAGTAACGTACCAGAATTTGTGGTTCCTTCTCCTTGAGATCACAACGCCAAAGGAGATGTTCAAACTCCCTTGTGTATTCTTCCACCGATTTAGAGCCTTGGACAAGCTTTTGCAACTTGTAGTAGTTGTCTTCAACGTATGATTGGGGAAGGAACTTGGATTGCAACTTTGACTTCATCTTATCCCAAGAACGGATCTTTTCTTTCCCTTTTGCAACTCTCTTCTTTTGAAGGTTAGTCCACCAAACACTAGCATGCTTTCTTAATTTCAAGGCCACATACTTCACTTTGAGATCATCACTACATTCTTTCAACTCAAAAACACGTTCAACCGTGTGTATCCAATCAAGATAATCTTCTACATTTAAACTACCATCAAATTCAGGAACTTTGACTTTAAAATCCAAACGTTCATGCCTTTTAGACTTTGAACTACCTTCACCATGTGACGAGACATCATCACGTATGGATCCTTCACGTAGCATTTTGTTTTCTTCCATTTGTTTACCCAATTGCATACGCAAAAATGCTATTTGTTGCTCAAGTTCATAAACCTCATTTGATTTAGATTCATCGTTTGCCATTAGAAATCAACTTGATGTCATATGAACTCACGAGGGAAATGGGACGGATTTTGGTTAGGTATGTGTTTAGGACGAGGGTTCTTTGAGGAGCTATGGGTTTTTATGAGTTCTTGATGGGTTCTTGATGGGTTCTTGATGAGTTCTTGGAAGAACTATCAAGGGGGCGTGTATAATATGGGGGTTTATGCGATTTTGTGACAAAAACAAGGTCCAAGATTTTATGCAAGAAACAAAGGAGATTCATCTAAACATGGCTCTGATACCAAATTGATGCATAATGGATCACAAGACAACCAAAATGCCAAGAAAGAACACGGATCAAAACACAAGTAAGAACTTGCAAGAGATGAATCAAGAAGGACCTTTGAACAACGATCTGAACAGAGGTAACTTTGATAGAATGAGCAACGAAACTCCACGGATTGATACAGCCACACCACAATCTTCAAGAGCTCCTACTCCTCCTTTACACCACCCAAGAATGCTCAATCTTGGATTAGAAGAGAAGATTTCACACGAAAAACCCAAAGGTAATTCGTTTTCTAGCCAAAACTAGAGAGAAACTAAAGTATCAACTTTAGAGAGATTTGTGTTTATTATCAATATGTATGAATATATCTTTACAAGAGACCCAAGGGGTCTATTTATAGGAATAGGAGAACCCCTCCCTAAAGGCGTCACCCTAGCAAGGCCTCGTCACCCCGACAAGGCCCTTTAAGCGACACTTACAACAAAGGCCCTTTAAAGAAAATACAATATCTCCTAAAATACAACTCCAATACTAAAGATTCAAAAACCAAAATGTACATAAGGAATAACCCTTCCACATAACTAAATGAGAACTTCAAGACTCTTGAGATAAGGAGCTCAAAAGTCCCTTAGTTTTGGAGATATTCGCGATGTCATGTGAGAAACCACTTGAAACAATTTGTAACAGACTGGTAAGGTCCTTTAGGGCTTCCTCTTGATGCATTGAAGTATGATATGCATCAATATGTCTCCTCTTTCCGTTATAGACACGGTTATGTGCCACTCCAATTGCTGCCTGCGAGTCACAATGTATAGAGATTGGTGTCTTTTGACTTTCCCATAGTGGCACATCTGCTAACAGACCTCTAAGCCACCACTACAAGAATAGTAGTCAATGCCAACGGAATGTTGTCAACAAAAATAAAAAATATTGGTGATAAATGTCAATGCCAACAATTTCCCAACATATTTTAAGTTGTTGGCAATTATATTACAAGCCCAACAGATTTCCTTTATTTTGTTGGCACTGTCAATCAAAATTGCCCACAAAAAATTTGCCAACAAAAGATTTTGTGGATATTGTCATTTAATTTATTTTACCACTTTTAAGATATTTTATTAATTTGTAATATTTTATTGCCAATGTTGTGATTTGTTGGGAATGGTACAGTTGACATTAGTTTCTCCCTTGGCTTTTGTTTTAATTAAGCGGTAATCAAAATTTTAAATTTGCTTTAAGCGCTAATTTTAAATTTTATTGCCAATGTTTTAGCAGCCCGCCCCATAATTTTAAGTTTTTTCAGAAGGCCCGCATGTGTTTTCAAGTGGGCGGGCAATTAAAATTTTCATGTTTCTCTAAGCCAAGCAAGGCACACCTCTTCATTCTCTATCCAGCTTAAACAAATAATGTGGACACTAGGTAAACCCTAAACAAACGACGCCTCCCCTCTCCCGCCTCTGCTCCCTCCAGCCGAACACCACACACATCGGTACTGTCTTCTCCAACCGAGCATCGTCGCCTTCAGTTCCTGTAGACCTCTCAGCGGTGCCGTCGTTGTAGGCTACGGTCAGTGCTGCCATCGGTACCGACGGTCCTGTCCTGGGACACGAATGCGAACTGCGGCAACGGAGGTATGCTTTCTTTCCTTCTTTTCACATTCCTTGGTCTACCATCTCTCCCGGTTATTCTTTTATCTCATATCACTTCGTATTACTCTTCTTCATTCACTGTTCAAGTTCTTCTCTTTGTCCCTCCCCCCTTCCTCTTCTTCCCTGTTGTTTTTCGATCTATTATGTTTATCTTTTCTCTGATTTCGTTTATTTAGTTTATTACTCTTCTTCATTCACTGAAGGAAAAGGTATGAAATAATTGTTTTATATTTCATATCATCTAGGTGTTCAAAATAGTTGTTTTATATTTCATGTTATCTAGATGATAAAAAATGGTTATGCCAAGACTTACGGTTTAGGTGTTCGAGTTCCACGGTCTCAAGAAAAGAGATGTGCCTTAGCCAAAGAAAGAGAAAAAAGAATCAAGGCTGAGGAAGACTTAGAAGAGGAGAATATCAAATTTCTGAAGAAGAGCAAGCTAGCTGATCAATCTTTTTCGGAGAAGTTTATGGCGGACAACCCATTATATCAATTTATGGAAGAGGAAGATTTTTTTTTTGAGGAAATGGAAGAGGAAGATGAGTATAATCAAGATGAATGATTTACCGTCTGATGCCAGTTAGCAATAGTGGACACATTATAGTATTAGCAACCGTTTTCTTTGCTTTTATAGTTATTATAATTTGTTTTGGAGAGAACAATATCTAGTTATTTGACTATTGGTTTTCAACCTAAACACAATGAGCATTTGAAAGTGTATATATATATATATATATATATATATATATATATATATATTATACAGGTGTAGAAAAAATGTCCCAATGTATTTTCTAAAAATTGTGTGGAAATTAATAGCACCAACAATTATGTGTCTTTGCAAAAGCAATGCAAACAGAAGAAATTGTTAGAATAAACTATGCCAACAAATCCAAATTTGTTTGCAATGTTGATGCCAACACCTCATGTATGTTGGAATAGACAATGCCAACAAAAGATAAAACTGTTTGTAATGTTTATCCCAATACTCTGCTTCCTGACCTGCCAACTCAAGAGCAATAAACTCAAATTCCATGGTGGAACGGGCTATTCAAGTCTGTTTGGAAGACTTCCATGATATAGTCGCTCCACCTAAGGTAAACATATAACCACTAGTAGAACTAACTTCATCATTGTCAAAAATCCAGTTTGCATCACAATCTCCTTCTACAACAGCAGGAAACTTATTAAAATGCAAACACCACTCAATTGTACCTCTAAGATACTTAAGCAAACGATGAAGTGCATTCTTATGTTCTTGACTAGGATTTTGTGCATAGTGACTCAGTCTACTCATAGCATAAGCAATATCGGGACGAGTAAAGTTCATCAAGAACATTACACTTCCTATAATTTTAGCATATTCAGATTGAGACATACTAGGTCCGTTGTTCTTCTTCAACGAAATACTTGGATCATAGGAAGTTCTAACAGGTGTCACATACAAATGGTTAAACTTCTTTAACACTTTCTCAATATAGTGTGACTGACATAAAGCATAACCAAAATTGGTTTTTTGAATTTTAACTCCTAAGATCACATCAGCTTCACCCATATCTTTCATTTCAAACAAAGAAGACAACAAATTTTTAGTCTCATTGACTACAAGCAAATTTGTACCAAAGATCAGCATATCATCAACATATAGGCATATGAGCACACAATCTGATCCAATCATCTTTGAATAAACACAAGAATCAGACAAATTTGCTACAAATCCATTTTTCACAAGAGAACTATCAAATTTCTCAAACCATTATTTGGGAGCTTGTTTTAGACCATAAAGAGATTTTCTCAACTTACACACTTTATTTTCTTGACCAGGAACTTCACAACCCTCAGGTTGGGTCATATAAATTTCTTCCTCCAAGTCACCATTAAGAAAAGTTGTCTTCACATCCATTTGATGCACAACAAGATCAAAAATAGCAGCTAGAGCAATCAAAGTTCTAATGGTACTTATTTTGTTCACAGGAGAATATGTGTCAAAATAATTTATCCCCTTCTTTTGGTCAAAACCTCTAATAACAATTATGGCCTTGTATTTATCAATTGATCCATCGACCCTTAATTTGTTTTTGAAAATCCATTTACTACTAGAACCCTTAGGCAAATCAGTTAATACCCAAGTTTTATTAAACTCTAGTGAATCTATTTCACTTTTAATGGCTTCTTTTTGCGTCAATAGACCTAACAGCCTCAGCATATGTTTTTGGATCTTCCTCAACAAGAAATAAAGACACAAAATCCTCGGTCAAGGCATCCACATCATAATGACTAGAAACTTCGACTAGAAAAGTAGTAACAAAGTCAGGTCCAAAATCAGTTGCAGTTCTTTGCCTTTTACTCCTTCTAGGTACAGTTTCCACATTTTTAGCGTTGAACTTGAGGAAGGCAAGTTCACATTCTCAGACATAAAATCACGCACAACATCACCTACCAAATTAGGCACATTCTTCTTCAATGGAAAAACATGCTTAAAAACTCAACATCTCTATATTCAGAAATAGAATTATAATTTAAAGACATAAAACGATAAGCAGCGCTATTTTGAGCATAACCAATGAAAACAACATCAAAAGTCTTTGGGCCTATGTTGGTACGCTTATGACTAAGGTAAAGCAACTTTAGGCAAACGGCCCCACACTTTCAAATAATTTAGATTAGGGGCATACCCTTTCCAAAGTTCATAAGGAGTCTCGTCAATCCTTTCATGGGGTACTCTATTAAGAACAAAACAGGCAGTCAAAACAGCTTCTCTCCACATATTATCAAGTAATCAAGAACTTATAAGCATGGCATTCATCATTTCTTTAAGGGTACGATTCTTGCGTTTAGCTACACCATTATGTTGTGGTGTATAAGGGGCGGTAGTCTCAGGAATAATACCATTTTTCTCACAGAAAATAGCTAAAGAAGTCGAATCATATTGACCACCCCTATCAGACCTAAGCCTCTTGAATTTTCGGTCTAATTGATTCTCAACTTCTGCTTTATATTTTAAGAACACTTGTTATGCCTCATCTTTAGACCTAAGAAGTTCTCAACTTTGGTAGATCTAGAGAAGTCATCTACAAAGGTGATATACCATTTCTTTCCTCCATTACTCATTGTGTTCTTAAAGTCAGCTAAGTCGGAATGTACAAGTTCAAGCAACTATGTAGATCTTGTCGTTGCTGACTTAAAAGGTTTCTTGGCGAATTTTGCCTCAATACAAACATCACATTTAGGATAATTTTCTGTTCTGACATTTGGAATTAGTTTCATTTTCTTTAGCCTGTTTAAAGAAGCATAATTCACATGTTCAAGTCTACCATGCCAAAGATCAACAGACTCGCAATATAAACAGAAGTAGATGCATTTCCATTAGCATCAGAAGCAACATTCAGAACATATAAGCCATTGCTAAGATACCCCTTCCCAACAAAAACCTCATTACGAAGTATAACTATTTTTCCAGCCTTTTGGTTCACCTCAAACCCAACCACATCAAGAAGACTACTGGAAACTAAGTTTATACGAAGGGAAGGGACATACAACACATTGTTCAAATATAAAGACTTTCCAGAAGTAAATTTAAGGAGAACCTTTCCTTTACCCAACACCGCTGCTGTGGTAGCATTGCCCATGAAAACATGTTGACCATCAGGAACTTCCTCAAAATTATGCAACAGCTCCTTGTTGGTGCAGAAATGTTTGGTCGCAGCATTGTCCAGAATCCATTCAGTGTTATTGGTAAGGAGATTAGCTTCCACCGTTACTGCACAAAACACTTCAGAATCTTCAGTCAAGTTAGCTTGATTTTGTCCACCATTCTGTCCAGCGGGTTTCTTTTGGGTCTGGTTCGCTCCCTTGCGTTGTTTACACTAATATGCCTTATGGCCTGGTTTGCCACAGACATAACAAGTAACTTTAGGCTTCTGGATTTTATTGTTAGGCTTGTTCATTTGATTCTGATGCTTAGACTGCTTCTGATCCTTCTTACTTTTCCCTTGAACCTGTCTTTATTAGATGGTACAACAAATTCAACTAAGTTAGCTTTAACAAAATTCAAAGAAAGAGAAGACATCTTATCTTTCAAACGATTTGCTTCGTCAGTCCTCATATGAAAAATTAGCTCTTGAAGAGTCAGATATTTCTTCTTATGCTTGAGATGATTCCTGTAATCAGCCCATGATGGTGGGAATTTCTTGATCAGAACATTTTCTTGCAAAACGTCGCGCATCTTTATTCCTTCATTCAACACTTCATCAAACAGGTTCTCATAGACATGAACCTGTTCCATAATAGGCTGATCGTCAAGGATCTGGAACTGCAGCCACTTGCCAACCACATACTTCTTTTTCCCAGCATCGTCAGCACCATATTTGATTTCCAATTTCTGCCATATAATCTTGGTTGACTTGAACACGACGAATTAATCAAACAGCGGGTTCGTCATATTGTTGAGAAGATAACTTCGGGACAATTTGTTGTCTTTCTCCAGTTTCTTCTTGGCATTCTCATCGAGCGGGACAACTGGAGTTATTGGGGCAGTAGGAGTTTGTTCACGATCATTTTGAGGAGGCGGAGCATTTGGATCTTTGAGATGTGGAGATGACAGAACATAATCGATCTCTAGTTGCTCCAGACAGAGAAGCAATTTCTGAGACCATCGCTTATAATTGGTTCCATTGAAGGGTTCGATTCTATAGATTGCAGCAGAGATTTTTGTGGGGCAGCCATTGATCTTATTCGCTTTCAAATTGTTGGAAAAATTAGAAGATCAAGGCTGTAGGAAGAAGGAAACTGAGCCGTGGGAAGATCACTACCTTGAAAGCGAATACGGCTCGACCTAGGTGCCAATCGAGAATAGCCGATCGCTCCCCAAGGTTAACTCAGTGAGCCCCTGGACACGTGCTCTCATGGCCAGTAACTTGGATATGGAAGACTGAGTATGCCCAGAGAAAAGAAGAGAAGATAATGATGGTTGTATTTTTCTGTATACTCAAACATCAACTAGAATACCAAATTATAGAGAGAAGACAGATATGATGTAAGAGGAAACTGAATAGACAAAAAACTTAATGGCAGGCAAGAATTTAAGAATAATAAAGGGCAAGGCGCAAAATCTGGATTGAAATTAATTCGGTCAAAGATATTATTGGCAGTCAATTTAATGACTAAAAAATATCAAACTAGATCAAAACCACCCGACTAACGACCCGAGGCATGCGCCGCGCCGCTCCACGCCCTGTCCGGACCAGACGGACAGTGGAGGCGGCGCGCGTGCGTGTGGAATCACAAACCAAGCCCTCCTCCATAAAACCCACCTTCAAGCCAATACAGCAACCCATAGGAGAGTGGAATATTTAAACCCACTCAAAACAGTCCAACTCTTCCTATGTGGGACAAAGGAGAGATAAAAAGGATGAAGAAGAGCCTCGTTGCCATTAACATATAACTTCCACAACTAACAATCCCCCATTAATGGCATACAAGGGAAAAGGGAAAAGAAAAGAAAGAAACCTGGGCAGAAAACGGGTTAGATACTTAGGCGCCAATATCTTTTGATTTGAATTGACACATTATTGGATTGAGGCAACAATCAACAATCTGACAAGTGGACTAGGCCTTGAACTTGTAAGAGCTTGATTGAGACCCCCAAAACACATATCAACGCTGAAGAAATCCATACTCCGCGATAGAAACATTTGTGCATTTTTGGCCATACGCACACCTTGGGACTGTTAAGCGCTCTAGAGAGACAGCCTAAATCTCTCATAGAAGGCGGCCAAACCTTCACACTTACGTAGGTAATTCCATCAAGTCCATCTCAACATGGACCACCACAAAAGTGACTATGGAATTATTTAGAGCAAACATCTCAACCTCTCATTCTTCAATCGGTGAATCCATCAGTGCGTCTCACAAGCACCCCCCACAATGGGCGTGGATTCATAGAGAGAATAATCTCTACCTTAAAGCACAACTTTGCACCATAGGGATAAGAATGTAGTGCACCTCGAATATTAGTATGGTTTCGTTTGACCAAATAATTGGGATCCACCATACCTCTTCAAGCTATAGGCCTAATCCCTATCCCCCTCGATGCTTCGATAATAACTCTTCTAGTCAATCCCTTGGTGAGTGGATCCGCCAAATTCTTCTCAGATCGCACATACAACAAGGATATGACACTATGTTCAAGCAATTGTCTCACTGCACTATGTCTCACACGGATATTTCTCCTCTTTCCGTTATAGACACGGTTATTTGCCACTCCAATTGCTGCCTGCGAGTCACAATGTATAGAGATTGGTGTCTTTTGACTTTCCCATAGTGGCACGTTTGCTAACAGACCTCTAAGCCACTCTGCTTCCTGATCTGCCAACTCAAGAGCAATAAACTCAGATTCCATGGTGGAATGGGCTATGCAAGTCTGTTTTGAGACTTCCATGATATAGCCGCTCCACCTAAGGTAAACACATAACCACTAGTAGAACTAACTTCATCATTGTCAGAAATCCAGTTTGCATCACAATATCCTTCTACAACAGCAGGAAACTTATTAGAATGCAAACACCAATCAATTGTACCTCTAAGATACTTAAGCAAACGATGAAGTGCATTCCAATGTTCTTGACTAGGATTATGCGTATAACGACTCAGTCTACTGATAGCATAAGCAATATCGGGACGAGTAAAGTTCATCAAGAACATTACACTTTCTATGATTTTAGCATATTCAGATTGAGACATACTAGGTCCATTGTTCTTCTTTAACGAAATACTTGGATCATAGGAAGTTCTAACAGGTGTCACATCAAAATGGTTAAACTTCTTTAACACTTTCTCAATATAGTGTGACTGACATAAAGCATAACCAGAATTGGTTTTTTGAATTTTAATTCCTAAGATCACATCAGCTTCACACATATCTTTCATTTCAAACAAAGAAGACAACAAATTTTTAGTCTCATTGACTACAAGCAAATTTGTACCAAAGATCAGCATATCATCAACATATAGGCATATGAGCACACAATCTGATCCAATCATCTTTGAATAAACACAAGAATCAGACAAATTTGCTACAAATCCATTTTTCACAAGAGAACTATCAAATTTCTCAAACCATTGTTTGGGAGCTTGTTTTAGACCATAAAGAGATTTTGTCAACTTACACACTTTATTTTCTTGACCAGGAACTTCACAACCCTCAGGTTGGGTCATATAAATTTCTTCCTCTAAGTCACCATTAAGAAAAGTTGTCTTCACATCCATTTGATGCACAACAAGATCAAAAATAGCAGCTAGAGCAATCAAAGTTCTAATGGTACTTATTTTGTTCACAGGAGAATATGTGTCAAAATAATTTATCCCCTTCTTTTGGTCAAAACCTCTAATAACAATTCTGGCCTTGTATTTATCAATTGATCCATCGACCCTTAATTTCTTTTTGAAAATCCATTTACTTCAAGAACCCTTAGGCAAATCAGTTAATAATTAAGTTTTATTAGACTCTAGTGAATCTATTTCACTTTTAATGGCTTCTTTCCAAAAGGTTGCGTCAATAGACCTAACAGCTTCAGCATATGTTTTTGGATCTTCCTCAACAAGAAATAAAGACACAAAATCCTCAGTCAAGGCATCCACACCATAACGACTAGAAACTTTGACTAGAAAAGCAGTAACAAAGTCAGGTCCAAAATCAGTTGCAGTTCTTTGCCTTTTACTCCTTCCAGGTTCAGTTTCCACATTTTTAGCGCTAGAACTTGAGGCAGGCAAGTTAACATTCTCAGACATAAAATCACGCACAACATCAGGCACAACATCACCTACCAAATTAGGCACATTCTTCTTCAATGGAAAAACATGCTTAAAAAACTTAACATCTCTATATTCAGAAATACAATTATCATTTAAAGACATAAAATGATAAGCATTGCTATTTTGAGCATAACCATTGAAAACAACAACAAAAGTCTTTGGGCCTATGTTGGTACACTTATGACTAGGTAAAGCAACTTTAGCCAAACACCCCCACACTTTCAAATGATTTAGATTAGGGGCATACCCTTTCCAAAGTTCATAAGGAGTCTCGTCAATCCTTTCATGGGGTACTCTATTAAGAACAAAACAGGCAGTCAAAACAGCTTCTCTCCACATATTATCAAGTAATCAAGAACTTATAAGCATGGCATTCATCATTTCTTTAAGGGTACGATTCTTGCGTTTAGCTACACCATTATGTTGTGGTGTATAAGGGGCGGTAGTCTCAGGAATAATACCATTTTTCTCACAGAAAATAGCTAAAGAAGTCGAATCATATTGACCACCCCTATCAGACCTAAGCCTCTTGAATTTTCGGTCTAATTGATTCTCAACTTCTGCTTTATATTTTAAGAACACTTGTTCTGCCTCATCTTTAGACCTACGAAGGTAAACTTTGGTAAATCTAGAGAAGTCATCTACAAAGGTGATATACCATTTTTTCCTCCTTTACTCATTGTGTTCTTAAAGTCAGCTAAGTTGGAATGTGCAAGTTCAAGCAATTGTGTAGATCTTGTCCTTACTGACTTAAAAGGTTTCTTGGCGAATTTTGCCTCAACACAAAAATCACATTTAGGACAATTTTCTATGCTAACATTTGGAATTAGTTTCATTTTCTTTAGCCTGTTTAAAGAAGCATAATTCACATGTCCAAGTCTACCATGCCATAGATCACTAGACTCAGCAATATAAGCAGAAGTAGAAGCATTTCCATTAGCATCAGAAGCAACATTCAGAACATATAAGCCATTGCTAAGATACCCCTTCCATTAGCATCAGAAGCAAAATTCAGAACACATGTCCAAGTCTGGTTTGCTCCCTTGCGTTGGTTACACTGATATGCCTTATGACGTGGTTTGCCACAGACATAACAAGTAACTTTAGGCTTCCAGAATTTATTGCTAGGCTTGTTCAATTGATTCTGATGCTTAGACTGCTTCTGATCCTTCTTATTTTTTTCCCTTGAACATGTCTTTATTAGATGGTATAACAGATTCAACTAAGTTAGCTTTAACAGAATTCAAAGAAAGAAAAGACATCTTATCTTTCAAACGATTTGCTTCTTAAGTCCTCATATGACTAATTAGCTCTTGAAGAGTAAGATCTTTCTTCTTATGCTTGAGATGATTCCTATAATCAGCCCATGATGGTTGGAATTTCTCGATCAGAACATTTGCTTGCAAAACGTCGCACATCATCATTCCTTTATTCAACACTTCAGCACACAGGTTCTCATAAACATGAACCTGTTCCATAATGGGCTGATCGTCAAGGATCTTGAACTGCAGCCACTTGCCAACCACGTACTTCTTTTTCCAAGCATCGTCAGCACCATATTTGATTTTCAGTTTCTGCCATATAGTCTTGGCTAACTGGAACATGATGAATAAAACAAACAGCGGGTTCATCATATTGTTGAGAAGATAACTTCGGGCTACTTTGTTGTCTTTGTCTAGTTTCTTCTTGGCATTCTCATCGAGCGGGGCAACTGGAGTTCTTGGGCCAGTAGGAGTCTGTTCAAGATCATTTTGAGGAGGCGGAGCATCGGGATCTTCGAGATATGGAGATGACAGAACATAATCGATCTCCAGTTGCTCCAGACAAAGAAGCAATTTCTGAGACCATCGCTCATAATTGGTTCCATCGAAGGGTTCGATTCTGTAGATTTCAGCAAGAGAATTTTGTGTGGCAGCCATTGATCTTATTCGCTTTCAAATTGTTGGAAAAATAGAAGATCAAGGCTGTCGGAAGAAGGAAACTGAGCCGTGGGAAGACCACTACCTTGAAAGCGAATACGGCTCGACCTAGGTGCCAATCGAGAATAGTCGGTCACTCCCTAAGGTTAACTCAGCGAGCCCCTGGACACATGCACTCGTGGCCAGGAACTTGGAGTATGGAAGACTGTGTATGCCCAGAGAAAAGAAGAGAAGAGAATTATGGTTGTATTTTTCTGTGTACTCAAACAACAACTAGAACACCAATTTATAGAGAGAAAACAGATCTGATGTAAGAGGAAACTAAATAGACAAAAAACTTAATGGCAGGCAAGAATCAAGGAATAATAAAGGGCAAGGCGCAAAATCTGGATTGGAATTAATTCGGTCAAAGATATTATCGGCTATCAATTTAATGACTCAAAAATATCAAACCGGATCAAAACCACCCAACCCATGACCAGCGGCACGCGCCGCGCCCAGCCCGGAACAGACAGACGGCGACGATGGCGCGCGCGCGTGTGGAATCCCAAACCAATCCCTTTTCCATAAAACCCACCTTCAAGCCAATACAACAACCCATAGGAGAGTGGATTATTTATACCCACTCAAAACACTCCAACTCTTCTTATATGGGACAAAGGAGAGATAAAAAGAATGAGGAAGAGCCTTGTTGCCATTAACATATAACTTCTAGAACTAAAAACTCTTTCTTCCCAATAGCATTTGATGGATGCTCAGGCAGTTTAGTCTTGATTTGGATTTCAAACCCAATAGTTTTGTCAAAAGTAATCTCATCTTGATGGCTCCTACTTCCATAGTGAAGGTATCCCAACCCACTTGCATGTAGACCTATGAGTTTCAAATAACAGCATGCGATTCTCCATCTCCATACCTTCTAAGGTCTAACTACTGCATTTGTGTCTACCATGAACATGCCAAACCAGAGTTTAATAACATTATTAGACAATACTCCATAACAACAAAAATTCAAAATTCGAAAACCCAAACAGAGGACTTAAGGTAAAGGGAATGGGTGAACGACCAAAGAGACCTGGGTCTAAATCAGAACCCATTTCGAGTTAAATTCGGAAACCGTCAATTTGGTGTTGCTGTCTGTTCTGGGCTCGGTTTGGGCCACCGTCAATTTCCTCGCCGGTTTTTGGGAATCGCCTCTCACTGCTCCTAAACTTTCTTCCTCCTCCATGCCCCTAATTTGGCTGTTCATTTTCTCAATCTGTTGGATGGTTTCTAGCAATTTTGGGCACGATTATCTTGAGAGAAAGAAGAAAGTGTAAGAGAGATAAAGTAGACTGAGGCATTAGTTTCCTTTGTCTTTTAACTGTTAGTGGTCAATTTCAGCGAACTTTTTAAATGTTTTTTAAAGGCAGAGCGATTTGGTATGGATCTCATCCAACGGCTCTCAGTCGCTCACCTTCCACAAATTACTCCCGTACTGGTCAAAGGGATTTTACTACTATAATAGTAAGATTATTATTATTATTATTATTATTATTATAATTATTATTATTATTATTATTGTTGTTTTATTCAAACAGGTTTTCCAACTTAGTTTGTTTTACAAAATTCAGAAACCTGTTTGAATACGGTCAAAAGTTCGTATTATTATTGCAGAAGATGTAAGTGCATGAAGGGGTTGATTAAATTGGACGCAGTAATAATAATAATAATAAAAATGGGTTTTCTGAAATAATAATAAACTAAGTATTCAAACAGGTTTTACAACTGGTCAAAGGGTCTTTGATTTTGTGAATCTGTTTGGGAAGAAATAAAAATGGGATATTTAGATAGAGAAAAAAAGAGGTGGGGATGATGAAGAAAAAGGAAGAGAGAGAGAGGCAGTTTCCTGAATTTTTATGAGTTTTCTGGGTTTTCTGGGAATGGGGAGGAAGAGGATTGAAGAAGATGAAGAAGTAAAAATGAGATCTGAGATTTTTAGAGAGAGAAAAAAGTTTGTATTGTTCAAAGCAACATAGGTAAATGTTCGTATTATTTTTTAAATTAACATGGATGAAGTGACACTGTCAAAATAACCAGGCGCATGACTCCGCCACCATGTCAGATCGCAACCAAGTTAAGTTCAACTTAACTTGGGGGCGTACTGTTGTGGGCAAAAGGGGGTCAAAGTTCGTATTATCAATCACCAAATCAAAAGTTCGTATTATTAAGTCTTATATGGCCAAAAGTTCGTATTATTAGAATCCAATTTCCCTTATTAGGGAAATTGGATTCTAATAATAGGAACTTTTGGCCATATAAGACTTAATAATACGAACTTTTGATTAGGTTCTGAATAATATGAACTTTGGCCTCCTGCTGCCCCTAGTAACACGCCACCGAGTTAAGATTTACTTAACTCGGTGGCGGTCCTAGCTGGCGGCGGAGGGATGAGTATGGATTGGATGAGGATGGATGGGTGAGAAGAGAATTTAAGGTTTAAGAAGGATGGAGAGTTGTTCTGAAACAAATCAGCATTAATTGTCCACGTCACCCTCCCCTCCTCATCTCTCTTTCTCTCTTTCTCTCTCTTCGTTGCATACCCCAACTTCTTCTTCTTCTTCTTCTTCCTTCATCTTCCTTCTTCCATCTCCACCACTACAAAACTTTCAAAACACCATTACTACCACCACACCTAACCATCGCAGCCACCAAAAAAATACCCAACCACCTTCACTTCCACCACCATTGCAGTTAGAGCTGGGCAACAAGCCGGGTTGGGCCGGGTCAGGGCCGACCCTTAAATCTTATGGACTAGGGTCGAGACTACACTTTTGAGACAAGGAGTAGGGCCGGGTCATGGGCCATCTGACCCTGACCCGTGCATGACCCACCCATTAAAATCTGATTTTGTTTTCTGCTGCATTTTTACTTAAATCTGTTTTTTTCTGCTGTTTTTTTTGTTTAAAACTGATTTTTTTTTATTGCTATTAAAGTCTGTTTTTTTTTCTTGCTGTGTTTTTATTTAAATCTGATTTTTTTTCTTGCTATAATCTGTTTTTTTTTTCTTATGTGTTTTTATTTAAAATCTGATTTTTTTCTTGCTATTAAAATCTAATTTTTCTCCTGCTATTAAAATATGTTTTTTTTCCTACATTCACATAATATGATTCATAAATAACTTCTCCTGCTGCTTGGACTTTCTGCCCCCCCTCCCCTTTTAACATCCACATAATTATATCCAAAATTACATCCAAAATTACATAATCATATCCATAATAGTATGACCACAATGCATTCAAAATTACATAATTTTATCCAAAATAGCTAACTGTACATTCTTGATAATACATTCTTGATAAACTTCATTCATATTCTTGAAAACTTGATGAACTGGCAAATAACCTGGAGAACAATTTTTACACATATTATATCCAAAAATTAGGGATAATTCATCCAAAGCACACAGTGACACAAATGATTTCAGGACAAAGTGTCGAACCAGGGGAAAATTTATTCAAAAAATTATCTGCCAGAGATACAAAATACCATAGTTATGCTAACATACCGTATTGAAATCAAGTTCTTTCAATATATTTGATCATCAATTATTATCTGTAAGACTGTAAAGCTTATAACTTGCAAGTTGCAACTAACAAGGCAATTTGAGTTGCAAAATCGAGCCACTTTTTTCCCCATTCAACCACATTTTTAGCACACTGCACACATACTAATTCTTCAAGCTACCCAGTTTCCAAAAACAAGCAATTCAATCAAAGTGTCTTAAAGTAACATGAATCCTCATAAATTTTTAAAATCACAACAAATCAGTAGAACACTCATAATAGCAGGCAAGAAACCACAATCAAATCATAAATCACACTCAGACCCAACACCACATCAAAAAATGCACAAAAAAACTCCACAATTCTAATAAAAAAGATACCCCAGAAGAATATTAACACTAACAAGCAAGAAAACCACAAATCAAACAACAAATCACACAAATCTGACCTAACCCCACATCAAATAAGCACGAAAAGCCCCCAAATTCAATATATTTACTGCTACTGTGCTAAAGCAACCAAATTCAATTTATCAATCAACCTTGAATCACAAAACCAGCAGAGAATACTGTAAGTTTGTAACAATTTAGACCCCAAGAACAAAAATACAACCAGTGAACCAACACATTGTTATTTAAACCAAAACTGAAACTATAATTATTCCTTTCCAGAATCCACATCGAACCCTAAAATTCAACCATCAATCGAACCATAAAATTCTTTTTCAGATCGAAGTCAAAGCAAGGAAGAATCAGATCAACCAACACATCCGAAATTCACCAATTCAAAATTCACTAATTAGATCAACCAACATAATGAACAAAAACACATCCGAAATTCTCTAATTAAAACCCTAAAATTACTTACTCTTCGTAATGAATAGAAAGAGGATAGAGATTGACCTTAAATCCTTAATCGAAACGAAGAGATCAAGGTATGATGAATTTGATGGCGTGATTCGATGATGAATCTGTGAATCCAAGTGCAGAATTTGAAGTTGAAGCCAATGATTCCCCACTCCCTAGCGATTCGAGTGAGAAGAGAGGAAGAAAGTGAGGGAGAAGGTGAGACTATGATTCGACGGTGTTGGTGTTTAGGGTTTCATCGGCGACGGTGTTGGTGAGACTGTGATTCGACTGTGAAACCCTACTATATGAGGGACAGAGGGAGAAGGTGAGACTATGAGGAACAGAGGGAGGAAACCCTGATTAAGCCCCTTTTTTCTGACCCTATTATGGCCCGCGAGAAACCCTATTATGGCCCTAATTTTGCTGACCCATAATCAGCCCGGCCCTTTTTCTTTTTTGAATGGGTTTTGACCCTTAAAACTCAGTCTTGACCCTTACAGCCCATAGGGCACTCGGCCCATTGTCCACCTCTAAATTCGCAGTCAACAATGGTGTTTTGCAGATTTGGAGAGAGAGAGAATATGAAATACGTATGGATTGGATGAGGATGGATGGGTGAGAAGAGAATTTAAGGTTTAAGAAGGATGGAGAGTTGTTCTGAAACCATTGAACCTACAATGGGGACTGGAAGTGGGTGCACGTAGATTGAGATGGAAGGCTGGGTTACACAGTGAATTATTTTCAGTAAATTAAGAAAGGGAAAACATAGTTATGGAATGGCATCTTGGTTAATTGACTGGTTATGCACTTGTTCAAAGAGGGACAAAATTCAAAATTAAGACAAGATCTTGTTGATTGGAAGGGAATTATAATTATTTGGTTTAATCACCTTAAACTTTGTGTCTATGTTCTATCATGATTTATGCCAATTACTTGTGAATCTTTTATCTGGTCTAATTCCCCTTTCTGGGTTCTTGCTTCTTCACCATAACTGATCAAATAACTTGTAAATCTGCAGCATACCCAAGAGCGAAGACATCAAAGCGATCTCGAGTCGGTGTTAAAGTTAAGAACAAACAAAGTAAAATCTAACTATTTATTTATATTGTTGTAAAATCTAACTATTTATTTATATTGTTGTAAAAGTAGTGGGTTCTATGAGTTTTGTTTTGTCAAATATACACATTTTGAAAAAAAAGTAAAATCTAACTATTTATTTATATTGTTGTAAAATCTCATTTGGCATATTAACATTGGGTTTTATTTTTTTGCAAAACTCTGTTTATTTAGATTATAATTATAATTCGTTGTTTGTGTTTTTAAAATTTATGAGCAACAATTGAAATGAAATTTTGTTTATTTTAAATTTATTCTGAGTGTGATTTGGTATTTATAAAGTTAGCAAATAGTAAGTTTCAAGGAAAAAATTAAGTCTCATGATCAAATTAATAAAGTAAGTTTTAAGAAAACAAAAGAGAGAGAGCTTCATGATTAAATTGATTTTTCATAAAATATTACAAAGTTATTAATAAATAAGTTTCAAAAAATAATTAGCAACTAATTAAAATCAAAGTCCAATAACATTCATTGCTGGACAAGTTTTACCCACCATTGTAAAAACACCTCAATTACAAGTGAGTCTTACCTCACTTTTATTCTACTTTAAATGGTGAGTGAGTCAAATTTCACCCAGATAATGACCTTAATGATTGGAAGGTGAGAAAGTAGAAATAAGCATGAGGTTAGTGGCGAAGCCAGGAGTAAAAGTTAGGGGTGTCAAGATAAAATTTAACAAATAAAATAAATTATATAAGAATAAATTCTGAAAATTTAACATATTCGAGTAACACAAAGTTTACCATATTAGTTTTGAAAATAAACATACATACCTTAAACATAAAGTTCGATGAGTAGTCATATTTTGTGAGGTAATGAAAAATTTGTGTTGCAGAACATAAATCATGTGATATCTTTAACTCTCGTACTGAAAAATTTCTCCATTTGAAACAGACGAAAAATTAAAAGAATGAATTAGTGTTATAAATTCAAAATATCTGCTAAAACACATTCATATTTGATGATTAGAAATCAACAATTAAAATTATCACAATCACACACCTGACAACAATATTTTAATTTATAACCAAACAATCAAATAATAATCTAAATAATTTGAATTATGAATATTTGAACAAAATAAAACCAAAAACTTTAATTATTTTATTCATAAATTATTCAATAAAAATTAAACTAAATTCAATAAATTAATCAGGAGCTAGGTAAATTACTGGGAAAAGAAAAGATCAGGCTGAATTACGCTAAAACGGGGAAACCGCAGCAATAAAAATAAGATGAATTGCAAAAGAACAAGTCTCTGGAGTTTGAACCTCTGACCTAGTGGTACCCTTTGACACACAAATGCCACATCTCTTAAACCACACAGCTATTGCATATTTTCATGAATTAATATGCCACATCTGTTATATATTTATATATAACTATTAAAACAGCTTCAGATTAATATTTTTTTTCAAAAAAGCTGGGGGGTTCAATTGACCACCCTTGACCCAAGGTGACTTCGCCACTGCATGAGGTTAGTTCTGGAATAATAAGTAAAATGCTAATATTAAACTTTTGGACATTACCGAGGTTAACATTAGAAATTTCTTTTAACATATTTTATTTATTAGTTCGATAAGCTATCTTATCAAACACCTAAAATTTAATACAATAGCATCTTAGCTAATTGAAACACTGTTTTAAATGCTACCGCTGAACCGAGCCTTCTTTGTTCACTTAACTATTTTTTATTTAGTGCAATTATTAGGCAATTTTCAATGGTAGAGCAAATTTTCACCCACATAGATTTCTAGACGTATTTGTGTGGGAAAGAGTTGTCCAAGGGTGTGGGGGAACAATTCCCACTCGTCCCAACGAGAAATCTCGATGGGTAAAAGTAGTGGGTTCCATGAGTTTTATTTTGTCAAATATACACATTTAAAAAAAAAAGTAATATCTAACTATTTATTTATATTGTTGTAAAATCTCATTTGGAATATTAACATTGGGTTTTATTTCTACTTTATTTTTTTTGCAAAACTTTATTTATTTAGATTATAATTTCAATTCGTTGTTTTTGTTTTTAAAATTTATAAGCAGCAATTGAAATGAAATCTTGTTAATTTTAAATTTATTCTAAGTGTCATTTAGTATTTATAAAGTTAGTCAATAGTAAGTTTCAAGGAAAAAATTGAGTCTCATGATCAAATTAATAAAGTAAGTTTTAAGAAAACAAAAGAGAGGGAGCTTCATGATTAAATTGAGTTTTCATAAAATATTATTGCAAAGTTATTAATAAATAAGTTTCAAAAAATAATTAGCAACTAATTAAAATCAAAGCCCAATAACATTCATTGTGGGACAAGTTTTACCCACTATTGAAAAAACACCTCAATTACAAGTGAGTCTTACTTCAATTTTATTCTACTTTAAATGGTGAGTGAACCAAATTTCACCCACCATTGATAATGATCTTAATGATTGGAAGGTGAGAAAGTAGAAATAAACATGAGGTTAGTTATGGAATAATAAGTAAAATGCTAATATTAAACTTTTGGACATTACCGAGGTTAACATTAGAAATTTCTTTTAACATATTTTATTTATTAGTTCGATAAGCTATTTTATCAAGGGAAATTGGATTCTAATAATACAAACTTTTGGCCATATAAGACTCAATAATACGAACTTTTGATTTGGTGATTAATAATACGAACTTTGACCCCCTGTTACCCCCAATAGTACGCCACCGAGTTAAGATGAACTTAACTCGATGGCGATCTGATGTGGCAGCCGGAGGGGTTTATTTTGACTTTATTTTGTATCTAGTCAGCATTTGACTTAGTCCAACTCACCTTCTCTTCTTTCCTCTCTTCCACCTCACCATCTCCTCCTTTCCTCTCTCTCTCTCCTCCAACCCATTCCTGCACGATTCTCAAGCTTCAATGGCAGATCTTGTCCCTTTGTCTTGTTCCAATTCACTTCAACGCTCTTCGTTGTTACTGAACAATTTGTACCCTCATTGAAGCTTTCTCTGACCCTTCTCCAATGGGGTTATACTTTTTAGTTTCAACCTCATCAAAATCACTCTCTCTTAATTCCAAATCCTCCAAGGGTACGGTATGTATAAGCACTATGCTCCCTCTTTCTTCCTCAATCCTTAAACCCTAAACCCTATCATATCCATTTCTGGGTTTTTCCCCCTTTTCGTTGCTTCCCATACATCCGAATCGCACTAACTTTTCTCCTTTAATCGTCAATTTTCAGGGATTAATACATGAAAGCTCTAATCCTTGAGATTTGATTTCGATCTAGATTGCTTATAGGCGTAGCATTTGCACTCGAGCTACCCTTCTTGCCAGACGATTCAACCCTAATTTTGGCTACATAAATCACGATCACCACGATGATAGTACTCAAAATCAACCAACCAGGGATCAAATCGACGATTTTGTACCCCAAAGAAGATCGTTTAGTTCTTATGGGAGTAATTCTTTCGGACCCAGTTTTGGATTTGCTCAGAGGAGGTTGATTTTTCAGGGGTATGGGAACTGTGGGCAGTTTCATAGGTACATGTCGATCTCCATTAGAGAAGGGTTGGAGAAAGCTGAGTATTTGAAATCAGCCATTGAAGCTTGAGAATTGTGGGTTGGAGGAGAGAGAGGAAATGAGGGGATGGTGAGGTGGAAGAGAGGGTGAGTTGGACAAAGTCAAATGCTGACTAGATACAAAATAAAGTCAAAATAAACCCCTCCGGCTGGCACATCAGATCGCCACCGAGTTAAGTTCATCTTAACTCGGTGGCATACTATTGGGGGCAACAGGGGGTCAATGTTCGTATTATTAATCACCAAATCAAAAGTTCGTATTATTAATTCTTATATGCCAAAAGTTCGTATTATTAGAATCCAATTTCCCTTTTATCAAACACCTAAAATTTAATACAATAGTATCTTAGCTAATTGGAACACTACTTTAAATGCTACCGAGCCTTCTTTGTTCACTTAATTATTTTTTATTTAATTACAATCTCAATGTAACTTTATTAATTTTACATTTATATTCTCTATCCCTCATAATTAATGTTTACCAATTTAAGTACTCCATCCACCTTTATTTATTTGTTACTTTGTAAAAATGGATAGAAATTAAGATAACTCAACAATATTAGTGAGAAAAATATAAAATTACCTACATTGGTAAGCATCAATTATGACAAGTGAAGATTATAGATGTAAAATGGAAAATTGGAATGCAATGCATTGTACTTTAGGTCTTAGGATTGTGGTAAGTTGAACTTCAATATTATATCACAGAAAATGAAATTGTGAAACTATGAGGTTATAGTACCATCATAAAGTTTATATCACAGGAAACCGAATTGATAATCAAGTGAAACTATGGGTAAGTCGACTAAGGGATTATAGTTCGGTGTATCACAATCTAATGGTTGAAATGTTTGGACTACTGCAATCAAATATGTCATACTATGATGTCCTAAATTCTTAGTCATGAAATTATGTTTTGGTTTTGCCCAACTTGTTGGTGCACTACAAGAGATTGTTCTAGTAGCTACATTTATTTTGAAGGAATTCTACATTTAAAGATGTCACTATAAAACAATGGCTACACTAGCTCCATTTGTGGAAAGTTTGGCCATAACTAATTATAGCTACATGTGGGTTGATGTAGCTAATTTACGTACATTTGTCAAGTATAGATATTCTAAGCCTAATCCATACATGTTAAAAGTGTGACAATTTTAATATATAGGTGTAGCCTTCATAAATAACATGCCAATTGAAATCAATCTAAATAAAAACTTAGATACACTTATCAGGTGTAGCTATTTGTATATTTTTCATATATATATATATATATATATATATATATATATATATATAAATATATATATATATAGGGAAATTGGATTATAATAATTCGAACTTTAGTCCATATAAGACTAACTAATACGAACTTTCGATTTGACGATGAATAAGACGAACATTGACCCCTTATTGCTCCGACCAATATGCCACCGAGTTAAGTTGAACTTAACTCAATGGCGTGCTGACATAGCGGTGGAGAAAGAGTGTGTTGACTCTTTTTTAATTGTCTTGTCAACTTTGACTGACACCTCATTCTCCCCATCTCTTTCTCTCTCCTCCCTCTCCCCTCTCCCCATTTCTTTCTGTTATAATTGCAAGTAAATTTAGGTTTATAGTTTTCAAATAGGGAAACTTGCCGACACATATACTTGTGGATTTGTTAATAGTTCGCCGCACTTATAATTGCAAGTAAATTTAGGTTTATAGTTTTCAAATAGGGAAACTTTCCCACACATATAGTTGTATGTAGCTACCCCACACATACAAGTGTAGTGAGTCAATGTATTCGGTTTACATATATGTGAGGCTAGAATAAGCGTTTACCACACATAGTAAGTGTGGCTAAATTTTCCCCACAGTATCCAACAATACACTTAGCTAAGTGTGGGGAGTAGGCTTAGCAGCATTTATATGTGTGGCTAACAACCATTTTAAGTGTGGTTGAACACATCTTTTCTTGTAGTGTCAAGGCCCTCTTTCAAGATCAAGTTCATCCAAATTTGGTCAAGGAGATCAAATTGTAGAATTAGTTACTCTTTTTTGTAACTGTCAAACAGAGAACCGTACCCAGAAATTCAAAAATCAATACAAATTTTATTTTGTTACCGAATTTCCTGTTGATACGCCGCAAGTGCACGAGTGCTCGTGTAGCAAGTATCAAGGTCAATCCCACAGGGACTTTGCTAACTATGCACCAAACTAGTCTCCTAGGTGATTTCTAAACCGATCGGGTTTTGAGATGGATCAATCTATAACTATTTCTATTCATTAACAAATAACAAATTTAACCAGTATTCACACAATTTTCTAGATTAATCAATATGAAAAAGGCGCTCAAGGAATAAAGCCTAAGTAACTCTATGAATCAAACAAGTGGATTGAACATGTAAGTCACTAATTTTGTACATTTTAGGGTCGATAATCGCATAAATTCTTTCGTAGCGAGCTTTTGGCAATGAAATGAATTGCTTAGTAAAATCAATCACCTACTTTTGTGGTTATTTCAATTTTATCTAAGTCAAAGATCAAATTATCAAAAGACCCCTAATTAGAAAGTCCTCTATGTCTGGTTCATATCATAATCAGTTTAATCCTAAGGTTCCGATTATCGAGTTTCTTCGTTCGGTACTTCACTCAACAATCTAATTCCAAGCTAATGGTTATCAAGCAAAAGCAATGACATACAATATCAAAGGATAAATAAAATGCATTCAAACTAGATAAACAAACTTGTTCAATCCAACAATATCGAATTTCTTCGTTCGGTACTTCACTCAACAATCTAATTCCATGCTAATGGTTATCAAGCAAAAGCAATGACATACAATATCAAAGGATAAATAAAATGCATTCAAACTAGATAAACAAACTTGTTCAATCCAACAAAATTCAATCCATAAGAGAAACTAATAAGGGTTTATCCCCTAAACTTATGGAAACTACTCACTACTCATGTTCGATTCACAAAACATATGAAAATTTATACTAAAATGCATGAAAACTATGAGAAAGAGAAGTAAACCGAGTATCAACCCTTGCTTGATTTGTATTCGGTTGGGACTTTTACTCCTCCACTTCAATGGATTCTTGCAAGTTGATCTTCAAACTCCAATGATTCTCAATCTTCAACTAAGGATGAATGTGGATGGATTTGTTGATGATATAAGAATGAATGTGGCTGGATGAAGGTGATGATGGATGGAATGAATCATAGCAAAAACAGCCGGATATGCAATTATATAGCATTAAAATGAAGTGTTGCAAGAATCCACTGGAATGGAATTCTGAACTTTCTAGAGTGTAAAATGACCCGTATTGGGCTATTTGAGACCCGTGTTGGTGCCTGACGGAATCCTATGACATCTTGGGTCTGAGTTTGGGCCTTGGGGTGGATTTCTCTCTTGATTTGTGATTTAATTGGACTTCTTCAACTTGGTTTTGAGCTTGATTTTATCCAAATAACTCCAATTTCCTACAAAATTATACCAAACTCCAACCAAACATAATATAGAGAATTCGAGTATAATAATAATAATAATTCTTTCATATCGAAAATCACTCAAATTAACTCGAAATAATCCAAGATCACACACACACACACACACACACACACACACACACACACACACACATATATGTGTGTGTGTGTGTGTGTGTGTGTGTGTGTGTGTGTGTGTATATATATATAAAATACACTTGTCAAATCTCCCCATGCTTACACCTTGCTTGTTCTGAAGCAAGGCTAACTCACAAATAAAGTAGAAAAATAAAGGAAATAATGAAAATGGAAAATAAATGGGACAAAATGACTCAAATAAAAAAAAAGTTTCAAAGTGAAATGAAAAATTTAAATACAATCTCCTTAGGAAAACATCGATAAGACATTCAACTAATCGAATTTAATCAAACATAGCGCAAGTATGAAAGAGAGTCTATATACATGAGAAGATCAAACCATAGAAAGAATCACAAAAACTATACCTATCAAGATCAAACATATCACCCTCCTAATTTCTAATGAAACAAGCAAGCACACAATTATGGAAGAAACTAGGTAAATTGAGAGCAACCTCACTTTTGGGAATGTGGAAACACTCCTCTCATGTGTTTGAAAATAGAATATAACAATGAAGGTGCACTCAATACTCAATCACAAAGTAACATTCTACCATAAGCTTGCAAATTATCTCAATTCTCTACCGCTAAAATGCAATGCACAATGATAATCAAGAGGACTTTCAAATGGGTTGTAATGGGGCTATGGTTAAGGGTAAGAAGTGGAAATATGATTTGGGGAAGTGGAGTTAAAAGCCAAGACTTGGAGCATAAACCTCACCAAATTATTCAATTAAGAACTCTCACACCTTATATTCACTACAAATCATCCCAAAATCATGTGGAAACCACCTCAAATCCAAGTAAACAAATCAACAAACTATACTCTTTTTTCTCATTTTTTCATTTTTATGTTTTTGTTTTTTCAATTACAACTCAAACTCAAATATATATATATATATACACTAGTAAGGCAAATTTCCAACTCAACCCATATCAAGCTACAATGGGGATAAATATCATAATATTCAACTTTCACAACATCCCCAAGTCAAACCAAACCACAAATATATCACGATTAACCCAACTCTTCACACTCTAACACTCCAAGCATAGGCTTAAGGGTAGGAAATTATATATTTGGCCATGGCTATCAATATAGGTAATCAAAAGAAAGAGTGATACAAGGCTAAAAGAGGGTTGAAAGCGGATATTTACATAATAAGGGTGGCTTTTTGGCTATATAGCTAATATATATATAAGAATGCCTCTATCATATTATCAAAGCATAAGCAAAAATGCAGTTTCAAAGAGATACATCGCAAGTTCTAGAGAATGAAACTAAGGATGAGTCCCACATGGAAAATGAGACTAATAAAAATGATTAGTCATTTAGGCTTATGTGGTCTCACGGGTTTAAAGCTCTCAAATAAATCTAGCTCAAATGGATTTATATGTGCTAAATTCATTCCAAAAGATCATACAAAAGGTAATCAATTATCACTATCAAAGTATAATTCTAAACTTTCTAAGTTTTCAAAACTCTTTTCAAAACTTTAATTCAAAAAAGGGCTATACAAGACTAAATCAAATCAAAAGAAAACTTATCTATCTTTAATTCATCACCGAAAAATTTTATTCACAAAACCTATCTTAACCTAATATTTTTTTCTTTTTCTATTTTTTTTTCAATTTTTTTTAAAATTTTCTGAAATTTTCTAATTTTTCTTGTTTTTTCAAAAACTAAAATCGAAAATCAAATGAAAAATTAGAAAAAAAAAACTAAAAACTAAGAAAAAGAAAGAAAACAAAATCTAATATGCATCTAACTAATGCAATTCTACGTAGATGCAAAAGATTTACAAATGACTAATTAAAACTAGGAAAAACGAAAGGAAAACTCTAAGCTAACTAACTAAAAGAAAAATCGAAGTAAAATAACAAAAGAAAGTAAGAAAACTAAAACAAATCAAAAACAAAACTAAAGAAATAAAAACAAAACTAAAAACAAAATAAACAAAAATCAAAGAAAAACAAAATAAAATCATACACACAAAGACGAGGACTCAAAATTTTCAAATTACCCCTGCCCCCATTCATGGACAAAGCATTGTCCTCAAGGCATAAGACAATAATAGACTAGCAAGAAGGGGCAACAAGATAATCACTGAGGTGGTGGAGGAGGGTGAGGATATTGGGGCGGGTAATTCAACTACCAATCGCGCATCGCTTGCATCATCACGAGCATGCGTGCTTGTTTGGTAACTTGGGCGGCATTGGCTTGGTCTAGAAGATCTAACCTCTCAAAAAGATGAGTTTGGTTTTGTAAAATTTGGTCCGAAGTGGACCGAAAATATCCAAACTCATTTTCACAAAAAGCTCTAAGGGAGGTATGGTCCGCACGCAAAGAATTAAAATTATCTTGAAAATCAAAAGCGACGGCAGGACCTTCTTCATCGTCCTCATCACCCTCGTGAGGAGGAGGCAGAGGAACGGGGTTAGGAATAAGGTTAGGTTGAGGAATAGGCATAGTAGGGAGGAAAAGGATGTTTGAGAGTTCTTGTATGGTAAGGTTAGGATGAGGAAGCCTCATCAACTCATTGTTGGGATAAACCTACCAAACTTCTTCACCTCGCAACTTGCACATTTTCATAGTACTTATGGCCCTACCATCTAAGGTCATGGGGCCCTATAGCTACCCTATCTCGCTCGTGACGACTTGGATTCCAACCGAAGTGCCTAGCCAAAATCGTGAGTAAACCACCCACCACTATATCCCCCTCGGTATGAGATGTAATTCGGGCTAAATGTAGGGCAAAAAGAGCGACGGGGTTCACCCCAAGTCGAGCATAATACATACCCAAAACCGTATAGAACTTAGCTTGGGCCGCTACATTCATGCTATCCCCTCTACTAAATAACCCACATGCTAAAATACGTTGCGTGTATCGGAACACGGGGTTCCGAATGTGCGTGTATTTAGACCGACTAGGGTGATAATCATTCCTAGTGGTGGTGAACTGCCACAATTCATTGGGGTTCCATTCAGTTAGAGGGGGCACATCTCGTTTGGTCGAGTCGGGGACTACGGGTAAATGAATGATTTGGGCAAACTGGGCGAGAGTCAAACTATGTTCTTCTTCTTCTAACCTAAAAGTAATCCTACCCTCCTGAGGTCGAAGGTTCACATCAAAGGTGCTAAGCACCTCGAGGGTAAGGTTCCTATAGGTCGGGTCTCTCATCCTCACAAAGTATAACATTCGTTTTCTATTCAAAAGTTATTCAACATCAGCTAACATACCAGTATTTTGCAAAAATGGCTCATTCATATAACGATAACGGATGGTATTACGTTTGGATAAAGGAAGGTAACGCTCAAAGTGAGTATCTTCCAAATTGAAAGGATTGTTACCTCGCGTTTTCTTGGAGGATGATCCCGCTTGCTCTTGCCTTTGTCTCTGTTGTCACCCTTCCGCTTCTTCGAACCTTGCTCCTAATCTCGGATAGTCCTAACCATCTTTTTACACTTGAAGGAGAAGAAAAGAGCTTGAATGCGGGTGAAAATGGAGGTTTTTGATTATGGAGGTGGAATGGGGTGAAAATGAAGTGGAAGGAATGAGTTTGAAAATGGTGGGATCTGAAAGAGGAAAGAAAAATAGGAAGAATGGAAGAAATATGGAGGAAATTGGGTCAGAATTGAGGGAGATTGAGCAAAAAGAGTGATGGAGAGGAAGTGGGGAAGCTATGGAGTTTGAGCTCTTGAGGAGGAAGAATGAATGAAGAGTATGAGTGAGAGGGGGAGTAGGACACGGATGACAAGTGTAGAGTCTCTCTTGATACAGACCAAAGGACAATCACCCATAACACCTCAAGGACATTCATGACAGGCGTGGAGTTTTGAAGTGAAAGACAAATAGAGATCAAATCAGGAAAGTCTTCCATAAAAGCAAGTATCTCGATTTCCTATCTAATTTTCTAATCAGACTAACTAATTATATGATCTATATTGTAGGTAATAATTAGTGAAGAAAAATGGAAGGAAGTATAGATCATATCCCGCAAAAGACTTCTCAAGAAGGAAGGAAAATCTCGCACCGTTGGAAAGAAGAGCAAAACGAAGTAGGGAAGAATCAATCTCAAAGGATACAAGTCGACGCAGACTCGCATAAATAGAAGATCTCAAGATTGAAGATAACCAACAGTTCCATGGAAGCAATCGGGTGCTCAAAACAGAGAAATTGTGTTATGTGTTTTGCTGTGTTCTTTCTTCGAGTAGAAAGAAAAGTGTTTGAGTGAGAAGTGTGTTTGAGTGTATTCAAAACCTTAACGAATTAGGCTTTGATTATGCTTTTTGTAATCAACTCCTTAAAGGACTTAGGATCGATTGAGAGTTTACTCCAAAATTGTGTTTGGTGGGTGTTTTCCAGAAAACCTTGAAAGCGTCATCTGCAAGGCGCTTGACTCTTTTGTAAAACCTAAGGACGTTTACCTTAGGTTGTGCTATTGGCATTCTGTTCTGTGAAAATAAAGAAGGTTATTCAGTTTACATTTATTGCCTCTTATCTTAAAGTCTATTCTTGAATTATCTTAAGTTGAATCTTAATCTGAATAGATTAAGACCCTAAGATCCTTTACTAGTGATTATTTATGCAGAAATTCTCATAACCCTATTCACCCCCCTCTAGGGTTCTTTCAACAAGCAATGAGAAAACAGGCGCTAAAAAGAAATTAAAGGAAAAGGGGCAGTAAAACAGACGGAAAACCCGTGTTATAGTATTTCGGGGTTCAACACGGACCGTGTTAGTGCAACACGGACCGTGTTGAACGCTGCACATGAATCTTACCTCTCTGAACGACAACATGGGTTGTGATATAGGCAGCACGATCCTTGTTGAGCCTATTTTTCGCCTTCTGCGCCTGGGTTCGAATCCTCTTGGCATCTTCTTTTCTTTTCTCACTCACTCTTATTTTTTTTAATCTCTCAATTTTTTTTCTTTCTTTCTTTTATTTCCCTAACTTTTTTATCTCATTTTTATTCAGACTCTCTTTTCTCTCTTTTTTCTTCTTTAAAATTTTTCCGACTTTTTGTTTCATTTTTTTTTCCTAAAACTGATACCTCAAAAACTAAAGAAAAATAAAACAAAAACCCTAAAAAATCTTAATAAAAGAAAATAAAAAGGAGGAAAAATTTCTAAAAATCCTAGAAAATTCAAAATAAATCAAAGAAAAATCCTAATAATTCTTGGAAAATATGGAAAAATTCTAGAAAATCCTATAAATGAAAATAAAATAGAAGAACCTTGGGTTGCCTCCCAAGAAGCGCTTGTTTAGCTTGCTAAGCTTGACATAGTACCTCTTAGACCACACGGGGGGTGGTTAGGTTGATATTTCCTCCATGCTCGATCGGTTGACCAACAAAGTAGGGCTTAAGCCTCAGCCCATTGACCTTGAACGCTCCTGATTGTTCATCCCAAATCTCCACTGCACCATCTGGGAAGACTTTCAACACTCGGAAAGGACCCGACTATCGAGATTTCAACTTGCCCTGAAAAAGTTCCAACCTAGAGTTGAATAAAAGCACCATATCTCCTTCTTCAAACCTCTACTTCATGATGTGCTTATCGTGCCAATGCTTTGTTCTCTTCTTGTAAATCCGGGAACTCTCATAAGCCTCCAACCTCAACTCATCCAACTCTTGAAGTTGCAACATTCTCCTTTCTCCCACCAACTTTTGATCAAAGTTGAGTGTTTGGGTGGCCCAATATGCTTTGTGTTCCATTTCAATCGGCAAACGACATGACTTCCCAAAAACTAACCGGTATGGAGTAGTACCCAAAGGAGTCTTGAATGCGGTCCGGTAAGCCCATAATGCATCATCAAGTTGGAGTGATCAATCTTTCCTCGATCTACTAACCGTCGTTTCCAAGATACTCTTCACTTCCCGGTTGGAAAGCTCAACTTGGCCACTAGTTTGGGGGTGATAGGGTGTAGCAACCTTGTGAGTGACCCCATACTCGGCTAAAAGAGCATCTAAGGGCTTGTTGCAAAAATGAGTGTCATTATCACTCAATAAAGCCCATGGAATTGCAAATCTTGTAAAGATATTCTTCTTGAGGAACTTGATAACCACCTTAGAATCATTAGCAGGGGAGGCAATGGCTTCCACCCACTTAGAAACATTATCCACCGCAACCAAGATATAGAGATTATTGTGTGAAGGTGGAAAGGGACCCATGATGTCAATCCCCCGCACATCAAATAGCTCAACTTCTAAGATACCCTTTTGAGGGATCTCATGCCGCTTCGAAATACTCATCGTCCTTTGGCACTTATCACATGAAAGCACAAAATTTCTTGCATCCTTTGAGAGAGTTGGCCAATAGAATCCCGCTTGAAGTACCTCGGCAACGGTCTTGTCCGTGCTAAAATGGCCTCCACATGTAGTTGAATGGCAATGATGAAGCATACTTTGCACCTCTTCTTCCGGAAAACATCTCCTATAAACCCCATTTCCACATAGCTTGTAAAGGAGGGACTCCTCCTAAACATATCTCTTCACATCCGAGAACTTCTTCCTTTGTCGGTATGACATCTCCGGGGGCAAAACACCACACATAATATAGTTCACAAAATCAGCATACCATGGAGTGGCTTAATGGGCAAGAGCGAAGAGTTGCTCATGAGGGAAGTAATCATCAATTGGGGGCTCTTCATCATCACTAGAGGTCTCAAGTCATAACCTCGAAAGATGGTCCGCCATAACATTTTGCAATCCGGGCTTGTCACGGATCTCAATGTCAAACTCTTGAAGCAACAACACCAAACGAATGAGCCGGGGCTTCGAATCCGCCTTCGTCATGAGATGTCGAATGACAGCATGATCCGTGTAGATAATCACCTTCGAATTGATGAGGTACGATCGAAACTTATCGAGGGCAAAGACCACCGCCAAGAATTCTTTCTCGGTGGTAGCGTAATTGACTTGGATCTCATCCAATGTTCTTCTAGCATAGTAGATAACATGGGGCTTGTTGTCCTTCCTTTGCCCTGAAACAACCCGCATAGTCACTCGCATTACACATTACTTCGAAGGGTAAGGACCAATCTGGCGCTTGAACTATAGGGGCAGTAACCAAAGCTTTCTTTAACCTGTCAAAAGCACTCAAACATTCATTAAATTTAAAGGGCACATCTTTGATGAGTAAATGAGTGAAAGGTTTTGCAATTTTTGAAAAAAAATTTATGTACCGCTGGTAAAAACCAACGTGCCTAAGAAAACTCCTCATACTCTTTACCGAAGTAGGTGGTGGTAATTTTTCAATCACCTCCACCTTTGCTCTATCAACCTCAATGCCCTTAGATGAAACCACATGACCTAACACAACTCCTTCTTGCACCATAAAATGGCACTTTTCCCAATTTAAAACCAAGTTAACTTCTTCACATCTTTTAAGCACTCTTTTCAGATTATGCAAACAATGATCAAATGAAGTGCCATGAACAGAGACGTCATCCATAAAAACCTCCATAATTTCCTCTTTAAACTCAGAGAAAATGGCCATCATGCATCTTTAAAAAGTAGCGGGTGCATTACACAACCCGGAAGGCATTCTTCTATATGCAAATGTTCCATAAGGACATGTAAAAGTAGTCTTTTTTGGTCATTGGGAGTGGAAAATAGCAAAAGTAGGAGTTTTTAGCTAGTCTCTCAAGCATTTGGTCAACAAAGGGGAGTGGAAAATTGTCTTTTTGGGTGGCTCTATTCAATTTTCTATAATCAATGCACATTTGCCAACCCGTGACAGTCCTAGTGGGAATTAATTCATTATTCTCATTTTTAACAACCGTCATTCCCCCCTTTTTAGGCACAATATGAACCAGGCTCACCCACTCACTATTAGAGATAGGGTAGATAATTCCGGCTTTCAACAACTTGAAAACCTCTTTCTTAACAACCTCTTTCATGTTAGGGTTAAGTCTCCTTTGGCGCTCTATAGAAGGTTTAAAATTTTCCTCCATAAGGATGCGATGCATGCAAATGAAGGATGAATACCCCTAAGGTAATCCATAATGTATCCTCTGGCATTTTATGCAATCTCAAAACTTCTAATAAAGAAGCAATTTCAAATTCACTCAAATTTGCATTCACAATCACAAGATATGTACAATTCGGGCAACGAACTCATGCCTCAATGAAGAAGGAAGGGGTTTCATTTCTACCTCAAAAGCTTTCTTCTCAACTTTCTTTGGCTCCTCTTCAATCTCAAGATCTTCCTTTTTGGCAAACCCCTGAGGGATTTGTTGAGAAGACTCCAACAACTCAGCACAAACTGCTACTTCGGGGCAATCATCCTGCAAAGATCCATCAAACAACAAACATAGCTCAAGTGGATCACTTGACTTGGGGTTAGAATCAAATTCCCTCATTATTCCCTCAATAGAATCAATAAAGTTACAATGATCAGAAATAGAAGGAAATTTACAAGCATTATTCACATTAAACTAAGCATTATTCACATTAAACTCAATCTTATCATTCCCTACATCAAAAGTCATTTTGCCATTTTTCACATCCACACAACACTCCGAAGTGGCCATGAAAGGCCTACCAAGAATGATAGGGGTACGCAAATCCTCATCCATATCAAGCAAAACAAAATCCACGGGTACAAAGATGTCACCCACCTTAATACTCAAGAATACCCATAGGATATTTCACTGAACGATCAGGTAGTTGGAAAGACATGGAAGTGGGTTTCAACTCATCCATTCCAAGTTTTTAGACAATGAAAAAGGCATCAAATTAACACTAGACCCGAAATCACACAAATCACGATCAATGAACACATTACCTACAACACATGGAATAGTGAAGCTCCCGGGATCCTTATGCTTAGGTGGAAGCTTATTTTGCATCGCGACGCTACAATAATCACTCAAAGCCATATTCTCATGCTCCTATAGCTTTATTTTGTTTGATAAAATCTCTTATAAAAACCTAGCATAGGTGGGCATTTGAGACAAGGCCTCTGTAAAGGGTATGCTTATTTGGAGCTTCTTAATTACTTCCAAGAACTTCCCAAATTGTTTGTCAAATTTTTCCTTAGCCATTCTTTGTGGGAATGACAAAGGTGGTTTATAAATCCTTTAGGAAAGTTCTTAGGAATCATTGGGATTCTCCTCATCATTTTTCTCATACACATCAATCAAAGTCTCATTGGAGTGAGCATAATCATCCTCATTCACAACAACATTCTCAGCATGAACCATAACATCATTCACAACATCTTTTATAACATCATTAGGCACATCAATTACAACATGCTCAATCCTAGTTCCCTTAGACTCCCCCAATTGTGTTCCACTTCTTAAAGTAATGGCTTGGCATTGGGCATTAGGGTTAGGGACAATCTGTCAAGGAAGTGATCTCGGAGGGAAGGGGAGGGGGGGTCGAAGCACTTGCTTGGTTGGAAATTCGGGTTTCAAGCATTTGGTTATGGGTGGTCAACAAATCAACTCTACAGGCCAATGGTTTAATTATAACATCATCTTGCCTCTTTTGGTGCTCAAATTACCTTTGTTGGGAATTAAGGACGACCTCTATCATGGCTTCTAAGCTAGGTTTTTGGGTGGCTTGAGGTCGGGCTTGACCTTGTTGGGAGGTCTTTGTCCTTGTCCTTGTTGGGCACCCAAGTGATTATTCTTTTGGTAAGAAACATTCGGCTGAAATCTCAAACCGGGGTGATATGCATTCGGGTTACCAACATAATTGGCTTGTTCATTAGGATCTCTACTACCCATCCCATTAGGACAAAATAAGGTCTCATGCTCTAATGAATGACAAGAAGCACATTGAGGTTGAGGGGGAGGGGTCGCATTCACATTCATTTTATCCAATTTCTCAGTTAATGCATCTAATTTAGCGGATAAAAGAGTGATAGCATCTACCTCATACTTACCTCCCATTGGTGCGGAACGGGGCTTAGACCATTGACAGCTGTTCAACGTCATTTGCTCGATGAGTTCATGAAGCTCTTCCACGCTCTTGCTCATGATGCTTCCTCCCGTCGCCACCAAGATGTTGACCCTCAAGTTGTCATCAACCTCGTTGTGGAATGCTTGAATCGACACCAAAGGTTCGAATCCATGTTGGGGGCATTGCCTCAAGAGGTCCTTGAACCTCTCCCATGCATCGTAAAAACTCACTCCTAGTTCTTGAACGAATGTGGAAACCTGGTTTCTCAAGCTTGTCAACTTGCTAGGTGAAAAATATTTCGCCACAAATGCGCTAGCAAGTTAATAAAAGGTGGTGATGGTGGTGGTCGCCATTAGGGAATCCAACCATTCACATGCCTTCCCTTCTAGTGAAAAAGGGAAAAGCTGGAGCTTAATGACGTCCTCCGTTGCTCCATTCACTTTATACGTTTCTCATGCTTGCCGAAAGATGCGAGATACCAGTTGGGGTCTTCATTGGGAAGGCCATGGAAAGGTGAGGCCTTCACCAAGTTGATGAGGGAGCTCTTCAACTCGAAGTTGTGCGAGTCCACTCCCGGTGCGTTGATGACGGTGGGCTGATTTGCAACTGACGGAGTCACGTATTGCCCGCAAGTACGTCGTTCTATGACCATTTTTGGGTCCTCCTTGGTTTCTTCTTGTCTCCTTGTTGCCTCCTCTATTCGTTGCTGCTTCCGCCTTGAACGGAAGGTTCTCTTAATCTCCGGATCAAACTCGAATAGTGGTGCTTGTTGCATACACCAATCGGAAACCTTGCAAGAGAGAAAAATATAAACACCCAAGAAATATCAACCAGGAAAAAAAAAAGAAAATGATCTATTCAATCTAAGGATATTCGTTTGGTGGCGGCAAGGGACAAAGTCCCTGCCAACGGCGCCAAAAACTTGATACGTCGCTAGTATACGGGTGGTCGTGTAGCAAGTATCAAGGTCGATCCCACAAGGACTCTGCTAACTACGCACCAAACTAGCCTCCTAGGTGATTACTAAACCGGTTGGGTTTTGAGATGGATCAATCTATAACTATTTCTATTCACTAAGAAATAGCAAATTTAACCAATATTCACACAATTTTCTAGATTAATCAATATGAAATAGGCGTTCAGGGGATAAAGCCTAACTCTATGAATCAAATAAGCGAATTGAACATGTAAATCACTAATTTGGTACATTTAGGGTCGATAATCGCATAAATTCTTTCGTAGCAAGCTTTTGGCAATGAAACGAGCTACTAGTAAAATCAATCTCCTACTTTCGTGGTTATTTCAATTTTGTCTAAGTTAAAGATCAAATTATCAAAAGCCCGCTAATTACAAAGTCGTCTATGTCTAGTTCACTTCATAATTAGTTTAATCCTATGGGTTCCGATTATCGAATTTCTCTGTTCGGTACTTCACTCAACAATCTAATTCCATGCTAATGATGATCAAGCAAAAGCAATGACATACAATATCAAAGGATAAATAAAATGCATTCAAACTAGATAAACAAACTTGTTCAATCCAATAAAATTCAATCCATAAGAGAAACTAATAAGGGTTTATCCCCTAAACTAATGGAAATTACTCACTACTCATGTTTGATTCACAAAACATATGAAAATCTATACTAAAATGCATGAAAACTATAAGAAAGAGAAGTAAACCGAGTGTCGAACCAACCCTTGCTTGATTGGTATTCGGTGGAGACTTTTGCTCCTCCACTTCAATGGATTCTTGCAAGTTGATCTTCAAACTCCAATGAACTCTTAACCTTTAACTAAGGATGAATGTCGATAGATTTATTGATGATATAGGAATGAATGTTGCTGGATGAAGATGATGATGGACGGAATGAATCATAGCAAAAAATAGCTGGATATGCAATTATATAGCATTAAAATGAAGTTGAAATGCAATTTTTGCATTAAACAGGGCTAACACGGACCGTGCAAGGTCAACACGGACCGTGTTGACCCTATCTCGACCCGTGTTGCCTGAGCACGGGCTGTGTTGCCCGCTGGAATGGAATCCTTAACTTTCTGGAGTGTAAAACGACCCATATTGGGTTATTTGGGACTCGTGTTGGGCCTTGGGGTTGATTTATCTCTTGATTTGTGATTTACTTTGACTTCTTCAACTTGGTTTTAAGCTTGATTTGATCAAAATAACTTCAATTTTCTAAATAATTATACCAAACTCCAACCAAGCATAATATAGAGAATTTGAGTATAAAACTAATACTTTTATATCCAAAATCACTTAAATTAAATCTAAATAATCCAAGATCACATATATATAAAATACACTTATCACCTGTCTAGTTTAATTTTGACTAGAAATTTCTGTTTACACATTCACAATCTCTTACAACGTTCCTAGAGTTACAACTTGAGAACTTAACACTCACAGCTGAGCGTGACACAACTCCCTCAGGAACAAAAAGATTACAGGTCAATCTCTTGTAGTCAAATGAAAAACTCTCAATTGCATACCAATAAGCCTAACATCTAGGCTCTATTTATAGTACGTACAAGGCTAACACAATTACTTAGGGTTAACAAAGTCCTTGTAGCTAGCCAAGGAATTACAAAAGGAGGTGGCTAACAAATTAGCAATTTGATTCCAACTCAAACTCTTCTACCTTGCCCCCAAGACACAAAGACCAACCCAAAATTGGTCTCCACATTCAACCTAACAATCTCCCACTTGGAGACTAACTGTAAATGCAACCTTTCGCCTATCTTCATCAAGAACCACTTCAATACCACCTCGATTTCTCTAGTGCATTGATCTTGATCTTGTTATGCAAAGATCAACAAAGGTCTCAGTTGACCTCCCGTCAACTCCTCTTTTATCAACAGTCTCCCACCTAAACTGATCACACTCCTACAACTTCGATATACGCATCCTTGTCAACAACTTAGGGGAATAATCGATTGGACTTTTACCTCATGTTAAACTTGTCGAATTCCGATGCAGGTTAGATACGTTCTTCAGCTGACCATCCTTTCTCGTAGCCTCGACTGGAAACCTCATCGTTTCTTGTACCCATCTCTTGTTAGAGAAGCTAACACGCCTTTGACCAGCACGAACACGCCAGTTAGAATTATCAACAGTAGTATACAACTTCCCTACCTTTCTACCATTTGCAATTACCAGAGATCCTTTTATTGCCTGTATACATCGGAATTTGTACTGGTATAAAACCCGACTCACCAAAAATATACAAGTCCAAAATAAATCCGGAATAATTGTTAAAACCCATAGGGGTTTTATTTTTTATTCACGGCCCACACAGAAGAAGCAGGCCAGGCGTGCGCCTCGGCCCAGAATAAATAAAACCCGCATAGGGTTTGATCCGGCCCAGAAATGATCAAACCCCACCAAGGGTGTGAACGATGCAGCACGCGACGTCGTTTTTGCCAGGTCAGCGATCCGTGTGACGGAAATGTTAAAGCCCGCGTAGGGTTTGGTATTTTTTGCGCCAAAAAAAATCGCATGCATGCAATCCCATGATCATAGCCCACGTGATTTGACTTTGCCCCTTGACCCCATATAACCCGCCTAGGTTTTGGAATGAAATGGCTAATTTTTTGGGGTATGTCCCCCACCTTGTCCCTCCAAAACACTCACTCCTTCACCTATAAATACCCCCTCCATTCCACCTTCATTTCATCAACAACTCCCACCAAGAAAAACTCTCACCAGCAATAATCATCATATACTCTCACTCTCTCAAATTCCCTTCATAATTCCATTCTTCTATCATCACCATAATCATATTCTTATCTACCATATAACCACCCACACTACACTTTCCCTAACCATCCACATTTCTCATCTGGGTTTCAAATCAAGGGGCAACTCAAGGGATCAGTTTCATCGCCGCTATAACCAAAGCAAGGTTCAGTTCTTTATTTAAATTATTGTATTTAATCATGTAATCCTTATTTTTCCATGCTTGTACATATTTTATAAATTAAAACTGCTTTTGTTTTATATTGCATGTTTTGAATAATAATTCCGCGAAATTAATCAAACTTCTCCCCACTCTCTTTCTTTTTAATGTTGATTTTAGTAGAGTCTGTTTTATAACAGGCGGATTCGAGAGTTCTTATAACTCTCGAATTCGTAACCTTACCCCCGAATCTAGAAATCGGGTTCGTAGACCGGAGTCTTTATTTTATTTTATGGTTCGTCGTTTTCCTTAAATCGGCTGGCGACTCTTTTATTTTTTTTATAACTTCGTTTAATTATTTAAAGTATTTGATTTCTTACACAAAATTAATTTAAGAAAATGATTTAACTTTTGTTCAATGCGAAAAAGGGGTTTGGTCCAAGGAGAAAATGGCCAGAAATTATTAAAACCCAGGAGGGGTTTAGTAATTTCCACCAATTTTATCCCTGGACCTGGAATCAAGGGGATCGGCCCAGAATTTGTCAAACCCTAGGCGGGCTTTGACAAATTCTGGTGGTCCGTTTGCTTCTTGGGCCCTAATTCGTCAATTGGATTAAAATTAAATTATTGGAGATTATTTTTTTGTAATTTCCGTATAATTTAAATAATAAAAAACGAGTTGGTAAATAAATAAAGTTTCATCACCCCAAGATGAATTTCGAAAATAAAAATATCCTTATTTAAGGATTAAGAAACCTTAGTCGGCTCCCAATGACAAAATGTAGCGCATCCGAGGAAGACATTTTCCCCCGAACGGGGAGGGAATTTTTCCGGGTCCTACAGATTGGTGACTCCACTGGGGACTTAAACTTTAAAAAGAGGGTAAAACTTGAAAAAATCAAATTGATTTGAAAGTGAAGGGAGGAGTTAATTTATTTCGCGTTTTTATTATTCTTTTAGGCATCCCTTGCATACCGGGCCACTAATCGGGTCTTTTGACAAGTTAGCACAAAGGCGACGGTTTAGGTTACCTAGGATTTCCCTTGAGAGCGGGAGGCCACTACTATGGGGATGAACTCTACATCTCTAAGCATTTGGTCGCTCCTCTCCCGATGTCAGACTCCGAGAGCTTCCTTGAAGTTCTTTGAGAAATACCCTAACTGTTTACCTTATGGTATGCAGAACCGGGGCGAAGGCATAGTGTAGGCTATATACCCAACTATAAAATCCCTGAATTTAGAACCTTGGTTTAGGATACCCTTCCATGTGTATGCTGTGTGCTATGTGTATCCCTCCCCTTTTCTTGTCTTTTGTAAAGAGTTGACCTTAGTTTGGAGGTTTTGTTCTAGTCCATATAAAATTCATTGGGTTGAGAAGAGGATTATTAATTAATATAATTAACTCAAAGACATTTTGGTTAGCCTAAGTGGAAGGGCCCATTTATGTTTGAAAGTTGATTATCTTAATTAATAGATAAAAATTGACTCACTTTTGATGATATTATATGACCCTTTATGAAATTCTCTTAACAAAGGTCCAAAAAAAAAATTAATTAAAAGTCTAACAAAATTAATGGATAGCGTCTTAGACTGCATAATAGTCACTAGGCTTGAGTAAATTAATTTATCGATTTAATTAATAAATCCATCATATTTATGGCCGGCCCGTTGTTAGGCCCAACCATATTGGATTTGTCAATTAAAGCCCATAAATGAATTATGCCCGCTTATTGTTGACTTTATCCAGTCCTTTACAATATCCATTTTTCCCCGAGTAAAAAAAAAAGAGGAAAAAGGAGTGGGTTGTCGGTCTTGTTGAACATTATTCTAGTCCGCATAATAGCCAATAAGGTTTGAGCTGTCTGAGTTGTTGGGCCAAGTTACGGATTCTCCTTAAAACGGTCGGTCAGTGGATTGGGCCACTCCGAATTGAGAAACACTGACTATAGTCTGCCAACTTATGATCCGCTCACTATGTTGACTTTATTCGGCCCTTTATAGTGTTCTGCTTTTAGGTGCATATAAAGTTAGGCCATACACTCCCAAAAAAGTGGGTGAGTCCGCGGTGTCAGCATACATGTGTCAAGGATCATATAGGTCATCTAGGTCATGCATGCATCGGGTAGAACGTGTCGGAGAATGTCATCGAGTGTCCTAACTTTGAATTTCCATGCAGGCATCATTGGTGATCGACTCCGAGCCTGCATTCGAGATCCACGAACAGGTCGTTTGGTTCCAAATCCTCGTTACGATCGGTCTGCAACCAGTGACCGCATCATGTTTGGAGAACAATTCCAAGAGATCCCAGTCCAAAGCATTGAAGCCAACATCACGAAGCATTTGGATGAACTTTACACCAAAATGCAAGGTCTGGTATTTGCCAATACTTTGGAAAAAGAGAAGAAGGTGGGCAAAAGGCTGAATGAGCAGCAACAAGTGATGGATGGTATACTGCAAGCCATTACTAAGATCAATACCAAACTGGGGTTGAATGATGAGGAAGACGACGAAGAAATACAGGGATATGAGTCCGAGCCAGAAATCATCAAGACATCTTTAGATTCTGGAGGAATTGGGATATCCAAAACCAAGGTCGCTACTCCTGAGGCATCTAAACTCATGAAAGATCCTGCTGTTAAGGCCCTCGAACAAAAATTAGAAAGCCTTACCAAACCAATGAGCACTGTGCCGGCTTTTGCTGACAAATATTTGGAAGTGCCATTACTTGTTCAACCAATTCTGAAGGTTGCTGATAAAGTTGAGGTACCGAACATCATGTTCAAACCCTATGAGAATCCAATTCATCACATTGAAGAGTTCATGAGGCTAGCACCACTAAACCGAATTGACGCCAACTTATACTCTACTGTTTTCCCATCCACTCTAGATGGCGAAGCCAAGGTGTGGTATCATGCTTTACCCCCTCGAACCAAGGCTGATTAGAATGAACTGTTCAAAGCCTTCATCAAGCACTACAGCCGTATCCAGAGGAAGCAGGCTACGGTGGATGACTTGATCACCATGAAGCAACGAGATGACGAATCCTTTCTGGATTACTTTGAGCGATGGCATACCAAGCTGTCTCACATCAATGAGACAATCCCTCTTCGCCTACAGCTGTCTTCTTTCAAGCAAGAGTTAAAAAGCAGTTTATCCAAGCACTTGGGATACCACGTCATCTAAGACTTTGATTACTTGAAAGACATCTCTGTCCAACTAGAGGCGATGCATAATGATAAGACTACTTCGTCTGGATGGAAGGGGTCTAGTTCCAACAGGAGGGCCACTAGTACGTCTAGCCACCCTCCTAAGATCATGGAAACTAACTCTATCCAGCGCAAGGGGCCTTTCATACCAAAGTATGAGACTTACACACCATTGGATGTCTCTTACTCACAAGCTCTTGATCAATTGGCTAAGAAGGGTATTTTGGTCCTACCTTTGCCAAGGGAGGAATCAGCAACAAAAGGAAAGAACTTGGATCAATTCTGCCGGTACCATTGTTGCCGAGGACAGGATATTGAGAAATGCTGGTCTCTCAAGTACAAAATAGAGGACATGATAAGGGATGGGACACTGCCCATGCCAAAAGCTGCTCAAAAGCCTAACAATCAAAATAACTCTATGCCTGAGCACTATACCTCACAGTGCAATGTTCCAACAAGACTATCCCTCTAGTTTTGGTCGACAATGGCTCAACTGTGAATGTATGCCCCTGGAGGACGGCACAGAAACTGCGAGTCCAACAACAACACTTGGCTCAGAATCGTGTACAACTTAGGGCTTATGACAATTCGGAATGTGGAGTTCGTAGTGCTAGACATTGCAGCCTCCTTCAATATGTTGCTCGGGAGGCCATGGCTTCATGAGTGCAATGCCATAGCATCTACCTTACACCAGAAGGTAAAGATGTTGGTTCAAGGACAAGTCATCACCATCTCGGGAGAATCCATCAATGCTGTTTTCACTCCCAAGCAAGTAACCCTTGAGGTAGAACATAGTTCTATGGACGAAGAACTTCACAACTTTGAGCTTGTGGCAACTTTGAGCCAGGATGAAGCTTCCCTTGACTTTGATCCCAACTCAAACCCTAAAGTGCATGCAATACTCAGGAAACAAGGACACTTCCCTGGAATGTCATTAGGAAGGAACCCGAAAAACAAGATTCCTCCCGTATTCAAGATATTTAAACAGAAGGGAAGGTTCGGCTTAGGATACAAACCAACAGAGAAGGAAGTTAAGCTCGCCAAGATAGCCATAGCTGAACAAAAGAGGATGGACAATCCACTTACCTTGTTCCAAATGAAGCCCTATCCACTCACTCTAAATGGGCAGTTCGTTAGGGAGGGTGATGACTTCCCTTACTATGGATTCCCTCAACCTTACTACCTGAAGAATAAGGGAGTTCAAGTTGCTGGGTTAGAAGTTTTCAATGACTGTACCATTAATATGGCTACGGTTTTTATCCCCGCTCGGGACAAACAACCACCATTGGAATGGACTCATCTTGTTGGGAGCAACATGTTTGGCATGCTGTTCGGGCAAGAAGCTGCTAAGGAAGAACCTGATGCTGACGCTGTTATTGCTGCATTATCTAACCCGAGCTTTGATCCAAGTCTCATGATCACTGAAGAAGAAGAAGTCAAGGCGGTCTCGTGGGTCGACGCTGAGAAGAATAGCTTTGTTTTATCTGTAGGAGAGTCTGTTCCTATAGACATAGAGTCTGGTCCTAAGAGTCTAGAGTCAAGTGAGTCTGGTCTTGAGTCTGCTGGCGATGTACTCATTTCTGCATTCAATAAAATGAACCTTTCTGCTTACTCTGATTCTTCTTTCCCCTCTTCCCTGGACTGCTGCGCTAATAATAATCTGGAATTTAATGAACCCTTAAAAGAATTTTCTAATGAACATGAGCATAAAATGGTGGTGTTGGAAGACACCATCACCATAAATGTGGGTACAGAAGAACAACCTCAGGAGTTGAAGTTAGGCAGTTCACTCACAGCAGAAGAACGGGTGGCATTTACAGAGCTTCTCCAAGAGTTTGTGGATGTATTCGCATGGTCTTACGAGGACATGCCAGGGATTGACAGGCAAATCGCGGAGCACACCATACCTTTACTCCCCGATGCAAAACCAGTGCGACAAAAGGCCAGGAGGATCAAACCTGAATGGGCTAAGAAAATTGAAGAAGAAGTGATCAAGCAGCTTAAAGCTGGGAAGGTGCGCATGTGTGTGGATTTCCGAGACCTTAACAAGGCTAGTCCCAAGGATAGTTTCCCTCTACCTCATATCGATGTATTAGTGGATAACACTTGCAGACATGAGCTCCTATCCTTCATGGATGGATATGCCGGTTACAACCAAATAAAGATGGCAGAAGAGGATATGGAAAACACCTCCTTCACTACACCATGGGGAACGTACGGTTATGTCGTCATGCCTTTCGGTCATAAAAATGCCGGGGCAACATACCAGCGGGCTGCCAATACCCTACTTCATGACATGATGCACGTCGAAGTAGAAGTTTATGTTGATGACATGATTGTTAAATCCAATACAAGGGAAGGTCATATTCAAAATCTCCGTAAATTCTTTCTGCGACTTCGCAAATACAAGATGCGGCTCAAGCCAGCAAAGTGTTCCTTCGGTGTCACCTCTGGGAAACTACTAGGCTATGTGGTCAGCCAACGGGGAATTGAAGTCGATCCTTCAAAGATCAAGGCTATCCAACAGTTACAACCACCTAAGACAGAAAAGGAGATAAGAGGCTCTTTGGGACGTATCTAGTACACCAGTAGATTTATCTCAAAGCTCACCATGACTTGTGAACCTTTGTTCAAGAAGCTAAAGAAAGGAAACAAGGTAGGATGGGACGACCAATGTCAAGCTGCTTTTGAGAAGATCAAGGAATATTTGCAACACCCTCCAGTCTTCATGCCGCCAGTACCAGATGAGCCTCTACTCCTTTACCTTACAGTGACTAGCTCAGCAATGGGGGCTATGCTAGCTCAAAAGGTAAAAGGTCAAGAGAGCGCCATCTACTACTTGAGGCAAGAAGTTTCTAGACTACGAAAGTCGATATGCAAACATAGAGAAAATGGCCCTCGCATTAGTTTGGGCCACCAAGAAGTTAAGGCACTACATGCTCTCACACACAGTGTATGTAATAGCTGAGAACAATCCCATAAAATTCATCATGGAGCAACCAACCATCAACAACCGTATTGCACGATGGGTAGTCATGCTTTCTGAGTTCAATCTTCAGTACTTATGTCAGAAATCAATTAAAGGGCGGGTTGTTTCGGATTTTCTGGCTGCTTCACCATCACAGGAACCTCCAAGCGCTCACTTGGAATTCCCAGATGAAGGCGTGTTCTTAACTGATGAGGTTACTTGGGAAATGTATTTTGATGGAGCCTCTAATCAAATGGGTTGTGGAATAGGAGTACTGTTAATATCTCCAGAAGGTGCACATGTCCCTGTATCTGTAAAATTGGATTTTGATGCCACTAATAATGCAGCGGAGTACGAAGCATGCATCAAAGGCCTACAAGCTGCCTTGACTTTAGGAATACGCCACATAAATGTCTTTGGAGACTTTAGCCTAATCATTAACCAGGCTAAGAATGCATGGAAAGTTCGAAGTGAATGCCTTTTAGCTTATCAACAGAAGCTTTTAGGACTTGCTGACCAATTTGAGAAGATCAGTTTCCAATACCTTTCTAGGGATCACAAGGAATTGGCTGATGCCTTGGCCAAGTTATCCTCAATGGTATCCATCCCATTAGGCACGCTCCAGCTGCCAGTAATTGTAGAGCGACAGTCTGAACCTGCGTATGTCTGTGTACTGGAAACACAAGAAGAAGAGACTGAGGAATGGTTTCTCGACATATATAATTTCCTTCAAAAGGGAGAATATCCAGCTGAGTTAGATGCTTGAGGACAACGAGCGATCAGGGCTTTAGCAGCACAATACTGCTTGATCCAAGATCGTTTATACAAGAAGTCACCTACGGGCATTAATTTATTGTGCATCGATGCCAAAAGTGCAAAGGAAGTCATGGCTACTATACATGGAGGAGAGTGTGGGCCTCATATGATTGGTCGCATGCTAGCGAAGAAGATTCAAAGAGCTGGTTATTACTGGACCACTATGGAAGCAGACTGCTTAAATTTTGTTCGGAAATGTCACAAATGTCTGGTATATGCCAATCTGCAGCACCAACCTCCTTCATATCTGACAACACTGACCTCTCCATGGCCATTCTCGGTATGGGGTATTGATATCATTGGCAAAATACACCCAAACGAAACAGGAGGGCATTAATACATTCTGGTTGCTATTGATTACTTCACTAAGTGGGTAGAGGCAGCCTCTTTTGCCAAACTCACATCTAAGCACGTAGCCAAATTCATCCTTCAGAACATTATATGCCGATATGGAATACCTCATGAGATCATCAGCGATAATGGGAGCCATTTTTGAAAAGAGGTAGAGGTTTTGCTAACCAATTACAAAATTCAGCATCATCGGTCTTCACCTTACCGACCACAGACCAACGGGGCTGTAGAAGCAGCCAATAAAATAGTGGCAGGAATTATTAAGAAGATGGTCGTGACTTACAAGGATTGGCCTGACAAATTAGCATTTGCCTTATGGGGATACTGAACCTCAATTCGAACTGCCAGAGGAGCAATACCCTATTCATTAGTGTATGGGATGGAAGCAGTCATGCCGATTGAGTTAGCGATCCCGTCGTTACGAACAGTGGCAGAAAGCCAATTGTCAGAAGCAGAATGGGCTAGGGCAAGGTTCGAGGAGTTAATGTTGATGGATGAACGGCGATTAAGAGCATTACATAATGTTCAAGTGTACCAGAATAGGATCACTCGCGCCTTTAATAAAAAGGTGAAAAGTCGTTCGCTTCAAGAAGGCGATCTAGTGCTTAAGGAGATGAGGGCACCAATACAAGACCCAAGGGGAAAATTTGCGCCTAATTGGAAATGTCCTTACATGGTTAAGGAGATTTTACTATGAGGAGCAGCTCGACTTGCCACTATGGATGGAGAAGATGTGATTCAGCCAACAAATTTGGATCAGCTTAAGAGATATTATGCTTAATATAGCCAAGCAACTGAAAAACCAATTTTCAGACACTTGGTTAATATTCGATTTATGCTCATAAAAGAAGGAAAGATAAAGTTGCAAGGACACAATAATTGTAGACAATACTTCTTCTTTTATTAATAATCAAAATGCAAGTACACTGCTTGTAAATAAGAAAATTCAAAAAGGCGTAATTAAATAACAATTTATTCTAGCAAAGCAGTTCAGTTCCTTCGCTCCCATCCATCTTCTAGTCTTTTTTCATCTTCTCTACGTCGCCAGTAGTCTCATGATCAATCTCCATGTCTTTAGACTCGTTTGGGTCCGTCTCTTTGTTCTTGGGCTTATAGGCTCGCCTATGTGACTTCCACGTCTCCACCCTCGGACCAAGCCGGTCCTTTGCCGTTATCCCCGCACCAAGACGATCCTTTATTGTAGAGCGAGGACCCAGTCTATCCTTCATGGGTGCCCGACTTCTCAGCGCCTCTCCAGCACGGCGAGACTCAATAGCCGCAATTAACCATCCGTGATATTCATCGTCAGCCATCTCCGATATATGTGCCTTGGATGGAGCCTTGAGGGTCGGCCTTCTTGCCCAATACTTCAACCAAGACTCTATCACCGAGCCCCGAAGCTTAAGCCGCACGGGGGCTTCACATAGTCGTTCGGAGTTGATCTGTTTGCGGCCCATCTGTCGCAATACCCGCTCCGGAAAGTAGAAGGTCATATGTGTAAGATCGGCAATACACACGTAAGCGTTGCGATAATCACAGGTCACATATTCGGGAACGTGCCACCGTTCGATACACCACGAGATGTCACGAGGTTCTTTCAAAAAGGCAATCCATTTAGTTACCGATCGGAGCTCGGTATATTGACGCTTCCTTTGACAGTAATTCGCAAGCGCCGAAGGGTTACGAGGGACCTCGATAAGGCCCAAGTGTTCCATCAGCCAAATCTACCCAAAACAGTTAGCACGAGTTACAATTGCAAACTAATTATTACCAAACTAACGAAAAAAAAAGAAAAAAAAAATTTCCTAAAACCCGCCTAGGGTATGCTGGCAGTTGGCATTTTCTTTGAAAAAAAAAGAGAAGAAGGGTACCTGAAGAAGTAGGGGGCTCCCACGAAGCTCGAATTCTGGATTCGGATCGTCCAAGCCCATCATGGTTTCCGCCAGCATCAATGGCACCGGATTAAAACCTCGAGCCATGTCTTCCACGATCTGAATTAGGCCCGCCGGCCCGGTTCTTTGCCCACCATGATAAAAGCAGAATTCTCCAAGAAGGCATAATACGAGTGCTCACACTCGTATCACGGGACCATATTCCAATGTGTCAGGTGATTGAAAGAATTCAACAATGGTTTGGAAATGTACCTTATCGCCGAATAATGCGCTTCCTATGACCCGGTTCGGAAGGCATAGAAATTCCTTGTATTGTTTGGTATTATCGGCAACCGTTGGAGGCGATGTTGGCCGCGCAAAATGATTCGTCCCGAGAATGGACGACCACTCTTCAGGAAGTGGGCATAGCTCCTTCAAAGAACATCGGAAAACGTGCATCTTCGGATCCCAAAAGGCGCTCGCCGCTCGGATAAAGTCGTGGTTGACTCTCGCCTGTCGGAGACTTAGCAATTTCGTCAGACTATATCTCCCAAGCTCTTTCTTCTCGTCTTTGGACAAAGTGCTCATCCAAGTGGCAAGTTTCTTCTCGAAGGCCATGCCAAGAGGATTTTTGTGACTTTTGGAGACTTTTAGATAGATAATGCAAGAGAAGAGGATGGGTGATGATTACATACACAAGAGTAAGGTATTTATACACCTTCATCAAGGATCAAAATGGAGCAAATCGGCCAGAAGCAATCACATAGCTGTTGTTTTTTTCATATCCCATGATTTAAGCCCTTCTTCAACGGCTAGCAAAAAAAAAAAAGATTATAACCCGCCTAGGGTATAATCTCGGCTCAAAGACGCGTACAAGGCCCGCCCAAGCCTGTGCCTCCAAATAAAACCCGTCTAGGGTTTAGGCGGTCCAGGCCCATTTTTCAGCTTACGCGACCCATTTGTGTGAGGATCTTCTTCTGGGCCTCTTTGTTTGGGCTTAAACTGGCCCTTTCGTGTATTTTGATGTTCCGGTTTCTGTTATCGACCCAATGGCGTCTGGTTTTGAAATTATTTTTTGCTTAAGCTATCTCTGACACTTAAGTTTTTGTTCTTTTTATTTTAATTTTTGTTTGGGGAAGCGGGATTAATTGGAATTAATTCCATCATGTAGAAAATAATTTGAAGTTGCATTAAATAAAAGCGTCAAGTTGTGCATACACCAAGTTCGAGTCTTGCATAAAATAAGAAATATATTACAAAGAGTCTTGCGCAAAATAATAAAAAAAAAAGTCTTGCATTGCATAAAAATGATCACTATAGGGAACCAGAATCGCTGCTGTCCTCCGCCAAGTTGCCCCCTGCATTTGAAGTTCCTGTGTTGGAAGCGCCGGCCATGCCAAACTAGGTATCCCAGGAGTAATAATCAGACCCATGAACAGTCTGCACGGGAGGTGATGGCCCAGTCAAGGGAATTTCTGAAGGATACACACTCGACGGCGAAGACACAGAGTGTTCCTGTGAAGTAGCCAGCCAGGAATGATCAGGAACTTGCCATTCAGCAGACGGAGTAGGCCATACTGAACCAGTTCCGTAATCAGGGGCGGGCCAATCGGAAGAGGCAGTCCCGCCCAACAAAGAATGCTGAGGTACAGGCCACTCTTGGGAACCCATGGGCCATGATGAACCCATCTCGGGAGCAAGGATAGGCCATCCTGCAGAACCGGAACCAAAAGATGAAGCATCATAAGGTGCAAGACGCGAAGTAGCGTCATCCGCTAGGGCCTGACCACCAGGATACCCTACGGATGCACCTGAGTCGTGAACCCTCACTACCATTTCGCGACCACGTCGAGCAGAGCGCACTGAAGCCGGGGTATGACAAGAAGGAGGAGGCCAGTAGGTGGCGCTCGATTCAGAAGCATCCTCCACCCAGTAAGGAGGAGGCTGAGCATCACCATATCCAGTGCTGTGATATGACCCTCCATAACCAAGTGGTTCCTCCAAGGACATTTGAGCCATGCCCTCTTCCATGTTCGGAGGACGACGACCTCTACTACCGGACTAGATCCATACCACTCGAGGAGCTAGACGGCTAAGGTAACGCTGGAACTCTTCGTTGAATTGATCCTGGGGAACGTTGTGTACGAAATCGTTAAATGCTTGACCCCGGACTAGATCCCTCAAAATGGTCGGATCAATCCGCCATGGCTCAAATCTCTGTACTGGAGGATCTAGGGGAATGAGGCCAGGGTAGCCTCCCAAAATCTGCCTCGAGGCCCACTCCCCTAAATACCACACATAGCCGTATGGCCCTTTCAATTAAGAGGCGAAGACGGTTGTCGTGCTCCACCTGATCCAGAGGTTGTGGTAACCCTCTGATGTCGAAGTCAGCCCAAGGACGCCAGTTTATTTGATCCTGCAAGAAGAAGGATATATTTAAACATGGCATGATGAAGAAAATAAAAGAAAAGACGTCAAGAGAAAGGAGATACCGGCTACAAGTTATCCAAAATGCCGCGAATAAGGTCGAGAGCCCTCGCCTTGTACTTCTTATCATGTATACCCTCAATAGGCCAGCGTTCAGCAACTGGTAGTGTCTTGTTCTTCTTCGAGCGAATTCCTAAGGCCAAGATATACTCATATGCCCACGACTGCATGCACGATATATCAAACCAGGAATGAAAGATGAATAAGAACATTAAAAGAAAAGAAGGATCGAGCACATACCTCGAGTATCTTCCACAGGGAAGGACCGTACTGGTTGCGAGCCTGGGCTGCATGGAGGTAAACGGGATCCGCATCCAATGAAAGACGAACGCCACGACGGAGCCAATGTATGAAGTTGGCATAGGCCGCCTTGCCCCAGTTCAGGTTTCGGATATTATCAAAGTTGAGGAGGTTCCGAAACCAGGTCAGGGAAGTATTATCCCCATGGTTGGCAAAGAGCGTGGCAGAGATGATATATGCCATCAAAATGAAACGACGTTGCTCTAGAGGCAGGTTTTGGAAGTTCGCATCGCAAATGGTCATCTCAAAGTGCTTATAAGCAAGGTTAGGGAGACCTTGACGACGCCCGAAACGCGCAGACACTGGAGCCAGTAAATCCAGAACTACAAGAGGCACATCTGCGTCGAAGACCACGTCTTGGCCGCCCCAAGGAAGACCGGTGATCATGACAAAATCTTTTGGTGTGACTGTCATCTCACCTACCGGAAAGTGGAATGTGTTGGTAGAATCCCACAACCTCTCCGCCATCGCTCGACCAATAGTGCGAAACGTCCTTTTCTTCCAAGCCTCCAAGCATTTCCAGAAAGGCATGAAGCCCGCCGCGATCAAAGTCTCTTGAACAAAATTCCCCGGGATAGATTTTGCTGCCTTAAGTGGCTCTTTTAAGGCACCAAGAGTTTTTAGATTATCCTACTAAGGGTAGGCTTTCAAGGCGTCATTTTAATGGGGGGTCTAAGTATAATTTCATGGACCCAAGCTGGACCCAGCACGTACACTGGGCTCACAGTCACGGCCCATGGAGCAAACAAGCATTTCTAAATAAAATGGCCCAAGCCAGCTCGGTAATAAAATTGAGGAAATTTGAGTCCAAAACCCCCCTAGGGTTTGACTCAAATAGGCCACGATTGCGCCGCAATGCCAAAGAAACTAAAAAGAAAAAAAAAAAAGAAGGAAGGACGGGGGTCAAAACCCGCCTAGGGTTTGACCTCGCCCAGCCCAATTAGGCGGCCCAAAGCATGCCGCGGCCCAGCAGGTCTGTGTGAGAACTCCTCACGGACATTGCCCTGGCAATCAGATCTGTTTTGAATAAAAGCCAAAATTCATTTATCCAGAAAGCTGAAAGAGGCTGAAGGACATTTACGTCAAGGCGCCAATGGATAAGGACATTCACGAAGAAACAGCGCCAATGGATAAGGACGTTCACGGAGAAACAACGCCAATGGATAAGGACGTTCACGCAGTAAAGCGAAGTTTTCGAAAACTTATATCCATCGCTTTAGCGGTTTCAATATCCAACTTCTGGAAATCTCAAATCCACTTTCCATCTTATTTCTATCCAAACTAATTGATTGCAATTACTTGACTTGTAGGAACAATCAATCAAAGATTTAGGAAGAAGATTTGATCGCGAAATCCGGAAGACTCAAAGGAAAACAAATCGGAGCAAAAATGGAAGGAAGAACAAAGCACGAAGAAGGAAAGTATCAAGGGATCTCCAACGACTCTATGCTGCGACTATAAGAAGATAACCTGTTGATTGAAGAAGGTAACGATTCCACGGAAGAAATCGGGTGATACAAATCAGAAGAGAGCTTCTGTTTAGAAATCCCTCTTTGTGAGGAAGGTCGAATTCTGTGAGAGAATTCGTTCGAGTGAAATCAAATTCCTTAACGGATTTAGGAATTGGTTTGTGTTGTTACAATCGACTCCTAGACGGACTTAGGATCGATTTGAGTTTGCACCGAATCTGTGTGTGGTGTGTGAGTTTACCCAGAAACTTTGTTCGCAGTTTTCTGGGTTCGACTGAAACCCTAAGGACATTGACCTTGGGCATTTCAGTCTCTGGTTCGCTATTCACTGCAAAGGCCATTCACTGTAAGCAGCTGAGAAGCTTCATTGCAAAGGCCCTTTACCGTAGACAATAAGAAGCGTCCATTGTAAGGCGCTTGGTTCTCTGTAATACCTAAGGTCCTTTACCTTAGGTTATCTTTCTGATCAGTGCAATAAAGGAGGTTATTCAGTTTATATATTTTGCCCTTTATTCATTCTATCTCTATTCTGTGTAAAGGAAGTTCTCAGTCTGTTTAGACCGAGATCCTAACGTCCTTGTCAAGTTGTGATTTGTGCAGAAAAGTTCAGTAACCCTATTCACCCCCCCTTCTAGGGTTCCTTCAATTGGTATCAGAGCTTGGTCCACTGAAGATTCAGAGACTAACCGCTCTGTGGTAAAGATCATGGCGGGGATCGAAGATGGTGATATAGGGCAAGGACGTTGCTTAAGCAGTCCTCCTTTATTCAGAGGATCAAACTTTGCACACTGGAAGAAGCGTATGAGGACATTCATCATGGATCAAGACTATGACCTTTGGGACAGAATTGAGAATGAAGACTTTGTTCCCATGATCATTGAAAGAGGAATCACGAAACCCAAAGATAGATCCAATTATTCTACCAGAGAAGCAGAAAAGACGAATAAAAATATTAAAGCTTTACATATCCTTTACTGTGGACTTGATTCTAATGAGTTTGATTTTATCTCTGGTTGTGACACAGCTAAACAGGTGTGGGATACCTTAGTGACCACATATGAAGAACGAGCCAAACTCAAAGAATAAGGCGCAACAATTATGTCAAGGACTATGAATCCTTCAAAATGAAGAATGGAGAATCCGTCAAGGACATGTACAAACGTTTCACGATCATAGTCAATAATCTCAAGTCCTTGGGGAAAACCTACTCCAATGAAGAAAAAGTTCACAAGGTCCTCAGATGCCTTACGAGAAAGAAATGGGAAACAAATGTTACTATAATAGAGGAAGTTCACAATGTGGAAACTCTCCAATTAGATGACCTCATTGGAAAACTTCTTGCTCATGAAATGCGTCTCCAGGAAGGGCAAAATGAAAAGGAAGACGTAGCCCATAAGGACATCTATTGTCCTAAAGACAATGATAAGGACCAGATCTTGGCCTTGATGGCCAAGGAACACAAGCAACCGTGCAAGAAAAGTCATACCTCCAGAGGACCTTCACGTATCAACCAAAGAGGTAGTGACTCATCAAATAATAGAACTAACTCACTCTGTTGTTTCTTTTGTGGTGACCCAGATCACTTGATCAAGAACTGCCCTTACCACAGAAAGAACAAAGAAAAGAAAAATCACATGGCCCTCATGGCCACTTGGAGTGATGATGAGGAGATCATTAGTCACTGCAGTATGAGAAAAGACACCAACGATACAGAGGAAGTTGGTGCAGCTAGCGATGATTACCAAGAAAGTGACGAGGATGAATCAAGGGAGGTAACATTTGATGATCTCATCACTTACCCTAAAAGTACTTGGGAAAATGTCTCATAAAGTTTCTTTGGAAGGCAGACCAAGCATTTAAACAGGATTAGGTCTCTAAAAGAAACCAACAAAGGCCTCAAGGAGCTCAATGAAAAATTGGAGAAATTGTGTGAAGGACTTACCTCCAAGGTCGACATTTTCAAAGCTGAAATACTAGACCTCAAGGCCAACCTTGATGTCTGTCACAAATCTCTGACTGAGACAACCAAGCAACTAGAAAGAAAATGTCATCAAGGACATTGTGTCTCGCAAGATCAAGCTATCAGAACCAAGCAGCACAAGGACCTTAATGAGCAGTACCAAGGCCACAGATTTCACTCTAGGCACCAAGAACGACACAACTATCTTGGGGCAAGATATAAGGGTCATTTATCTCCTCCCAAGAGCAAATATGGTAAACCTTCCTACTTTAATCATTATCGTTCTAAAATTGTACAAGTTTGGGTTCCAAAAGGAACAAGACTTCCGAACATGGTTAGTACTAGTAGTCAAGCACCTAAATTTAATGTCAATTATGGCTTGAGGAAGGGTGTCAAAAGTTTTTGCAGGTATAAGGAGAGTGGATACTTAAAGGAGCTTGAAGCACTCAAGGACATTACCTACATCAACAATAAGAACCCCTCAAGGACCTTGTCAGATCTAGGGTCAAGGACCTTGACAAATGGATCTCCTTAATTAGCAGTATCATTGATTATTTTTACGGCACATATTGAGGGGGAGTAGCCTCTCCTAGGACTAACAAGTTTGTTGAGTCGTGCAGATTATTGGAGATGATTACATTATAAAGGGGGAGCCCTCTAGACTTTTTGATAAAAGTCAAAAAGGGGGAGAAGTGGTGTAAATGAATTTTGCCTTTCATCAAAAAGGGGGAGATTGTGAGAACCCCTCAAGGACATTGCCCTGGCAATCGGATCTGTTTTGAATAAAAGCCAAAATTCATTTATCCAGAAAGCTGAAAGAGGCTGAAGGACATTTACGTCAAGGCGCCAATGGATAAGGACATTCACGCAGAAACAGTGCCAATGGATAAGGACGTTCACGGAGAAACAACGCCAATGGATAAGGACGCTCACGCAGAAGCAGGAAGTTTTACGGAAAACTTATATCCTTTATTTGACGGTTTCAATATCCAACTTCTGGAAATCTCAAATCCACTTTCCATCTTATTTCTATCAAAACTAATTGATTGCAATTACTTGACTTGTAGGAACAATCAATCAAAGATTTAGGAAGAAGATTTGATCGCGAAATCCGGAAGACTCAAAGGAAAACAAATCGGAGCAAAAATGGAAGGAAGAACAAAGCACGAAGAAGGAAAGTATCAAGGGATCTCCAACGACTCTATGCTGCGACTATAAGAAGATAACCTGTTGATTGAAGAAGGTAACGATTCCACGGAAGAAATCGGGTGATACAAATCAGAAGAGAGCTTCTGTTTAGAAATCCCTCTTTGTGAGGAAGGTCGAATTCTGTGAGAGAATTCGTTCGAGTGAAATCAAATTCCTTAACGGATTTAGGAATTGGTTTGTGTTGTTTCAATCGACTCCTAGACGGACCTAGGATCGATTTGAGTTTGCAGAATCATGTGTGGTGTGTGAGTTTACCTGAAACTTTGTTCGCGATTTTGGTTCGATCAAACCCTAAGGACATTGACCTTGGGCATTTCGGTCTACCGTTCGCTATTCTGCAAAGGCCATTCACATGGCGGTGAGAAGCTTCATTGCAAAGGCCCTTTACCGTAGACAATAAGAAGCGTCCATTGTAAGGCGCTTGGTTCTCTGTAATGCCTAAGGTCCTTTACCTTAGGTTATCTTTCTGATCAGTGCAATAAAGGAGGTTATTCAGTTTATATATTTTGCCCTTTATTCATTCTATCTCTATTCTGTGTAAAGGAAGTTTCAGTCTGTTTAGACCGAGATCCTAACGTCCTTGTCAAGTTGTGATTTGTGCAGAAAAGTTCAGTAACCCTATTCACCCCCCCTTCTAGGGTTCCTTCAGTCTGGAATTAAAACCCGCCTAGGATTTAATTCCGCCTAACGAGCCGCTATTCGATTTAAGGGCCTAGATCGCATGCAAAATTTTCGGTCCATTTTGGCAAAAGGCGATATTCTGACATCTTTTCGGTCAAAATGCAAAAACGGATCACTCTACATCCTAACATGCATACTTAAAATAGCTAAGAATCGACAAAGTATGAAATAAAAATAAATTCATGCTTGCTCATTTTTACGCTAAACTAAGTATAAGAGAAAGGTTAAAAGGATTACCTTGCCATGGAAATGGTAAAACCAAGCGTGGTTCCAATATTCAACAACAAGGTCAGAAACAGCTACTTCCATGGTGGGAACGAAGTTGCGGTGTGAGGACCGCTCATGAGGCCAAGCCGCCGCATGTGGAAGAGGAGAATTGCGGTGACCGCAGGGTTGCATCTTTTCAAACCCGAAATTTGCCTCAAGATATCCTTCTAGAGAGAGAAGTAGTGAGCTAGAGAGATGAGGGAATTGAAGATGTGAAGAAGATGAAAGAAACCTCTTGAATTTATAGAAAGGGTGGGTGAGTGTGAGCCACTCGTTTTTGTAACCGTCTCGAGATGCCAAACGCATTTCATTGGTCGAAAATCTAAGAGGTTATCCTTTTGCCACCCAAAAGAGAGGCAGGGTGACGTGGCCCCTTTGTGACCACAAGTGGGACAGACCCACTTTGATACCCTCACGAGGCAGAAAAAAAATAAATAAATAAACACAGCCCGCCTTGGCTTTGCGCAAACCAGAAGAGACGGCCCATAAGGCACGACCTAAGCGCGGATACGGCCCTATAAAAAGGTCAAACGCCGCCTAGGCTTTGAGGCATCTACATGCCGATTTTTCTTTTGGCCCACAGTCGGAGCCCACACTCCGGCTTTGCGGCCCGCAGGTTAAAAAATCGAATCTCCTTGGCTTTATTTCAATAAAACTAATGTTCGATCTTTTCTCTCATAATTTTTGGTTACCGACAATGGAACCGCCATCACCCAGCTACCGCACAGGAGGTCGCTGCCATCATCATCCCGGGCCATCGGCAGAGTTTCGATGCAGTCCCAATCTCCGAGCCATCGGCATCGTGCCCGATGAAGTCTCAACCTCCAAGACCGTCAGCAATGTGCCTGATGAAGTCTTTCGGCATCAAAAATGCCAACCAATATGAAGCGACACCAGGAAAGACTGGACCCCATATGAAGCGACACCGGGAAAGACTGGACCCCATGTGAAGCGACACTGGGAAAGACTGGACCCCATATGAAGCGTAACCGGGAAAGACTGGACCCTATATGAAGCGACACTGGGAAAGAATGGAACCGACACTGGGAAAGACTAGAAAATTCCATCGACCATCGGCATCGTATCCGAAAACGAGTAGAGCATTATTCTTGCTCGAGATGATCTCAAAGGAGGCGCATACCGCCCGCAACCTCGACGCAGGACTCAGCTTCCAAGCATCAAATCAGGCTTTGCGAACCAAAGTCATATCCTCAGACTACTTTGACCTTCGTTCTATTCGAACTCGATCAAAGTGGGGGCTCTCTGTAGACACCGGAATTTGTACCGGTATAAAACCCGACTCACCAAAAATATACAAGCCCAAAATAAATCCAGAATAATTGTTAAAACCCAAAGGGGTTTTATTTTTTTTATTCACGGCCCACACAAAAGAAGCAGGCCAGGCGTGTGCCTCGACCGAGAACAAATAAAACCCGCGTAGGGTTTGATCCGGCCCAGAAATGATCAAACCCCGCCTAGGGTTTGAATGACGCAGCACGCGACGTCGTTTTTGCCAGGTCAGCGATCCGTGTGACGGAAATGTTAAAGCCCGCGTAGGGTTTGGTATTTTTTGCTCGAAAAAAATCCGCATGCATGCAATCCCATGATCATAGCCCACGTGATTTGACTTTGCCCCTTGACCCCATATACCCCGCCTAGGTTTTGGAATGAAATGGCTGATTTTTTGGGGTATGCCCCCCACCTTGTCCCTCCAAAACACTCACTACTTCACCTATAAATACCCAGTCCATTCCACCTTCATTTCATCAACAACTCCCACCAAGAAAAACTCTCTCCACCAATAATCATCATATACTCTCACTCTCTCAAATTCCCTTCATAATTCCCTTCTTCTATCATCACCATAATCATATTCTTCACTACCATATAACCACCCACACTACACTTTCCCTAACCATCAACATTTCTCATCCGGGTTTCAAATCAAGGGGCAACTCAAGGGATCAGTTTCATCGCCGCCATAACCAAAGCAAGGTTCGGTTCCTTATTTAAATTATTGTATTTAATCATGTAATCCTTATTTTTCCATGCTTGTACATATTTTATAAATTAAAACTGCTTTTGTTTCATTTGCATGTTTTGAATAATAATTCCGCGAAATTAATCAAACTTCTCCCCGCTCTCTTTCTTTTCAATGTTGATTTTAGTAGAGTCTGTTTTATAATAGGCGGATTCGAGAGTTCTTATAACTCTCGAATTCGTAACCTTACCCTCGAATCTAGAAATCGGGTTCGTAGACCGAAGTCTTTCTTTTATTTTATAGTTCGTCGATTTCCTTAAATCGGCTGGCGACTCTTTAATTTTATACTTTGTTTAATTATTTAAAGTATTCAATTTCTTACACAACATTAATTTAAGAAAATGATTTAACTTTTGTTCAATGTGAAAAAGGGGTTTGGTCCAAGGAGAAAATGGCCAGAAAATTATTAAAACCCAGGAGGGGTTTAGTAATTTCCACCAATTTTATCCCTGGACCTAGAATCAAGGGGACCGGCCAAGAATTCGTCAAACCCTAGGCGGGCTTTGACAAATTCTGGTGGTCCGTTTGCTTCTTGGGCCCTAATTCGTCAATTGGATTAAAATTAAATTATTTGAGATTATTTTTGTGTAATTTCCGTATAATTTAAACAATAAAAAACGAGTTTGTAAATAAATAAAGTTCCATCACCCCGAAAATGAATTTCGAAAATAAAAATATCCTTATTTAAGGATTAAGAAACCTTAGTCGGCTCCCGATCACAAAATGTAGCGCATCCGGGGAAGACATTTACCCCAAACGGGGAGGGAATTTTTCCGGGTCCTACATTACCCTCCAATGACCATTCCCAAATCTTGTCGTCAACCGCTCCTCATCCAATTGACCCACATATACAAGGGTTCTTGGTCAAACAAGGGATATATGACACACTCTTCAACCTCTAAGTCCCATCCTTAGATGTTTTAATGTTCACATCACCTTTTCCTAGCACCTTTAGGTTCTGTCCTTTGTAAGCCTAACCTTGCCAAACCTCCTACTCACAAAATTACTACAAGACTCCCTTCTAGGTGAAGAGTAAAACGACGTACCCGAATCTATCACCGAACTCCTTTCTAACTCGTTAACACTAACAGTTAGAGCATCACCCAAATCCACAACAGAATTTACGGAGTCATAGTCATTATAACTACTTTTCCTATGTTTACAACCCCTACGAAAATGACCTATATCACCACAGTTCTAACACAACACGTGTTCTATGTTTTCACCTTTAGGTTTAGATAGACCCCAACCTGAGCTCCCATTGTGCTTCCGACCCCTGACAGCCAAAGCATTCCCCGAAGACTCACACACATATAATAATCTCTCCTACAGAGGCTTTCTTTCTGGACAGAGTCTCTAATTTCTCCAAACTTCAGCTTCTCATCTTTCTTAACCGGAGATGTTACCAAAGTTACAAAATTATCCCGAGACGGGTAGGGTAACCAACAGTATATTAGCATTTATCTCGTCGTTAAAACTAAATGAAGAGGTCCGGGTTCCATTCTCCGCGCTCATGATCTCCGCCAAGCGAGCCGCCTCGACCAACTTGAGCTTTGAGCTACAATTCCCAGTCACTCCCGGAATTGCGAGGCTAGTTTCGGCTATCTAATGGATGGGCCCCGGGACCCCCTGGGTGGGTTCGTTTGATGCACCGACCCCGAAGGCCTCGGGACCGGACCGGGCCGTCCCGAGAATGGATAATAGGTGTGAACCCGAGAGCAATAAAGTTCAAGTCAGAACATCACAAACAACTAGAAGATAGTCACGACCAAGTCGCCTGCTGTCATCGCCCGAGTCGTCTAATTGACCTCGGAGCTGTCTTCCGACCAGCCTTTGGTCGCGCCCGAGTCACCTTCCGTCACGACCAAGCCACCGTCCTAAGCATATGGTCACGCCCGTGACAAAACTCGTAGCGCCCGCGACGTTTGTGACGCAGCGCTGAACCGCTGAATCGCGCACCGAAGTCGCCGCGCGCCGACAGGCCTACGACATGCGCGTGCTAATGCATTTTGGGTTGATTTTTGCTTAAAATTTTGTTTAGTATAAATAGCTTGTTTTCCCATTTCCCAAGACAGCTTATATTATTGTTATATGCTAATGCATTTTTAGGGTTTTTTTCCCTTGTTCTCCCAAAACCTTGTTACTTTATCCAAGACAAATTTGGTGGTGTTCAAGTCATTTCTTTAATGATTAATGGTGGATTACTCCTAATTGATCATGGTGGAATGTTAGACTAAGGTGGTGGTCTTTTCTTGCCAAGGTCTTCTACTATCTCCATTGTTCTTCAAGTTATTATTCTTGTTATGCTTCATCACTCAATCATTCAATCACCCTCCACGTGAACGGTAACGCTCCATTTGGTATTAGAGCTTTAGTTATTTATTTGCTTGAGTTGTTCTTCATTGTTCATGCTAGTGTGTTCTCTAGTGCTGGTTTTTGTTGGATTTTTACATCTATTGGTGATCCCCAACCCCTGTTCCTTCCAAGAGTATTGGAATACTTTGTCTTGTGTTTGTATTTGGTGATTTTGAAGTAATTTGGAGCTTTGAGGAGGAGTTGGAAAATTGTGCCCGCAAGGTGTTCGATGCAATGCCCAAGTGAGAAAAACACAAAGAACCCTTAGCCAATCACAAGCCAACAACAAAAAACCCCCAAACTCCACAAAATATCCCAAACACATACCGTCCTATACCCTTCCCTCGATATGGATGGTCATGATAATTTCGATCGAGAGGAACCTAGCCACGGGAGGAGTCCTCGAGTCCAAGGTATTGAGGACCGACTCGCTACTATGGACGAACGGTTCACCTCCCTTGAGAACCATAACGCCAATATCGAGCGGACTCTTCGGGTATTGCGGCACAGGTGAACAATCTGACTATACAAAGCCAGGGACAACCTCATTACGAACGTCCAAGGCATGCACAAAGCCCTGTCCGTCCTACTCCCAACTTTGAGTTGAGCGACGATGCTAGAGGCTCCCCTCGACGTCGAATTCGTCGAGAATTGACAGACCTAAAACGTATAGGTGTCTGTGTACCGCAAGTGTACGAGTCCGTGTAGTAATCAAAATATCGATCTCTCTCAGGGACTTGTGTTCAACTACGCACTAAACTAGTTCATTACAAAGGATGCTAGGTCGATTGAAGGGTTGTTGGTAATGATTCAGATAATTAACTAAGGAAACAGCAAATTAAAGGATTCAACCAAATAATTAAAAGAGTTTAGAGGAGTATACTCTGGTCAATCAATCAAATTATCAACAATCCCGATGCAGGTAACAAGATAATTCGGGGTCTATAATCTTTCTAGGCCTTATTACTTCGATCTTTCGATCCTAGGTGAGTTATAGTGATTAGACTAAACATTATTTCTAACTATTTAATCCAATCAAAGATAAAGAACTGATTATAATTTGACTCTAGGCAAGAATCATTATGTCTAACTATTTTCTAAACCTATTCAATCTACACATTCCAATTCAAGACTCAAACTGTCGCTCTAGTGTCAAGAATCCAAAACCAGGTAGAGACTGAAACTGTCGTTCTATTGCCAAATTACCATGACATACGATACACGCATATTAAACAAATAAAAGGATAACCTAGCACCGAGACTGTATTCAAATTCAATCAATAGACATCGAGTTTATCCCTCAAACAAGGAATCTAAGCACTCATAATAATAAAAACATGGAAGGCAATAATAAAATCTGAATAACGAAGCATAAAGTAAATAGAAAATAAACCGAACGTTCGAGTCGTCGAATTCAATCTCTTCGTGTCACTCGATTCGATCTCCTTCTCCACCTCTTTCGTTCCTAATCTACTATAACGGCTCCACGAAGGGAGGGAAAATACAGAGAAAACCTATATTAACGGAGTAACCGATAAAAATAGATGATTCCAAGATGCCTTCAAACGGCGGATATAAATCCCTTTTATAGGGCTGGGCTAGGGCACAGAACGCTGGCTGCGTTTTGTCCAAAAAGTGAGAATCTTCCGCGAATGGGCGCTGGCTGCGTTTTGCTCTTTCTCGGCTTCTGAAGTTTCTGGACAAGGCGCTGGCTGCATTTTGAAAATGCTGGCTGCATTTTGAAAATGCTGGTTGCGCCTTGTTTCTCCGCCTCAATTGGACTTGGGTCGTGGCAATTTGGGCCGTTCTTTCTTCATTCCTTTCTTCTTTTTCAACTCCTTCTTTATTTTCTTTGATTTTTCCCACTTTTCCTCCATTTTTTCATGCTTTTTGATATAATTTCACTAATTCCTGCAAAACACACCAATCCTCACGAACAAGTGTATAAATCACAGAAATTGACATAAAAATATGGGATTTCGGATATAAAAAGCATGAAACTGACATGTTTTGAGCCCTAAAAACTCTATATAAAAACGACTTATCAAATTCCCTCATGCTTAGCTATTGCTTTTCCCCAAGCATGTCAGAATTAAAAACAGGAGGATTAGGGCTCAAAAAGGAAAAACGGTACCTAAGAAGAAAAAGAATCAATCGGAAAGAGTTTACGATAGGGTTACAAAAACAAGATTTTAACACCCCCTCAGGCCTACCATTCTAACACATCAATTCAACAAGCAAGCACAAAAATTAGTCTGGACAAGATCAAAACTCAGTTCAAAAGAGAAAGGAAGAAATTTTCGAAACCAAAAAGGAGAGAACAAGTACTTCAGAAGTATAAATCCACCAACAGTCTTAAGAATAATACAATATGCGCGGTTGGTTATGGATGTAAGTCAGTCAAAAAGAGCAAACCTCACATAGGAAAGAATAAAATCACTCAAATTTCAATATGCATGTGGGTTTTTCTCATACTCAGACCAATAGAAACAAACTACCATAAGCTTGGTAAGAACGTCGCTCTCCACTACTGGTATGCAATGCACAAGTGACAATAAAAAAAGACTATATCGGGTTGTAACGGGGCTTAGGTTAGGGGAAATGAGTTGTAAAATTTGGGAATGAGGAGTTAAGAGCCATGCTTGGATTGATTTTCAACAAGTATAACACTCTAAACTCTCTTTCTTGCTTATTGTATGCAAGGAATTTCGCCTTTCTCCCTCAACAATATCAAAATCTCCACTGAATACAACCAGGTCAAAGTTTTTAGAAATTTAAATTGAATCTCCCTAGTCACCCTTTTCTTTTGGAACTCTTTTTTCTCTCTTTTTGGTAGGTGATCGGGGTGAAGAAAACTATGGAATTATAACTTCGACCGCAATATATGGACAACATAACCAAACACCAAATATTCAAAAGGTAGGACTTTTAGTTCCTCCCTATTTCAAACAATAAGCACAATTCCTCCCAAACTTCATATTTTTATTCACAAACACACCTAACCAACGGTTCCTTCCGAAAAAACGACAAACTCTCATTCAACCAAGCAAGGCAAAGGGATACTGGATATCAAACGCCAAGGCTTGTATTATTAGGGTTCAATCATGAAAGAAGGGTAAACAAAGGCTAGGCGGGGCAAAAAGAACGGTAAATATAGCGTAGGGTAGGCTATTTGGCTATGTAGCTTAACGAAATAGAATAAATTCCTTAATCACTTTGTCACAGGGTGCAATGCAAATATGTAGTTTTAAGCAAGATGCAAAGCAAGTTCTAGAGATGCAACTAATGGGTGAGTCACTCAGGGAATCATAGATTTGATAAAAGTAATCAATTCAAAATTTAGGCAATACGGACTCACGGATGGGGCTCAATCGACTAAACTTAGCCCAAAGGTTTGCGGCACGCATATTTATACTTTCTAAGATAGCCAAAGCAGTAAGATACAACTTTCATAACTTGACTCGAAATCAGAAGATTTGAAGGAAAATGTTTCAAAAACTTTTGAGATTTCATCCAGACTTTTCTAAGCGAAGCAAGCTAAACTGAAAGTAAGAAAGGTTTACAAATCATCACCGAAGGTGTTTCCGGTTTTAATCCTAGTCCTATCCTATTTTTTTGGGATTTTTCTAATTTTCTAATTGTTTTTGGATTTTTCCTAATTGTGGATGCAAAAGAAAGAAAAAGATAAACTAAAAAGAAAAGAAAGAAAAGAAAAGAAAATCTAACATGATCTAACTAATGCAACCTAGGTGAATGCAGGTTTACCTATTCTAAAAAAAAAAAAACTAGAAAGAAAAACTCTAACAAAACACTCTAAAACATAGAGACTCAAAGGAAGAAAAAGAAATCTAGTAAGACTCACAAAACAAAAACAAAAACAAAACTAAACTAAGAAAGAAAAATTTGAAAGAAAAACACAAAAATAAAGCGAAAATAAAATATACACCCCCTAATGCTTAAACATAGCGTTGTCCTCAATGCAAAGGACACAGGTAAAAGGGGAAAGGTTGTTAACAGAGTATAACTAATTCATAACAATCTTATAACAAACTTATAACTATCCTTACTCCCACATGCTTGCATATTACATAATTAAACAAGCAAGATTCAAGATTTCTCAACTTTACCATTCAAGAACATAGTTTAACCAACTTCACATATTTCCAAAACAAATACTCAATAAATCCAACTCTAAATCATGTGTGAAAACGACAAAGGTACCAACTTTTCAAATTCAACAACCTAAATATACTAGCTAGTATCAAAAACTACACAAGCAAGGTGCACCAAACTATGAGTATGAACATAGTGAATTGGAGAAACATATTCAAGTATGAAATATGCAAAAAAAAAAAAAAAAACACCACAAATACCAGCAGGTAATAATGAAGTTGAAGAAATAAATAAGAATCGTACCTTAAAGTTGCTTGAACATAGGTACGGGTAGAAATTGAAAGAAATTTGGAAATTTTCAGATTGAGAAATTATTTAGGTTAGAGTATGGGAGAAAGATAGTTAATAAAGGGATCGGGGAAGTAAAAGATAAACAAAAAGATTAAAAGAAAAAGAAGGAAAAAGGATTTGAAAATTTAGATACTTCAGAATTTTTACTGAGAAGAAAAAAAATTCGAGCAAATAAGTTGTGAAAATAGGAAGCGCTGGGAGCGCTTTCAGGCGCAACCATTGTTTTGATTTTTGCAATTTTTTGGACTTCCTGTGTGAGACGTGGTCAGCACCCTATGAAGCTCTGCCAGCGTTCTGAACCTGGGCCTATTCGTCATTATTTTGAGAGAGCTTCAGCTTTGTTTTCGTGTGTCGCCATCATTAGTCTTTTATTTCGCCTGTAGTCAACCAACAATGCTAACAAAATTAGGGTTCTTAAAATTCAAACAACTAAACACTCAAATTAAAATAAAAAATTAAATTGAGAAAAACAGAAGTAAAATTAAGGGTTCTAAAACTAATTAAAATAACCTCAATCGAAAGGTCAAGATTCGCGTCTTCGTTCCGGATGACGTCAAAGCCCTTAGAAGCTTGTCAAACTCCTCTTCATGCGGTTTGCAAGCTGACAGATTAGAGATCAAATGAAAACTCATAAAATAAAACGTTAGTAAAGTTCTCAGTAATAAATCAAATTCACTAGAAAAATCAAAAGATTCAAAGTATTTGGTCCACTGAATTTTTCTAGGATAGTCCTCTAGGTAAATATGATAAGGATCAAGGTAGGGCTCATGACTTCTAGACTTACCTAAGGACAACCTATTAAAAATATCATAGGTTTCACAAAAATTAACCTCATATCGTATGTTAACATGATCATCTAAGGTCTTTTGATCAGGTATGGGTTTCTCAAGGATTTCAGGTGAAATCGAAGGTGGTAAACAAGGAATAGGATCATTAAGAAAATAATCAAATAAATCATCGGGATCAAAGGGTATAAGGTAAGCAAGATTCTCGTTTGGAAAATTTATCTCATTACTAATTTCATCACTGGGTTCCTCATGAACAAAATCAACTGACTCATGATAAAAATAATTTTCGTACATAGTATCTAACCCAATAGGATCACTCACCTCATACTCCGTCGTATCGTTGAGTTTTGCTTTGGCTAGATAAGCTTTGACTAGCCTTTGGGGAAACGGTATGGGCGGTATATAAACTCTCTAGGTAGTTACTGGTGGGTCACCTTATCCTATCATATCCCCATAGATAGCAACATCTACTATAGGTTCTTTTTCTGGTTCAACCTTTTTACTCTCAGTCTGGTTTCTCTTGGGTTCATCTAATTGTTTTCAGCTCCTAAGAGTTAAAGCATTACAGTATTCAATTGTGTTCACAATAGAAGAGTTAGGGGAAGTGTCCTGGTCAATTAATCGAGTCTCTAGATTTTTATTTAGATGGGTCAGGACCTCTATCTTTTCCAAAAGATTCTTAATAGTCTATTTTCGTTCTTGCTGGATTGACACAAGACTTTTCACTATAGATTCTAAGTTCGGGTTTCGGTCAACAGAGTGGACTTGTTGGGTTTGGTCGTTACAGGCTATTCCCGCAGGACATGATAGAATCTCATGCTTGGTCGAGTTACGTGGTGAAGGTGATGGTACAGGTGAGTCCTGACGGTCTATTTGTTTCACCAAAGTATCAAGTTTAGTAGTTAACAAAGAAATCGCATCAATATGTTTCTTACCTCTCGCACTAAGGCGGGGTTCCGACCATTGACGTGAATTGTTCGCCAAATTCTCGATCAAATCCGTAATCTCCGGTATAGTCTTGTTCATAATATCTCCTCCAACTGTTGAGAGGATGCTTCCTCTTGTCGGCTTGTTTACTCCGTTGAAAAATGATTGGATCGAAACCCAAGGTTCGAATCCGTGTTGAGGACACTGTCGGAGAAGGTCCTTGAATCTATCCCAAAGTTCATAGAGTGACTTGTGAGGTTCTTGGGTAAATGTCGAAATCCGGTTCCTCAAGCTAGTGAGCTTGCTGGGAGGAAACTATCTTGCCGAGAACATACTGGCGAGTTCGTTGAATGTGGTGATTGAGTTGGGAGGGAGTGTGTCAAGCTACTCCCATGCTTTACCTTCTAAAGAGAATGGGAAGAGCCTCAGTTTGATTGCATCTTTCGAGACATTGTTGGCCTTGAAGGTATCACAGGCTTGACGGAAGAGGCGTAGGTGGCGGTTTGGATCTTCGCTTGGATGTCCATGGAAAGGTTCCTTGGATACTAAGTTGATCAGAGATTGTGGCAGCTCGAAGTCGTCAGCTGCAATAGCGGGGACTGCGATTGCGGACTGGGGGTTATTGAGTGTCATATATTGGCCCAGTGTTCGCGGTTGATTGGTCATCTCTTCCGCTTCGCACCTAGCTTTTTCTTCTTGTTGTTGTTCTTTCTCCAGTTCTTTGCTTTTTGCTTCTTTCTCGTAGGTTTCGTCCAGTCTCGGGATCGAATCCGAATGAGAAATCTTTTTATGTAAACTTGAAAAAGGACTAAAACAAGAATACCAAGCGTAATCAAAAGTAATAATAAAGAAAATCAAGAATTGCCATTTTTTGGGGTTTGAAATTTTTTTAATTTTTATTTGATTTTTAGGGTTTAAAGAAAAGCGATAAAAACCTTGTCAACCAGAGTGCGTTCGTCTAATGGTAGTTGGGGAAACAAGTCCCCGGCGACGGCCCCAAAAACTTGACAGACCTAAAACGTATAGGTGTCTGTGTACCGGAAGTGTACGGGTCTTTGTAGTAATAAAAATATCGTTTCTCTCAAGGACTTGTGTTCAACTACGCACTAAATTAATTCACTACAAAGGATGCTAGGTCGATCGAAGGGTTGTTGGTAATGATTCAGATAATTAACTAAGGAAGCATGAAATTAAAGGATTCAACCAAATAATTAAAAGAGTTTAGGGGAGTTTACTCTGGTCAATCAATCAAATTATCAACAATCCCGATACAGGTAACAAGATAATTCGGGGTCTATAATCTTTCTAGACCTTACCACTTCGATCTTTCGATCCTAGGTGAGTTACAGTGATTAGACTAAAAATTATTTCTAACTATTTAATCCAATCAAAGATAAAGAACTGATTATAATTTGACCCTAGGCAAGAATCATTATGTCTAACTATTTTCTATACCTATTCAATCTACGCATTCCAATTCAAGACTCAAACTATCGCTCTGGTATCAAGAATCTAAACCAGGTAGAGACTCAAACTGATGTTCTATTGCTAAATTACCATGACATACGATACACGCAGATTAAACGAATAAAAGGATAACCTAACACCGAGACTGTATGCAAATTCAACCAATAGAGATCGAGTTTATCCCCTAAACAAGGAATCTAAGCACTTATAATAATAAAAACAAGGAAGACAATAATAAAAATCTGAATAACGAAGCATAAAGTAAATAGAAATTAATCCGAACGTTCGAGTCGTCGAATTCGATCTCTTTGTGTCACTCGATTCGATCTCCTTCTCCTCCTCTTTCGTTCCTAATCTAATAGAACGGCTCTCCCAAGGCAGGGAAAATACAGAGAAAACCTATACTAAACGTTTGACGGAGTAACCGATAAAAATAGATGATTCCAAGATGCCTTCAAACGGCGGATATAAATCCCTTTTATAGGGCGGGGCTAGGGAACAAAACGCTGGATGCGTTTTGTCCAAAAAGTGAGAATCTTCCGTGAATGGGCGCTGGGTGCGTTTTGCTCTTTCTCGGCTTCTGAAGTTTCTGGACAAGGCGCTGGCGGAGTTTTCAAAACGCTGGCTGCGCCTTGTTTCTCCGCCTCAATTGGACTTGGGCCGTGGCAATTTGGGCCGTTCTTTCTTCATTCCTTTTTTCTTCTTCAACTCCTTTTTTATTTTCTTTGATTTTTCCCGCTTTTTCTCCAATTTTTCATGCTTTTTGATATAATTACACTAATTCCTGCAAAGCACACCAATCTCGCGAACAAGTGTATAAATCACAGAAATTGACATAAAAATACGAGATTTCGGATATAAAAAGCATGAAAATAACATGTTTTGAGCCCTAAAAACTCTATATAAAAACGACTTATCACGAAGTGCATGACCGGCCTCCTCGTGACGATTTCCAAGACATCAAGATCGACATCCCTGACTTCAATGGGTCCAGTGATCCGGATGACTTCATCGAATGGGTTCAATTGACGGATAGAATATTTGTGACCAAGGGATATGTCGTTGAGAAGCCTTATAAGGTTGCGAGTCTGAAACTCACCAAGGCCGCTTCGCATTGGTTTGAGAACATGAAGGCACAACGGGCTCGTGAAGGAAAGGAATGGATTTCTACTTGGTCACGACTTAAACTAGTGATGAATCGTCGTTTCTTACCCCACACGTACAAGCAAGATGTATTACGGAGGTTATATGCTCTCACTCAACGCAAACGTTCTGTCAGTAATTATATCTCGCAGCTCGAATTGCTCCTCATCAAAAGTGGCCTTCAAGAGTCGGAAGAGCAAACCATGATGTGTTTCTTGAATGGATTGGATTCTTCGATTGCCAAGAAAGTTGAGGTTCAACGATATTACTCCATGGATGACTTGTGCAGTTTGGCTCTTCGGGTTGAACGACAGAGGAAAGAGAAGGCCATTTCCAAACCGGTGTCACGCGCCTACTCTCCACTGTCTAGCCGTGTCCCTCCTCAATTGGGCACTCCCAAATCTTGTGAGACACCCAAGTTTCCTTCGACACCCTGTACCGACAAGGGAAAGGGACTTGTTGTGGCATTTCCTATGGATTCTACTCGGCGTATGGAGGGAAGGAAATGCTTCAAATGCCATGGGTATGGACACTATCAGGCGGATTGTCCAAACCCACGGACCTTGACTCTCAAGGAGGTTCATGACATTGATGAGGAACTACAAGTAGCACAGGAAGATTCTTAAGTAGTAGTTGAGGATGTAGACACTAGTGAAGATGAGGGTACCGCCACCGTGTCACGTAATCAAGGTGGCGCTGTTGTCTTGAGGCGAGTTTTACATGTCCAAGAAACCCCTCTTGACAGGGCCCAGCGGGAGACTATATTTCAAACACGATGCTTAGTCGGGGGCAATGTTTGCGAGCTTATTATCGATGGAGGAAGCTATACTAACGTGACATCCTCCTATATGGTTGACAAGTTGGGATTACCACTATTGCCTTATCCCTGCCCTTATTCGCTAAGATGGCTTAACGACCAAGAAGGCATTAAGGTAACTAATCGTGTCTTAGTGAATTCATCTTTTGGCACTAACTATGAAGATTCTGTTGTTTGTGATGTTATCCCAATGAGCGCATGTCACATTTTGTAGGGTCGACCGTGGAAATTTGACAAGAAAACTGTTCATAACGAACTGAAGAATACCTACACTTTTGTCCATGAGGGCAAGAGGCCGGGTTAAGCTTCTTCCATTAGCACCACATGAAATATTACCACCTAAACCCGAGGCGGGAAGTGAGGAGCCTAAACACTTGAGTGAGACACGGGTTGAGCGAGCCCTAAGCAAGGGGAAGGCCATTTTTGCCTTGCTCCTCTTAGACGCAAACACATGTGAGGTAGTGACACCCAAGCACCCTCTCGTTGCCCTCTTCTTGCCAAATTCCGCGATGTGTTCCCCGAAGATCTTCCACTGGGTCTACCCCCTGTTGAGGGCATTGAACATCAATTCGAGCTCATGCCCGGAGCTCCACTTCCCAACAAGGCGGCATATCGGTGCAACCAGTAGGAAACCAGGGAGTTGTAATCACAGGTGGACGAACTTGTTTCTCGAGGCTATGTTGGAGAGAGCATGAGCCCATGTTCCATCCCGACCCTCCTGGTTTCGAAGAAAGAGGGCACCTTCAGGATGTGTGTTGATAGCCGAGTCATTAACAATATCACCATCAAGTATCGGTATCCCATACCGAGACTCGATGACATGCTCGATTAGTTACATGGTTCTTGTATCTTTTCCAAGATTGATCTACAGAGTGGTTACCATCAGATCCGCATGAAGGAAGGTGATGATTGGAAAACGACATTCAAAACGAAGGGAGGATTATATGAGTGGCTTGTCATACTGTTTGGGCTTTCCAACGCTCCGAGCACGTTCATGCGTCTTATGAATGAGGTGTTGAGGCCTTTCATCGGTAAATTTGTCGTGGTCTATTTTGATGATATTCTGGCATATTCGAGGAGTGAAGCGGAGCATATTACACATTTGGAGTTGGTGTTCTAGGTTTTGCGGCAACAACGGCTCTTCGGCAAACTGGAGAAGTGCGAATTTTGCACTCCCCAAGTCACCTTCCTTGGGTATATTATTTTCGATAAAGGTATCTCTATGGACCCCTCAAAAATGGAGGCCATTCGCTCTTGGCCCGCTCCCTCTACTATCACGGAGGTGAGGAGTTTCCACGGCCTTGCTTCATTCTATCGACGGTTCATCAAGGGCTTTAGTACCCTTACCACCCCTATTACCGAATGTATGAAAAAGGGCGCCTTTGAGTGGACCCGAGCGACCCAAGGGGCATTCGAGATGTTGAAGGCTCGACTATGTGAGGCATTGGTACTTGCTCTTCCGGACTTCACACAAGTTTTCGAGGTGGACTACGATACTAGTGGTGTAGGCATTGGAGCCGTTTTGATGCAGAACCAGCGCCCTATTTCTTATTTTAGTGAAAAGCTCAGCGGTTCGAGGAGAAATTATTCGACTTATGACAAGGAGTTTTACGCTCTCGTGCGAGCACTCGATCATTGGTCACACTATTTGAGGACTAGCCAGTTTGTCCTTCATTCGGATCACGAAGCTCTCAAATATTTCAATTGACAACACAAGCTTAGTTCTCGGCATGCCAATTGGGTTGAGTTTCTCCAAGGGTTTAATTTTGTAGCAAAACACAAGAAAGGGAGTGTTAACGTGGTTGTCGATGCACTCTCTAGGAGACATTCCCTTCTTTCGGTGGTGGCAAGGGTCCTTGGATTTCACACTTGAAGGACTTCTATAAGGAGGATGATGACTTCAAATCACACCTCGATGGTGGTGATGGCTATTTGCTACAAGACGAGTTTCTCTTCAAAGGTAACAAGTTGTTTATCCCAAAATGCCCGTTTAAGAAACTTCTAGTAAGGGAGGTTCACGGGGGAGGTCTTGCCAGTAATTTCGGCATCAACAAGACCATCGTTATATTGAAAGAGCACTTTGATTGGCCGAAAACAGGAGGCGATGTGCAGGATGTAGTGCCAAAGTGTGTTACTTGTCGCCAAGCCAAAAGTCAGTTCCACAAAGGGCTTTATACACCCCTTCGGTTCCAAAGACCAAATTTTGAGACATTTAATCGCTCTATTTCCTACCACAAGAAAACATTTTGTACTAAACATATTTCTGAATGCCCTTCCAGAACTAAAAGATTGAGTTGTAACTTGTATATACTGACACGAAAAGGATCAAAAAGTTTTACATTATGTTCCTCCAAGGAATTTAATCAATCATGATAAGAGTAAACCTTAAGTAAAGTAACTTTACATACTGTAGAAACCCTCTCTGTGCAAAGGACATTGGTCAGTGCAGAACAAAGGCAATTGACTCCAACAAACAACAAGGACATTCAAGGAGGCTTCGTAACACACAGCAAGAACATTCAAGGAAGCATTGGGTTATGACGTGAAAGACAAAAGGAAAAAAACAGGGAAGTTTTTCTGGAAATCTTGAATCTATTTTCTCTATCCTTTTCTAACCATACTAATTGATTGTAACAGCTTGTTTTGCAGGAAACAATCAATCAAAGAATTAGGAGGAAGATATGATCGCAACATCCGGAAAGATTCACCAAAAGGAAAGCAAATCAGAGAAAAATTGGAAGGAAGGACAAACGCAAAGAAGGAAAGAAACATGAGATCTCCAACGTCTCTATGCTGCGACTGCAAACACGACTATAAGTAGAAGACCGTTGATTGAAGAAACTTAACGATTCCAAGGAAGAAATCGTGTGATACAAAACAGAGAGAGCTTTGTTTTGAAATCTTTCTTTGTGTAGAAAGTTGAATTCCGCGAGAGAAATTTGGTTGAGTGAAATCAATTCCTTAACGGACTTAGGTTTGATTTGTGTTGTTGCAATCAATTCTTAGACGGACTTAGAATTGATTGGTGTTTGCAGCAAAACTGTGATTGGTGTGTGTTTCCTCAGAAATCTTGTTCGAAGTGCTCGACACTCTGTTTGCCTGTAAACCTAAGGACGTTCACCTTAGGAACGTTCATATTCAGTCTAAATTTTGTTCCAAAGAAATAAATGAGGTTATTCAGTTATCTTTTATCGTCCTTTATTTCAGTTTACTTTGGTTTATCTCAAGTTGAATCTTAATCTGAAAAGATTAAGACCCTAACGTCCTTTACCAGTGAGCATTTGTGCAGAAATTTTTATAACCCTATTCACCCCCCTCTAAGGTTATTTCAAGTGGTATCAGAGCCTGGTCCACTAAAGATTAGAGACTAATCGCTCTGTGGCAAAGATCATGGGAGATCATAATATGGGTGAATTAAGTCAAGGGCGTTCGTAGAACAGATCCTTTGCTGACAGGTGTTAACTACAGAGTTTGGAAACGCCAAATGGAGATCTTCTTGCGAAATCAAGATGAGCACATTTGGGACATTGTCGACAAAGGAAATTATCCTACCCCACGCAAGACTGTTGACGGAACGCAAGTTGACACATAAAGATCAGAGTATACACAAATGAGGAAAAAGAAAAAGCGAAGAAAAATACTCATGCTCATTATCTTTTAATATGCAGTCTTAATTTTGTCTACTCTTGAAATAGCTAAACAGATATGGGATTATTTTGTCACAACCTGTGAAGGAACAAATCAAGTGAAAAAGACAAAGATCAACATATTGGTTCAGAAGTATGAAGGTTTCAAGATGAAGGAAAACGAATCCATTGAGTCAACGTTCAAAAGGTTCAGTGCAATAATCAACGATCTCAAGTCTCTTGGGAAAACCTATTCCAATGAAGAACAGGTAAAAAAAGGTGTCCTTCAGTGCCTACCCAGACACAAATGGGGGACCAAAAGTGACGGCTATAGAAGAAGCCTAAGATCTAGAGACTTTGAAGATTGAAGAGTTGATAAGCAAACTCTTTGCACATGAGTTACGATTATCTGAAGGCATCCAAACAAAGGAGTTTTCTCTCAAAAGCACAAAAGAATTAGAGGAAGAATCATAGGATGATTATGAAGAAACTATGGCCATGTTAGCCAAAGGCTTCAGACACCATTATAGAAGAAATCCAAGATTCCGGGGCTACTTGAAAGCATCATCCTCCAAAAGATCATCACCCAAAGGTAAAACACCAATTAAAGATGAAAATGAAACTAGATGTTTTGCTTGTGGTGCAATAGATCACATGATGAGAGAATGTCCTCACGTAAAGAAAGCCAAGGAGCAAATTGATTTCAAAGGAACGAGGTTCAATAGAAAAGCTATGGTTGTCACTTGGAGTGATAGCGATTACAGTGAAAGTGAATGTGATTCAGATGAAATTGTAAATCTGTCTCATGGCCAAGGACGTTGATGATGCAGAAACAAGTGATGATGAGGTATTCACTAGTCTCTTTCTTAATTGCAATGAAAAGTCTCAAAAACAAAGATTGCTTACTCTGCTTGACTACATTTCAACCCTTACCGATAAAATTAGATATCTCACTATAATTGCTGAAACAAATACCAGAACCATAGCAACTCAATATGAGATGATCCAGAACCTCACCACTGATAACATCAGTCTACAAAATGAAGTGCATCAAAACAGAAAAGAGTTGAACCACATTCTCAACCAAGAAATAGACCAAGTTCACTCTATCCTGCACCTTGAAAACAAAACCTCTACAGACAAACCTAACCAAAACCCCTTACCCCCTCATAAACCTACCAGATCACTAAAAGCTAGATCGAAAACCAAAACCATGTGGGTACCAAACAAACCAGAAAAAAACCCTACCACTCAGAACATAGAACCTCTACTCAAAAGGTCCAGTCCAAAGAAAGGTATAATGTCCTTCGATCCAGGTATACCTCAGGGCTCACAATGACCTCTAGTATTTGGACAGCGGATGCTCGAGACACATGACAGGAGAACCAACCAAATTCAGAGAACTCAAGGACAACAAGAGTGGAAAGGTCAAGTTCGGAGACAAAAGCCAAGGGAGGATCCTTGGAGTCGGTAACGTCGGTAAGGACTCAACAAATTGTATAAGTGATGTATATTTTGTAGAGGGTTTGGAGTGTAATCTTTTAAGCATTTCTCATTTTTGGGACAAAGGGTACAAGGTTTATTTTAACAATGTTTATGTTATTGACCTTTGTGACCCTATGACCAATGACCTTACCTGTCTTAGAGCTACATCAGATGAATCATGGATTTGGCATCGTAAGTTATGGCATGTTAACATGAAGACCCTTCATAAATTGAAACACCTAGGTCTGGTTAGAGGACTACCTTCACACAACTTCATTCGTGACTGATGTATGCAAGGCTACGAAGATCAGAGTATTGACCTTACAGACATCGTGCAACACTCACACTTAGGGGATTTTGGGAAAGAACAAATCTAATTGGATGCAGATAGCTGGAATGGATGATTAGCCAACAAGGAAAATAAAGATAGACTTGCTTACAAACTGATACAGACACACCACAGTTGCAAACAAGGGCAAAGGACTCTCACAGTCTGGCTCGTACAGACACCAGAGACAGATTGATCAAGCTCAGCTAACACTTGCTGGATTCTTGCCAAAATCCAGTGACATGAGCTGAATTAACCAAGGGTGAGAGTTATCTGGTAGTCACAAACATACAGGAGCAAGGCTCTACTGATTTCATAAACATTCACTCATTCTCCATTGATTGATTTCTAACTATTACAAGAGGGGTTTACATAATACATGGCTGGAACGAATAAAAGAAAGCAAGCAAAGCAAGTAGCTAACTAAACTATCTAATTAGAGGTTTCCTATCAATGAAGTAACCTCTAATCTAGCTTAATTAGAATAATTACATACTAATTAAACTAATGCATAACGTTGCTATGAAGTATTGAATCAGATGGGAGGCAGCAAGGACCAATCACAACAAGGCAGGTGGCACCTCTCCGTTGGCCTCCTTTAGCACACATGGATTCCAATCCGTGGCTTCCAAGTAGAAAACACACATTGGTTTTCTTTCCCATTCATCTGGAGCCTTCCTTGATTGTTATATAACATGAGAAAACCGAAACCCAAGTGAAAAGACCAAAGTAACCTTGCTGAAACACCAAAATTCCAAGCAGATCAAGTTTGAGCTCCTTATCGCAGGGTCTGATTGAAACAGCTGTGTGGAACTCAAATGAAATCAAAGTTAAGCACACTTGGACATTATGGAAATCTTAAGTGAGGCTCTTCAAATGTTGCCTTGGACAAAAGTGGAGCAGAAGTCGCATTCAAGGTGAAAATACCCAAATAACCCTTTAAGATGAAAGCTGCCTAGAACCGACCCTTCCCTGACATACCCGGACTGATTGGGGTGTATAAAATGTCCTTGAAATTCAGTCACGTGCACTTTTTGGACAGTGTTTGAGGACTCATTAAGTAAACTAGTGGTTTTGGAATCAACCATTTTGGACACCAAATGAGCATGTACAAAGCAAAACTGTATAGCATGTAAAACTAATTTTTCTGGGGAAAAAACAGCCTGTAAAATGCTTTTCTGAGGGTGATCCACATATGCTTTAATCCTCAAACTTTGCTCAAAATTATGATCAATTATGAGGATCATGACTGCCAAATTTCAAGTTACACGGACTTCAAATGAGGTCTGTGAATTTTTCTTAAAAATCAAGCCAAGGCATGATGAACATACATCAGTGACAAAATATGTGAAGCATGCACCAAAGGAAAACATATCAGAACCTCCTTTAAATCTCTGACTCAAGTTGTCATATCTAACTGTCTAGAATTGTTGCATATAGATCTTTGTGGTCCAATACCATACAAGAGTTTAGGGGGACGTTCATACATACTGGTTATTGTTGATGATTTTTTCAAGATTTACCAACATTTTATTCCTGAAGGATAAGACAGAAGCATTCCCAGAGTTTGAAAAGATACACAGACTGCTCAAGGTCCTTACAAGGCTAACCTTTGTATCAATAAGGACAGATCATGGAAAAGAATTTTATAACAAAGACCATTTTGGAAAAATCTGTGATCAAGAAGGTGTTACACACAACTTTTCTACCCCAATGACACCTCAACAAAATGGTGTAGTTGAAAGGAAGAACCGGACACTCGAGAACATGGCAAGAACGATCATCTGCGAGAATGATCTGCCCTATTCCTTTGGGCTGAGAGTATAAATTCATCAAACTATACTCTCAACATATGTACCATATGGCCCTTCATGAAGAAAACACCATATGAGTTATTCAAAGGGAAGACGCCTAACGTAGCTCATCTCAAGGCCATCAGATGCAAATGTTTCGTATAAAGGCTGTGAGAAAATTTGAACCAAGAAGTGAAGAAGGAATCCTAGTAGGATATTAATTATCCAGCAAGGCCTAAAGAGTCTATATAAAAGCATTCAAAAAGGTTGAAGAATCCATTCATGTCGTCTTTGATGAAACTCCCACCACCACTGTAGAAATGATCTCCATAAATTCCAAATCCATTAAGAAGATGAAGATGAGGACACTCCTCGCATCTTTCAGCACGGTCCTCCTCCATAAAATGACGAACCTCCTCCATGATATGAACCAGAAACACTTGCACAACCAGATTCATAACAGGAGGAAGTAGTCAATGAAGATCAAGGACCTTCACAAGAATAAAATCCTCCAAATGTTGTTGGAACAATACCAACTAACTCTGAGGATCCCTCAAGGACCTTTAGGTTCAAGCCTGCCCATCCAACCGACAACCTTCTATCAGGTCTGGACACGGGTATTAAAACTCGATCCTCTCTTAGAAACTTGTGTGCCTTCCATGCATTTGTTTCACAGATTGAACCAAGAGGACCTGAAGAAGCCCTAAAGGACAGCAACTCAATTCTTGCCATGCAACAAGAGCTCAAACAGTTCGAAAGAAATATAGTATGGAAGCTTGTCCTGAGACCAAAGCACCATCCTGTCATTGGTGTAAAATGGGTCTTTCGCAACAAATTAGATGAACATGGCATTGTCACAAGAAACAAGGCCAGATTGGTCACAAAAGGATACAACCAAGAAGAGGGCATTGACTATGAAGAAACCTTTGCCCCAGTTGCCAGACTAGAGGCCATTCAGATACTTCTAGCTATGCTTCATCAGCTCACATGAAGTTGTATCAAATGGATGTCAAGAGTGCCTTCCTAAATGGACATCTAAAGGAAGAAGTCTATGTTGAGCAACATCAAGGATTTGCACAAGAAGATCCAGATACTCATGTCTACAACCTTTAGAAGGCCCTTTATGGGCTCGAGCAAGCTCCCAAAGCGTGGTATGAGAGACTAAGCTCTTTTCTCCTGGAAAATGGATTCAAAAGAGATCTTATAGACAAAACACTGTTCATCAAAACCATAGGTCAGGATTCAATTATAACTTAAGTTTATGAAGATGACATTATATGTGATGTTACTAATGAAAATCTAGTGAAGGACTTCTCTGACCTCATGAGCACGGAGTTTGAGATGAATCTAGTGGGAGAACTTAGCTTCTTTCTGGGCTTACAAATCAAACAAAATAATGATGGCATCTTTCTCAATCAAAGTAAGTATGTCAAAGGACTCTTAAAGAAATATGGTCTTGAGAATGCCAAGCACTGCAGCACCCCAATGTCCTCCACACTAAAGCTTGATAAGGATGAAAATGCTAAGGACATTCTTTACAAACACTACCGAGGTATGATTGGATCTCTCCTTTACTTAACAGCAAGTCACCCAGAAATCATGTTTAGTGTTTGTTTATGTGCTCAGTTTCAAAGTGTTCCCAATGAATCTTACTTGATTTCTGTCAAAAGGATATTGAGATATCTTGCAGGTACAAAGGACCTTTGCCTATGGTATCCTGGAAACAACTCACTTCACCTCATTGGGTATACAGATGCAGACTTTACTGGATCTAGAACCGATCGGAAGAGCACCTCTGGAGGTTGCCAAATGCTGGCTTTATCCTTAATATCCTGGCAATCAAAGAAGCAAAATGCAGTTGCCCTTCTACAGCAGAGGTTGAATATATAGAAGTTGATGCTTACTGTGCTCATACTCTATGGATCAAACAACATATGAAGGACCTTGGAGTCGAACTCTCAGATATTCCTATCAAATGTGATAACAAGAGTGCAATTCAAATCACAAAGAATCTGGTTCAGCACTCCCGCACCAAGCACATTGAGGTGTGACACCACTTCATAAGAGATCATGTAGACAAAGGCCATATCATACTGGACTTTGTCCCCACTCATCAACAACTAGCAGACATCTTTACCAAGGCCCTTCCTATGGAACAATTCATCACTAACAGAAGAGCATTTGGTATGCTGCAACTTGATAACCAGTTGAGAGGGAGCTAGCATTCTCCCTTCCAGGGGGAGCTAAGGACCTCCACCTCCAGGTAAGTTCCTATCCTATTCACTCATAAATGTCCTTGACACTCTTGTCCTGGAACCACCTTGAGCCTCTCTGAGATTAATCCCTGGCATACAATCATACTGACAGTTCTTCCCTAACAACTCAATGTGTTTTTTTTAAATAAACAAAATAAAAAAAAAACATTTTCCTTTTTTTGTTTTATTTATTTCTTTTCTTTTTCCGTTAGATTTCGTTTCCTACTTTTTCATTTTTGTTGCATAACTTTAAACCTTCCTTATTTTTATTTCTCTTCTTTTTTAAAATTCTTTCACTCTCTCACATTCTCTCAATCACATCACATTTAACTCCCCCCAACCGTCTCCTTCCTTTTTCAAAAAACTTCTGCTTCCAAAAAACGTTTTCCAAATCCTATCCATAATTTTTTCCAAATCATCTTCAATATCCCGTCAAACCACACTTACTGTCCAAACTGTCCCCTTCAATCCTTCTGTTCCCTTTTCCAGACTTCATCCTTCCCACCTACCTTAATTATCTCCCTTCTTCCCAAAAACTGTCCCTACACCTTCCTCTCCCGTCTATTGAAACTTACCCCACCACCCTTTTCCATCACCATCAATGTCTCCCTCTTTCTCTCTTGTCCTCACAACCGTCCCTACTCTTCCCTTCTCCTGTTCATTCCCACAACATGAAGAAGAGACCAACTCAGAAAAACATTGCCCCATCCCCCCCGACTGGCATCGCAAAAAGGCTGCGGTCCCGTAAATCCTTCCTAAGTCCAGTCGACTCAACGCACTCCCACTCATCCTCTTCTGAAGTCGTCGTCATTCCCCCCAACCTTCCTCCACTCTGGCTCTCTCTCGTGAGCAGAATCTTGAAAATCTGGCAAACCGGTTTATTCTGTGCTGTGAATATGTCGACCTCGACTGTCTCATACAAATCTTTTCGTCCTTTACCATCCTCAAAGATCTAGGTTGCACATCCTTCTTTAAATGCGAACCGGTAATCTATCAATCACTTGTTCTCCAATTTTATGCAAATCTTGTCTCAAATTCACCTCACCCATCTTTGCAAACCTCTCTTGCTCGTGTTGACATTTTTCACTCCCTAAATCAAATCGGACGCATCTCAGGCCTTTCCACCGACCCCACCAAACCTCCTCTATCTCTGTCATCCGACCCAAAATAAGAGCTTCGTCGACAATTTGCCCGACTTTCTGAGCTCAAAAACACCCAATATACAGGTCTCATATCAAAAGCTAGATTTCTCTATTACACTATTGTTCACACCATTCTTCCGAGAGGTACAAATAAAGAAACAATTAATGAAACTTGCGCCTCCCTTCTTCTAAATGTCCATACTGGCCACCACCCTGAACTCGGGGAAATGGTCATTCAGCACATCATTCGAGCTGCTAGTTCATCCTCTGGGTCCTTACCATATGGTAACTTGCTCACAAAAATGTTTCAAGCCTGTCGAGTCCCTCTCGATGGTGCTGAGAAATCGTCCTTAAATCCGCCAACCATTGGCCCCTCGCTGCTCCTCGCAACAAAATGGCTCATGGCTCCATACCGTCGAAATCAAGGCAGTAGAAGCATCTAGCTCAGCAGCAGCAGTCAAGGATGTTCAAAACGCCCTCGAAGCACAGATCTCAAGTCTTCAGATGGAAGAGCAGAATCTTCAGGAAGAAGTAAAGGCCCTTTACTGACTGTGAAACGACCTATTTGATGCTATTACTGCTCTAAAAGACATTATTCTAACTCATCAGTCGATTGCCCAAGTAATACTTGCCCCACCCCCGTCCCAAGAAGATGTTGTCCCCACTTCCCCTGAATCCTAAGAATTTCCATCTTTTATTTTGGTTTTAGAAACTTTTTTTGTGTTTTGTCAAACATTCCTCCCATTTCCTTTCTGGTGAAAGCCAAAAAGGGGGAGACGACTTTGTAGACCCTGGTTCTATTTTGTGGTTCCTAGTTTCAGTTTCGCCTTTCTATGGTCTGTAATTAAAACACTATCTATTGTTGTGCATGATCATTAGTTGATTAATCTACCCACTGGATATACCTATGCTATATGACTACCCTATCAAGTTTTGTCTTTCACTCAAAAAGAGGGAGATTATGGAAACCTTCTCTGTGCAAAGGACATTGGTAAGTGCAGGAAAAAGGCCATTGACTCCAACAAACAACAAGGACATTCAAGGAAACTTCGTAACACACAACAAGAACATTCAAGTAAGCATTGGGTTTTGACGTGAAAGATAAAAGGCAAAAAACAGAGAAGTTTTTCAGGAAATATTGAATCTATTTTCTCTATCCTTTTCTAACCAGACTAATTGATTAACTGCTTGTTTTGTAGGAAACAATCAATTAAAGAATTAGGATGAAGATTTGATCGCAACTTCCAGAAAGATTCACAAAAAGGAAAGCAAATCGGAGAAAAATTGGAAGGAAGGACAAACGCAAAGAAGGAAAGAAACAGGAGATCTCCAACGTCTCTATGCTGCGATTGCAAACACGATTATAAGTAGAAGACCTTTGATTGAAGAAACTCAATGATTCTAAGGAAGAAATCGTGTGATACAAAACAGAGAGAGGTTTGTTTTGAAATCTTTCTTTGTGTAGAAAGTTGAATTCTATGAGAGAATTTTGGTTGAGTGAAATCAATTCCTTAACGGACTTAGGTTTGATTTGTGCTGTTGCAATCGATTCCTAGACGGACTTAGGATCGATTGGTGTTTGCAGCAAAACTGTGATTGGTGTGTGTTTCCTCAGAAATCTTGTTCGAAGTGGTCAACACTCTGTTTGCCTATAAACCTAAGGACATACACCTTAGGAACGTTCATATTCAGTCTACATTTTGTTCCAAAGAAATAAAGGTCATTCAGTTATCTTTTATTGTCCTTTATTTCAGTTTACTTTGGTTTATCTCAAGTTGAATTTTAATCTGAAAAGATTAAGACCCTAACGTCCTTTACCAGTGAGCGTTTCTGCAGAAATTTTTATAACCCTATTCACCCCCCTCTCTGGGGTTCTTTCACTTTCCTAGCTACTTGGGCACTCCTTATAATGCACTCTGTGTTCTAGGACCGAGTAATCTTAAGCCTAGGAATACAATGCAAGTTGCAGGTTAAGTGATCAAAAAGCACTAGAATTATAATGTCATGTTCTGCAAATAGCTATTAAAGGATCATATTGTAAAAGAGAACCAAACGTTTAACTAACAGTAAAAGGCATAAGACTAGTGCCCATATAGTGATGGCAGAAAACAATCATACTAAAACACGAGCAATAAAATGAGAACAAGAATTCAGAAAGTGGGAAATGGTTGGTTACCTTTAGTTTGGATTTTCTGATCTTTTTGGGTACTATCTTTAATAGCCTAATTAAGGCATCGTTGTTTTATACGGTGGAGTCGTGGTGCGGTAAGTTGCGGTAGATTGTGGTGAGTTGCGGTAAGTTGCGGTTGAAAATAATAAACGGGTGTTGATAGTAACAAAATGGTAAATAAATAGTAGATTGCGGTAGATTGCGGTGAGTTGCAGTACATTGCGGTAGGTTGCGGTAAATTGCGGTGTGATAAATTACGGTACCGCATAAAAAAACGGTGAGTTGGTTTTATAGCAGGCTGCTTGAACGCAAATGGGAGTGTAGGACCCCGGACAAAGTGACCATTTTTCCCGCGATGCGCTACTTAGGTGATCGAGCCGACTAAGGTTGCTTAATCCTTAAATAAGGATATTTTTATTTTTGAAATTCATTTTCGAGGTGATGAAACTTTATTTATTTATTATTCCGTTTTTTATTGTTTAACCACTCGAAATTACACCGACATACTTTTAAAAATAATTCAATATCGAGCAAACACCCAACTCAGGCCCAACAAAAGGTAAACGGGCCGCCATAGAGTGTTAAAACCCGCGTGTGTTTTAATACTGCATGGGCCGGACCGTGCGTTTCTGTGGGCTGTAGAAGATGGGTTAAAATTGATAAAACCCGCGGGGCTTTTTATCAATTTCTGGCTCATTTTCTCTCAGTTTTTACCCGCGGAGCATACACCTTAGGAACATTTGATGGAAGAATGTAAGTTGTTTAGAAAAATGGTATGAGGGTGACGATATGGATATGACAAAAGCGATTAGAAGAGGTTTAGACAGTCAATATGGATGATGTAATTTTAAGAGTGTTTAGGTCATAATGATGGTATTAGTTGATGAAATGAAGGTGAAATCGAGGGGATATTTATAGGTGAAGAGGTAGTGATTGGGAGGGAAAATCATAGGGATAAATCCCCATGATCATGCCATGTAATCGAAAAAGCTACGCGGGTTTTGAAAATCAAGGCAGAGTCAATGGCATGTAAGCTAAAATCAGGGAAGAGTGATCAAGATTTTGGCGCTAACATTTGAAGAGAAAACCCCCGCGGGTTTTCTATCTTTCACGCGGATCGCTGACGTGGACTGAGCCAAACCGATGTGCTTTAGGCAGAAGAAAACCCACGCAGGTTTTGTAGTTGTTGGGCCGGATCTGCTATTGGGCCGCCTTTCTTCTGGGTCGCCTTTTATTTCTTAAAACCCATGTGGGTTTTATTCCCACTAGTGGGCCACTTTGCGCTGCTATGCTTGCTCTACTAGTCACATGGGCCCAATGACCCTTTTTTTGTATCCGACCCAAATGATTTATCAGGTTTTTGATGGGCCGAGATTATGTCGGTGCAAATCCCGGTGTCTACAGAGAGCTCCCACTTTGATCGAGTCCGAATAGGACGAAGGTCAAAGTTGCCTGAGATGTTGTTTGCTTAATGTCTGACTTGAAGATGGATACTGCCGGTGCTCTTTTATGTGGTTACCGGATGATGTTGGTGATGTCGTCGGATGCCTTTAGGTGGCAACCATTGGACAACTGCTACTAATGATGACGTCGGAGAACTTTAGGTGGCATCCGTTGGACGACTGCTGCTGATGATGTCGGTGATGATGATGTCGTCAGTAACGTTTAGGTGGGAACCGTTGGACGACCGATGCTGATGATGTCGTCGTAGACCTTTAAGTGGCATCCGTTAGACGATTGTTGTTGATAATGTCGTCGGAGACCTTTAGGTGGTAACCGTTGGACGACTGCTGATGATGATGTCGCCGGAAACCTTTAGGTGGTAACCGGTGGACGACTGCTGCTGATGGTGTCATCGGAGACCTTTAGGCGATAACCGTTGGATGACTGCTGATGATGATGATGATGTCGTCGGAAACCTTTAGGTGGCAACCATTGGACGACTACTGCTGATAGTGTCGTCGGAAACCTTTAGGTGGCAACCGTTGGACGATTGCTTCTAATGATGGTGCTCTTTTATGTGGCAACTAGATGATGTATAGTCCCTTTTTAGCGGTGACCTGAAAATCACAGAAAAAACAAAGTGTTAATTTTTTGGAAACGCAAACGGGTTCACATTTTTACCTGAATTTAGGGAACCCCTGGGCCGTAGTCTTTGGGCCGTCAGTTCTTGGTATAATTGGAATGGGCTGAAGCGCACTTGGGCCGCAAAAATTGGGTCTTTGTGAAATAAAACCCCCGTGGGTTTTATTGCCTCCACTAGGCTTGTTGAAGGGCGCTGGGCCGCGAAATTGGCCCTTAGGCGCTGACAGACCTAAAACATATAGATGTCTGTGTACCGCAAGTGTACGGGTCTGTGTAGTAATAAAATATCGTTCTCTATCAGGGATTTGTGTTCAATCACGCACTAAACTACTTCGCTAGAAAGAATGCTAGGTCGATCTAAAGGGTGTGTTAAAGTTTTCAAAATTAAAATAAGAAAGCAGGAATTTTTAGGGGTTTTATCAATTAAATAAAAGCGTTCAGGGGAGTCCACTCTAGTCAATTAATCAAATTATCAACATATCCGGTGCAGGTAACAAGATAATTCGGGGTCTATAATCTTTCTATGCCCAATCACTTCGATCTTTTGATCCAAGGTGAGTTACAGTGATTAATCTAAACATTATTTCTAACTATTTAGCCTAATCAAAGATAAGAACTGATTATAAATTGACCCTAGGCTAGAATCATTATGTTTAACTATTTTCTAACCTATTCAACCTACGCAATCCGATTCAAGACTCAAACTGTCGTTCTATTGTCAAGAATCTAAAACCAGGTACAGACTCAAACTGTCGTTCTATTGTCAAATTATCATGACATACAATGCACGCAGATTAAACGAATAAAAAGATAACCTAACACCAAAACTGTATTCAAATTCAATCAATTGGCATCGAGTTTATCCCCTAAACTAAGAAAATTAGCTACTCATAATTCTAAAAGTAAACATCGCAAAATCTAAATAACAACAAGAAAGCATTAAAGAAGAATAGAAATAAACCGTGTTCGAATTGGCAGAATCGACCTCTTCGTGTCACCTGAATCGATCTCTTTCATGTTCTTCGATCACGAACAATAATCTAATCTAATAACAATCTTTAGGAATCAACTGTAAATAAATTGATCTAGATCTACTCTAAAAGTTACCTAAAAATCTCTTTGAAAACTAGAGTAAGCGGAAGAAAATCGCTCGCTGTGGGATGATATTTGAAACGGCGGAAGTCGAAGCCCTTTTATAGTGACAGGATTAGGGCACAAAACGAGGCCTGCGTTTTGCCCAAGTAGCGGATTTCTCCGTGAGAGGGCGCTGGCTGCGCCTCCAAAACGCGGGTTGCGTTTTGTCTTTCCTCGGTTGCCAAACTTTCTGGACAAGGCGCGGCCTGCGTTTCCAAAAACGCTGCCTTCGCCTTGCCTCTCCGCTTCAATTGCTCTTGGGCCGAGTCGTTTGGGTCGTTATTCCTTTCCTCTTCTTTCCTTCTTCATTCCTTTTTTATTTTTCATGATATTTGCTATTTCTTCTCAAATTCTTCATGCTTTTTGATATAATTCCACCAATTCCTGTAAAACACATCAAACTCACGAACAAGCGTATAAATCACAGAAATTGCTATAAAAATACGAGATATCGAGTATAAAAAGCATGAAACTGATATGATTTGAGCCCTAAAAACTCTATATAAAATTGTCTTATCAAATCCCCCCATGCTTAGCTCTTGCTTGTCCTCAAGCAAGTCAGAATTAAAAATAGGAGGGTTAGGGCTCAAACAGGAGAAACCAAGTGTAAGAAGAGAAAGAGGCGTAAAGGTCTTTTGAAAGGATTACAAAAATAAAATCTTAACACCCCCTCAGGCTAACCAATCTAACACGTCAATTCAATCAAGCAATCACAAAGATCGGTCTTGACAAGATCAAAACTCAGTTTAAAAGAGAAAGGAAGAAAATCTCGAAACCAAAAGGAGAGAACAAGTACTTCTGAAGCATAAACCTGCTAACAGTCTTAAGAATAATGCAAATGTGCGCAGTTAGGTATGGACGTAAGCCAGTCAAAAGAGCAAAACTCACTTTAGGATAAAAAGTTGAACGCTCAAACACTCAAATTTGAATGTATGTGGGTTTTTCTCATACTCAAACCAATAGAAACAACTACCATAAGCTTGGTAAGAACCTCGCTCTCCACTACTTGTATGCAATGCACAAGTGACAATCAAAAGGACTTTATCGGGTTGTAACAGGGCTTAGGTTAGGGGTAAGGAGCGGTAAAATTTTGGGATTGAGGAGTTAAGAGTCGTGCTTGGATTGAATTTCAATGAAAAAAACACTCTAAACTCTCCTCGTTGCTTAGTGTATTCAAAGAATTTCACCTTTTACGATATGAAACATCTCAACTGAATACAACCAAGTCAAAGATTACAAATTTAAATTGAATCTCCCTAAACACCCTTTTCTTTTTAGAACTCTTTTTTTTGTTTTTACTTTTTTTTTCTTTTTGGTGGGTGATCGGGGAGAATAAAACTATGAAAATACAACTTTGACTTTGATATATAGATGAACAATATAACCAAACACTAATTATTCAAAATGTGGGACTTTAATTTCTCCCTATTTGAACCAATAAGCATAATTTCTCCCAAACTTCACATTTTTGTCCAAACACACTTAACCAATAGCTCCTTCCGAAAAAACGACAAACTCTCATTCAACCAAGCAAGGCAAAGGGATACTGGATATCAAAGGCCAAGGCTTGCATTGTAAGGGTTCAATCATGAAAGAAGGATAAACAAAGGCTAGGTGGGGCAAAAAGAACGGTTAAGTATAGTGTAGGGAAGGCTATTTGGCTATGTAGTTTAGCAAAATAAAACGAATGCCTTATTCACTTTGTCACAGCGTGCAATGCAAGTATGTAGTCTCAAGCAAGATGCAAAGCGAGTTCTAGAGATGCAATTAATGGGTGAGTTACTCAGGGAATATGGAATTGATAAAAGTGATCAATTCAAAAATTTAGGCAATGTGGACTCACGGGATGGGGCGCAATCAACGAAACTTAGCCCAAAAATTTACGGCACGCACATTTATACTTTCTAAGATAGTCAAAGCAGTAAGATACAACTTTCATAACTTGTCTCAAAATCAGAAGATTTGAAGGAAAAAGTTTCAAAAATTTTTAAGATCTAATCCAGACTTTTCTAAGCGAAGCAAGCTAAAGTGAAAGTAAGAAAGGTTTACAAATCATCACTAAAGGTGTTTTCGATTTTAAACCTAATCCTATCCAATATATTTTTTAGTTTTTGGTTTTTCTAATTTTTTTTTTCTTTTTATAATTTTTCTGATTTTTTGGATTTTTGAATAGGTGGATGCAAAAGAAAGGAAAAGAAAGAGAAACAAACTAGGAAAGAAAAAGGGAAAACTATATGCTTCTATCTAATGCAAACTAGGTGGATGCAATTTAAAAAAAAAAAACTTAGAAAGGAAACTTAAGAAAACTAGAAAACAAAAGAAAAACACACTGAACTCAAATAACTATGAACAAGCAAATAAAAGAAAACAAGCAAATAAATGAAACACTAAAAAATAAGAGAAATCACACTAATTTGAAAAAACTATCATAAAACAGAAAAAGAAAGATGAAAATAAAAGAAAATGAAGGAAAAACAGAAAAAGAAACAAAAAACAGATAAATAAGAAAAATTTGCAGGAAGAAATATCTTTCAACCCCCCCATGCTTAGATGTTGCATTGTCCTCAATGCAGAAGACAACGGTGAAGGGTAAGGGTTTAGCCAAGGATCAAGGATCCTCGGTCGCTGGGGAAGGGTCGGTATGGCTCGGTCCTGGTGGAGGTGAGGCTCGATCGAACATGGCCTGAATAAGGCCGGTGAGGTTGGCGATTGACTCGTCGAGACGGTCAAATCGCAGGTCAGACTGCCCCTATACTCAACAAAGCTATCCCTCAACTCGTTGACACGGTGTTCGGTCCGGTCAATGGAGGTTTGGAGGTCGCGAAAGCGTGCCTCATAGTCTGGTTGGGGTTCTTCCGGTTGAGGGTTAGGGTTGATTTCTGGTTCTGGTTCGGGTTTGGGATCGAACTCGGGGAAGGGAGGCATCCACATCAAATTCTCAACAACTTGGGGAGAGGTGTGGGGGTTAGGCACGGGAAACCTAGCGTTGTTGGGATAGACCTAGAGACAACGCGAGTCCTTGTCGAATTACACAAGCCAAAGAAATTACACTGCCCCCCATCCAAGAATAAGTTACCCGAGACTAGGTCAGTGGGATTTCTAGGTGGCCTAAAGCCGAATTGGCGTGCAAGGTGAGTAATGTAGCCCTCTATGGCAATGCCCTTGTTGGTTGAGGTGGCGACACTAGAAAGATGATGGGCTAGCATAGCTGTTGGGTCAGCACGAGGGTCGGTATCCAACATGGCATGCAACATGTAGCAATCAGCCTGGGTAGCTTTGTTTGAGCTATCGGGCCTCCCGAAAATACCGCAAGAGAGTATGCGGTGGACATACCTCAATACAGGGTTCCTAATCAAGGACGCGGGGGGTGTTGCTAGGGTCCCAATTATCAAACCGAAAATTCTGAAAAAGAAACCCCTCCCGTCCCACTCTGTGGGTATAAGGGATAAATCCCTACATGTTCGTTCAGGAAAACCAAAGGCGCGGGCAAATTGGGACACAGTCATGTTCCTCTCTACCCCCAAAAGCTTGAAACGGATACACCTTTCCCTCCCTTGGAGGTTTACAACTAGGGTCGACAAGAATTCAAGGGTAAGTCCCCTATAAGTCGGCGCTCCTAACCTAGCTACGTTGGTCATGTGGCAACGGCCTACCATCTAATCAACATCATCCAACATACCACAACTACGCAAGAAAGGTTCATGCATATATTTGGTGGGGACGAGGGCTCTTTTGGAGAGGGAGTCGTACCTTTTCTTGACGTTCTCTTCAAAGTTGAAGGTGTTTGGGTTTCCAGAATCTTTTGATGGCGCAACCTTCTGTTTTCCCTTCTCTGCCGCCGTGGCTTTTCGCTTTCGGCTGCCTCTGGCTTCGTTATCATCTCCCGGTGGTTCGGAGAAGCTAGGATTCTTCGTTCTCACCATCTAAAAACACTCACAAAATCACTAAATTCACCAAGATAAATCTTAGGTATCAAATAAGCATGTTCATCACATATAACCTCAGTATGATCAATCCCCCATGCTTATTTGATACTAGCAATTGAAATCAACATATATCTAACCTAAAACCTTCCTTAAAAACAGAGCACAACACCAAAACATAATCACAACCAAAACCTAGACCTAAATTTCTCAATTTTATCATCACATTGCTCTACAAACACATCCAACAACATATTCTCTCAATTCTGGAACAAAAAGATTAGATATCATCCAACTCAACCAAAGCCCTAATCAAGAAATTAAACCAAGAATTCAAACCTAAATCAAGAAATTTGAATCTAGGACATAATAATTGGTGTAAATTGAACAAATTACTCAATAAACTCAAGTATTCAAGCAAAATCATACCAAGAACGAAGTGTATAGTCAAAGAACAAGAGGAAGAGTTGAGAGTTCCAAACCTTGAGTTTGAAGAGGAATTGATTTTGAAGACTCAAAGTGTTAGAGTGCAAGTGAGAAGAGAAAAGAGAGAGGAAAGAGGGTGGTGTATGGTGGTTCGCCTTCGCCGGCGAGAAGGACGGCGAGAGCGGTGGTTGTTGGTGGCGCAGGTAGCATTGGGGGAGCGTTTGGGGAAGAAGGCATCGGGATTTAGGGCAAAGAAGGAGGGGGTTTCATTTTGAAATAAAGGGGAGGGCCGACTAAATTAAAAAAAAAAACTGGCAAAAATTTTCTGGGCAAAGGCAAAACGCGGCCTGCGTTTTCAAAATGCAGCCTGCGTTTTGTTAAAATCGCTGCACTGCTTTCGACAGACGCGCACGCTTGGAAAATGCTAGCTGCGTATTCCTACCCGATCTCAGCACTGCTTTTTCGCCAATTTTTGCTTGTTTTTCTCCCTTTTCTTTGTTTCCTCCTTATTTTCCCTACAAATTGACACATCAAAAATCCCTACAAACATCTACCAACATAGAATTCATTAGGTTAGGAATAGAAATTCATTATAAGCCATGAATTTCTTGAATTTCTTCCTTTTTCTCTACACACTAAAAGAAAAATATCAGTAAACTTCAAAATAAAAATAAAATTGCTAGGGATCAAAAACTGAAAGCTAAAATAATTGAACTAAAATAAAATTAAATTTAAAAAGTGGGAGGAATAAATATGTAGATAATAGCGTACCTCCCCGGGGTTGCTTTGTTTAACGTCGTTAGCTCGACGTTATGGACCCTACTCATCAGGGTCCTTGATCTGTTTTGGACCTGGATCTCCTTCATCATGAATTATTTTTGGAACGTGTCTCTGAATCAACTTGCATTTTCGTACTTCGTATTCTGTCATCGACTTTCCTAGCTCGATGATCATTGTGCCTTTCCTCATATCCATCTTACAATTGACAGTTGAATGGAAGGCCCTCCCTAGAATAACCTCCGGTTCTGGATCTTCTCCTATATCTAGTACCAAGAAATCGACAGGAACAATGTGCTCCCCTATTTGGAGGGGAGTGTCATGTAAGATTCCAAGAGGTTTTCTAAGGGTTTTGTCTGCTAGACGAAGAATCTTGTCAGTCACCCTTAATTCCCTATGTTCATATTTCCTTAGGTAAGACTTAGGCAAAACATTCACCTCAGATCCCGTATCGCACAGTGCATACTTGATGGGTCTACCATCTAATTGGACAGGGATCCTAAAACTGCTTAGGTCTTCCTTTTTAGGCATAATCGAGGGGTTTTTAGCTCCCTCTAACAGGTCCGGTTTAGGTTCAGTTTTGACTACCCTATGTAAAATATGCTCTCCTAAGGGTTCACACTCAAGGTTCACTTCCTCGCAGGTTATAGCATTACATTGAGCACCCGGATTAGGGACAGGTTGAGGTGGTAAACTAGTAGAGGGAGTTGCTGAATTGGCGATCTGATTTTCTAAAATCTTATTGTGGGTTGCTAAAGCCTCTACCTTTTGCGTTAAGTCTTTTATAACACCTTCCTGTTTCTGTTGTCCTGCGATAAGACTCTCCATCATGGTTTCTAAATTAGACTTTCGGGGAGATCCTTGATGAGGTGGTCTTTGAGGTGGGGGAATATATTTTTGCTGTCCTTGTCCTTGAAGAGGACCAATGGGATTTTCGTTCCTATAGGAAAAATTAGGGTGGTTTCTAAGCCCAAGATGGTAAGTGTTAGAATTCATATCATAATTTTGTCTAGGATTGCCAATATAGTTGGCCTGTTGGACTTGTTCATTACTAACTCCACCTGTAGGCCAAGTAAAAGTTTCATGTTCGGTCGACTAACAAACATTGCAGGTCGGAGGGTTAGACGGCAAACTTAATCGGTCCATTTTTTGCGTCAAAGAATCAAGTTTAGATGACAATAAAGAAATTGCATCAACATTAAACTTACCTCCCGCCTTTTGGCGGGGTTTAGACCATTGATAAGAGTTGTTCGCCAGATGTTCGATCAGACTCGTGATTTGAGGCACAGTTTTATCCATAAGGTCGCCTCCGGCTGCAGAGAGGATGCTTCCTCTTGTTGATTCATTCGCTCCATTGAAGAAGGATTGGACAGAAACCCAAGGTTCAAATCCATGTTGAGGACATTGTCTGAGAATGTCCTTGAATCTTTCCCAAGCATCGTACAGTGACTCATCCGGCTCTTGTGTGAATGTAGAAATCTGATTCCTTAGGCTGGTGAGCTTGCTTGGAGGAAAGTACTTTGCCAAAAAGGTGTTGGCGAGTTCGTCCAATGTTGTGATTGAATTCGGTGGAAGTGAGTCGAGCGACTCCCACGCTTTGCCTTCCAACGAGAACGGGAAGAGACGTAGTTTGACGGCGTTCTCCGATACGTTGTTGGCCTTGTAAGTGTCACAATCTTGACGGAAGAGTCGCAGATGTCGGTTCGGATCTTCGTTGGTCAACCTATGGAATGGTGATTTTGACATCAGGTTGATCAAAGACTGTCGCTGCTCGAAGTTGTTTGCTTGGATGGCGGGAACATTGATTGCTGATTGCGGGTTGGTGACATTGGGAGTAAGATACTGTTCGAATGTCTTTGGTCACTGTTCTCCCATCTCTTCTTCTTTTTTTGATTCCGATTCTAGCTCCTCTTCGTCCGTTTCTTGATTTTCTTGAAATTCTTTCTCCAGTCTTGCTCTTTTCCTTCTCTCTCGAAGTGTTCATTCGATCTCAGGATCGTACTCGAAAGAGAAATCTTTTTGCATAAACCTGAAAAAGACAAAAACAAGAATACCAAGCGTAATAAAGAAAAATAAAGAAAAATAACAGAAATTAAATTACCTAGTCACCCAGAGTGCGTTCGTCCAATGGCGATTGGGGAAACAAAACCCCGGCAACGGCGCCAAAAACTTTACAGACCTAAAACATATAGGTGTCTGTATACCGCAAGTATACAGGTCTGTGTAGTAATAAAATATCGTTCTCTCTCAGGGATTTGTGTTCAATCACACACTAAACTAGTTCGCTACAAAGAATGCTAGGTCGATCCAAAGGGTGGTGTAAAGTTTTCTAAATTAAACTAAGAAAGCAGAAATTTTTAGGGGTTTTATCAATTAATTAAAAGCGTTTAGGGGAGTCCACTCCAGTCAATGAATCAAATTATCAAAATTCCGGTGCAGGTAACAAGATAATTCGGGGTCTATAATCTTTCTATGCCCTATCACTTCGATCTTTCGATCCTAGATGAGTTACAGTGATTAACCTAAACATTATTTATAACTATTTAGCCTAATCAAAGATAAGAACTGATTATAAATTGACCCTAGGCAAGAATCATTATGTCTAACTATTTTCTAACCTATTCAACCTACGCAATCCGATTCAAGACTCAAACTGTCGTTCTATTGTCAAGAATCTAAAACCAGGTACAGACTCAAACTGTCGTTCTATTGTCAAATTTCCAGGACATACAATGCAAGCAGATTAAACGAATAAAAAGATAACCTAACACCAAAACTGTATTCAAATTCAATCAATTAACATCAAGTTTATCCCCTAAACTAAGAAAATTAGCTACTCATAATTCTAAAAGTAAACATCGCAAAATCTAAATAACAATAAGAAAGCATTAAAGAGGAATAGAAATAAACCGTGTTCGAATTGGCGGAATCGACCTCTTCGTGTCACCCGAATCGATCTCTTTCGTGTTCTTCGATCACGAACAATAATCTAATCTGATAACAATCTTTAGGAAACAACTGTAAATAAATTGATCAAATTCTACACTAAAAGCTACCTAAAAATTTCTCTGAAAACTAGAGTAAGCGGAAGAAAATCGCTCGTTATGGGATGATATTTGAAACGGCCGAAGTCAAAGCCTTTTATAGTGACTGGATTAGGGCACAAAACGCGGCCTGCATTTTGGAAACGCTGGCTGCGTTTTGCCCAAGTAGCGGATTTCTCCGTGAGAGGGCACTGGTTGCGCCTCCAAAACACAGGCTGCGTTTTGTCTATCCTCGGTTGCCAAGCTTTCTGCACAAGGCGCGGTCTGCGTTTCCAAAAACGCTGTCTTCGCCTTGCCTCTCCGCTTCAATTGGTCTAAGGCCAAGTCGTTTGGCCCGTTCTTTCATTCCTCTTCTTTCCTTCTTCACTCCCTTTTTATTTTTCATGATTTTTGTTATTTCTTCTCAAATTCTTCATGCTTTTTGATATAATTCCACCAATTCCTGTAAAACACACCAAACTCGCGAACAAGCGCATAAATCACAGAAATTGCTATAATAATACGAGATATCGAGAATAAAAAGCATGAAACTTACATGATTTAGCCCTAAGAACTCTATATAAAATTGTCTTATCAGGCGCCAGAAAACCCACGAGTTTTCTCCTTCTTTTTTTTTTCTCTTCCTCGTGAAGGGGATCTTGATGGGTCCGATTCTCGTATGGATGAGGACGTGCGCAGCCATGTCCCTCCTTTGGGTGGCAAGGTGATGGACCTTTGGATTTTCGGCCAATGAAATGTATTTGGCATCTCGAGGCGGGTCCTAGAAACGAGCGGCTCATATTCACTCAACCTTTCTATAAATACCATGCCTCTCATTCCTTTACTTCATTCATATCTTCAACTCCTCCACATCTCTCTAGCTTCTTCTTCCCTTTAGAAAAATTTGTTTCTTCAAAGATAGTTCAAGAAAATGCATCCCCGAGGCCATAGGAATCGTCTTCTTCCTCATTCGGCGGCATGGTCCCATGAGATGTCTTCACGGTGCAACTTCATTAATTCCGACCCGCAGTTTAGTTAAAACCCACGCGGGTTTTCTTTATTTGGACCCAGGCATGTTCGGCCCAACTAACAAAGGGGGCAGCCCACTTTGAATATTAAAACCCACGTGGGTTTAGTTGCTCCCTAGGCTGCCTAAAAATTTCGTTGGGCCGGAGGTGCGACCCATTTACTGAATAAAAACCCATGTGGGTTTTAAATCCACTGAGCCAGGTCATTTGGGCTATTTGCTTATTTCTCGGGCCATGGCTATGAGCCCAGTGCTTGTGCTTGGTCCAGCTTGGGCCCAAAAATTGTCCTTAAGCCCAAAATTTTATATGAGCCCCCATTTAGAATAGTTTCATGAAAATTCGTTTGCCTTTTAGGAGGATAATTTGAAGACTCCTGGTATCCTAAAAGATCCCCTTAAAGTAGCTGAGTCGATTTCTAGAGACTTTGTCAACAACACAGTGACCGCAGCGGGTCTTATGCCATTTTGAAAATGCTTTGTAGCCTAAAGAGGTCGAACATTCTGCGTCATTGGCCGAGCTATGGCTGAAAGGTTTTGGGACACTACCAATTCCTTTCACTTGCCTGTGGGTGAAATGACCGTTACTCCCACAGATTTCATTATGATCACCGACGTTCCTTGGGGTAGGCATGACGTAGCTTCGACGTTGAGATTCCGCCAATGGTCTTGGACAGATTAGGTCTAATGTTAGCGCGCTTAGGCCGGGGCAAGGTCTTTCGAACCTCTTTTATACACACTTTGAGGCAGCCATCCGTGATGCAAGCTTCCAAAATTTTCCTGGGGAACAACGTTGCTTATAACAATGGTTTTGTGGACCTCGGTTTTGTCATTCTTTCTCAGGGAGCTGGTGGCCTTGGTCATAGAAACTAAGTCAATGGTCGGGATGCGATTGCTAAGGTAAGGTATTTGGTTTGAAGAGGTCACAACGCAACAAAGAAATCTAAGGTCGGTCAAGGAATGGAAAAATAGGCTTCGGAGGCTTTTCGGGATGCAAACGGGGATGAGGAAATGGGTTTTGCAACAAGGGAAGAAAGTACCAACCAAGCTTCCTCTTCCGAGGATAGTCCGGATTAACTTCCCCAAAGTCCACCGACGGACGCGGAGGGTTAATGAAACGAAATTTCCTAATTAGCCTCTATTCACTTCCATGAGTAGAGTACTAACTATCCCAATTCCAACCTTCCAACACAAGTATTGGATGTGTGTTGGGACTTTCGAACCCAAATACATCCCACTTAAGGGAAGAAAAGGAGTGGGAAATTGATTTCCCAACTAATTACTCACTAATATTGCTAACCCAAACCTAATCACCCATTCACACCCTTAATTACCCCCTAACCCATAGGGTTTCTAGCCACTAATCATGATAAAAATTAAGCTAACAGCATCCAAACCAACCCTAAACATGATTTCTAACATCAAACAACCATAAACAAGCAAGAATAATGAAAATAGCAAGCAACGAAATGAAAGAACAAGCAAAGTAATTAGCAAAGTAATTAATGAAAGAGTTAAGGGAAGATAATACTTATGAAAATGCTGTAGATGAACAAAGGAAAGCAATAAAAAGATGTTCCAACAATCTCTCAATTGTTTGAATCCCCAAATCTTCAAATATCACAAAACCTAGAATAAATCTCTCACTAATCTCTCTCTAAAATCCCTAATTACAAAGCTCGAAATTGTCTAAGTCTATCTAGAGTCGAATCCCCACAAAATGCAGCTAAGGAGTCTATTTATATAAGGGATAAAAACCCCCCAAAACGCAGTGCAAAAGGCCCGACAAAACGCGCAACAACAGGGGGGGTCGCGGGCGCCACCAACCCCGTCGCGGGCGCGACCAGCGAAAGCTCCAGGCGATTTCTCCCTTCGAGAAACCGTGGTTGCGGTCTGGCTTGCCGTGGGTGCGGTCTTCCTAGGCCCAGCAATGGTAGCGGGCCCTACCCCAAGGGTGGCGGGGGCTACCCTCTGCCTTCCTTCCCTTTGTTTCTTCCTTCTTTGCAAAGCATGTAACGCCCGTTTCGAGGATCGTAGCGGGTGTTACTTCACTAATTGACATCAAAGGTGAGGAAAGTGGTCCCGGGTCAACTCCGCCTCGGCTTTCGGTCCGGCTCGGCTTGGGAAATCACCAAAAATGCTCTAAAATAGCCCTTTTTGCTACATTTTGAGTAAAAACTCCAAAAACAACAAAATAACCAAAAACGTATTAAAAGTTATAAAATTAAATCGCAAAACGAGTTAAAAGCTTAAGAATTAAGGCGATATTTAGACACAAAATTGGGTCTAAACATTGCTTTATCTTTCTGGCGTACAATATTTCTGCAACCTTTTTCGCTAACCGTAGGGACAACATTACCCTGACATAGTTCCGGAATCTTCTGGACCTTAATAATGTTAGGAATTTGAATTGGGGCAAGGCGGCCTATGAAAACTTCATTCTCTGGCTTCATCGAGGCGTCAGACTCTCGCAGGACGAAGATCCGGTTTACCTCCATATGGCTCAGACTCGCTACCAGTATGGCCCTCCTCTGTGGAAGGTGCTCGAGGTACATACCCGAGACTCTTCTCTTTGTAGTGCTGCTAGTCCTTGTGCACTTTCTTTTAACTTTATGTTTATGTAGTCGTGGGCGTATGAGTACATTCTGCCTTTGGGTATACGATCAAAGAAGGATAAGACAGTCCCAGCTACTGAGCGCTGGACTACTGAGGTCATTCATGGGAAGAAATTCCAGCCAGGAAGTCTCGAACACATTGGTCGTGTGTTGGATGACCTTACACCGGTATTTCGTTATGCTTGACATCTTCCTTTCATTTTCCTCCATTCCCAAAATAACTCTCTTTCTTTTGCAGAATCATGTGAGCCAGCGGTTCTAGGTTGAATTCAACATGGAAGGATTGCCCACCCCTTTGCACCTAGTGGAATATGACACTCGCCTCCACATTATGATGGAGGGACCCTCGGGCTTCGTGTGGTACTTGGGAGAAAGAGATTCGAGGCAAATCCTGGGGGGATATCCTGGCCTTATTCTCCAGGATCCTCCGGAGCACATGTTTGAGCCGTGGCGCGTTGACCTGGGTGTTCTGAGAGATCTGATTCGGGGTTAGGATTTTGACAACTTTGTGCGTGATGTTTCGCAGGAGCATTTCAATGAAGAGTTCCTACGTTGTCTTAGCCGCTTGGCTCCCCGAGTAGTATGTATCTTCTTCCCGTATCTCAATTATGTCTTGGCCGATCCCTGACCATAAAGTTTGCGGCTGAGGCCTTATGCCAAGGCCGCTGAGGTGGAAATTCCACCAGAGAGGAAAAAGATCGGTTGCTTCTTGGACATGGAGAATAGTAACGAGTGTTCCACACTTCAAGCATTCGAGCGGAAGCCGGTAATTCCTCATTTCATGTTGCTTCCTTTTTTATCCCACATGTCACTTATATATAATCTTGGTCTTGCTATCTTTCAGCCAAGATGGGCTTTCCTCCGTCAACTGACTAAAGAGTGGAGCACCATGAGGAAACATATTGACCGGGCATTCACCGGCTCAGGTAGATATCGCGGTAATACCGTCGGAAGGGATGATTTGGAGGCTGACGCAGAGTTTGTTCCCAAGGAACCACCTCAACGTTCTACTGTAGGAGCCCCTCGTGTAGAGCCCCACGTTGTTCTTCGGTAGGGGAATATTCTTCTCGGGGTCGATCTAGGGAATAACTTGGTGGGTCTTCTCGTCCTCCTCTAGCAACTGTACCAGAGGGTTGCGGCAAAGGCATTCTGGTCGAGGGTCAATACTCAACCAGATCTCATCGTAGCAGGTCCGGTAGTAGAGATCGCCGTCCTCCGAGTATAGAAGAGGACATTGCTCAGATGTCCTTAGAGGAGCCCCTCGGTCAGGGAGGATCATATCACAGTGCTGGGTATGGTGGTGATACCCGGCCTCATTCATATTGGGTGGAGGATTTGCTTCAAAGTCGAGTGCCACCTACCGGCCCTCTCATTCTCCTCCTCGTACACCAGCTTCGGTGCGCTCTACTCGCCGTGGTCGGGAGATAGTGGCGAGGGACCATGATTCAGGTGCATCCGTAAGGTATTCTGGCAGTCAGGCCCTTGCAGATGACGCTACTTCACGTCTTGCACCCTCTGATGCTTCCTCTTTTGGTTCTCGTTCTCATTCTGCTGGATGGCCTGTTCCGGCTCCTGGGATGGGTCCTTCATGGCCTACGAGTATGCAAGAGTGGGCTGAACCTCAACACTCTTGGCTTGGAGGATTTGCTTCTTCTGGTTGGCCAACCCCCGGTTATGGGACTGGCCTTGTATGGCCTACCCCATTTGTTTAGTGCCATGTTCCTAATCATTCATGGCTAGCCGCTTCACAGGAGCATTCCATGTCTTCACCGTCGAGTATTCATCCTTTGGGAGTGCCCCTGTCTAAACCACCGCCTCCTATGTAGACTGCTCCTACTCCTCCAGCATTCTCGAGCTTAGGTCCCACACCTGGTCCCAATTACTATTCCTGGGACACCTATTTCGGCACAGATGGTACTTCAAACGCTGGAACTTCGAACGCTAGCAACGACCTGGTTGAGGATAGCGGCGATTCGAGCTCCCTGTGGTGACCAAACTGATCCCAAGCAAGACTCTATGCATTTTAATTTTTTTGTATGCAAGACTATCTTGACTATTTCTGTACTTATTATTTTTATTTTAATGCGAGACTCTTTATGCATTTTATTATTTTTATGCAAGACTTGGTGAATGCACGATTCTAATGCATGTTTGAATGATTTTCTACATGACGCGATTAAATCCAAATTAATCCCGCTTCCCCAAAAAGAAAAGAAAATAAAAGAAGACATAAAACTTAAGTGTCAGAGTGAACTCGAGCAAACACTTTCTGAACCGGGCGTCATTGGGTCAACGACAAGATCCAAAACACAAAAGATACATGAACAGGCCGATTTAATTCATAAGAAGCAAGGCCCAAATAAAATCAGAAGGCAGATGGGCTGATCGTCGAAGGCGGGCCCAACTCGCCATAAAACCCACGCGGGTTTTCTCTTCAGCAGGCGTTGGGCCTGGGCTTAACTAGGCGCGCGCGGGGGTCTGGGAGAATCAAAACCCACGCGGGTTTTGAGTTTTTTTTTTTTTTTGCTAGCCATTGTGGATGGCATAAATCATGGGATTTGAAGGAAAACGGCTATATGATTACTTGCTGACTGCTTCGCTCCATTTTGATGATGGATGAAGGTGTATAAATACCACATCTTATGCATATGATCATTACTCCTCATCTTCACTCTAAAGTCTTCATCAAATAAAAAATCCTCCAAATTCTCATAGCTTTTGAGAAGAACCTTGCTACTTGGATGAGCACCTTGTCTAAAGAAGAGAAGAAAGAGCTCGGAAGGTACAGGTTGACGAGCTTCTTGAGCCTTCGACAAGTGAGGGTCAACCATGACTTTCTCCGAGCGGCGGAGACTCTTTGGGACCCGAAGATGCACGTTTTTCGGTTCACTTTGAACGAGTTATGTCCGCTTCCGGAGGAGTGGTCCCCAATCCTAGGGACGAATCATTTTGCACGACCGTCATCGCCTCTAACATCAACTGACGTCCATAAACAATACAAAGAGTTGCTGTGTCTTCCATCTCGGGTCGTTGGAAGTGCAATGTTTGGCGAAAAGGTACACTTTCAAACCATAATTGAATATTTGCAATCTCCCGATACCTTGGAATATGGCCCAGTGATACGAGTGCGAGCGCTCGTATTATGTCTCCTTGGTAAGCTTTGCTTCTATCACGGTGGCAAAAGAACTGGACCGGCAAACTTGGTTCAAATTGTTGAAGACATGTCCTGGGGCTACAACCCAGTGCCACTAATACTAGCAGAGACCATGATAGGCTTGGACGACCCGAATCCAGAACATGAATTTCGGGGAAGCCCCCTGCTACTTCATGTATTTCTCTCTTCTTCCTCTTTCGTTTCTGTCTCTACTGACTGTAAAACCCCCGCGGGTTTTACAATTTTTTTTTTTCTTTTTCCGTTAGTTTAGGATAATTGGCATGCAATTCTTACCCTTGTTAACTCTACGAACAGATCTGGTTAATGGAACACTTGGGCCTCATCGAAGAGCCCCAAACTTCTTTAGCATTAGCGAACTATTGTCAAAGGATGAGGAAGTACATCGATCTCCACTCGGTAACGGAATGGATCGCGTTCCTCAAAGAGCCTCGCAACATCACATGGTGGATCGAACGGTGGCATGTTTCTGAGTATGTGACCCATGATTCACGCAACGCCTATGTGCGCCTTGCAGGTTTGACGCACATGACTTTTTATTTTCTGGAGAGAGTGAGGCGGCAAATGGGCCGCAAACAAAACATCCCCGAGCTTTTGTGTGAAGCTCCCGAGCCATTGAAACTTCGTAGCTCGGTGATAGAGTCATGGCTAAAATATTGGAAAAGAAGACCAACTCTTAGGGCTCCACCAAAGGCACACATATCCGAAGTTGCTAATGATGGCTACCACATATAGTTAATTGCAGTTGTTGAATCTCGTCGCGCTAGAGAGGCAAGAAGAAGACAGACATCCGTGAAGGCGAGATTGGGTCCTCGCTCATCAGTAAAGGACAGCCTTGGTGAAAAAGTCTTAGTGAAAGGCAAACTTGGTCCGAGGGTTGAGATACAAAAACCGAGCAGGCGGGACTATAAGCCCAAAGATAAAGAGAGAGACCTGAACGGACCTAGAGACATGGAGATTGACCATGAGACTACTGGCGAAGTGGAAAAAATGAAGCAAGATTAGAAGATGGATGGAATGAAGGAACTGAAACTGCTTTGCCAGAATAATCTTTTATTTAATTATGCCTTTTGAATTTTCTTATTTACAAGCAGTGTACTTGCATTATTAATTAATGAAAGAAGAAATATTGTTCATAGTTATTGTATTCTTGCAACTTTGTTATTTTTTCTTATGTACATGAGCGTTTATCGAATATATGCCAAGTGTCTAAAAATTGGTTTTTCAGTTGCTTGATTATATTAAACATAATATCGCTTGAGCTGATCCAAATTCGTGGGTTGAATTACATCTTCTCCATCCATAGTAGCAAGCCGAGCTGCTCCTCCTGGCAAAATGTCTTTAATCATATAAAGACCATTCCGATTGGATGCAAGTTTTCCCCTTGGGTCTTGTATGGGTGCCCTCATTTCCTTAAGCACTAAATCACCTACTTGAAGTGAACGACTTTTCACCTTCTTATTAAAAGCTCAGGTGATTCTACTTTGGTACACTTGCACATTATGCAATGCCCTCAATCGCCTTTCATCCATCAACATTAACTCCTCGAACCTTGCCCTAGCCCATTCTGCTTCTGGTAATTGGCTTTTCGCTACTATTCGTAGTGAGGGAATTGTTAATTCGATTGGCAGGACTGCTTCCATCCCATACACCAAAGAATATGGCGTTGCACTTGTAGCAGTTCGTATAGAAGTTCGGTATCTCCATAGGGCAAATGCCAACTTATCAGGCCAATCTTTGTAAGTGACAACCATTTTCTTGATGATTCTTGCCAGTGTTTTATTGGCTGCTTTTACAGCTCCATTAGCTTAAGGTCGATAACGTGAAGATCGATGATGTTGAATATTGTAGTTAGCGGGCAAAGTCTCTCCTTCCTTCCGAAATGGCTTCCATTGTCACTGATGCTCTCATGAGACACTCCATATCGACATATGATGTTTTGGAGGATGAATTTGGCCACTTTCTTGGATGTGAGTTTGGCATAAGAGGCTCCCTCTACCCACTTAGTGATGTAATCAATGGCAACCAACATGTATTCACGTCCTCCTACTCCTGTTGGGTGTATCTTGCCAATGATGTCGATACCCCATACCGAGAATGGCCATGGAGATGTTAAAGTAGTTAGATATGATGGGGGTTGATGCTATAGGTTGGCATACCCTTGGCATTTGTGACACCTTCGAATGAACTCTAAGCAGTCAGCCTCCATAGTGGACCAGTAATAACCAGCCCTTTGAATCTTCTTCACCAGCATGCGCTCATTCAGGTGAGGCTCACACTCTCCTCCATGTACAGTAGCCATGATCTCCTTTGCACTCTTAGCATCGATGCATAATAAATTAATGCACGTAAGTGATTTCTTCTAAAGGCGATCTTGGATCAAGCAGTATTGTGCTGCTAGAGACCTGATCGCTCGTTGTCCTCGAGCGTCTAACTCAGCTGGGTATTCTCCTTTCAGAAGAAAATTGTATATGTCGTGAAACCAAACCCTAGTTTCTTCTTCTTGTGTCTCCATATTGCAGGCACTTCAGACTGTCGCTCTACTACGACTGATAGTTGGAGTGTGCCTGATAGGATTGATATCATTGAAGACAACTTGACTAGAGCATCAGCCAATTCATTGTGATCCCTAGAAAGGTATCAAAAGCTAATTTGCTCAAATTATGCAGCAAGTCCCAAAAGCTTCTATTGGTATGCCATAAGGAATTCATTCCGAACCTTCCATGTATTTTTAGCCTGATTAATGATGAGGCTAGAATCTCGAAAGACCTTTATTTGGCGTATGCCTGAAGCCAAGGCAGCGTGTAAACCTTTGATGCATGCTTCATATTCTGCAGCGTTGTTAGTAGCATCAAAATCCAATTATAGATACAGGGACGTGTGCCCCTTCTGGAGATATTAGCAGGACTCCTACTCCACAACCCATTTGGTTGGAAGCTCCGTCAAAATACATTTCCCATGTAATCTCATCAGTTAAAAATACATCTTCGTCTGGGAATTCCAATTAAGTGCTTGGAGGTTCCCTCGAGGGTTAAGCAGCCAGGCAATCTGAAACAACCAACCCATTTCTGGATTTCTGAGGAAGGTACTGGAGATTGAATTCTGAGAGCATGACCACCCATCGAGCGATGCGATTGGATATGGTTGGTTGCTCCATTATGAATTTGATGGGATTATTCTCAACTATGACATATATTGTATGTGAAAGCATGTAATGCCTTAACTTCTTGGTGGCCCATACGGAAGCGAGAGCCATTTTCTCTATGTCTGTGTATCGACTTTCATAGTCTAGGAACTTCTTGCTCAAGTAGTAGATGGCGCTCTCTTGGCCTTTGACCTTTTGAGCTAGCATAGCCCCCATTGCAGAGCTAGTCACGGTAAGGTAAATGAGTAGAGGCTCATCTGGTACTGGCGGCATGAGGACTGGAGGATGTTGCAAATATTCCTTCATCTTATCAGAGATCGTCCCATTTTATTTTGCTTCCTTTCTTTAGTCTCTTGAACAAAGGTTCACAAGTCATGGTGAGCTTTGATATGAACCTGCTGATGTATTGAACTCGCCCCAAGAAACCCCTTATCTCCTTTTCTCTCCTGGGTGGTTCCAATTCTTGGATAGCCTTGATCTTTGAGGGGTCAACTTCAATGCCCCGTTGGCTGACCACATAGCCTAGCAACCTCCCAGAGGTGACACCAAAGGTGCACTTTGCTAGATTAAGTCGCATTTTGTATTTGCGAATTCGTAGGAAGCACTTGCGGAGATTGGGTATGTGTTCTTCCCTTGTTTTAGATTTGACAATCATATCATCTACATAGACCTCTACTTCCTTGTGCATCATGTCATGAAGTAAGGTATTGGCAGTTCTTTGATATGTCGCTCCGGCATTTTTAAGGCCGAAAGGCATGGGCACATAACAGTATGTGCCCCATGGTGTATTGAATGAAGTTTTCTCCATGTCTTCTTTTGCCATTTTGATTTGATTATAACCGGCATATCCATCCATAAAGGACAGGAGCTCATGCATGCAAGTGTTATCCACTAATACATCAATGTGAGGTAAAGGGAAACTGTCCTTGGGACTGGCTTTGTTGAGATCTCGAAAGTCTACGTACATGCGCACTTTCCCGTCTTTCTTGGGTACCAGTACGATGTTAGCAATCCATTCAAGATATTGGGCTGCTTTGATGAACTTAGCATTAAGCTGTTTGATCACTTCTTCTTCAATTTTCTTAGGCCATTTAGGCTTGATCCTCCTAGCCTTTTGTCGAATTGGCTTTGCATTAGGGATCAAGGGTATGGTGTGCTCCGCAATTTCCCTTTCAATCCCAGGCATGTCCTCATAGGACCATGCGAATACATCCAAAAACTCCTTGAGATGCTCCGTGAATGTACTCGTTCTTGCGTTGTGAGCGAACTACCTAACTTCAACTCCCGAGGTTGTTCTTTCGTGCCTACACTTATAGTGATGGTGTCTTCAAACACCGCCATTTTATGCTCATGTCCATTAGAAAATTCTTTTAAGGATTCATTAAATTCCAGATTATTATTGGCGCTACAGTTCAGGGAAGAGTGGGAAGAAGAATCAGAGTAAGCAGAAAGGTTCATCTTATTGAATGCAGAAAGGAGTACATCGCCAGCAGACTCAAGACCAGACTCACTTGACTATAGATCCTTAAGACCTGACCCTATGCCCTTAAGAACAGACTCTCTTACAAATAAAACAAAGTTATTCTCCTCAACATCAACCTACGAGACCGCCTTAACTTCTTCTTCTTCAGTGATCACGAGACTCGGGTCAAAGCTTGGGTTGGATAATGCAGCAATAACAACGTCATCTTCAGTCTTCTCTTAGACGGCCTCTTGTCCGAACAGCATGTCAAATATGTTGCTTCCGGCGAGATGAGTCCATCCTAATGGTGGTTGTTTGTCCCGTGCGTGAACGAAAACAGTAGTCATATTAATGGTGCAGTCATTGAAAACTTCTAACCCAACAACTTGAACTCCTTTGTTCTTCAAGTAGAATAGTTGGAGGAATCCATAGTAAGGGAAGTCATCTCCTTCCTTAACAAATTGTCCATTCAGAGTAAGTGGATAGGGCTTCATTTGGAATAAAGTAGGAGGATTGTCCATCCTCTTCTGCTCAGCTATAGCCATTTTTGCGAGCCTAACTTCCTTTTCCGTTGGCTTGCATCCTAAGCCAAACCTTCCCTTCTACTTAAAGGTCTTAAACACATAAGGGATTTTATTTTTCGGGTTCCTTCCCAGCGGCATCCCAGGGAAATGACCTTGTCTCTTGAGTATAGCGTGTACCTTGGGATTTGAGTAAGGATCGAAATCAAAAGGAGCTTTTTCCTGGCTCATCATCGCCACAAGTTCAAAGTTGTGGAGTTCTTCATCCATTGAATTGTGCTCCACTTCAAGAGTTGATTGCTTGGGAGTGAAAACAACATTGATGGATTCTCCCGAGATGGTGATCACCTGGCCTTGAACCAGCATTTTAACCTTTTGATGCAAAGTGGATGTTATAGCGTTGCATTCATGCTGCCATAGCCTCTCTAGTAGCAAATTGAAGGAGACTGGAATGTGTAACACCATAAACTCCACATTCCGAGTGACATTGCCAGTAGAGATAGGCAATATTATGGACCCGGCTGATCTCCGAGGTGAATTGTCATAGGCCCTGAGTTGCACACCATTTTGAGCCAAATGTTGTTGTTGAACTCCCAAATTTTGTGCTGTCCTCCAAGGGCACACGTTTACGGATGAACCATTGTCGACCAGAACCAGTAGGATAGTCTTGTTTGAGCACTTCACTGTAAGGTACAGAGCTTTGTTATGGGACGCTTCTCCTTGAGGCAGATCCTTGATCCCGAAAGTAATCATCTCTTATTGGGTGGTCACATGAGCAACCAGGGATTCGAGTGTCATCGTAGGTGGTACTGTAAGTGTCGTAAGGGCGTCCAACATCTTCTGTCTATGAGCATGCGATGCGCATATGAGTTGCCACATGGTAACCTCTACTCTGGTCTTTTTGAGTTGAGGAAGAACAGGATCTTCCGGAGGAACCTGATTGTCGTTGCTTACTATTGGCGCAGGGTTAGGGACAACCACTAGGGTGGTGGTGTTCCTGTTATTGTGGTGGCCGGACCGAGTGAAAAATGCCACATCATCTGGTGTTGGTTCATCCACATCCATCCACACTCTCTCAGAGTGCTCATGCTCGTCATCCTCATCACTATCCCAAATACCGTGGATGGACAGTCCTTCATGAAACCCAAATATTTCGGCGATAGGTTGACCTGTTTCAACAATTAAAGAGGAGGGGTCAAAGCTGAAATCCCCACAGAAAATGGCATTTGTATGTTCAGGAATAGGATTACTTTGATTGTTTGGTTTCTTGGCAGTTGTTGGCATTGGCAACGTCCCTGCCCTTATCATATCTTCTATTTTGTTCCTGAGAGTCCAGCATTTCTTCGTGTCATGCCCTCGGCAACGGTGATAGCGGTAAAATTGGTTGGCATCCCAGTTTCTGCCTTTGATTTCTGGCGCTTCCTTCGGTAAGGGCAAGACCAAGATGCCCTTCTATACTAGACGGTCGAGAGCCTGAGAGTAAGGAACATCTAGCGGCGTATAAGTCTCATACTTTGGTACATAAGGCCCCTTGCGATGGATAGAGTTAGTCTCCATAATCTTAGAAGGGTTGCTAGCCTTATTAATGGCCCTCCTGTTGGAGCTGGACCCCTTCCATCCAGGCGAAATGGTCTTATCATTATACATCGCCTCTAGTTGGGCACAAATGTCCTTCAAGTAATCAAAATCTTTGACAGCATGGTAGCCTAAGTGCTTGGAGATACTGCCCTTGAGCCCTTGCTTAAAGGTAGACAACTGTAGGTGGAGAGGGATTGTCTCATTAATGTGGGATTGTAATGCTTAATGAAAGCTTTGAATAACTCACTCCAGTCGGCCTTCGTTTGGGGTGACAATGCATGATACCATACCTTAGCTTCGCCATCTAGGGTGGATGGGAATACAGTAGAGTATAAACCGACATCAATCCGGTTTAATGGTGCCAACCTTATGAACTCTTCAACATGGTGAATAGGATTCTCAGAGGGCTTGAACCTGATATTTGGTACTTCAACTTTATCATCTATCTTTAGGGTTGGCTGAACAGGTAATGGCACCTCCAGGTACTTGTAAGCAAAGGCTGGCACAGTGCTCATTGCTTGGTGAGGCTTTCTAACTTCTGCTCAAGGGCCTTAACAGTGGGATCCCTTATAGGTTTTCATACTTCAGGAGTATTAACCTTTGTCTTGGATATCCCTATTCCTCCAAAATCTGAGGATGTATTAATGATTTCGGGTTCAGATTCGTATCCATGCATTTCTTCGTCATCTTCTTCAACGTTCAGCCCCAATTTGGTATTGATCTTAGTGATGGCCTGCAGCATACCATTGTTATTGTTCATTGAGTCTTTTACTCATCTTCTACTCCTGTTATAGAGTATTGGCAAACACAAGACCTTGCATTTTGGTGTAGAGCTCATCCAAATGCTTCGTGATGTTGGCTTCGGTACTCTGGACTGGGACCTCTTAGAATTGTTCTCCAGACATGAAGTAGTTGCTAGTTGCAGATGGATCGTAATGCGGGTTTGGAATCAAACGACCAGTTCGTGGATCTCGAATGCGGGCTCGGAGTCGATAACAAATGATGCCTGCATGGAAATTCAAAGTTAGGACACTCGATGACATACTCTGACACATACTACCCGATGCATGCATGATCTAAGGGACCTATATGATCTTAACTGACTCGACGCATATATGCTGACACAAGGGACTCACCCACTTTTTAGGAGTGAATGACCTTACTCTATATGGACCTAACAATAGAACATTATAAAGGGCCGAATAAAGTCAAACATAGCAAGCGAGTCATAAGTTGATAGGTTTGAGTCAGTGTTTCTCAATTCGGCTATGCCCAATCCACAGGCCGACCATTTCAAGGAGAGTCCGTAACTTGGCCCAACAACTCAGACAGCTCAAACCATGTTGGCTATTATGCGGACTAGAATAATGCATCGACAAGACTGACGACCCATTTTTTCATCTTTTTTTTTTTGTTTATTACCCCTTTTTTTCCCTCAAGGAAAATGGATATTGTAAAGGACTAGATAAAGTCAATCAATAAGCAAGCTTTAATTAATTTGTGGGCTTAATTGATAAATCCAAAATGGTTGGGCCTAACAACGGGACGACCATAAATGTGATGGATTTATTAATTAAATCGACAAATTAAGTTACTCGAGACTAGTGACTATTATGCAGTCTAAAACGCTATCTATTGACTTTGTTGGACTTTTAATTAAAAATTTTCGGACCTTTGTTAAGAGAATTTCGTAAAGGGCCATATAATATCATCAAAGGTGAGTCAATTTTTATTTATTAATTAAGATAATCAACCTTCAAACATAAATATGCTCTTTAACTTGGGCTAACCGTAATGCCTTTGAGTTAACTATACTTAATTAAAGAATAATCATTTTCTCAACCCAATGAATTTTATATGGACTAGAACGAAACCTCCAAACTAGGGTCGACTCTTTGCAAAAAGAAAAAAGGGGGAAGGGGTACACATAGCGCATAGCATACAACATGAAGGGTTGTCCTAAACCAAGGCTCTATATTCATGGATTTCTATAGCTGGGTTACATGGCCTACCGCACGTTTTCACCCCGGTGCACTATACCCTTAGGTAAGATGTGTGAGGTATTGCTAAACGAACTTCAAGGAAGCCCTTTGAGTTTAACATGGGGAGAGGAGAGACCAAATGCTTGGCGATGTAGGAAACATCACACAGGTAGTGGCATGCCCGCTCTAGAGGGAAAATCCTAGGTATAACTTAAACCATCGTCTTTGTGCTCCCGTGTCAAAAGACCCGTTGAGTGGCCCGATATGCAAAGGACGCCTAAAAGGAATGATAAAAACGCGAATAAATCAATTCCTCCCTTTTACAATTTCAGATTAATTCGATTTGTTCAAGTTTTACCCTCTTTTTAAGTTTAAGTCCCCAGTGGAGTCGCCAATCTGTAGGACCCCGAAAAAAGTGACCACATTTCCTGTGATGCGCTACTTAGGTGATCGGGAGCCGACTAAGGTTACTTAATCCTTAGATAAGAGTATTTTTATTTTTGAAATTCATTTTCGGGGTGATGAAACTTTATTCATTTATAATTCCGTTTTTTATTGTTTAACCACTCGAAATTACACCGACATACTTTAAAAATAATTCAATACCGACCAAACACCCGACCCAAGCCCAACAGAAGGCAAACGGGCCGCCATAGAGTGTTAAAACCCGCGTGGATTTTAATACTCCATGGGCTGGACTGTGTGTTTCTGTGGGCCAGAGAAGATGGGTTAAAATTGATAGAACCCGCGATGGTTTTTATCAATTTTTGGCCCATTTTCTCTCGATTCTAACCTTGGATTAGTGTGTGGAAAATATTAAACTATTTTTAAATATTTTTGTGTAAATCCGTATGTTTAAAATAATTAAACGGGTTATAAAAGAATTAAGAGTCGCCAGCCGATGTAAGGAAATCGACAAACCGTAAAAAATAATAAAAATAACTCAGGTCTACGAAACCCGATTTTATGTTCGGGATTAAGGTTACGAATTCGAGAATTATAAGAACTCTCGAATTCGCCTGTTAGAAAACAGACTCTACTAAAATCGACATTAAAATGAAAAAGAGTGGGGAGAAGTTTAATTAATTTCACGAAATTATATTCTCATGATGCAATATAAAATGAAGTTTTTGTTTACAAACTATGCACAAATAAAGGAATTGATGTACAAATTACATGATTTAAACAACAATAATGAAAATGAAAGCGAACCTCTTTTGATTTAGGAGCCGAATGCACCTGGTCGAAAATCTTGACTTTGCCTTGACTTGGAACTTTTGATGGAAGAATGTAAGTGGTTTAGAAAAATGGTATGAGGATGACGATATGGATATGACAAAAGCGATTAGAAGAGGTTTAGATAATGAATATGGATGATGGAATTTTAAGAGTGTTTAGGTGATAATGATGGTATTAGTTGATGAAATGAAGGTGAAATAGAAGGGGTATTTATATGTGAGGAGGTAGTGATTGGGAGGGAAAATCATGGGCACACATCCCCATGATCATGCCATGCAATCGTAAAAGCTACGCGGGTTTTGAAAGGCAAGGCAGAGTCAATGGTATGTGGGCTAAAATCACGGAAGAGTGATCAAGATTTGGGCGCTTTATGCAGTAGAAAACTCACGCGGGTTTTATAGTTGCTAGGCCGGCCGGATCTGCTGCTAGGCCGCCTTTCTTCTGGGTCGCCTTTTGTTTCTTAAAACCCATGCGGGTTTTATTCCCACTAGTGGGCCGCTTTGCACTGCTATACTTGCTCTACTAGTCACATGGGCCCAATGAACTATTTTGGTATCCGGCCCAAATGATTTATCAGGTTTTTGACGGGCCGGGATTATGTCGGTGCAAATCCCGGTGTCTACAGGGAGCTATCCTGCAACTCTACCTTTGATGCTCTAGCACTAGCTATTAGTCTCTAATTATCATGTACTCATGTCACATTATCGATGTCATTCCTGATACCATTCCTGCTTTTGAATTTATATAGTTTCAAAAACAAATAAAGGAGTATTGTAATTGCATTGCATTTGAATAAAAATATTATCGGTGAATGGAATCGGATTTGTACATAAGAGGGAAGGCTGGAGGTTTGAATATTACCGTCTATAATTATTTTTTTTGGTTCAACAGTTGTATAGAACATTTTGAGCTTTTTGTGGTTGCAGAATTGATATGGAAAATTTTAAATTTTCGTCGCCTACCTTTTTACTAATGTAGCCCCCCAAAAGACATTTTTTACCCTTGGCCACACTCTATCCTCTCCCTCATTTCCCTCTAAACCTCATTTCTCTAAACATCATTTCTCTCCAAAATCTATATAATTGTGTTTGATTTTTGAAATTGAATCTAAAATGTCAAAGGAAGGTTACAAATCATCTGAAGAGGAAGAGGTTAGTTTGTAAAATTTTGTTTTAGTTAATTTTGTGAAAAATTCCGGAAAATAGTCGGTGCGGCACGCCCAAGCCGGCAAACCGCTATCGGCTTGCCGCACGCCGATCGCAGCAGCACGGCGGTGGTTGCCGCATGAGACTGCCGGCTTGGGCGTGCGGCACCGGCTATTTTTCGGAATTATTATTTTTTAAAAAGAAAATAATTATTATTTTTAATTTTATAGTTACTATTATTATTAATTATTTAATTGTTAATTTTTTCAAATTATATATTGTGTTATTATTGTTTTTAATATTATTGTTATTATTGTTATTGTTATTACTAATAATGTGTTGATTGTTATTGTTATTGTTGTTAATATTATTGTTATTATTATCATTGTTATTATTAATAATGTGTTGATTGTTATTGTTATTTTTTTTCAAATTACATTTTTAATAAATAATGTGTTTATTGTAATTGTTACTTGGAGTGTTAATTATTATGATTATTAATAAATAATGTTTTTATTATAATTGTTACTTGAAGCATTAATTATTATGATTATTAATAAATAATATGTTTATTGTAATTTTTACTTGAAGTGTTAATTATTATGATTACTAATATATAATGTGTTTATTGTAATTGTTACTTGAAGTGTTAATTATTATGATTATTAATAAATAATGTGTTTATTGTAATTGTTACTTGAAGTGATAATTATTATGATTTTTAATATTATTATTAATAATGTTCAGGGTTTAGTGTTTAGGTTTATGCATGTTTTGTTCATATTATTGTTATTATGATTAATAATGTTATTGTTATTGTCACTGTTATTCTAAGTGAGTAGTTTGATTGTAACTTATTATTTAGTATAATTAATATTTGGTAAATATTGGGGTAATTAATGAATGTCACATTGTTCTGCAGGTTGAGTTAGAAGAGTTTGGCGGAGCCGGTGTTGATTATTCACCGTTCTTTGCGACACAAGATGTGTTTGGAAATATAGAAGCACTGCTTGGCGGGTACGTCTCATATACAAACTTTGATGATGATGGCAATCTTCGTCAGCCCTTTTTATGCCACCCGTACTCGTTGAAGTTGCTCCGTACGTACCCGAATGTAATTATCATCGATAGTACATAAATCACAAACAAGGCGAAGTGGCCCTTATGCGAGCTGGTAGGCGTGACACCAACTAACCAAAACTTTCAGGTTGCTTACTCGTTCATGCGGGATGAGAAGAAGGATTCCTATGAGTGGTTGCTTTGGAAGTTGCATGAGTTGTTGGGTCCCGATGTTACTCCGGGTGTGTTTGTGACAGACAAGGAGTATGGGTTTGGTGGAGCTATTGCTTGAGTTTTCCCAAGTGTGCCTCACCTTTTGTGCATATGGCATATTGGGAACGATGTGGAGAATAGAGTCAACAAACTTACTGGGGGTAAGATGAATGGTTGTGGGCTACATTTCAAACATCATTTCTGGAACCCCGTTGTTTATGCCAGGACCGTTGACATTTTCGAAATGAAGTGGATGACTCTCCAAAGCGTGTGGATTGGAAAGAACAAAGAAATTGTGACGTATCTGAATGATACGTGGATGCCGCATAAGGAGAAATTTGTTTGTGCTTTCACCGACAAGGTCCCTCACTTTGGGAACACGGCGACTTCCAGCGCGGAGAGCCAGCATTCTATTCTGAAATATTATATCGGAAGTGGGAGAGGAACATTTGACCGTGTCTTTGTGAGGATTCACCATCATTTGGAGAATCAACATACTGAGATTCGGAGGGCGCTTGAATAGTCTAGGAGTGCGCACAGATATCATACGGTATCTCGATTCCTCAAGCATTTGCACGGGTATGTTTCTCATCATGCCATTGAATTAATTACACAGGAGTTCAGTGACATGTTGCCAATGAGGACAGCAATAGGCACAAACAAGTGCGATCACAAGTTGTGATTAACCCACCACCTTCCGTGTGCGTGTTCTTTGATGCACTTGTACGATAATGGAGAGCAGTTGCAATATACAGTGATGGTCATGTTCTGGAGACAACTGACAGTCATTGGAGATGGTGACACCCTAGGGTCAAATGATGATCCATCGTCCCGGGACTTGAAGTTGTTTGAGTTGCTCGTTCAACAGGTTCGGGAGCAAGATCCAGCAGTGATACGTGACGTAACCCAGGTCATCCACGAGAAGTTAAATCCCAAGAGTGCCGATATTCCTGATCCACAGATCAGTCCCCCACGCATCGGGAGACCCAAAACATCCAGATCCACCAGACGCGAGCCCAGTGGGTTTCAGTACGGCCGAAGATCGGGTCGTGATAGCAAGACTACGACGAACTCATTATGAAGAAAGGGATCCAGTTCTTCTTCCGTCGGGATGGGTGAAACAGGTTTGATTTCTTTATCTATTTTTCATAATATAACAAAAAAACTATATGCTCTTATTTTAATACTGATGTGTCTTTTGAAGTGCAGTTATTTCCAGAATGTGTAAAGATCCATTCCCGTACAAGACCGATGTGCCACATTTCTTTCTACCATATATTGTTGGCTGGACGGATGTTGAGTCGGATGGAAACTGCGGGTTCAAATGCATTGCCGAGGCAGGTTTCGGGGGCCAAGAACAATGACAAAGTGTTTGGAGTACAATGGAAAGTGAATTGTTGGCGCGTCCTAAAATGTATTTGGCGGCACACCTTGGGTGTCGGGATGAGTATGATAAATCGCTCAACCGGATAAGTGGTAACATGGCTGGACCAGCCAGGTTTGAATTTCGGATGTTGCCCCTGCGGATTTATTTCCAGCAGCGACAATGTTGAACATTATGTGGATCAACATTGCAACACCACCTGGTCAATTTAAGCAGATAGCTAAGACATGTATATCAGTGTTACCCATGAAATCAAGGCCTGGAATGAGGGGACCTGCAAAAATATTCGGAATAGTGCATGCATACAAGGCTCATTACATTCTTCTTCATTTACACGATCAGTGCCCTCTACCACCGGTTCATGTTGGGTGGCATCGAGGGAGATACCGTACTGTTGAAGGTTGGGATGAGCCGTTTAAGGCTCGTATTAATCAATGGAAAGGTCTTAGGGATGCTCAAACAAGATCTTTGTCTTAGGTATTAAACTATATGCTTATATATGTATTTGGTTAACATGACATTGTCTCAACGACGCTTGTTACATTCTTGTTCATTTTTTTTAAGTGGTGGTAAATATTTTTAAATAAAATGCACAACATTAAACCAGAAATTAAAATACTCGACAATACATCAAGTCTACGATACAACCACACAAATTTAAACTTACATCAGTCTTAAAACGAAAGACAATAAAACTAGAAATTAAAATGTTCGACACAAATTAAAAATTAACAACTAATTCTACTCCTCCTCCTCTCTTTGGTCGTCTTGCTGCTCGGGGACCTAGATATTCAATTATGCGCACCATTGAGCATACAGATCAAACATAGCTGTGAAACTGTGATCACTCACTTGCCTTGCCGCTTCGTGAGGATTGGGTGGCTGCAACATCGTCTGCGCTAGTTCCGCCCACAAATATGCATACTATGAAAAAAAATTAGAAAATTAAAACAATAACACAAAATATTGGTAAGCTTATAAATGAGTAAAATATGCAAAACTAATATTAAAGTATGCTTAGGGGTTTGTACCTGTTCGAGGGACCGCGGTTCATCGATTGTGGATTGGCTGGTGGAGGTGTTGTTGATCAAAAATTTATGAGAGTGTACGACAAACCAATCGTTATATGCATCATCCACTTCCCACGGCACGTTTTGTGCGTGGCAGAGCCATCAGGGACAGTTTGTTACCAAAGGGAAATGACCCCAAGCAGTGTTGATGCTGAACTCATCAAACTCCAATTTGTACCACCCCTTGGCCGGTCGTTCAGCTTTCATTGGGCGGGGCAACATTGGGGGGACAGGTTGTCGGTGCCCTATCTGACGGACAACGCGATCAGGCATGTACAACTCTGGCACGAATTGGGCCCATGTACAACATCCTCTGGTAGGTCCTTTAAGGTGTACCTCGATAAGGGCACCAACACACCTTATCGAGCGTCAACGCGTCCAGGGAGGCCCTCAAACCCTGTAGGCGTTGCTCTAATCTAACCGTGTGACTAGGAAACCACCTGACCGCGCGAGGTCCCCGAACCGGTTGCTCACTGTGTGGGCTAAATGAGGGAAAGTACTCATATATCCAGGCCTGCAAAAGGGTCGAACACCCAGCTATCTTCACCGTCCCTACCCTGCTCACCATCCCTAACTGTCGATACTGGTACGCCAGTGTAATCATACCCTTAGCAACTGTATCAACATGATCAGTGCTACGCCACGGATGCGGACAAACTCTATCCCTCGATTTGTCCACGAGGGTAGTGTTTCCCAACAAGCTCAACAACCATGCCCGTGTCCTATGGGGAATGGGGTACATGGGCGAAACAGCAACCGACCTCAAATCGACATCAGTCATGACACACTTGTCATAAATGCCAATTTTCTTTAGATCCGGCATAGGCTTCATGAAAATAGCCAGCACGAACTCGTTAAGCGTTGCCCGATCAAGACAATCAGGCATCACACCATCAACTGGAAGGCCCAAAATGTGTTCCACATCATGCAGCATGATAGTCATTTCACCAAAGGGAAGGTGAAATGTGTTCGTGTCGGGTTTCCACCTCTCAACGGAGGCCGAGATCAGTGTCATATCAATGTTTTCATACATTAAATCTATCAAAGCGGTCAGTTGGACATTTTGCAGTGCACTCTGATATACGGGATCCATTGAAGACCTCATTGACCTCAATTCCCTCAACGCATTCCTCTTCATCACGTACTCAAGAACTGTTGTCGTCGAACGCTCCCGACCATCCCATATTACCCGAGCGATGTGACCTCCAAAGCTCGGTATAATGTCCCCCAATTGTGGTCCCCCGGGAACATTACCGTCAATCTTCTAGTCTTCCTCATTTCTCCGGCTCCTCTTATGCCTGCTGCTGCTGCTGTTGCTAGCCCCAGCCTCACCACCTGCCTCTCCCCCATGTCGAAGTGGGGCAAACCTCCCTGATGCATCTCTCAACGGCTCGAACCCCGTTCGCCTGTAGACCGAAGTAGGAGGAGGCGCTACAGAAGTACGGATCGCCCCCGGGACTTCAAGCTCTGTCCCGTCGTCCCCCGTTGTCTCCGTGTCGGTTGTGTAATCAATATTAGCGTTTTGAAGAATGTTTAGCGTTTTCATTACCGTTTTGTGAAACGTAAATAAAGTTAACGTTTAGCGTTTGAAGTAGCGCTTTATATTTTTCGGTCAAAAAATATTCTTTGAAAATTTTTCTTTGGAAATTATTGATATTCTTTTATGTCAATCAACGTTAATCTGTTAATTCAACCACTAAATTTACCGAACACAATTCTCATTTGAACAATCATCCGCTATTCGTTATTTAAACCGTTATTCGCTGTTTAAACTGCTATCCGCTACATAAACTTTTATCCGCTATCTAAAACGTTAATTTGGCGCACAGGGCCTATATTAACAAAATTTGTTAGGGTCATCCTATGTTTATGATTTTTACTTTTGTTCGAATAATGCATGTGGAGAATTAATTATGAATGTAATTGAATAAAGTTTCACGAGAATTCAGCTGGAAGAATGCAGGGGAAAAGCCTGAAATAAAAGGGAATATTCTGCCATATATAAAAATATAAAAAATTATTTAGGGGTATCCTAACTTTTGGTAAAATGTTTTTCTGGTACCCAACTTTTAAAAACTAATTTTGGGGTACTCTAACTTTTAGAATTAGAAATAATTAGGTGAATTTCCAGCCAATGATTTGAATTCACCTGTGAGTTTTAGGTGGGAAATTGATTAAGTGTTTTTTGGGATGAAAATGCCCTTTGTTTTCGTGGACGAAAATGATTTGAATTAATCGGAGTTTCGTCAGAAATTCACCTAATAATTTCTAATCCTAAAAGTAAGCGTACCTCAAAATTAGTTTTGAAAAGTTAGAGTACCAAAAAATTGTTTCTCCAAAAGTTAGGGTACCTCTAAATAATTTTTTGATAAAAATATGTTTGCAGTCTCGTCTAATTGGTCTCACACTTTTTTTTTTTTTTTTGGATAATTTCCTAGTCTATAGAGGCTAAATACTATGCATGGAATTCATTATTCATGTTGGGACTTTTATGAATGAGCACCATTTTATTACTGATAGTAGCGCCCAGAAGAGGTTACACATGATATGCAGGAAACAATACAGGCTTTTGGAAGAGACACATGCATGATCAAGTTTCAAGTTCCACATACAGAAACTAACAGGCGGCCGGACATACAGTAGTTAATCCCACAGATGATAATAAAGCAGCTAATAATAGTAATCACTATTGAAGTAGGCCGGGTTCAACAGTCAACGGTGACTTTACAGGCGGCAGCAATGCGCCTTGCATTAGGAGAGTTGACATAGCTTTGGTACTGGGGATCCTTCTTGTACTGGCAGAGACAGGGTTTCTGATCCTTGAGCTTGGCGCAGCAATCTGGTGATGGTGGTTTACTTGACATGAACGCATCTGCACATGGCAGCAGTCCCATGGGATTGCATGCTGCTTCTGCCTCTGCCAGTAGAACTGCCGCCACAACCACCACCACCACGGCCAGGAGCACCGCCTTCTTCGCCATGGAAACAATTAGATCGACAAGAGAGAATGTGTGTGTGTGTGTGTGAGTGACTACTGACTAGTAGAGGGTGGAAGAGGCCAGAGGGAAAAGGCAACACTGGAGGGATGATGACTGCCCACTGCTATGGTCACTGCTATTTATAAACGCTTTCATTTGTTAATTTATATTACTAAATATTATAACAAAAAAGAGAAATGAAAATAAGTGGATCATGACGATCGAGGAGCACTACTAGTGCTGGTAGCCCGTGACTTAAAGAGATAATTTACTTTTTTTAAAGACTAATGCACTTATGCTATGTCTTTTGTGCGAATTAGATCGTACACCGTGCTAGTCCATCACATCTGTTAAAATACGTCAACTCTTCACTTGATGAATATTTGTAAAAGATTGATAAATTTTAAAAATATCAATGAATTTTACAATAATATTCATAAATGTATGATAAATTTTATATATAATAAATATTAATGAATTTGATTTTAATATTTAACATCTTGGTGGATATTTAATTAGGTATTTTAAGATGTACTATATAATAATTGATGTCTTTTGTATCTTTTTTTTAAAAAAAAATAAAGTTGACACTTATTATAGGTGGTGTTAATAATTATTTATAAGAAATATAGAACGTGTTAGCTATGTCAACTAGAACAAATAATACCCTAATCGAATGATTCTCATCCTTTCCACATATTTTAGGCATTTTTTAAAAATTTGAAATATTATGAATAAAAATAATATTCTATACAGGTTAAGGTGTTATAGTTATAGAAATCAATCATATCATTATTTTCAATTTAATGCGCAAATATATATATATATATGATTTTCATACGAAGAGAAGACACTTAAAATGTGACTTACACTCTTAACACAAGACTCGCGTCATTTTACTTTTTCTAATATACAACCTCCTCCCCACAAGATTTTCACTGTAGCCACCTTTAGAATTAGACCAAATAAGTATTGAAAATGGGATGAAATGTTTATAGCTTACCCATACTATCCTTTACTTGAAAGTTCTTGGAATTATTGGAATTATAAAGTGTGACAAACAAATTTATTAATTAATTAGGGATAAACAAGAAATGATAGTTACTGAAATCATAAAAGTGACAAACGAACTTTTATAAAGAAGTTACACAAAAATTTCGGAACAAAGCGATCGAGTAATTGATATGTTTTACTAATGAGCTTCATTATGGATGCATACAACATAAACAATTATTAGGTTTCTCATGGTGTTGTTAGTAAACAAACAATAATAAGACAGATAATAAATAAAGATCCCACACAAGGAATTAACGTGGAAAAACCCGAACCGAGAAAAAAATCACAAATCTATTAGAGGATTACAACATTATTTTAAAGATTCACAAACCTCCGATCCGCAATCTTTCATAACCTCCCTAGATTTATAACATGAGAATTCAACATTCACAAATGAGCCTCACACATTTCTCTCATGGGCACAAAGATTATATAGGTCTATCTCTCTTATGGTCAGATGAAACACTTTCAATTGTGATACAATTAAGCCTAACACCTAGGCTCTATAATTAATAGTACAACGCTTAAATAATTAATTTGGGTTAATAGAGTACTTAATTGACAGCTAGGGAATCCAAAAGATGCAACAAACTGATTCCACTCAAACTCTTCTACCTTACTCCCCAAGCCACCGAGACTAACCCAAAATTGCTCTTCACACTGATCAACCTAACAATCTCCTACTTGGGGATCGGTTGCATTTGTAAATTCATTGATCATTATCATTACCACTACAATACTTCCTCCAATCCTCTAGTGCATTGAAATCGATCTTGTTCACCAAAGATCAACAGAGGTTTCAGTTGACCTCCCATGAACTCTTCTTCTAGCAAAAGGCTCCCATTCGAATTTATGATCACACCCCTGCAACTTGACACATGCATTCATCAACACATTAGGGAATTTTCGATTGGACTTTTACCTCGTGTTGACAATATCGAACTCCCACGCAAGTTAGACGCATTCTTAGGCTGATCATCCATTCTTGTAGCCTCGACCGGAAATTTCCTCGTTTCTGGAATCCTTCTTTCATTAGAGAAACTAACAAGCCTTTGACGAGCATGGGTAGGCCTGTTAGAATTATCAATTGTAGTATACAACATCCCTTTCACCTTTCATTAACATCCAATGTCTATCCCTAAATCTCATCATGAACCCTTCCTCATCCAATTTACCCCTAGATACAAGGTTCTTGGTCAAATACGAGATATACCGAACATCCTCAACCTCTAAGTCCCACCCTTAGAAGTTTTAATGTTCAAATCACCTCCTCCTAGCACCTTTAGGTCGTAACCATTTGCAAGCCTAACACTGCTACACCGCCAATTTACAAAATTACTAAATGTCTCCCTGCTAAACAAAGAGTGAAACGATGCACACGAATCTATCACCCAACTCCTTTTTAACACGTCAACACTAACAGTTATGGCGTCACTCAAATCCTCAGCAAAATTTACTGAGACATGGTCATTATAATTGTTTTTCCTAGGTTTAGGATAATCTTGACACAAATGACCTCTATCAGTACCACAATTCCAACACAACACATGCTCCATGTTTTAACCTCTAGTTTTAGATCAACCCCAACTCGAGCTCCCACTATTCCTCCAACCCCTGACAGCCAAAGCATTTCCCAAAGACTCAGATACATCAGATTTTTTCCTATGAATACTTTCATTCAAGACAAAATCTCTAATTTCCCCAAACTTTAGTTTCTCATCTCTCTTAATAGAAGGTGTTGTTACAAAAGTCACAAAATTATCCCATGACACAAGTAGGGTAGCCAACAGTATATCAGCATTTGTGTCATCACCAAAACTAAATCCCAGAGAGGTTAACTTCAATAGTATCATATTCAACTCATTCATACTATCATTAATATCTTCATACTCGTGCATCTTAAACCTAAAACAAACGACGCAACACATGTACTTTATTCACCGCTGAAGGTTTCTCATACGATTATGCAAGGCCTCAAGTAGACCTTTCTTCATTTTCTGATCTTTGATGTCGATATCCATGTTTGGAGCTCACGTCAACCTCACCATACTGAAGTCATGACCATCAAGCTATTCCCAATCCTTCGTTTCCATCTATTTTGACTTTTCACCCATCTCAAGATACAACTTTTGTTGGCGGAGCACATCCTCAATGTGCATCATCCACCACGTGTAGTATTTCCTATGGATCTTCAAAATCTTCACAATGGCACCCACCATTGCTTCTCAGTCTGTACATCAACAATGCTCCAATCAAAGCTCATATACTAGTTGTTAGGATTCTCAAGGTGTTGTTAGTAGACAAATAATAATTGTTGGTATATTGACTGTTTATTTTTTAGTTCTTGCCAGTTGTTTTGCTTTTAGGTTTTTTTGCTTTATTAGTTGTATCCCTTAGCCGCTTTTTTTCTTTCAAGCTATATATAGCCTTTCTCTGTATTTTATTCCTTATTCAATTCAATTGGGTATCTCTTTCATTCAGCATCAGAAGGGGATTCTTCCCCTCGTCTCTTTCCCTCTCTTTGTGTTTCTCTCAATTTCTCTGAGAATTTACATGGTATTAGAGCGGGCTTAGTTCCTGGATTCTATTCCTCTTGTTCCCCTTCTTCAATCCACCTTGCTATCCTCTCTTCCTTCTCCCTCAAATGGGAGATACAAAGAAGCCTGTCACAATCAATCCCTCGGATCCCTTGTTTATCCATCCGTTGGACCATCCTGGGCAATCGTTGGTCTTCGAACCGTTTAGTGGGGAAGATTTCGGAAACTAGAAGAGATCGACAACAATTGCACTTTCGGTGAAGAACGAATTGACGTTCGTTGATGGTTCTTGCACCCAACCAGGAAAAGATTCCCCGCTTCTACCATTCTGGAAAAGATGCCAATATATGGTGATTTCTTGGCTCCTCAATTCCCTCAGCAAAGATATACGAGAAAGCGTCTTGTACTCAAAAACTCCCAGCGAGATGTCGCAAGAGCTGATTGAACACTATAGGTAATCGAACAAGGCCAAGATGTATCAACTTCATCAATCCGTCAGCGCTATAGCCCAAGAAAACCTCGATGTAGCTGGATACTTCAATAAATGCAAGAAGATTTGGGATGAATTATCCTTGGCTGGATGTCTGTCGCGTTGTGGGTCTGGAAAATGCACTTGCAATCCAAAGATCAATGAAGCACTACATCAGCATGTAGAAAATCTGAAGGTGATCCAATTTTGATGGGTCTCAATGAAAGTTACACCACGTTGCGAGGCAATGTCCTAATCATGACCCCCTTCCCAAATCTAAGTCAAGTCTACGTTATGGCCTTACAAAAAGAACGCCAAAGGCAAGTTAGACAAACCTCTAACTTCCTCTCTGAGAATGCAGCCTTTCAGACTACTACATCCCAATATCCAAGTTCTTCCAAGAAGCAAGAAACCAAGAGAGATATCGTGGTTTGTACCTACTGCAACAAGCCTAGACATCTAGTAGAAAAATGCTACAAGCTCCATGGATATCCTAGTAGAAATGATAAAGGGGGCCAGTCCAACAGGAACAAGAACAGGAATGATCAAAGTAGAAGGTTTGCTAATGCTGCTCGAAGTATGGATGTAATTGGGGGAAATCAAGGACCGATTCTAGAGTCATCAGATTTTGCTCTCCCAGATTTAAATGTTTGGCAGACAAAACAGATAATTCAGTTCTTGGCAAACTTACAAGGTGAACCAAAACAGACGAGTCACCTCAAGAACATGAAATGAAGTATGCGTTCATGGTACGTATATATTTCTTCCATTTCCCCTGGTGATGTTTGTCTCATTGCAACTTATGCTAATAAAAATTGGATCATTGATTCTGGGGCCTCGGACCACATGGTATGTGATAAAGAACGATTACACAATTTAAAACATCTGAATAAACCTAATTCTATTGTCCTGCCTAATCAAGAAAAGGTCAAAGTCACCCAATATGGGGATCTCAAACTGAGTAACAATCTGATGTTGCACCGCGTCCTTCTTGTCCCATTCTTTAGCTTCAACCTTATCTCTGTTAAAAGACTTAGCCAACAATTGAAATGCAATGTAGTTTTTACCCCTAAACATTGTACGTTGCACGGCCCTTCTCTGAGGAGGCCTCTGGTTCTTGGTAAATCTTCTGGTGGTCTTTATGTGCTTGATGAACAAGTTGTGAAAAGAATTGGGGAAGATAGGAGTGAAGACTTATACAATCAGGAAATTAATGGTGATACTTGTACTAGTTTCTTAACTGATACTGTTGGTACTAAGGAATGTAAATCTTGTATTCTCTAGCATAGAAGGTTAGGGCACATATCCTACAAAAAGTTGAAACAATTGCATGTAAATGATTGCCTACATTCCAATTTCAGCAATGCATCAGTACCAATTTGTGATGTTTGTCCTAGGGCCAAACAACACAGGTTGCCCTTCCCTCATAGTAAAATATCTTCCACCCAACTGTTTCAGCTCATTCACATTGATGTGTGGGGGCCCTATTCTACTAAAACATATACAGGACATAGGTATTTCCTCACCATTTTAGATGACTTTTCAAGAAGCACTTGGACACACCTATTAGAAGTGAGTCGAGCCTTGTTGTTTCAGTCACAGTTACCTATGAAATTTTGGGGAGATTGTTTGATGACAGCTACTTATCTTATAAATAGGATGCCTAGTAAAGTCCTAAACGGTAAGACCCCTTTTGAGGTGTTACATGGGAAGATACTATATTTGACCAATTTAAGGACTTTTAGGTGTTTATGTTATGTTTACACCTTAATACAGGGAAGGTCTAAGCTACAACCTAGAGCTGTTTCTTGTATTTTTTTAGGCTATCCTATGGGAAAAAAGGCCTATAAAGTTATGACTTTAGACACGAAGCAGTTTATTGTCTCTAGGGATGTGAAATTTCATGAGAATGTTTTTCCTTTAACCACTGAGGGAAAAGCCTCAACCCTTTTTCCATCACCTACTGAAACCTTAATGAATGACTCTCTACCACATCTTGATCCACTACGGCCTTTACATGAAGATACCTCTATACCCTTGGTCACACGGGAAGTTGACCTCCATGTTAGGCAGTCAACTAGACCTCGCAAACCACCCACCTATTTGAATGATTATCTTTGTTTGGCTAATTCTGATTAATCACATGGTTTTTGTTTGACCACTACCACCAACTTGTGTCTTCAAGCACCCACTTATGATTATCATGCTTTGCATGTTGACAGTCAGTGTCTGTTAGAGCATCTTAATTATGTTGAGCCTAGTTCCTATCTTCAGGCTTCACAACATCCTGGCTGGCAGAAGGCCATGGATGACGAAATTGAAGGTCTCATTGCTAACTATACTTGGGATATTGTATCCCTTCCACCTGAAAAAAAACCCATCGGATGTAGGTGGATTTATAAGGTCAAGCATAGGGCTGATGGGACTATAGAAAGATTGAAAGCTAGGTTAGTAGTGCAAGGTTACACCCAGAAAGAGGGGGTGGACTTTACAGACACCTTTTCCCCAGTTGTCAAAATGACAACTATTAGAACCCTTATGGCTATTGTAGTTAAAAGGGGGTGGTCTTTAAGTCAATTGGATCTGAATAACGCCTTTTTACATGGGGATTTAGATGAAGAAATATATATGAGGTTACCTCTTGATTTGTCCGCACAAATACCGAATGATGTTTGTAAATTAAATAAGAGCCTCTATGGTCTCAAGTAAGCTTCTAGGCAATGGTATGCGAAGCTAGCTGAGACATTGTATAATAGGGGATATCACCATTCTGAAAATGACTATTCACCTTTTTGGAAGAAAAGAGGTTCTTCAATTGTTTTCTTTGTTGTTTATGTGGATGACATTTTGTTGACTGGAAATAATGATATTGAGATACAAAGTATCAAAATTTTTTTGAATAATACCTTCAAAATCAAGGATCTAGGTAGGGTAAGTTATTTTTTGGGAATAGAAATTCCCAGAACTTCACAAGGATTTTTGTTGACACAACATGATACAAGACTTTGGTTGTGATTCTGCTTCCTCTGTGATTACCCCCTTGGATCTCAATTGCAAGTTGTTGCCAAGTTCAGGGCAAGTGTTTGAAGATCCAACATTGTACAGGAAATTGATTGAGAAACTGAATTTTTTGACAAACACTAGACATGACATTAGCTTTGCAGTTCAACACCTAAGTCAATTCATGCAGGCTCCTAGAGTTCCAAATTATCAAGCAACTCTTCATGTCCTTCGATAACTCAAGGGACGTCCCTCACTTGGTATTCTTTTAAATAATGATCCTCATTGTTCTTTAACTGCCTACTGTGACTCTGATTGGGCCTCTTGTACACATTCTCGCAGGTCAGTAAGTGACTTTGTTATTTTTCTTGGAAAGACATTGATCTCCTGGAAGTCGAAAAAGCAACAATGTGTGAGTTTGTCCTCTGCCGAAGCAGAATACAGGAGCAGGAGGAGGATTGTAGCTGAGTTAGCCTGGTTATCTAGGCTTCTGTATGAACTCACCATCACAAACATTCTGCCTATCCCAGTCAAGTGTGATAGTCAGACGGCTATCCATATTGCAAAAAATCCAGTTTCCATGATCGAACGAAGCACGTTGAATTAGATTGCCATTTTGTTCGATCTAAGCTACTAGAGGGACTGGTTTCTCTTTCTCACATTCCTACAAGACATCAGCTTGCGGATTTGCTTACCAAACCTCTTACTGGAGTACAACACCATTTCATTTTAGGCAAATTAGGGGTTAGCAACCTCTAATATGAGGGGGGTGTTGGTATATTAATTGTTTATTTTTTAGTTCTTGCCAACTGTTTTTTTGCTTTATTAGCTGTATCCCTTAGCCGCTTCTTTTTCTTTCAGGCTATATATAGCCTTTCTCTGTATTTTATTCCTCATTCAATTCAGTTGAGTATCTCTTTCATTCAATTCAGCAACAGAAGGGGATTCTTCCCCTCGTCTCTTTCCCTCTCTCTGTGTTTCTCTCAATTTCTCTGAGAATTTACATGAAAAGAAAACCCAAATTAGAAAAGAACCACGAACGATGCGCTATCAGAGGATTATAATGGTACTTAAGAGATTCACAGACCTCCATAATCTATCACAACCTCCCTAGAATTACAAGTTGAGAACTGAATACTCATAGATGAGACTAACATATATAATTTCCTTAGAGAGACAGATATTACATTTTAATCTCTTATGGCTGGTCAGATGAAATACACTCAATTGTGATTCAAATAAGCCGAACACCTAGGTTCTATTTATAGTACAAGGCTAACACAATTAATTAGTGTTAATAGAGTCCTTGACAACTAAGGAATTACAAAAAAGGAGACTAACAGATTCCCACTCAAACTCTTCTACATTGCTCATTAAGCCAACAGAAAATTGGTCTCCACACTCGTCAACCCACCATGATCAAATTAGACTCAAGTGAGGTTTAATAATTTTTTAAAATAGGTATATAAAGAGCCCAAAAATTAAAAGTTCCTTAGCTTAACTTTTATTTAATTATTTTTTATTTATTTACCAATAAATTTTACAGGTCCAGTCTATTCAGTACCATCACTCTTGACTCTAAAAAGTACTATTAAGCAATAAGCATTGAATAATGAGTTCAATTAAGCATTGATTGGGGGCCAGCTTGGATCAACTTTAAATTCTAGGATTTGATATATTCGGCTATACAATGAAGTTTGTATGATAGTACAATAGTTGGGCCCGGTGTTGAACAGAGGAATTAGAATTCATTATGACTTATTTCATTCTTTTTTTGTTCACTAAATATGACCTTAGATATATCATATTTGAAATCATGTATGCATGGGTGCGGTACTTTCGGTGTGGTGGATTTATTGTATGCAGAGATAGTGTTTCTCATCTTGGTGCTCACACCATTACTGGATAATGGATATTGGTAGATGGAGAAATCCACATTCGGCTTTTTTAATGTCTTTTGAATAAATATTAATCTATATATTATAATAGAAATAATTGTGGATCCCATGAAATAGAGTCATAAAAGTGATTGTAGGAGAATTGACTAATCACAATGTAGAAAATTATATATATATTTTTTCTATTTTCAATTTTTTAAATTTGCAATCCAGAATTTATTTTAAAAGTAAAAAAACTAGAAAGTATCACTAATTCTTGACTGCTTTGGACTCTAAATTAAATTATTTTAGTGCAAATAACAGTTATTATTTTGTTGTTGCCTATAATAATAATAATAATAATAATAATAATAATAATAATAATAAAAATCATTGTGAGTCCCACAAAATAGAGGCACGGGTGTGATTGTAGGGGAATTGACCAGTCACAACGTAGAAATTTTTTTTCTATTTTCAGTTTTTTATTGGCAATCGGGAATCTGGATTTTATTTTAAAATTAAAAAAAACAGAAAGTATCACTAATCCTTGACTGCTTTGGACTCTGAATTAAATCATTTTGGTGCAAATAACAGTAATTATTTTGGTGTTGCCTATAATAATAATAATAATAATAATAATAATAATAATAATATTAATATTAAATAATAATAATAATATTTATATTATAATATAAATTATTGTCGGCTCTACGAAATAAAGCCACAGGAGCGTTTCTCGGAGTCTAGACCAATCACAACGCAATAAATTATATTCTATTTTCAATTTCTTTCCAGATTTTATTTACAATTAAAGTAATTAAAAAATATATTCTTAATCTACGTCTGCTTGAGAGCAGTTACATTCAGAACGAGTGTCCTACTAAGGGGGCGTTTGGGAACCAATGTTGCTGGTTTTTTTGTTGTCATTTGTTTGTTAATTTATTTGACTTTTACTGCTTTGTTGTTGTAAGTTGTTTGTGTAAAAAGTGTTTGGTAGAGTTAGCTGTTTGTAGTATGACTTTTTTGTTTGATTTCCAATTATGCCCTTAACTTTATCTTCAATATTTTTTAACGTTATGATTTTTCAATTCATTTTTTGGTTTTTCCTTCATATTTCTAGTGTTTTTCCATCGAATTTGTGTGTTCAACAAATAATCACTAAAAATTGAAATTTGTATTAATAGGCTAATAACTAAATTGTTCATTGATTGCCAAATTTTCTTGAGTAAGACTAAAATTTTCGTCCCAATCTACTTTTAAAATTAATGTTGATATTTTATAAATTTTTATCCCAAATTTACTTTTAAACTTTGAAATTAATTGCAAAGATATTTTTTATTTATACATCTTAGATACTTACATGGTAATCTACATTATAAACAATTAAAATAATTTGGATGGTTGTTTTGGTGGAAGATGGAAGAAAAATTAAAAAAATAATCTTAAATAATTTGGATGACAATTTTTGTAATTTTTATGAAGGGTGTGGTTAGCATGGTAATTTACATCTCAAAAAGCCATAAGCTATTTACAAAAAGCTACTCTTTGTAGTTTTTTACAAATTGGCTTTTTGGGGTGAAAAGCCATTTCAATCCGCCAAATTACCGAACACTTCAAATTGGCTTTTTGAACAGTCAAACAGCCAAATGTCCCCCAAAAAGCCATTTTCTCCAAAAAGCTATCCAAAAAGCCAGACACCAAATGCCCCCTAAGTCTCAAACAGTAGTGTTCAATTTTAATTTAAATTGTATTTTATTTTCTATTTTTTTCCAGATTTTATTTACAATTAAAGAAATTAAAAAATGTATATAATATTAATAGTAAAGTTTGTGGGCCCCGTATAATGGAAAAAGGAAATTGATTGTAGGGAATCTGACCAATCAGAAAGCCGATAAATACTAAATTATGAATGCTAAATTAAATTATTTTGGTGCAAATATTAGTAATTATTTTGGTGTTATCTATAATAACAATAATAATAATAATAATAATAATAATAATAATAACAATAATATATCTATATATATCTATATAATATTAATAGTAAACTTTGTGGGTCTCACATAATGGAGAAAAGAAATACTGAATTAAATTATTTTGACCAATCAAAAAGCAAATAACTAAAACAGGGTACAAATATCATCAATTATTTAGGTGTTATCCATAATGATGATGATGATGATGATGATGATGATAATAATAATTTAATAATCATAATAATAATAATAATAATGGTAATGATAATACAAATCTATCTATCTATATAATATTAATATATAGTATCATTTTTTGGTTCCACAAAATGGACAAAGGTGATTAATTGTATGAACTCCAACCAATCAAAAAATAGAAAAATACTGAAGTAAATTATTTTGGTACAAATATCAATAATTATTTTCATTCAAATAATTACTTATTATGTTGGTATGTACATATATAATTTTTCATTCAAAAAACTTATTATGTATTTTATACAGTTCATTCAAATAGCTTACTACTACGGAACTCAATAGTACTATCTTTCATTTAATATTATCATATAAGTCGTGTTATTTTTATTTTTCGTAGGTTAGGCTATGAGATATATTGCTATTTATTATTTGTTTTAATATTGATATGTAAATATTTGTATTAATATTGGTACATACATATATATTGAATTTATAATGTCTTTTATGATTTCCTTTTAAATTGGTATGCACATGCATATTTTTCTTAATTAAATTTTTTTTCCTTATAATTAGAATGTATATTTATATGTACGTAAATTTATATTATAGTTGTTTTTTAATTATTAAACACATTTTAATATACCCGCGCAACTTTGTTTGAACAATTATTTATCCATAATTTTTATAAAATTTCAAGTAATTAAATTAGTTCACTCCGTGAATCGCACGGGTTTAGGCCTAGTTTATAATATAATAAGACACTATTCTTTTGTTAATTGCGGCAAGACGCGATACCATAACTTAGACCTTGTTCTTTAGTTGGGTTAAACCGAACTAACCTAATCTAACTTAACTTAACTTAACTTATGCTTACCTGTTACCTAACTCAACTCTTTAAAAACACCCAAATCAAAAATAATTTTTTAAATAAAAAAAATTCAAATAATATTATTTTAATTTCAAATCAATCCACTTTTTCCAATATCTATAACTTTTTCATTTATTTTTCCCAAAATATTCAAATTTTATCAGTAAAATATTTCCACACAACAACCAATTTAATTCAAACATATCTTATCGTTACCTATCTTAACTTATCCTAACTTAATTAACCTAAATTGAACCTAACCTGAAAAACGAACAAGGCCTTACCATATTATTCAATATTTTCCCACACTTTATCACATCATATCACATATACCACAATCATTACCAATATATCTTCTTATTTTTCAGCTCAACTTTTCACATTCTCCCTCATCCCCTACCATATCAATGACCCTTTCCACAAATTTAATTTATCATACCATTCCGCACGAGTATTTCATTAAAAATGTCACTCAACTTTCCATTTTAGTCAAAGATGCCACCGACTTTTAAAAAATTGCCATTATTGTCAGTTAACTTTCCAAAATAATGAAAATATCATTGAAGCCTGCTATAGTAGGTTGTGAACCGGTTAAAAGATTTTTTGGATAAAAATGTCGTTCAACTTTCTAAAAAAGTAAAAAAAAGCCACTCAATTTTCCAAAATAAAATGTCACTAACATCAATTAAAATAGAAAAATAACTGTTAGGAGCTTTCATTTATAAATTAATCTATAAAAGTATTCAAGTTTGAATGGGAGATTTTGTTAGAAATTAAAAAATTTGCTTATAAGTCATATAGATTGTAAATTAATACTTTTACGATTAGGCTTTTATACAGTAATGTTGAATTTTTTATACTTTTTTCTGTAAATTTTTATTTTATTAATTCTTTTATTCTTAAAATAATGCAATAATATTCTCACTATGAGTTGTTTTCTATCACTTTGACTTATTATAGTCTACAATACATTAATCTAGCTAATGTGGAATTATATATATATATATATATGTATAGGTATATATATATATATATATATATATATATATATATATATATATATATATCACTAGTAGAATTGGTGCCCAAAAACGTCTGGAATTGGCGTCTGATATGGGTGTAAACAGAAGCTAAAATAGTTTTGGCGTCCGATTAAAACGGACGCCAAAACCTAGTACGTCATTTTTAAAAAAGCGTCTGTAATTGGCGTCTGTTTGAATCAGACGCCAAAGTTATTGCAGACTCCAATGGCTCTGTCAGACCAAAATCGGCGTCTGTCTTGCATAAAACAGACGCTGTTTTTTATGCAGAAACGGCGTCTGTTTCATCCAAAACAGACGTCGATTTTGGGTTACAGAAACAAAAAAAAAACATGAATTCAATAATGAAAATAATTAGAATAAATAGTATATTTTGAGTGTTCTAATTATAAAATAAAGCGTAAAATTAATTTTTTGTATTTGTAAAAATTAAATTTTTGTATTTGTAAAAAATAATTAGAATAAATAAGAATTGTGGAAACATTAATAATGAAAATAATAATAAAAATAAATACATTTTATATAATAACAAACGATATATATTTGCAATTCATGTATGTACAATTTCATATATATATATATATATATATATATATATATATATATATATATATACATTTTATAGAAATAACAACAATAAAATGATAATGAATATATATTTTAACAAATAAATGATACAAACAAAATAAAAACCTAAATTACAATTAATATATGACTTCAATATTTTTCAATCTTGATTTTTCAATCTTCAATCTTGTATCTTCAATCTTCACTCTCCAATGTTCAATCTTCAATTGTAAAATTTTCAATTCATCAATCTTGGATGGATTTGAGGTGTTTTGAAGGTTAGGGGAAATGAGAGAATTGATGAGAGAAGATGAGAGAAATGAAATGGAGATGGGAGGGAAAAATTCTGAGGGAAGTTTGAGGGGTTAAGGTTTATATAGGTGCTGGCAAAATGGTGTATGTTTTCCCGCCAAACTGACGCCATTTTCAATTTGAATAATTTGGGCGTCTGTTTGGCGGGAAAACAGACGCCTAACTTGGGTAAATTTTTTAAAAATTTTCGCTGCATGGTGGCTGGCACGCTATTATTATTATTATTATTATTATTATTATTATTATTATTATTATTATTGATATTATAATTGATACTATTATTATTATTGATACTATGTCTATTATATATTCTTAATTTTAGTTATAACTAATTATGATGTATATATGTGTATATTTTTTAGGTATAGTTAATTATTAATTATTATTATTGTTAGTTATATTATAATTTTTTCTAGGTAGATAATTTAATATATATATATATATATGTTTCACTGTCGATTATGTTGTTAATTATAATTATTCTCATGTGTACGTACGTGTTATTATATATATATATATATATATATATATATGTTAATTAAGTTAATTAATTTGTACGTATGTGCGCAAACATAATGGAAAATATTTCGATGTTTGGATGAAATAATGTACTAGCTAATAAGTATGAATGTAATTAAGAAAGAGTTTAAATGTTCATACAATGTAAAATATAAACACAATTAAAATGATCGATTAATGTCGTCACACAGCGGCATCGTCATCATCACTTTCGCTCTCCTCCTCATCGTCGTCATCATCACTCTGATTCCGGCGTTGTGTCAATTCTTCGAGGCTATGGAATAGGTATTGGCCTCCTGGGATACAACGACAATTTCGAAATTAAAGGTATGAAATACAATCAAAATGAATTAAGTAATTATTGGAACGTGTAATTAGTAATTTAATTTTGTGTTTATGGAAAAAAATATGCTTACCTGGGTAAGCATATAACGAGAACCACAATTTTACACATTCGGGCTAACTGATAAAGTTGTTCATGACGCTCATCTTCGTAAAACCGAAACGCTTCCCAATTTTCCTACATTTGGAGAACCGCATAAGAAGTTGAATGGTTTAAGTTTTGGTTACATATGGTCAAAATTGAAATTATGTAAATGATTGTTTTTACTCACAGATAGCTGATAAAACCATTGAGCGAACTCTGCTTCAATCATCTGATCCAATTGAGTGTCCGTGGTGTTCGGAAATGAAGTCAACTTGTAATTCTTAAACAAGCTGCGAGGGAAGCAAGCTCATTAATTACACTTATAATACATATCAATTTAATGAAGTCGTGAGTGAGCATTATTTCTTACTCTAAGTAGTGGTTGACTTCTTTGCAGTTCAGTAGAACATGAGGTTGTGTTGCTTTATACTCTTGATCGCTGAGCCACCTCGTGTTTACACCTCCCACAGGGCTCCCACTGTCCTTAAAAACCGACAATAACATAGGCTCATCCCCATCGTCCTCGTTACGCATACTTGTTGATGTAGAAGACGATACATTATCCGTCCCAAAGTATGTAAATGCGAATTGGGAAATCTCAAACATGAGGAACGCTTGGGCCATAGATCCTTCAGGGTGTGCCTTGTTCTTTATTTTCTTCTTCAACCACCCGAAATACCTCTCAAAGGGATACATCCAACGATATTGAACAGGACCACCAAAGAATGCCTCCTGGACCAGGTGAATGGGCAAGTGTTCCATTACGTTGAAGAAGCCGGGTGGAAATATGGTCTCCAGCTTGCATATTATTATGGGAATTTCTTTTTCAAGCCGGACTAAGTCATTGTGCTTCAATGTTGTGGAGCACAGGCTCTTGAACCATTGGCTTAACTGAACGAGTGGCTCCAACACATCATCGGAAGTGCCCTAACGCAACAGTAACAATGTCCGCATGAACACATGACAGTCATGGCTTTTAAAGTTTTGAAACCTTTTACCTAATGCATCAACACAGTTCGCGAAGTTTGAAGCATAAGCGCCCAAAGAACGCAATCTGCGGCTCACTACAAACGTCTGTTCGCTTATCCTCAGGAAGAACATATTTGGCTCTGGGCTGTAGGGGTTTACCGTTAGGACCGGGCAATAGATGGAGTTCCGGCCTATCACATATGTCCGCCACGTCCCTCCTTGCATTTCCATCATCATTCGTTTTTCCGTCCACCCCCATCACCGTGTTTACGATGTTGTCCACAAAGTTCTTCTCAATGTGCATCACATCTAAGTTGTGTGGAACCATGTGATCCTTCCATTAAGGCAACTCCCAAAATATACTTTGTTTTTTCCAATTATGAGCATTCTCTCTGAATCCCGGGACAACAAAGTCGCCATTGGTAGTCACCTTGGGGAAGTGCTTCACCTCCTCGTAGATTTCATAACCGTTTTTCCTACACGGTGGGGCAGTTCTATCTGGGCAAGTGTGCCCCTTTCGAAATGCCTTTCGATTTCTTCTCAAAGCATGCCCCTTTGCAAGAAACTGTCAGTGACAGTTAAACCACGAGGCTTTCCTCCCATGCTTTAGACAAATTGCTTTCAAACCATCCATGCAAACAGGACACGACATAGCACCATGCGTGCTCCACCCAGAAAGCATGCCAAAGGCCAGAAAATCATTCACCGTCCACATCAAAGATGCCCTCATGTTAAAATTCTGTCTTTTGGAGATATCGTATGTTTCAGCACCAACCCATAAGCGTTGCAGCTCGTCCACCAAGGGTTGGAGGAAGACATCAATTTTATTTCCGGGGTTCTGCGGACCTGGAATAATACACGTAAGAAACATGTACGGTGTTGTCATGCACAATTCAGGTGGCAAGTTGTAAGGAGTAACTGCAACTGGCCATATCGAATAAGACCTCCCTGTCATGTTGAATGGGCTAAACCCATCCGCACACAGGCCCAGCCTTACATTTCGCGTTTCCCCCGCGAAGTCTGAATGCACGATGTCGAACATTTTCCAAGAGGCGCCGTCCGACGGATGGCAAAGTACACCTTCCTCGCGCTTGTTCTCCGCGTGCCATCTCATATGCCCGGCCGTATTCTTCGAGGCATACAGACGCTGCAATCTAGGCGTCAAGGGAAAGTAAAACATTTTCTTGTACGGGACGCCTTTCTTTGTCGTGGTTGACGATTTCTGTGACTTATACCTAGGATGGCCACAAAATTTACATTCAGTGAGATGTGCATCGTCCTTATAGTATATCATGCATCCAGTAGGGCAACAATCAATTGTTTCATAGCCCATCCCCAACTTCTTTACCTTCTTTTTCAACTCATCGTACTTTCTAGGCACTAGGTTCGGCTGGGGACAGCTCTTGCTCATCAGTTCCATGATATCGTTCATTGCCTGCTCCGACAAATTGTGCTTCGACTTCTGACTTATCAACCTCACGGCAGTGGACAACTCAGTATGGGTCGTACACCCTTCCCACAGAGGCTGTTGAGCAGATTGAACCATATCATAAAATTGTTGAGCTCCTGCATTAGGCGCCTCATTCGCCATGATGAAATCATTCATCATCTCTTCTGTTCTGTCGATGAACGGTGGCTGATTCGGTTCCTCGTTTGTCGGAGAACTACCTGCAGACGGTTCCCAATCACCTTCCGCATCGTCACCACTGTCATCCTCATCATCAAAGTCACCCCATTCTTCACCATGGCTCGTCCAACACCAATATTGTTCCATAAACCCTCGCCTATACAAATGTTCTTTAACTTCTTCAGGACTAAGTCCGCTCTTATTCTTGCACTTCACACATGGGCACCGATACTTTCCAGTCCTCGGATACTCATACGAATTACTCTTTGCAAATTGATCAAACATAGCTACCCCAGCAGCCCATTCAGCCCTGATAACCCTCCTACCCGGTTCAAACCTCTCGTACATCCAACGACGATGTGGGGGCCCGTCCATAATGTACGTGAATCTATTATTTAAGCCCACCATGAATTTAATTAATAATAAACATCTATCTGTCTCAGTACTTAAAAAAATAATCGAAAATAAATTATTCTGTTTGTATCTAAATTCACAAATATAATTGTATACGCTATAACCTAAATCATCCAAACTCAACTTCCTTTTATGACAACAACAAGTAAGCTATGCCACTAGGCAAGAGGATCATGTTATTATCCAAGGAGAGTGTGTTTGTTAACTGTTAATCTATGGCTGAAAAAGAGTTTCATGAGTCGTACCGACTCTCCTTTATTCGTCTGGTTCCCAAAAAGCAGCGCAATTTTCCTAAGTGAACTTGCACGAGGGCTATACAGTGCTCTGGGAGTAAGAAACATCTCAGATTCGATACAATGGAGTGTTTCTATCGCACAGCTTGAGGGGTAGCAAGACAGGGTGGGGTTGAAAGAGAAGCTCATAGTAAAGGGTGTAATAGAAATGCATGATCCCATTATTTCCTTGTTTGCTCACTTCTTCACCTTCCTTCTTTGCTGCTGATTTTCTTTCCTTCTTCTTGGAGATTTCCCAATCTTCTCTTCCTTCCATTTTTCTTGTTGATTTGTTTCCTTATGCCTTCCTTATAATTTATATATGCAAATAAATCACACAATCAGAATATATATATTATATAATCAAAATATATAGTTAGATTATATAATATAAGGCAACTTCCCTTTTCCGGATTTTCGCATTCATCAAAACCGAAGGTCCTTTGCGGATGTGCGGTGAAGGATCTTGACCCTGTCTTCAACAATTTGGGTATTATTGGTAACGGTGTAATGATATTTTTTTGGGCAATTATGATTAGTATGAGTTTATATTAATTTGTAAATTTCCAATTAATTATAGGTAATCCTATTTAAGTGGAGTAAGTCATCCTATGTCCAAGTAAGTGGTGTGATACTTCTTTAGTCTTCCTTCGTGCTCAAAATATTCTTTTGTAAAGTCATTTTTCGTAAATTAATTTTATTAAAATCCTTCCCCGGACACCCGCTTGTGGGGACGCTTTATGCACCGGGCTGCCTGGGTTGGCATGCTATTATTTAAGTGAGTTATATTTGGTTATATTTATGTCGGAAAGATTTGATTTGATTCCATATTGATTTTGTGTTTATAAAGCACCACTTTTTACGTTAATTTCATAAGTTAATTTATATTTTTCCATTTATACACCAGGTGAGATTTTGTAATAATTTGACTTTTGTATATGTAAAGTGGTCATTTTGCATAATAGTTTTGATATTTCAATTATTTGAACCTTCCATCTCTAAGTGATTTTGTTGGTTTTATTTATTGTTTTTTGAAACTGCTTGACTGGGTTTCGTTTTGTATGATTTGACACTTGAGTTACTGATGTGTTTTTGGGCTATGTCTTCTGCCTTAGTCAATTAAGGTATGCACTGGACCTGTCGATCGACTTGTATGCGCGCTATTTGTGTATTTTGATATGTGTATGTGTTCCGTTGGGCCCGAATCTTTGTTGCCTGCCCACTGGGTCAATAGTAGTTTTTGTTGCCCATGGCATTGGGCTAGTAGTGGCCTTGGCCCAATTGTGTTTCGTGACTTTAACCGATAAGTTTTGATATACTGTGTCATTCTATTATTGAATATTATTATTTATTTTGAAGTTTGAGCTTTGTAAAAAGTTGTAAAACCTAGTCATGTTTTGGTATTAAATTCTTTGTTAACTCTGACCCAGCCTATGTTTTACTCGGATGTCCAACCCAGCTAAAGGAGTGTTATGCTACTTACTGGCTTTCGAGCTCATCATTTCATCTTCCTATTTTATTCATGTTTGATTGATGACTTCTTGGTGGTATGTGAGTTACCTATGTGATGTATAATGGGATCATGGATGATCACATTACACAACAATATAAGGATCTTTAAACGTGGGGTTGGTTAGATTGATTCTTAAACGAATGAAAAGATGAAAATGGCATGTAAATGGATGAATAATGGATGATGGACGAATGGATGGATAGGTGAACGAATGAATGGGAATGTATTCTGGTTGGTATGGAATAGAATGGAATGAAAATGCAATGGAAATCAAAAGATTCAAAAGAATAGATTGAAACTTACAACAAGAATGAATCGTTTGATCGAATGATAAATGGCTTGGGATCTTCTAAGGAGATACAGATTCACCACTCCTAGAATCCTCCAACTCTTCCTATCACCAATCTAAGATAGCCAATCTTAGAATAGAAGAAGAGATTCAAAGAGACTCCTCTCAAGAAGACTCAATTTCTAACACTAAGGTTAGAGAGAACAAAGCATAAGCTTTTGATTTGATTTGTGTATGTTGTGGGATGAATTACAAAAGGCCTAAGGGGGTATTTATAGTAATCCTAAGCCCCCTTGGACGTGCACTAATCAAGAAGCTAGGCCCTTGAGACTTACATCATGCTACACATTTATTACATCATAAAAACTCTAAAATACAACTCTAGAAAGAAAAAACTATAAGTCCTTCAATACTTGTCCGTTTTCCAAGATTCAAAAACCATTGGAAAGCTCTTTCAATGTTCTCCAATCTGTCTTTGGATTACTTCCTCAATAGACATATGGATCTAGAGTTATAGAGCAGAACATCGAACTGCACTTGATAAGGTCCTCTACTGCCGTGAGTGATGATTACTTAATAAAAGACTTTTATCTCCAAGAGTGATTTAAGCTCGTCGATGTCCTCATATATATGAGAATAACTCCATGTAAGCTAGAATACCATCAAGGTCCTTCACGCTTTCTTCCTTGAGCTAATAAACCCTTGTGGTTGTTGATACCCAAGGCGACATTTGTAGCTTCTAGCTGGATTAAGGTCCTCTTAGCTAACCTTGATGTATATAGCTGGGCGATTATACATCACTATGATATTGGAGTAGCGCAAGGAAGCGTAATGGGCTACGATTTTGAGTAGTACTTGCGCCTTCTATTCTCTCTGTTGAGTGGTTCATTAAAGTTGTAATTCTTGTCACGATTTGCCATAGCTTCCGCCATATAGCTAAGTATATGTCCATTAGATTATTCAATCAAGTACTCTATTCGAAGTTAAGTCTATTATTGTATCTTTTTGGGTTTGTTTCCGTCTTTTGAGCCTTGCATACTTGTGAGACCTTGTTCTACAGGTGTGCGGCATCTTTCATACCCCGGGTTCGGGGCGTGACACATTGCATTCCACATTTTCCACAATTTCACCCTATCACACCGTTTCCATCCCACACCAACAACGTAAAACGACACAACCTAAATCTTAATTGCTCAACTCTCTTCATGATTCTAAAAAGACATTGTGTTTCAGAAGAGAAACGTTGGAAGCTCAAACCACTGTCAATTGCATTCCACATTTTGTGCTTAGTTTCACATTTTCCACATTTTCTACAATTTCACCCTATTTGAATATCCGCAAATCACAATATTTGTTGGTTGGAGATGTACGCTTTTGTGCTTTACTCCCTTAACTTTCATCCTTTAAACTTAGTTTCAAATTTATCCAAAAATTTTGACAGACCATTTGTTTTTTTATTCTTTTTTTAAAAAATCAATTTAGGCCCGTACATTGTTTAGAATGTTAAGTTAAGTTTATCCTATCATTTCTTTACCTTTCCTCATTTTACTTTATTTCTAAAAAACATTCAAACCAATATCATTTATTTTTCCCAAAATATTCAGAATTAATAATAACATAAATTTACTCTACTAACTTACCTACTACAACTCATTTCCTTAACTTTCCTTTCATTTTCTTACCAATATTATTTTATTCCTACAACTTTTAAAAACAGAGCCTTAGACAAAAAAAAAAAAAAATTAGGTAAAAGTCACAATGTTGGCCATATTTTCTCGTGGAAATACCATTGTCTGCCCATTTTAATTTAGGAAAATTAGAATCTAATAAACTAAACTTTATGTCCATTTTGATCTAACAAGTCAAACTTAATTAACTTTTTGTTAATGACAAACTGTACTTAACATAATATTTTTCTTACTGAACCTCCACCAATTTCTGGTTACTGGAAAAATGACATGGAGGTTTTTTTGCTGATTGAAATGAACCTAATTGAAATGAACAATGTCTTGGAAGAAAGGCTCGAGCAACTGTTGTTTGAAGTGGCAAGAATGATAAATGAACTACAGAAAATGAGGGATTTGAGTCAGAACTTTGAGCGTCTGGATGAAGAAAATGTGAGGGTCAGAACCAAGCTTGACAAGGAGAAAAGGAAGAGGAAGTCATCTTCATTTTCCTTTTATTTTTTGCCTATAAACACTCTACATCAGCAAAAAAACCTCCATGTCATTTTTTCGATAACTGGAAATTGGTGGAGGTGAAAAAATATTATGTTAAGAACAGTTTGCCATTAACAAAAAGTTAAGTTTGGTTTGTTAGATCACAATGAACATAAAGTTTGGTTTATTAGATTCCAATTTTCGTTTAATTTATATAATTAGGCCCTATTATTTAGAGTGGTAAGTCATGTTTATCTTTATTTAACTTTATCTTACCTTACCTTACCAATCTGTTTGGTTATTAGTGGGGGAGGGGAGGGGAGGGAAAGGGAGGACACCTATTTCTATCTTGTTGAATTATAAGTAGAGGGGATTGAGAAGTAAGAAGAGTTAATTATAGTATTTGGATTAGAAAAGGGAGGGAATGAAGGGGGAGGCGAGAATAATGACATACTTATTACATTAATAAAGCTATTTTTTTTCTTTCTGTAATACATAATGAGTTCTCATTCCCTCCGTTAACCCTCATATTGTGGTTAATGAAAAGGGGGTTGTAGAGGCAAATTGAGGTAAATGGTTCCCCTGCCCTTCCCTCCTATTTATTTTTCCAAACAAGAGTATAGGAGGTAATTTAATATCTTTCCCCTGCCTTCCTCTTCCATTACCCCAATCCAAACATATCATACATGATTCCCTAAAAAACATTCAAACCAAAGTCAAAATTTTAGTTGTCAAAATACTTTTATCTCACCACTAACTTAGCTACCATAAATTTTAGGTCATGTTCTTTAGTTAGATTGGATATAACTCTCTTAAATTATCCAAATTTATCCAAATTTAACACAATTTCCCAAGAAAATATCCACTCTAAAACCACAATTCTCCAAAAAAGTATCATAATTTATCTTAACTTATCCATCCAAACCTGAAAATTAACTAACCAAAGAACATGACCTTATTGTTACTTTTTCTTTGCTTTGTTTACAGTACAAAATTTAACTTGATTCTACTATTAAAACAAATAGGCCTTAATCTTTTATCAGTCTACTTTAACCTTTTGGAGTTGACCCATTTCTTCAAGTTTCTGATTCTAGTCACTATCCCCATCCTCCATGTTTATCCGCGTACCCAACATAAAAACTCGCAAGTCATGTTTTTTTTTTTGGAAACCACGCAAGTTATGTTAATTCTATATACTTGAAGTAAAATGACAGTGTACGACAATGATAGTTCTAGATAATATACAAGAATAATTAATTAAATCTTCAAATACAAGTGTTTCATTCTTTTACGTACTTATATAGACATGTAACTTTATAAAATTATGATGATAAAACGTAAAACGTGAAGACGTAGAACGATAATATGAGAAATAATATGAAATAAAAATTAATATATTATGTTGTATATAACAATGCCTTGTGTTTGCTCTGTGCAAGTATGCAAGAATACTGTCTAAACTGCAAATCTTGGAGATTGTACGTATACAAAAATCACATGGCAAAATTTCAGTTGATGCATCAAATCAACAAGGAACGTGATTGCATGTGATGGAATATTTTGAAAAATATTAATAGTTTCATAAAATACAAACGTTAGCAACATAAGAGTCAGAAAGCGCAGAATATATTTCCTATGCTTGTTTTGTTTTTAAAATTTTATTGTTAATGGTTATTGACTTATTGGTCCGTGTTTATTTCTCACAATCACCAAGTGCCTTTGAAAATAGCGAAGTACTTGGATAAACTTTCTGCAACGAGGCCCAGAAAAAAAAGGGCTACTCCTTTCCAAAAGCAAAAAGACAACAAAAGCTTGCTAGGTATATCTGCTAGCTTGGACAAAACAATACCCAAACAAACCAAAAATTCAGAAAAGTAACTGATACTATTTCATTTGTGTAAAAACGATGCCTTTCCCTCTATACTTATAGGGGTGACAAAAATAATAATAATAATAATATTGTTG